>JAVBJF010000181.1:0-600000 GCA_033439095.1 Pseudococcus viburni
TCTGGAACTTTTACTAGCCTATACGTATATCGCGAGCGAAAGCTTATCGTATCGCTATTATTACTCACGTGTACGAGTTTATTCGTTTGCACTTTGTGCTTTTTTCGTGTGCTCTTTGAGCTTGTATATTTGTGCTATTCGTGTGTGTAATTAAAAGTTGAATTACACGTATTTGATCGCGAATTGGTGTTCTTATTTCTACGAGAAAAGTCCAAGCAAAGTGTCAGGTACACGGACATGCGTTGAGTGAACTCAGGCTTCGAGGTATTGAGTCGGAGACCCGTCCACCTATCTTCGACGAAATCATCGAAGCAACCCAAAGACGGTTCCAAGTTTTTCACCCAACTCAACTTTCCGGGTAAAAAAAAACATTTATTTCGGTACCACACTCGATAATTATGAAAAATTTTCAATTTGACTCCTCCCCAACCCCTTCCCTATTGGTCCATTATGGAGTTTTTGTTGAAGAGACGTTGGATAAAGGACTCTCCGGGTAAAAAAAACCATTGATTTCGATACCACGTTCGATAATTATTGGAATAAATGTTTTTTTTTACCCGGAAAGTCCGTTATTGACGTCCCCAAAATCATCTAAGAAATGGTTTCTGGAGGTCGAAAAACATATATTTCGGCACCTCACTTGATTACTATGAAAAATTTTCAATTTGAACCCTCACCGCCACCTCTACGTTGGGCCCATTTCAAGGTTTTTTGATGGAGGGGCGTCAAAAACAGACTTTCCAGGTAAAAAAACATTTATTTCGGTACCACACTCGATAATTACGAAAAATTTTCAATTTGACTCCTCCCCAACCCCTTTCCTATGGGCCCATTTTGGGGTTTTTGTAGAAGGAACGTCGGAAACGGGTTACCGGGTAAAAAACACAAATTTTGATACCACACTCGATAATTAGGAAAAATTTCAAATTTGACTCCTCCCGACCACCTCCCCTTTGGGCCCATTTTGGGGTTATTGTTGAAGGGACGTCAGAAACGAACTCCCGGGTGAAAAAAAACACGAATTTTGATGTCACGCTCGGTAATTGTGGGAGGTTTGCGAGTAGCCCGCCCCCCCCCCCCCCCCCCGTCACCACACCATATGGACCCATTTTGGGTTTTTGTTATAGTTCGAAAATCAAAATGACCTCAGAACTGGATTCAGAAGCTCTGGATACCTCCTGGAAGTTTTTTCCGCCGAAAAATCTGTTTGAAATATTATAATTCAATTTTGTTGGTTGGTTTTTTTCAATCACACGTTTTAATATCCTCGCGCTTTTCCCCCCGGGGCCCAAAAAATTTGAAAAAAATCTTGTCTAATTCGAAATTTTATAAGGAATCGAATGCCGCAAACCAGAAAGTTCTATCTTCATTTGCATGCCTTCGGCGTAAGTTTAAACCCGCCAGGTCGGTAGGGGTGTTTTTAGCGTTTCGTTGCCGCGTGCCTGTAGTGGAGTATTATGAGCTCGAGCGCGCCTCTTCAATTTTTCAAAATGGGCTTTGCGGGTCGGGTTAATATGCATCAATCGGGCTGAAATTTTTTGTGTGTTATTTTCTCATGTAGTGGCAGCAAACTAGGGGGGATCCTGAAAAAAAATTCCAAAATTTTTTTTCCACCAAGTATAAATAAGGGACACCCTACTGTAGAATCATCGGAGTCAGAAGACGAAGACGATGATGAAGAATCGGACGATGTGTCCGTCGATGATATAGGTGTGGGTAATTTCTTTCTTGGTTTGTTTTTCGTCTTCTTAGATTTTTTATTTTTCGGCGCCGTAGTCGAAGCTGTTATAGGGAAACGAGTTGTAAAAAATAGTTCTTTTATTCGTTGACTTAGGCCTAAACTTTGGTTACCTTTTTTACGACTGTCTTTTTTCTTCGATGATGTGGGCCGTTCTTCGGCGGTGAGATCCACCGTAGGCGTATTAGGCCTAGATTGATTAGGAGTTCTGGATAACACGACTGAAGTGTCCGTTGATGATTTGACTTCGTATTTATCTGCCATCTGGAAAATTAATTGGAATTGTTAGGCCTAGGAAATCTATGAACAGTAGAGGCTGGTAAATACGGTAATTTCTTAGGCACGTAATTTGGTGGAGGAGTAGGAATAATTACTCGTGTGATTTCTATGCCTGGCAGCACTGACGAGACCGTACAGTACACTGGCGTGTTTCTTGTCATTCCTACGGATGAATTTTGTTGAAATAAGAAAAAGAATAATTTAGATTTTAATTCGTGTTTGTTCGAAATTGATTTGATTGATTTACAAGTTTGGAAGGGTTTGGTAATTAATTTGATTTGTATATTAACTAGTCGTGTTTATTGTACGTAGGTATTCAAGAATTGTTTTGGCCTGTCCAGTCAAAACGTGAAAAAACCGATCTCGTGCGCGTTGTCGTTCTCGCGTATTCGTGGTTTTACGTGAATATTGCTAAAAAATAGATATCTTACAATTACGTCGCTGTCGTTGTCGGTGTCCGAACACGCTGTGAGGTCTTTATAATATTGGATGAGCTCTTCGTTGTTATACAGATGTGCGTTCGCCACTAAATATGGAAAAAATTATTTTAGATTTGAAAGTGTCTTAGTTTTAATCTATTTTAACTTTAGTTGACAGGATTTTTGGAATTCTGATTGAGTTGAAATTCGGTGGAGATACGTTTGAAATGAATTCAGTTTTGATACGAGGTATATTAGATTCAGAGTTCAGGATGGATGGATAGTAAATAGTTTTTTTGTATAGTTTATAGTTCCTACATGTAAAATACGAGTATGAACTAGGCATGCTGTAATGAGAATGTGTGTGAAGGTATGAGATTTGAAATGAATGAATACTATTTCTAATTCTTTATTCTTATTCTAGTGTCTTACGTGTGCGTAGATGGTGATGGTGCGTAGGTATAAACCGTTGAAAAAATAGATCGAATGAAATTAAAAAAAAACAGAAAAAACAAAATTGATTTTTTGAACTGATTTCAAAAAAAAATAGAAATAAATTGAAATCCGCTTGATAGTTACTATGAGAATTGAAAAAATGTGCTTGGCACGTTTTCCTTTTTATATGCTATTCGAAGTAGTGACGACTTTAAAAGACTTTACACGACTACACCGAGGTATATTTTCTCGTCGTGCACGACGGTCATTTTTGTGGTTTATGGCTACGTCATAAGGGTGGGAGAATCCCACTTTTTCGCTAGCGCCGGTAGACAAAAGGCCAGAACCGGTTGTTTCCCGGCGCCACGACTAGATAATCGTAAAATCGCGTATTTGAAGTAGGTACTTAGCTGTTCATAACTCCGAATTTGTTTCCTAGATTTTTATTCTTCTGGGCAGTCTTCTAAAAATTTCCATAGATTGAATATTTTGTAGTATTTTTTGGCTGTAATGAATTTGGAACATTTTAATTTATTCATGAGAGCCAATCTTGGTCTCGGATGGTTTTCTTTGAGGGTTTTGATAAGTAGGTCAGTTAGAATTTCTGGAGAAATGATTTCTGCCACTTGTTGCCATTGTGTCATTACGTAGGGATCGACTTTTCTTTCAGTTTCCCTCGCAACTTAGTCTATTTGGTAGACCATCGGTGGCTTCGCTTTGTCTTTTAATTCCTTGGCCTTTTTTAGTTTTTCAGCTCTTTTTTGTCGCGTACGTACGCTTTGTGTGACGGCTCGTAGCCATTTTAGCAAATTAAACTGTTGTTTTTCTTGCGCATCGGCGTCTCCTGGACATTTTAATTTTTCGCACCATTCGCCTTCTTTCAGGAAATGGGATCTGGCTTGACGTTCTTGTCGATCGAGGGCTTCCATATTTGCGAATTTGTTTCTAGTTAGGCGCTCTTCCCATTCAAGGGTCTCGAAAAATGCATCCGGCGTAGTTCCTCGATTTTTTTGACATTCTGTGAGCACGTTTCAATAGCCCCACAATTGCGATTTGGAGAAGGCTAACGGCATTTCTTGTGTAAGAACTGTCAAAACGCGACTCTTTTAGAGAGGGCATGCCCAAAATGGAAATCTAATGTTGGCAAAGGTGGAGCTGAATCCTTTGGTCCAATCCATAAATCATGTGGGGAGGCAACCCAGCTCAGCTGCCAATTTGCCATATTTTCTGCATGGCAGCAATTTGGATGCGCTTAATTTCACAAGTGGTAAAACATAAAACTCTTCATCTCATTGTGCTTTTTATTGTTTGGAATTTTTCCAAGCAAAAGTTTATCACCATGGCATGAGATTCGATGAATTTCTTCTCGATTTGGTGATCTCCTTCTGACATGTATTTTCACTCTTTTTAGCGGACTTCCCGCTCTAGCGGGAATCCGCTATTGCGATCATCAGGGTTTATTTATTTATTTATTTATTTATTTATTTATTTGTTTATTTGTTGAAGCTTTTTGTGTTCTGACGCGATTTCTCTCGCTACTGAATAGATCGGGCTGAAATTTTTACAGTAGGTGTAGTTCATGCAGGACAAGAGCTGATTAGTTTTTGGTGCAATTCTGTGCACAGACAGCTGAGCTTTTCAACTTTAGAGCTCATTTTTGGGACATTCCTTTCTGACGCGATAACTCACGTTAGAGTTGACCAATCGACTTGAAATTTTTACAGTGGTTAGAACGTGTACAGGAGAAGAGCTGATTAAATTTTGAAGTCGATCTGTGCATTGAAAGTCGAGCTTTTAAAGCTCAAAGTTTATTCAGTTTTTCGAAAATATCTCGAAAATGGTGCATCGTAGAGAAAAACGGAGGCCAAAAGGATAGTCAGGAATTTCAAGCTCTACAACTTTGGTTCTCATGAATTTTTCCTAAAAGCTCACAATTTTCGAGAAAGTTGGAAGGGTTGTGATGGTCAATATTTCTGACTCAATTTCTCTCGTTCAACTGAACCAATCGTTTTGAAATTTTTACAATAAGTTTACATTGTACAGGAGAAAAACTGATCATGTTTTGATGTAACTCTGTGCATAGAAAGCTGAGCTTTGAAACTCCAAAGCTAATTTGTCTGAAACCTCCCTCTGGCAAGATAAATAAAATCGACCGATCGATTTGAAATTTTTATGGTGATAAGAATGTGTCTAGGAGAAAATCTGATTGAATTTGGAAGGCGATCTGTGCATAGAAAGCTGAGCTTTTGAAGCTAAAATTTATTCAGTTATTCAAAAATATCTCGGAAACGGTGCGTTGTAGAGAAAAATGGAGGTCAAAAAAATGGTTAGGAATTTCAAGCTCTATTTCTCATGAATTTTTCTTAAAATCTCACGTTTTCGAGAAAAATGAGCTCAAAGTTCAAAAGCTTGTGATGGTTCACGGTCATTTTCCCGAAGCCGAAATCCCGAACAAATATTTTCCCGAATAAGATTTTTTACGAAAAAAATTTTCACGAATCCGTTTTCCCGAATACCGAAATCCCGAATATTTGTGCTACATTGCACTTTATTTTCACTGATTTTTTTTTACAAATTATCAACTTTTTTACTATTTTTTTTTATTTATTGCAACAAAATAAAACTACCGGTAGTTTTTGAAAAAAATCGGTAGTTTCCGACTACTGAAGGCCAAAAAAACTATCGACGATTTCGGTAGTTTTTAGCAAAAATAAAATAAACTTTATTTAATAGTACATTGATTTTTTTAATTCGGGAAACAAAGGATTCGGGATTTCGGTATTCGGGAAAAAGGATTCGTGAAAATTTTTTTCGTGAAAAATCTTATTCGGGAAAATGTCCGTTCGGGATTTCGGCGGATAGGTCAATTTTTCCGACTTATTTCTCTCGTTTAACTGAACCGATCGTTTTGAAATTTTTACAGTACGTGTAGATCGTGCAGGAGAAGACCTAATTTTTTAGGTTAAATTTTGAGCAAGGAAAGCTGAGCTTTGAAGTTTTAAAGTTATTTTTTGTGACATCATAACTCAAGTTAGAGTTGATCGATCGACTTGAAATTTCCGTAGTAATTAGAATGTGTATAGAGGAAGAAATGATTAAATTTCGAAGTTGATACGTGCATTGAAAGTTGAGCTTCACAAGTTCAATTCTAGTTTGCATATAATAGGAAGTCCGCTCTTTTGACACAGTGTGTCTAGTTTTTTTTTCAAAAAAGCCACGCATTCTCAACATTTCACCCATGTCAGCATCAAGTTCCCAACAACATGATCACTTTACACCAATTTTCCACACCACCACCTTTTGGCTTCTACTCGAGCTGTGAACCTATCAAATGCTGGAAGAAGACGGGTGAATCTCGCTCCCTGTACCATTTTGTCACCTTACGTATCTCATAACCCATGCATACTTATCCAGATACACATACATAAATTGAATTATGTAACACGAAACCTCTTACGGTACGATTTGGTACAATTTTTCACGGATTATTCGTTATCGTGAGCCAGACCTCGCCGAGGCAGCCGAAATTAAAATATTAAATCGTTCTTTTTCGTATATTTTTCTCATCCGATTTTCTAGTCGACGAATAATTTAGAAATGGTGTTTTAGAAAAAAAAGAATAAAATAAATAAAGAACCGATGTTAATACCGCTGCGTTATAATATTCGTGGCACGCCGTGAATACCTTAACCTGTTATTGTACGTAGTCTACTCTTGCGCGAGGACCAATATTATCCCAGACGTGAGCGGCGTGAATAGAAAATGAATTTAATTTGACTGTAATCCGTTGTTTTGTTGACTTAATTCCGTGTGCTCGAATTATCTTCAAGTATATGACTTTCTTTATCTATGGAAACATTTTCCAATTCGGTTTGGAACCGGCTCGATTTGCGGTTCGGTTTGAACAACGAGATGAAAAAAATATCTTAATCTTTGCTTATGTGTTTTTAAACACCTTAAGGTTGAAACTTTTGTGTAATCTTGTAATTCATGCATTTTTAAAACCGTCGTTTAAATTCGCGTATATCGAATCGAACCGTACACATTGTCGAATAATCAAAACCGAGTGAAAAATTCAGCCTGTTTAATCGCCCTGTTCGAGTAAATCATAATATTTGTATAAATGTCGCATTACGCCGACGTGGACGCTAAGTTATAATTTATAACGTTGGTCGGTGCTGCTGTCGAGCATCGACCATTTAGCTTGGAAAAATAGCCGAGATACGCCGGTTCGTCATATTTATTACCTTGCCTTTTGGAAATGTGTAGGAACTGGCGTGGCTCGTAACACGACCTTTTTTTAGCTAGCGAAATTTGATATATAAATTAACCTTTAGATTAGAAATTATTAATGTAAAGAATCCTCTCTAATTAACGTCCAAGTTGCGCACTCCAGTCGGTATTATGATTTTTCCTAACTACGTCACATTTTTTTCCTCGTTGGTGCAAAAAAAAAAGACTGAACGGACCTGAAACCGGCAGCGGTGGCGGCGACGGTGCGAAATTAATTACACGTGTCGTCCGTTTAATGCGAATCGGCATATTTGCCCATTAAATCGCCGCCGTTTGTGTTAGCTCCACACGAGCCTGAGCCATGGCTCGTTGATACGATGATATATGCGATGCCTAATAGACAAATTTTCATTACCGAGGTTTGGGCCGGATCGTCAATACGAATCCGCGGCTTGTACCGGCTTCTGAGTTGGGTCATTGATAAATTGTCGTGTTTTCGAGGCGTTCGCTCGCTACCGCTTTGGTAATTCGCTAAGAGCTTGTAAATTCGCGAAAACAGATAACGATTAAGACGAATTTTTTCGATAAGGTGATCAATTCTGTCCTCGGCGTAGCGAGATGCCAAATTATCCGGTTATTATGCGCGGTCGACGTGAAAAATTAGCTCGCTATCGTAATCAGCGTAGAATGCCATCTCGTCGACATACGTGACGATTTCTTTATCTATTTCGCCATCTAAGAAAACCCCTCCCCGGTCCCAGGATCCCCTCTTTGCACCACGCGACGTCGATGGCGGTTGTGCACGCTCTCGATCTTGATTTCTTGATTCGCATCGAACAGGAATGTAAATCGTGGTCGTAGATTTTTTCTTATTTCGCCGATGACGATACTTTTTAATGATGCCATATTTGAAGTATTTCGATGTCAAATGGGTATTCGAAGTCCCCCTAGGAAGGGGCAGGGAGCGAAGGCACCGTATCGTTAATGATAAAAAATCGTCACAAAATGCAGCGTTGGGTTTTTTTAAATTCCAGCTTCGCATCGCGATAAGTTTTCGATCGGAACGAGATTTTTCCTCATTTGAGGCCCTCCTCCATTTATCTAATTAATATTATTCGAAATTCTCTTTAATTATAGCTAAACGAAATTAATCGGGGAATCATCGATCGTTAAACAAATCGTCGAAAATTTCAAATTACTTTTGCTATACATTTATTAGGTACTTTTAAAGAGTGACGAGATCCGTGGAAAAGGCCACACGGAAGGCGAACTCAATATTAATGCATTAACGGGCTGAAATTATACTAATTTATACCTGCATATGAGATTCTGATCTGATGATATTAGTAAAAGTGCTGAGAAGGAAAAATGTGATCGGGATTTGGAATTTGTCGTCGAGTTGGTATTTTGATGAACCTGATAGAGAATCGATGTTCTCTTCTCACACCCTCGCCATTTTTAACGACTTTGAATTTTTGGTTAAATTCGAAATAAGATTTAAAGTTTGTTTTGTTGGTATATCTGTACTTGGAAAGAAGGGGGAAAGGAGAAGATTTTCAGAAAATGTTTGTTTTTGTACCAACATCGTTGAAACATGGTGTAGGGCAAGAAAAATAAGAAGAACCAGACAAAAAACAAGAATTTAACCTTAGTAGCAAGAAATACAGAAAATAACAAGATTTTTAAACAATTTTACTGCAACAGCAAGAATTTTCAACATTTTATTCTTTCCTCAAATTTTTTGATCGAAGGATTATAAGGTTCTTCTTTGAACAAATTTCAAGCAAGAAAAATGACATGAAAATGGCAAAAAAATAGCATGAATTTTGATTTTTCAGATCCTGTGGACACCTTGTAAAAGAATTTCTAAAATTATAATAGAAACGTATCCTGTCGAAATGATGAAGTTGAATATCAAAATTTTAATATTCCAGCTGCCAATTTGCTATAGTCCTCACTCTTCAAACACTGAGAAGTCAATAAATAGAATTTTCGATCTGAAGTCAAGAAATTTATTTGTTATGAAAATCACCAATTTTCAAGCCTCAGCCCTCGTATTTACGGGGCATGTTTCTTATTTCGCAGTGAAATTTTTTCGAATTTTTTGGAGGTTCCATCTCCCTAGAATTCAACACATTGTCCTATATCGAGCAGGGACGCTTTCAGTATGCCTTTTGGGGCGGGGGGGGGGGGTGAAAAGAGAAAATTGTTGACTAAAAATATCTTCTCCTAGAATATTCATTTTACTCTAAAAATAATAATTCCTGAGATTTTAGCCCTCTCTTTTTGGGATTTAACTTAGTATAACCAGGGATCCGGAGGGAGGAGGTCTAATCCCTCCGACTCCGGCACCGAAATTTTTGATTAATGTCCCTCCCGCTCCAGAACTTCTATAAAAATGCCTCCGACTCTGGGATTTTCCATAAAACTGCCTCCAGATCTGGCTCCGAAAAAATCGTCCGAAGGGGCCCTCTACCCTCCTCCCTCCATCTCCAGGTCCCTAGGGGAAATTCAGTACATTTCAATAATTTTTACCCAATTTGAGGACCCTCCCGAGTGATTTCTCAGATCCAAAGTTCATCTCTAAAAATTTAAATCGAGTAATTTTCTGTTTTTAAAGTAAGATTTTTGGAAATTTTGCACAATTTCTCCCATTTTTTTTTTTTTTTAATTTTTAGGATGTTATCCGATGTAGAGGGCTAAAATTTTGAGAATCTCAGTTCTTGAGAAAAACGAAACACCCTGAAGGGTAAGACCTCCAAAATTCGAAAATTTGATTCAATAAGGCACTTCCTACTTTCTTAATTTGAATCAGTCAAAATTGACTGATTTAAATCGACAAAATTGAGTCACTGTAAGAATCAGTGAAAAAATTTACTGATTCAATCAGTGAATTTTCATTATTGAATCAGTAAATAATTACTGGTTGAATCAGTGAAATTTTATTTTTACTGATTCAATAATGAAAATTCACTGATTGAAATCAGTCAATTGGCAGTAAAATGCCACTGATTAACAGGGGAATCAGTGGAATTTGACTGATTTATCCGTGACTTGATTTTCTCTATTTCATCAGTCAATTTTGGCATTTTTGACTAATTCAAGTTAAGAGAGTAGTTCCTAATGAAGATTTGGATATATGTATGAGGCAGGGATTGAATTTAAATATTTTACTCGTATGCAAAAAATTATGTGATTTCTTTTTTCAATTTTGGCAAGGGCTTAATCCCAAAGAAAAGTATAGAAGTTCATCATTGTATTTTTTCAGTAGAAAAGTCCTTATGATTTTTTTTTTTTGGGGGGGGGGGGGGGGGGGGTAAAAATGGTAGAAAACATTTTTGCTTCACGGCAGTTTCAACGATTTTTTGGTGAGCTCGTCATTAGCGGGTCACTTTTTTAGGGTGTTCGTCACTTTTTTCGACTTCAGTCACTTTGATTCCTTTTTCCCCTCAAAAGTTACTTTTTCTTCGCACTTCCAGGCAAAAATCCAAATTTTCACGTAGGAATTGCTAGTTTTCAAAATTTTTCAAGAAAAATGTTTGCAGAAAATTTCAAAAAAATTACCCTCTCCCCCCAGAAAACTGTAACAACCCCCCCTCCCCCCGAAAAATTGAATTTTTGGTCACTTCTGCTGAAAGTGTAATTTTTCTTCAAAAATTTCGCTATGGTGCCTGTGCTAGTTACCTAGTTTTAACTAATAAGCCTAGAAAAAGCTGAAAATTTGAGCATTGCAGAAAAGAACAGATACATAAAAAAATACGAAATTACCTAAATTACCCGTCGTGCAATTTTTTTGCAATTTGCGACAAAATGCAATATGTCACAAATTGCATTCTGTCGCACTTTTGTCGCAAAATATTTCGTGACAATTTGCGACAGAATGCGACAGAATGCGACAGAATGCAACCATCTGCGGCAGACCACGAGTTTAAACAATCTATGAAACATACTCGTGGAAAGGACAATCATAAATACGATTTTTATATTCAATAGATAACACAAGATAACATCAACAGTCGTTCGAAAAAAATATGTTGATATTGTTAACCAACCGTTTGTCATTGGTTCTGACTTCTGATTGGCTTTGAATTCCTACTTAATTATCTACCTAGTTGAATTTTTTTCATTTTTCATGGAATTTGGCAACCAACGATTTTTTTTCGATGCCCAAGTATTTGGTTGCATTTTATCGCATTCTGTCGCATTCTGTCGCATTCTGTCGCATTTCACATTCTATCACACAATGTTCAAATTAGTTTTGCGACCAAATGCGACAAAATGCAACCGAATGCGACAAAATGCGACTGGTATGTCACAAATTGCAAAAGTGTCGCAAAACTAGCAGAAATATCGCATTTTTTCGACATTTATTTTGCGACAGAATGCAACTGTTGCAAAAGATTTGCACGACGGGTAAAGCAAAAAATTGAGTTTTTCAATTTTTAAAAAGTTCAACTCATTGGAGTAAGATACCTACAACTGCAGCCTTATATGAGTTCAATTTTAGCTTCAAAATACGTAGAACAAATTAAAATACGAAACTTATTACATGAAACGTTGAATTTGAATTTTTTTTTTTAGATAATTTGAAAGCGTTTTTTCAAGTGTGAAAAAATGTCCTCCTTTCCGCTTCTCCCCCTCCCCTGCACTATTCAAGATTACCAACTTGATTTGTTTGGTCTTCACTCCAATTGCAAATTATTTATCAATTTTTCTCAATTATTCGACTCTGGAAAAAAGTGTGAATTGTTAATGGTTTCTTCCTTGAAAGTTTTAACATTCATCAAGTTTTTCAAATGTTCATATTACTTTGATTGATTTTTTTCTGAGTTGGCAACTTTGTGAAATTTTTCGTGTTTTTGATATTTTTCACGATTTTTTATTAGTTTTCATTCCGATTTTCAAATTAACTGCTGAATATCCCAAGTAGGTGTTCAGTTTCTCAAACTCAGTGGCGATGGCGTAGCAAGGAAATGTTCGCTGGGTGAGTGGAAAATATGTTCGTCCAATGAGTCGAAATTTTTAACCCCCTCTCCTCCCCGAATACAGCTTGAAAATAATATTGAACATACCGCACCTCCAGTGCAATAACACCACATCTCAAAATTAAAAATCATGAATTCAAAAACAACACATCTCAAAAAACTATCAAGAATAACATAATTATATTGCAAAAATCTGTTGCCACCATTGGAAAGTACGTGAAAAATTACAAAGGATCTCAATAAGAAAAATTTAATGTGAATTTGTTTTCATCGTTTAAAGAACCAAGAAATTTTTGTTTTTTTGAGATGTGTTCTTATTGCACTGAGGGTGCGATACTACGAGTTTTTATCCACCAATGTACTTCTTGCAAATAAAATATTGACATCAAGGAAAAAGATAAGTAAGATTTTTCTTCCAGAAAGTTGGCGTCAATTTTTATTTAAAGAAATTCAGTAGGTACTGTTTTTTTGCGGAGTAGTTTTTTTGGTGGGGAGGGGGACCTGCTTCAACCGATTTTTGGAGGGAGGGGAAAAAACATGTAATTTCTTCAGTAATTTCTCGCTTTCAGCTTTTTGTTTTCCAAAAATAATTTTTACAAGAGAGAAAATATAGATATTTCGGTGTTACCAGACATTTACGACTTGGAGTCCCAAAATTCTGGATTTGAAGTTGTTCAAAATCATAAAATGGGCCAAAATCGTAAAAAAATTCAGGATTTCTTGTATTTTCTCCAAAAATTTTAATGTTTGATCATTTGAAGCCATTTTTTGAAAATGTCATCCAAAAAAATCAAGAAATGGTGCAGTTTTTTTGGGTGTATTTATGAATCGCAGAGAAATATTATTGCCCGAGCAAAGCAAGGATGAAAAAAATTTCAGAAATATATATTCAAAAAATGAAAAAACTACATAAAAACCGCATCAATCGGACGCTCATGGGCACAACCCAAAAATGTGCATCAAGAGACTAACTCCCCCTTTTCACCCCTCTCGCTCCGCCTCTGCCCAAACCTATTGAATTTTTTTTCGAGCTTAGACTGAATTTTGTTGAATTTCATGAAACTCACCCCGAATACTCACCAGTTACGGTCACCACGTGAATTACGAATAATTTTTGAGGGGAACCTTTTCGAACTACGAACTACTCTGGCTAGAAAAAAAGCCTCGAAAAATCTGCAAATCTGTTTTTATTGAGTAACTCGTTTATAACGGTGCGAAATACGACTTTCTTACGACAATTCTCTACTGTAATATACTTGGAAACAGCGGAGTTGGCTCTGTTTCGATTACCTCAGGTTCGGCCGGTTGCGGAGACTCGATTTCCATACGTCTCAGCCTAAAATTACCGCAAGACGGACCGAGTGATTTTTCAAAGGTGAACGGAGGTTTCTTGTACATCATGCAGTATTCGGTGAATCTGCAGGAGACGACGGGCACATCGCGTACCCATTTGTAACGATATTGCGAGGTTTTCGTTTGCCTCGGAGGATGCTGCGGTGTTTCGAAAACCTTCTGTTCCGTCTCCGCGGTCCGTTCTCTATAATTGACGTATGGCTCGGAATCCATAATACCGTACAGTTTGATCGCCTTGTTACGCAGCTTCGTAGCGTTATTCAATCTGAGCGGTATTTTTGGAGCATTGTTTTTCTTAATTTTGCGTATTTTGGGCAGCTCCGGTTGTTTCGGTTTATTGTAATGAAACAGATGGAACGGTTTTTGGTAGCACTCCGTCACAATATCCATTTACACTGCTGTCGAGTTTCATTCCGGGCGTGAGTATTACATCGAGAAAGTTCAAAGTGAAAATGATCATTTTGAGTCGATCGCTGTTCCAAATTGACGTAATTTTGCCATGGTAATTTTAAACGAGGTAGCCTTCGGACTCGCCGGAGTAACCGAACCTGTGCATCTGTTTCTTTGAATCGACTCGTAAAAAAATTATCCAATTTTAAGCCAACTTTTGCACACAGTCGGTCCTTTTTCATTTTCATTCTTGGCCACCGCGCGAGGTAATTTACGCGACTTCGTATTGGTTTCATTATTATTTATGAACCAATCGTACCGCAGCACCGACCACTTAACTGGTTACCTTATATCGCCGTTCGTATTGTCTCGTAAATTGGTAGACAACAAAAAAACCCTCAAGACCTTCTTCGGACAGGAAACAATTGTTCCATGCCGGTTTTCAGTTTGCGAGAAAAAAAATACTAATAACGAAAACAAAAACGAGGAATATACGCGCCCGTACTTCATCGTGGTTATTTGTACTTTGCGGTATCTATGACACTTTTCTAATACAGTACCGTCCACTTAATACATCGGTACTTGTTCAAACAAAGCAATAAAAATAGTTATTGTTTTGCGTTTAATTCGATCTTTTGTTTTCGGTTTCCAGGTTCGAGTCTGTGCGAAATGTAGAAGTAGATTATCCTCGGTGTTGCGCGATGTGTCTTTAATAAAGTGAAGATTTTTTTTCAATCGGTGGGGTAAGTGAATGATTCGAAATTATTACGTATCTAGGCGATTTCAAACGTGAGAAATTTCTGGCTAGAAAAACAAAAAAAATAGGAAATAAAATTTTTAATAATTTTGTTAGGTATGGAAAGCTAAAATTTTTGGTAATTTTTTATCGAATTTTTTAATCGAAGGATTGTCTTTGAATGTTTTTTCAATTTTACTTTTTCATAAAAAAATTTACCCTACGCTCGGACAGGACTTTCGTCTAATTTTTCATTAATATATCCATTATTCGACTTTTCCATTCAAAATCTCAAAATTTTGATTTTTCTGTCTGAACTTTTCACTGTAGTTGTCCTCATGTTTAGCTCATTTCTTCAGAAAATTCTGACTACTCTTTTGTCAGCAGACTTCACTTATAAATTCATTTTACAGCTGCCATTATTAGACGAAGTCAGATTTTTCAACTTTGTTGAGAATTGATACATTTTATGCTTGCCTAAAACTTTTTCAGATTTTTTCGGGTGATAAACTATTTGTGCTCAGCTCTGTTTACGTGTATTTGGTATTTGGATTTTCAAACATTTTTTCCTTTGATTAGCTTGTGCCAAATTACTTTTCCTGTTGATGTTTGGAATTTTGATGAGTTTATTATGGAAAAAAATGTCATGAAATTCATCCGAAATGTCTATATTTTGTGTTGAAAATTTCTCCTCTTTTCATTTGTGTTGAATAGTTTTTTCCTCTAAAATTTAATGATTTTTACAGTTTAATTTTTTTGCTTTGATCATTGATAAAAATCAATGAAATTCGTTCCAAGAATACTTTTTTGGTATTTGAAATTTTTATTTTCTAAAATTCTTGTCCTGGTTTTGCTGGAGTCAAATTCAGAAACGAATTAAAATACGATTTTTTGGGGGGGAGGAGGAGGAGGAGGCAATTAGAAAACAATTGAAGTTGATCTACTGAAAAATTTTGAAGAGTTGGGAGGACAGAGATTCGGAGGGAGGGGGTCTAGTTCCTCCGGCTCCAGCTCCGGCTCCAAGATTTTTTTTTAAAGTGCTTCAGAGTCCAGGTGGGCCTCCGGAGTCCCCTTATAGAAATATTAAAAATTTTTTTGTTATTGTATGTATTGTAGTATTTCGAGATATTTTTGAAATGCCTAACAATGGAGGTATCCCAACTCAAAGTAAAATTTTGAGCCCAAACAAAAAAAAATCGAAAGTACATCATAACAGGACCACGTATCCAAAATTTCAGATGCTGAAGTTCATTTCTCGATTTTTGGAAATTTTTTGAAATTTCAAAATTACCTCCGCCTGCCCTGCGAAATATGAAGATTTGATCTAATGAACGAAAAACGCTGTAATTTTGTATATACCCTGTTTTCAACCTCCCGAATCGATTGGAAGCAGTTTCGAGACGTTTCGGAGCAATCAGAAAATTTTCCAGCGCTGGAAAAAAGATTATAAAAATGGCCCATATGCACTTCAGCACCTATAATCGCGGATTATCCATATTGGTGACCTATTTGATCGATTGAAACACAATTTTCCAAAATTCGACCTTTATTTGTTTCAATTTTCATTATTTATCTAGGTACCAATAAACGAAATAATGAAGTTCAAAAATAAAGATATACGTCGAGAAATATAGTTAAAATACCGAAAATAACACGAGAAAAATCACAAAAAAATTCTCGGAAAAATTGAAAAAAATTACAACGTGCAAATATAATTAATGTGAAAAATCACGAAAAAAATTCTCTTAGAAAATGAAAAAATTACGATGTACGAAAATAACTCGAGAAAAATCGCGAAAAAATTATCTGAAAAAATTGAAAAAATTGCGATGAACCAAACTGAAATGGTAGGGGTCACAGGACAGGAACGAGAAACACGCATTCTACAAACGCGTTTTGAAAAATTCAAAGGAGTGACCTCCAGAGCAGGGAGCCGGAGGGGATCTAATGTGGTGCCTCCGACTCCGGCTCCGAAATTTTTCATAAAAGTGCCTCTAGCTCCGGCTCCGAGAAAATCGCCCGTAGAGGGGCCCTCCTCCCTCCACTTTCCGCTTCCACCTCCGGATCCCTGAGGGAGGGGATATGTTTCTCCAAAACTCAGGGGAAAAGTTTTACGAAATTCGTTTGAAAAGTCCTACCAAAATCCTTGCTTGTTGATTTCGGGAATTTGTTATTGTTGAATGTTTTTATTTTGCTCATCAATCTGTATTATTTTTTACCTAATAAGTTATATCTACTTACCATCAGAATGAAATCGCCAAAAGAAGTATACGTAAGAGAGGAAATTTTTTAGCAAAAAAAATGGTATGAAAATGGCAAGAAAAATTCAGAAAATGGCAAAAAATTCAGAAAATATAAATTTTTATTTTTTAGATCCAGTTAACATTATGAATTTTAAACTCGATTTTGATTATGTTGAGAGATGAAGGTGGGAAAAGAGGGTTTCGATTTCGAACGCTACTCTGAGGTCCAAAATTTCTGAATATTAATTTGGGAGTTTTCAGGAGCATTGAGATATCAGTGTCGTGATTCGTTTTTTAAATAAATAGTTGTGATATTTAACTGACTATATTTTCAATTATTTTCAATTAGAAAAATGAGTTTTGCACATTGCATAAAGAATGAAATGTTCGAAATCGTGTCATCAACTTCGAAAGCATTTTTTTCTGGTGTTGTCGAAGGCATAGTCCAGTCAACATTTTCCAACTCCATCAAACAAAATATGAAATAAATGAAAATGCTTTTTTTTTTTATTCACCGAGTCCATTTCTGGTGTTATTTTACCAAAAAACCACGAATTTTGGATTTGAAACGCGATATAGGTATCTTGTGTAGGTACATGAATTTTTTCGTGATTCTAAAGAAGTTTTATTTCCTCAAGTATGGTTAAATACCATTAAAATGGGAATACTCGTTTTTGAGGGCAATTTTGATGTTTTTTCAGCTCGTCTTGGAATTTCTAATGTGCATTCTTTGGTTTGTTTTTCTCAATATTCCAATTTTAGAACTACTTGTATATTGGTCAAAAATCATAAAATCAAATTGGACTTTTGCTAAAGGGGTTTTCACATATTTTTTCCATAAATCGACATTATCAGAGGGTATCCTTTTCTTTTCTCAGCTTGATCATTTTTATTTTAAAAAATGATTTTGAATTTTTTTGTTGAAAATTTGAGTAGTTATATATTTACCCCTCCGACAGTTATTTCTCCTCAACCTTCCATTTTCGAATGGATAGGTTCAAAATTGGTCGAAACAGGTGAAATTGCTCCAGAATGAACTTTGATAAAAGTACCTATAAATTATCCTGAATTTTTCAAAGAAAATTTTAAATACAGCTTACCTAAATGTATTTTTCTTCAAATACATATATATTCTTTTCATGTTTCATGTCAAGTTCATTTTCTTAAAATCGTAGAAATTATTTTTGGTTGAAATTTTTCAAGAAGTGTTTTCTTTTGTGGAGTTTTTTTTTAAATTTCACTTTTGTTAAGATTTGCAATTTTTTTTTCAAATTAAATATTTTCGTCAGATTTTCAAAGTGTTTGAATTCATATGGTCCGGGTGTGGCTTTGGACGAAATCTATAATTTATTCAATGAAAAGAATTCATCGATTATCAGACAAATTTCGATCTTATTTCGCCTGTGTTGGACAACTATGAAAGTAATCCACCACAAACGTATCCACAATTGCATACCCATCGATGCTCGTAGGCAGAATACAACTATCACGCATCCACCCATCACCAGCTTGGATTTAGTCTCTCACAGTCGCAATCGACATTACCGTCGCTACATAACGCTGCACCACAGTCTATCCTCTCGAGATCGCTTCGGGAGATCCTGGGAGCGGAGCGAGACCTTCTTCGAGAGGAAATATTTCTGCTACCTCCTCCGGTTTTTCGATACCCACAGCCGTACCGTTTACGTACTCGAATACCATCATCAAAAACAAATTTATTACCAAATAAATATTATCCCTATTCACAAACGCGCTTATCTTCGCTCGCTAATAATATAACTTTGCCAATTTCAAGAACCCTGCACTTGAAACACTGTTATTGTTACCTTGTGAAATAAGTTCCCTATTTATATCGTCGTATATATGGCTTGATTAATCCCGCGCGTATTATCACCATGGGAAGGATACATATTTAAAAGCTTATTTCTAGGTACCTCCCTCTCTTCTAACAATTCACCGTGGCCGAACAATTGTAAAGGATGGTTGTCCTCGTACAATCGTAGACAAAATAAGGTATAAGTTTATATGGTAACTTGAAAACATAACACGTTTGCTGGAGAATCGACCAGTACTACGATCCCGTTTGTGAAATGGGATTGGTTCAAGTGATACTGGTACCGTTCAGGTGCAGTCGATTTAAATCGCATTCGTTTGGAATTACTTCTTTCTCTATACAAATTACCTGTACTTAGACTTACACATGTACCTCTTTGTACACAAAAAGGTTTAGTGCTTTATTGTCCGAAATTGTGCATAACGAATTTTCAAAATGATGTATGTGATACTTTTAATGCGGACTTTTTAGCTAAAATAAAGCCCAAACCCAAAATAAATTAGCAGAAAGGGGAAGTTTCGGATATAAGCTCAGTAAGACATGTATTTCAATATTCCCGAACTTCCCTAAAATTAGTGAATATTTTGACTCCTTTTTGGGGGTGAGGGGGTTCAAATTTTGGTTTTTCGGCCATAACTTTTGAAAATATGCATTTACGAAAAAAAAGTTGAAACAAAAATTGCAGAGAATTAAAAAATAAATAATTTTGTTATTTACAGTTTTTTCCTAGGACGTCATGGAAGGGAGCTGGGGCCTTCCGAAAAAAATCAATTTTGAAAATTCCCTATTAACAGAAATAATTATCAAAAATCGGGTTAATCGACTTTCGGAAGCGGTTTTTTGCATAGTATATCCCATTACTATGTAGAACAAGAAAAATGTATAGCCAATCCCTCATCTCTGATTAGGGGGGTGGACCCTCCGTAGAAAAAGTCGCGTTTTCCCCCAAGCATGACTCAGCTACAGTGAAAAATTGGTTTAAACAAACATTGTAGAGCGTTAAAAGACGAACATTTTATTTTTTTTACTTTTTTTCTACGTGGTCTTGGGGGCGAGTTATCGCAAAAAGAAAAAAAAATCGGCGCAGCGTTCAAAAATGTTTTACGAATTTTGTACCTTGTCTTTTGGGGTCCAATTTAGGTTCAAGGGATAAATAATAATAAAAATCGAGTTCAGTGATCACAAAAACCCCAGAAATCCACTTTTTGGGCTATCGGTTCGCTACATTTTATACCAGATCTACTTATGCGTAATTTATTGAGTTGATGAAAAATTTTTGAACGCCGCGCCGCTTTTTCTCTTTTTGCGATAACTCGCCCCCAAGATCACTTAGAAAAAAAGTAAAATGTTCGTCTTTTAACGCCCTACAATGTTTGTTTGAACCAATTTTTCGAATTTTTCACTGTAGCTGAGCTATGCTTAGGGGAAAACGCGACTTTTTCTACGGAGGGTCCCCCCCTCCAAATCAGAGATGAGGGGTGGCTATACATTTTTCTTGTTCTACATAGTAATGGGAAATACTATGCAAAAAAACCGCTTCCGAAAGTCGATTAACCCGATTTTTTGTAATGTTAATAGGGAATTTTCAAAATTGATTTTTTTCGGGAGGTCCCAGCTCCCTTCCATGACGTCCTAGGAAAAAACTGTAAATAACAAAATTATTTGTTTTTTAATTCTTTACAATTTTTGTTCCAACTTTTTTTTCGTAAATGCATAATTGTGAAAGTTATGCCCGAAAAACCAACATTTGAACCCCCTCACTCCCAAAAAGGAGTCAAAATATTCACTAATTTTAGGGAAGTTCAGGAATATTGAAATACATGTCTTACTGAGCTTATATCCGAAACTTCCCCTTTCTGCTATTTTTTTGGGGGTCAAAACCTAAAAAGTCCGTATTATTTATAGCTTCGCAAATTTGTCTGAAAAAAAATGGTCTGATGAGAGCAATTAGATCGATTGAAGCAAATGAATTCATCGATTACCAAAGAAAGTCGTTTTCTGGGCAAAAAAAAACTCCGCTTTGTAAGCCATTTACAATTTGCACAACCAATGGATTCATTGTGGATATGATGGACCCCTATGAAGCTAATGTGAACGATGCATAAATATTGGAATCTATTTTGGAAATTTTGCAGAATTGCCCCAATTTTCGGTAAGAGCATTTCCTGTTAAGATGGTGAAATCGGCCCTTGAATCGATCTGGACAAAAATCTCCCAAAATTTTAGTATTGATGTAAAACCACCCCAAAAAAATTTCAACCCCCTACTCCCACCCCCAACCGAATTATGGGGCCATTAATGATCGAAATTCAATAATTTCTATCTCCGGAAGGGGTAATCCAAAAATTTTGTAATTTTCAGATTATAGACATTATGTACCTAGTAGTATAATAATTATGTGAAATTTTTTCAAAAAAATTTTCCTAGATTTTCCGGGGTTTTTCGCGGTTTGAAAATTTCAAAAATTCCTCAAAAAAGAGGAGAGCGAGAGCACCGAAATTTTTTTCTCTCCGAAATTTTGCGACAACTTTAGGTACAACATATTTTTTTTGGAAGTCTAAAAATGAGGGCAACATGGATTAAAAAAATAAAATCCATAAAAAAAACACATGTTTTCGATTTTTTTTACCTTTCTACAGGGTGTCCGATAAGTGGTCTGCCATACTTCATTTTTGGATATAACCGGGTACCACTGAAAAAAAATTGTTGATGAACAAGTTGCATATCTTGAAAATTGAAGGGGCAAATTATGTTTTTTAAAAAATCACGTAAAATTTTTTTCAACCATGGGAATGGATAGTATGTACTTTGAAAATTGAATAAATTTTCTCTTTATGACTTTTTGCATAACTTGAAAATTGAAGGGGCTACAAAAAATTGTGTTGGAAAAAAGTTCTGAATAAATGAACTATCAAGGGAATTGATATGTTGAAAAAGGAACAAATTTTGTTCTACAGACTTTTTGCCTAACATCAAGAATGGAGGGGCCGAGGGTCATCCAAAATTGAGAAAATTTCAAAATTTTTTGAAGCCCATTTTCTTTGAATGACCCGTAGCCCCTTCATTTTTGATGTTAGGCAAAAAGGTCTGTAGAACAAAATTTGTTCCTTTTTCAACATACTATCCATTCCCTTGATTAGTTCATTTTTTTAGAACTATAGTCATTCGTATTTAATTGATGTCAAGTACGGTAATTTACTTTTAATTTAGAGTATTTACGATAATTTACCAACGATTGATGGTAATTACGGCAGTTTACTTTTGATTCATGGTAATTACGGTAATTTACCTTTGATTTATGGTAATTCCAGTAATTTACCTATGGTCCATAGGGTGGAGCGAAAAATCCAACTTTCAAAATTTGAAATGCCTGGGTGCGGAAAAGTGGCTACTAGTAGAAGGAAATCCGTGTGCAAAATTTCAAATCAATTGAAAAAAGTTTTGAGGTGCCACCAAAACGTCAAAGTTTTCATGCCTCTCAATGTGGACTTGGTAGGTTTGACAGCTCCGTGGCACTGCTAAATTCAATCCTACGTGTTTCTTATCACCTGGGCGCCGTTTTTTCATTGAATTTTTACCGCCCCAATTTTTTGTAGATTTCTCAGAACCTCCTTCACATAATTTCCAATTACGCTTATGGTAGGATAAAACTGAAATTGTCGGAAACTTTCGTCTCTATGGTTCGAAAAATAACTTTTTCATTTGTACTGTATCGAAAGTACGTTTTTTCATTGCTAATTTGCGGATCGGAAGTTGGTCTTTTCATTGTTGAGCTGTTAACACGGTTTTTAGTGTTTTTCGTGTTTACTTCCGCGTCCTAGTACGCGGAAGTAAACTTCCGTGACCCGGTATACGAACCGCACGACCGCGCACGCTTTACGTAAAAGTACTAATTGATGATTTTGAGAAGTACAAATGAAAAATATCTTACAATATAAGCATCGGCAGTGAGCATTTTCATGACTCGCGTAATTTCTCACTCGCCTTCGGCTCGTTTCGCAAACTTACGCTCGTCATGAAAAGGCTCACTTCCGCTGCTTGTATAGTAATATACTATTTGACATCTGGAACTCGAGTTTAAGATTCAGTTCTTTGAAACTCCCTGAAAAAGCTGCAGGGGGAGGGGGAAACACAAAGCACATAATGTCAAAATTTTCTATGTTTGATGTAGAAATTTACCCTAAAAACAATTTCGACTTCTAACGATTGTGTTTTTTTAACTATTGAAAGATCTGATGAGAAGTGTTAAATTTTAAAATTTGTAAAATTTATGTCAATTAAGTTGGATTTTGATACCAGACATGAACATTTTCCAGCTTATGAAGTCGACCACTTCTCATCAGATCCTCCATTCGAGTTTTTTAGAAAAAAAATCGTCAGAGATCAAAAATGTTCTTAGGATGCCAAAAAATCGACATTTTGAAATCCTCCATTCGAGTTTTTTAGAAAAAAATCGTCCAAGATCAAAAATGTTCTCAGGATGCCAAAAAATCGACATTTTGAAATCAAACTTGAAAATTTTCGATGACATTCTGAATTTTGCTCCTCCCCCTTCTAGTAGCCTTTTAAAGTAGTTTCAAAGAAAACAATTTCGTAAACGTAGGTATTCGAAATGCCGAAAAGCTGTTTTTTTATACCGTAGACACAAAAATTTTCGACAGTTTCCGTTTTTCAAACCGCATCAAGAAAATATGTGAAATAGGTGCTAAGAATTTTCAAAAAATGAGGGAGGGCGATAAAAATTCCATAAAAACATCGAGTAACCTGTTTTTTCAGAGATGCTGGAATATTCAGGGTATTTTCATGCACCGGATAATACATACACCGACTTGAATTGGAATCAGTGCAAAAAAATTAACTAAAAATCAATGATTGTTCACTGATCTTTCAGTGAACATTACTGTTTTTTTTTTGATAAATTGAGAATTGACTGATGAGTTGGTGATTTTTGACTGAATAGTCAATGAAAGTCACCAATTTTCAATGAAAAGTATTTTATGTGAGTACCAGATTTAAATTTTGAGATGGAAAATTTTAGCGATCTTGTCAACTAGAGTAAGATAGAACTCGCGAAACCACCTCTTATTAAAAATTTTTCTAGGTCAGATTTTGAAAATTTTATTGAATTCCCAGATTTTATCGAATTTTAATTTTCATGCCATTCACAAGCGGTTGGGCGACGAGTTAAAATTGTAACCTAAGCAGCGAGTGCTTACGTTATGAAGTGAAATCGTCTCACTTTATGCCAAAATTCAATGCTGAAACTCAGTTTAACCTAAAATTGCACTTTTATGTTTGTTTTATGTTTGTTTTATGTTTGATAAAGTATTAATAAAATAAAATTGCGAAAAATGTAAATTTTTCACTATTTTCATTTTTCTCGGCTCTGGTGGCACCCCTAAACATTGACCCCGGGAGCTGAAATTTTGGTGGATGATTCCACTCCCATCAAGGCCACATTTCCGCACCCAGGCTTTTCATTTGAAAAAAAAAGTTGAAAAAAGGCCAATTTCGCTCCACCCTAGTCCATAGTAATTACAGTAATTTATTTTTGATTTGAGGTAATTACGGTAATTTACCGATGAGCAGCGGTAATTACGGTAACTTACCATCGACATTTATCTTTGATTTATGTCTAGTACGATTTTTTATTTTTTATTTGTTGTAACTACAATAATTTACCGATCAGCGGTAATTACGGTAACTTACCATCGACATTCATCTTTAATTGATATCTTGTACAGTAATTTACTTTTGACTTATGGTAATTACGGTAATTCACTTTTGACTTATGGTAATTACGGTAATTCACTTTTGAATTATGGTAATAACGGTAATTTACCAACGATTGATGGTAATTACTCATAAATTGTTGGTAATAAATATTCCGAGGCTATAAGCAGTTAATTAAAACCCATTTCTTTCCAAACTAGAACCAAAATAAGGACAACATTTAAAATTGTAAAACGGCCGTGTATTTGGCACCATTACACAGTGAAAAAAAATTATAAAACAAAGAAAATTAATCGAAATAATGAACAAAGTAACGTAACACGAATTTCGACAAATAATTTTAACAACACCGATAACAAATAAACGATGAAAGTTGAATTTTTTCCACACAATATCTCTAAAATTTCACCTACGATGAAGCTGCATTGAACATCTGAGCAATTCGAAATTCGTCTTTGTATTGGAACGAAAAAAAAAAATTGATAGTAAAATTTTTATCACAACACTAAATAAAATATTTTCGCCAGATAATAATAATGAACAAAAAATTGTCAAATAAAAATACAAAAAAATTGATTAATTAAAAAAAATGATTAAAGAACAAAAAATTAATAAATAGGTAACCATTTAACTTGAAACAAAATATCAACCGATTATTTATTGCTAAAATAAAAATCTATTTCATAATAAACTTTTTTTTTCATTTCTTTTTAAACGAGTGAGTGCATTATAAAGTAATGCTACCGTGTTCTACCTGTGTATAAAAATTTTAATTTAGGTAACTTAAGGGTTAATTAATTCAACTATTTTGTTTTTCGAATTAGCTCGTAAATGTTGATTCGTCGCTACGTTGAAAATTTTGAAACCGTTAACATAATTTTCGAAATGAAAAATGAAATAAATAATTAAAGTATTATTTTACAAACGATAAAATACGTAATCGAATAGCTCGTTCAAATTTCATACTCCTTGTTACTTTTTTCTGCTAAAATTTCTCTTGATCGAACCTTGATCGGAATATTATACGAATTAGTAGGTCTAGTCTTGAAATTACCCATAAATTCGTATACACTGAAGAGTTCACGTTTTACCTTACTTTTGCGTTTCTTGCGTCTGATGAAATGCATGATTTGCGAATCGGAGTATCTCTTCATTGAAGAATACTTATTTCGGTACATTGTATTTCGACGTCTATCCGCCGAGATTTGCTGTAAATTGAAAATTGTTCGTGAATATGTTGAAGAGTGAGCTGGTTTTTTATGTTGAATTTTCATACCCTTGTGACCGGATTCCATATAAACGTATCGATGTTTGAAGGAGACGAGGATCCGTTGCTGTCGTACATCACTTCCACCGGCATATCTCTTCCCTCTCTGGTGGCATTTTGTCTAATTAATTGCCTAAGCGATGGAAGATAGTCTTAGAAATAGATAGAGAGAAAGATAGATTGATTATCTGGCAAACCATACCTGGCCTTTTTTTTCAAAATTTTTTGAGCATTCGGATAATAACGTATTGCTTCGTTGAGGTCACTTTTGCTGAGCACGAATAAGCTGGAGAAGCCGTGTGATCTAATCCATTAAAAAATAATTTCATCAATGATGTTTTTGTGCAGAAATTTTCGAAAAATTCGTCGAATCGAAATTACCTGACATCGGCGGTCCTTCGATTAGTGCCAGCTAAATTCAGCAAGCTGATTTCCCCAAAAACGCAACCCTCAGTTAAGGTGGCTAATACGACTTCGTGTTCACCCTTTGACGTGACCACCTGCACTTGACCAGTTTTAACGATGTACATTTCTTTGCCGACTTCACCCTTGAATGAAGAAAATATATTCATTAAGGAAGTGTTTTGTAAGGTGATGAGTCTCTCAACAGGGTGACATTGAAGTGTGCGCATCATGCTCACAATGTGCCGGTGACCATTTAAGCGTTAAGTAGGTTAAAATCGCAAGGTGAAGGAATTCTTTCGTAGGTCGTGTAATTGAATTATATTTTTCGATGGTTAGTTTTGTTTTGATCTCGAAGACGTGTCGCCTGTCGCGTAAATCAATGTGAAGCGAGTGGTTTTGGGGGAGGGGGCAGAGCATGAAGCGATAAATTGTGAGAAATATTTATAATTTTCCGTCTGAAAAAAGCTCTAATTTTTATTCATCATTGTTGTGATTTGGTAGACACTCTGGCATATGATTTTTGTTTCATTAAATTTTTTTTTTGTAATTTTACTTCAAAATAGGAGGTTTTTCTTTTATTTGAAATATTTTCTGTATTATTTCGAATGTATAAGTTTTTGTGCAGTGGAAGGGAGAAAAAATGTTTGGAAATTTTCAAAACTAAATTTGAGTTAGTTTTTTTGGGCAGTATTTTTGAGAAAAAAAGTCCGTATGAAAAGTAATGGATGCACCTGATTGCAAATTCCGAACTCTTTTTGAAAAGTTCATAGCTAGCATTTTTTGAATGAATTACTTTCATTTTCCGTCGAATTACCGCGCATTACCATATTTTACCTCGTAATTACCATCTTTTACAAAAAAAATTGTAATTACCGCGTTTGGAAAGTCAGATCAAGGTATTTTTCTGTACGTGGTCATCTTGGTGAATTAGAATCAAATTATGTATCAGATTTTAAGTTCTCAAGATGCATGATCAAATTACGACAAATAACAACATTTTACTCTGAAATTTCGGGTAATTGTCATATTTTACTGTGAAAGTGGTGATTTACGGTGTGCGTGATGGACTAATTGTAGAGTATTTACTCGAGCACGATGTTTGGGAATTTTTTTCACAAAGATCAATTTTAGAATTTTTTTGTTGAATTCGGATTATTTATCTGTAATTACGAGTACTTGAGACGTTGAGAGGTAATTACGAATGATTTCTGGTCACTGGTAATTGCGAGTGATTAACCAGCAGTTACGAGGACTTGTTATCTCGAGTTATTAGCTGGTAAATACGATCAACTTTCAAGTAATTACGAGTAATTTACCACTAGTTTGAGTAATTTTTCAATAATTGCGAGTAATTTTTCAATAATTAAAAGTAATTTACCAGTAATTACGAGTAATTTACCAGTAATTACGAGTAATTTACCAGTAATTACGAGTAATTTACCAGTAATTACGAGTAATTTACCAGTAATTACGAGTAATTTAACAGTAATTACGAGTTATTTACCACTAATTACGAGTAATTTACTGATAATTGTGGAATAAAATTCAATTTACATGTGATTGAGCCGATTGAGCATTTTGCTCGTTGCTGGTAATTGATGTAAGTGCTCGTAATTTTTGGTAATTTGGTAAATTACGGGAATTTTTGGCAATCTAGTCAAATCTGTGGTAATTGCCCAAATGTTGTGATGAATACGAAAATTTCAGGGTAATTATGGTAATTATGGTAATTCCAAGATGATTACGGTAATTCAAAAGTAATTACGGTAAATCAAGACTAATTATGGTAATTCGAGGGTAATTACGGTAATTCGAGGTTAATTACGGTAATTCAAAGGTAATAATGGTAATTCAAAGGTAATAATGGTAATTTCAGGGTAATTATGGTATTTCAGGTTAATTATAATGTAATCTGGTGATTTTCCAATAGTTTCTCTGTATTTTTCAAATTTACAGCGAATATTGGCGATTAAAGAAAATCGAAGCAATACTTTAGTATTTTATTCGTGATTTTGATAAATTTGAGTTAGGTAAATTTTGGTTCATTTATTTCTGTTTTGATCATTTTTTACGCTGATGATAATTATAGTCAATCGTTTCGTTTTGAGGGATATTTTTCAGATTGCCCTGAAAATAGTGCCAATGTAAGTATAGTTTATGCAATTTAATTGATATTTATAGCGTTTGTTAATGGTGCATGCGATCTTTCTATGACAAATTACCACGTTCATTGTAATTGTTTCCAATTTCCGAATAAATTTTTGCAACCTGAGAACCTCAAAGTCACCTCGTGACTCAGTAAACAAATTGTTCCACCCTCTAAAGGTATCTAAATTACCATTACTGGAAAATGTGAATACTAATGTAAAATCATGTTACGATTATGACCATAAATTGAGTAAGTCGGTCTTACCTTATGACAGATAAAATCGCCGGGTAAATATAAAACCGGTCTCAGCTTGAGGACGAGATCACGCAGCAGTGCTTCATCGCAGTCGTGAAAAAGTTGTACTTTGCTTAACGTTCTGATGTGTACTTTTATGGCAACGTCGGTTTTTAATTTTTGGGGTAACGTGTCTAATATTCTACTTTCATCTGAAATTAATTGGAAATTAAACTTTTTTCTAAAATTTAACTGAATAGAGGAGTGATATACAGGGTGTTCCACGAATCGTCTGCCATACTTCTTTTTTTTTGATTTATAATTATGTACTTACTAGGTACCAAGAAAAACCATGTGGCCGATCTTGGAAATTGAAGGGAAAAATGCAGTTTCTAAAAAAAATCATGTTAAAAATTATTTTCAGTTATGGGAATGGATCAATATTACTTGGAAAACTGATGAAATTTACACTTGATGACTATTTTGTCTAATTTTAAAACAGAAAAGGTTACAAAAAAATTATTTAGAAAAATTGTAAAAAAATTAATTAATATAGGGAATGGGTAGTACCTACGTTGAAAATTGAAAAATTTTGTTCTGAAGATTTTTTGTCCATCATCACAAATGAAGGGGCTGCGATTCATTCAAAATAAATCGGGTTAAACATGTTTTTCAAATTTTCTCAATTTTGAATGACCCTTAGCCTTTTAATTTTTGTTGTTTGTTGGGCAAAACGTCTTCAGAACGAAATTTTTTCAGTTTTCAACGTACTATCCATTCCCTAAATTACTTTATTTTTTTTAGAATTTTCTTTGATCAATTTTTTTTTGTAGCCCCTCCATTTTAAAGTTGGGAAAAAAGTCATAAAGTAAAAATTTGTCCAGTTTTCGAAGTGCTATCCATTCCCACGATTGAAAGAATTGTTTGACGTAGGTAATTTCTTAGAAACAGCATTTGCCTCTTCAATTTTTGAGATCGGCAACATATTCATCTCGAGTTTTTTTAAAGTGGTATTCGGTTATATTCAAAAAAAAAAAAAGAAGGCGACGATTCATGGAACGCATGAATTCGACCGTCTGTTTTGTGCGAACTCGGGACGGTTTGTGGAAGAGCCTTTTGGGTCATTACACGTCAGTTCGTACGCAAAGTGGTAGGGTGGGTCGGCGATTCTTTTCATTTTTTTTATGTGGGTAAACCTCGATGAGAGATGACGAATGCCGCAAACCGCAGCTCTCAAAGTCTTTTTGGAGGGCTGCCACGAGCATTTAAAGTTTTGAGGTAAAGTTGGATATGGTAAAATTGGGACGTGGGTAACTCGAAAACCCTGATGGGTTGAAAGTTGAAACTTTTTCCAATGTGTAGGGCCTTTGAAGAGCTTTTTGACGATTTTTTGAAAATCAGTGTTGCCACTTTTTTTAACACGAAAAATTAACTGTAAAAGTTGAAAAATGACATTTCTCCATGATGTCAATCGCCAAAAATTCTGAAAAAAATCTGTAAAGTACAACTTTACATGCTGATTAATATATTAAAAAATTGAGTTGACGTTATTTCGTATTTTCGAGAAAAAAAATTCCAAAGATTGGAAGAAAATACAATTTTTTTTTTCGAAGGTCAAAATTGTGTAAATTGATTTTTTTTTTGTTAATTTTACACCATATTCAAAGAAAAAGTCGGTAAAAGCATTTTATCTCCATTCAACACCCGTTAATATGTGTGAAAATGCAGAGTTATGAAATGTTAACTTCAAAAATTGAAAAATAAACATTTTGATATCAGAATTTCTTATTTGGTTACCCCTGGATCACACCAGCACCGCCTGATACCAAAATGTTTTTTTTTTCAACTTTTGAAGTTAACATTTAATAACTCTACATTTTCACACATATTAACGGGTGTTGAATGGAGTTAAAATGCTTTTACCGACTTTTTCTTTGAATATGGTGTAAAATTAACAAAAAAAAAATCAATTTACACAATTTTGACCTTTGAAAAATAAAATTGTATTTTCTTTCAATCTTTGGAATTTTTTTTCTCGAAAATACGAAATAACGTCAACTCAATTTTTTAATATATTAATCAGCATGTAAAGTTGTACTTTACAGATTTTTTTCAGAATTTTTGGCGATTGACATCATGGGGAAATATCATTTTTTAACTTTTACAGCTAATTTTTCGTGTTAAAAAAAGTGGCAACACTGATTTTCAAAAAATCATCAAAAAGCACTTCAAATGCCCTACACATTGGAAAAAGTTTCAACTTTCAACCCATCATGGTTTTCGAGTTATCCACGTCCCAATTTTACCATATCCAACTTTACCTCAAAACTTTAAATGCTCGTGGCAGCCCTCCAAAAAGACTTTGAGAGCTGCGGTTTGCGGCATTCGTCATCTCTCATCGAGGTTTACCCACATAAAAAAAATGAAAAAAATCGCCGACCCACCCTACCACTTTGCGAACGAACTGACGTGGAATGACCCTTTTTTTTACCAGACAGACGTACAATTTTTTCAAAAAGACATGTTTCTTATCAATTTTTTTCACAACGTGATATTTTTCAAAATTAAATTTTTTTCGTAACGTAAATTTTTTTAACACCAATTTTTTTTCTTGAATAACATTTTTTCAACACGTAATTTTTTCAACGCTGAATTTTTTTCTTCACTATAATTTTTTTTCTAAACTTAATTTTTTTCTTGAAAAACATTTTCTTAACACTAAATTTTTTCAACGCTGAATTTTTTTCTCGAATAAATTTTTTTCTTGACTAAAATTTTTTCAACACTGCGAATGAACATCGAAAAAACGAATAAACTTGAGGAAACATACATACAAATAATTGTTGAAAAACGAATAATCTTGAAGAAACATACAAATAATTGTTGTAAAACGAATAATCGCGAGAAAAACGTAGGAATCACTATCGAAAAAATGAATAAACATTAAAAAATATAGGAATACACATCGAAAAAACGAATAATCTTAAAGAAACATACAAATACTTGTTGTAAAACGAATAATTGCGAGAAAAACGTAGGAATCACCATCGAAAAAATGAAAAAACATTAAAAACGTAGGAATACACATCGAAAAAACGAATAAACTTGAAGAAACATACAAATAATTGTTGGAAAACGAATAATCACGAGAAAAACGTAGGAATCAACTACGAAAAAATGAATAAACATTAAAAATACATAGGAATAAAAAATTTAGCGTTGAAAAAATTTAATGTTGAGAAAATGTTTTTCAAGAAAAAAATTTAGTGCTGAGAAAATGTTATTCAAGAAAAAAAATTAGTTGAGAAAAAAATTTAGTGTTGAAAAAATTTACGTTATGAAAAAAATTTAATTTTGAAAAATATCACGTTGTGAAAAAAATTGATAAAAAACATGTCTTTTTGAAAAAATTGTACGTCTGTCACTTCGCTACACTGCCCTTGGTAAAAAAAAAGCCTCTTCCACAAACCATCCTGAGTTCGCAAAAAACACACGGCCGTATGGAACACCCTGTATGATGGGTAAGGGGGGGGGATTAGATCACCTAACGTATGCTGTTGTTCCCAGGTAAATGAAAACCACTGTTCGACTCGATCTCTAATTCTTGGTGGCACGTTCAATCTCCTCAAATAGTCCAACGTTTCGTCTTTCAGCTTCCTATATTCTGTATGCGATTTACTAGCTGTTGCAATAATATCTCTGATCTGCAAGAAGATTAAATTGTTTTGAAAATCGATATTACAAATGGAAAAATTGTCATTTCGACCTCTCGTTTTACCTGGCCGATCAAGATGGCAAATACGAACACCCCCATTAGCCAGCTGTAAGTCATAAATAGATATTCTATGTCGTTATCTGGTTTAGGGTTCTTGCCGATTGATGTGGCGGTTTTGGTGGCTCGGTAAAAGCATCTCAGATACCTGCGAAGAGACGAAGAACGGCTAACTCAAGGCGGATTTGAAATATATGGAGAATATGATGGTCAATGTCAAACTTACGCATTGCCTTGGCCATCGTATACCCATTTATTGGACCCCATGCCTTCGTAAACGCTGACGGCGTAGTACGCGCAGGTATTCAAATGCACCAAGTACACCATGTAGGTTAACGTTCTGGCCACTCGGACCACATAAGGAGATGCTAAAACGTTATCTAGATTGTTGAAAAACTCCCAGAACGTTTGTATCTGCAACATTCACAGGCAAAAAGAAAACATGAGATTCGAATCGAATTGCTATGGAAATTGGCAAAATTGACCACTCGAGCCGAAATCGAACTACAGATTTACATTCATCGCTGTGTTTTACGAGAAACGTCAATCATGGTATTTCAACAGGTGACTCCGACTTACATGAAACCATTCAATTTGTTTCATTACAATAAACCAAAGCAGCCGGAATTGAAAAAACGCAAAGGTCCGATTAATTACCGAGCCGAGCCGAAGATACCGATCAGATGGACGAACGCGACTCGAATGAGGGATAAGGTCATCAAACAATACATGCAAACGCCCGCCGATCCGTTGGAAGAATTCTACAAAAATCTTCCCGATACTGGCAGACTGATTTTGCAAGAACCGGAGGTTATTCCGCGAGACACCAAGACGTCGAATTATAGGTATAAGTGGGCTCGCGAGGTACCCGTCGTCTCGTGTCGATTCACCGAACACGTAATGATGTACAAGAAACCGCCGTTTACGTACGATCTATTTACGCAAAAGCGTTGCGGAGAGTATAGGTTAAGGAATATGGAGATAAAGGATCCAGAACCCGAATACGTCGTGCCCGAAGAAGAGAAGACGGATCTTGTACCGAGTATTTTATTGTAAGATGGCAATATCGTGTGTAAGACAGCCTGGTGAAAGTTTCGGTCAACACCGTATATTTTTATCAGCGACCAAAATAAAACGTTCTCGTTACAAATGCCTATGTGTTATTTTGTGGGAAAAGGGTTGTGCAGTGGTCTAACTTACTTTGAGTAGCCTGGGTGTTCGAAATATCGGATGGTATTCACCGTACTTGAAGTACAGAAGGTCTAAAGGCAGCAATGATAATACGTCCATCTGTGAATAAATCGAGTTTATAAATTAATTAAATCTCCAGGCTCATTCCATGTTAACTCGACCAGGTTTGGACCTTGGGTCTTCCGATTTCACTCAAAATTTGTTTACGAGTTCGGCCCAGGCAACATAGCAGGTCACTTTTTTAGGGCGTTTGTCACTTTTTTCGATTTTGGTCACTAAAAGTCACTTTTTTCATCCAAAGGTCATTAAAAGTCACTTTTTTCTTCCCGCAAGTCACTTTCTTCGAAATTTCTAGTAAAAATTCAAATTTTCTCGTAGAAATTGCTATTTTTTAAAATTCTTCAAGAAAAAAATTAAAAATTGATAATGATTTTTCAAAAAAAATTTGCCCTCACTTCGCTCGGGCAGTATTTCAATATAGTCCAGGTATTTTAGGAGTTGACCCCCCAAAAATTAAAGCCTGATTTTTGTTTCGCATTTTACGTTCGTAATGGTCCACTACACAACATACTAAAATGGACACCCCCACAACCCTCCGCTACTCCCATGGGAGAGGTAAACGTCCACTGAAAACCGGTTTTTCGTGAATATCTCCTCAAATAAGCCTCAAAATTGAAAAGTAGTTATGAACAATCTTGTTCTACGCGTAATTTCCTATCGGCAGGGTTTTTTTATTTTTCAAAAACATTCACTTCCTTGACCAAAAATTAAGGGTAAAAAACACCTATTTTTCAACAATTTGCAGCATTTTTGGAAAAAATCGAAACTTTTGAGAATATCTCCTCAAAAAAGCCTCAAAATGGAAAAATGGTTATGAACAATCATGTTCTACGTGTAATTTCCTATCAGACAGGTTCGTTTTTTTTCGAAAACACCCGCTTCTTTGCCCAAAAATTAAGTGTGAAAAACACTTATTTTTCCAATATTTACAGTATTTTTGGAAAGTGATGTAAATACGAAGCTGAAAATATCGTTTTCGAATCCTTACGACGTAAAGAAATGTTTCTTATCACCAATAATCAGCAATAACATCGCGTTTACCTATAGTACCTTTTCTTTCCACACCTTCGATTTTTTAAATGCAGTATTCAATTTCAATAATCTCCCTTATAATTAACGGTAGGGGTTGAAATTTTTGCGGTGACTTTTTTTGGAATGCCTTACCAGCATGTATAAAAAAAAATACTCATTTTGGGTACTTTTAGCTTCGTATTTCCATAATTTCCAAAAATACTGTGAATATTGGAAAAATAGGTGTTTTTACCCTTAATTTTTGGGCAAAGAAGCGAGTGTTTTCGAAAAAAACGAACCTGTCTGATAGGAAATTACACGTAGAACGTGATTGTTCATAACCATTTTTCCATTTTGAGGCTTTTTTGAGGAGATATTCTCAAAAGTTTCGATTTTTTCCAAAAATGCTGTAAATTGTTGAAAAATAGGTGTTTTTTACCCTTAATTTTCGGTCAAGGAAGTGAGTGTTTTTGAAAAATAAAAAAACCCTTCCGAAAGGAAATTACACGTAGAACAAGATTGTTTATAACTACTTTTCAATTTTGTAGCTTTTTTGAGGAGATATTCACGAAAAAACGGTTTTCAGCGGAACGTTTACCCCTCCCCTGGGAGTAGCGGAGGGTTGTGGGGGTGTCCATTTGAGTATGTTGTGTAGTGGACCATTATGAACGTAAAACGCGAAAAAAAATCAGGCTTTAATTTTTGGGGGTTTAGTACATTTTTTCTCTTATTTGCCTGGACTAATAATTCGATTCCTAAATTTGAAAAAATTATGTTTTTTTAAATCAGTAAAGTAATTGATTTTTGAGTCAATTCCCGATTTGACAGAATAAATAATAATTTTGACGAAAATAAATCAATCAAACAATTGAAATATCACCGATTTTCAGATAAATTAAACTCACTGATACAAAATGGCACAGCTTTGCGAAAATTGACTGATTTAGATTTGGAGAGTAGATACCTAATACCTAATAAGTATAGGTCATTGTTTGTCCCAAAATTCTCGTCATTTTAATTTTTCTTTGCTCAAATCTGTATAATTAAATAAATTACACAGGGCGACAAAATTTTTTTTTTGCTCTGTGTCTGGGTTCTCATGCCGAAATTCTGTTTCTAGACATCAAAATACATCACCTTGCTCAATCCTGGCTTCCAAAGTTTGCTTTGGGGGGTGGGGGGCCAAAAAACTGATTTTTCGAGGTCAATAAGCCTGAGCATTACAATAAAAATTGAAAAAAAAAATTTTGGACCAATCTTGTAGGAAATTTCACGGCGAATCGAATGCCGCAAACCGCAGATCTCCGTCTCGTTTTTAAAAAACGTTACAGCTCATTTTTTCCAAAATTTTGTGAAAAAGTCGCATTTTTTTGTTTTTTTTTCGCAAAGAAGTGAAATTTGAGAGAAAAGTAAGGGTTTTAAGGCCATAATGACCATGGTGAGAGTTGTAGGAAATTTCACGGCGAATCGAATGCCGTAAACCGCGGACCTCTATTTCTTATTGAAAAAAAGTTACAGCTCATTCTTTACAAAATTCTGTGAAAAAATCACATTTTTTGTGCCTTTTTCGCGAAAAAGTGGGTTTTAAGGATGAGCTGTAACTTTTTTTCAAAAAGAGATAGAGGTCCGCGGTTTGCGGCATTCAATTCGCCGTGAAATTTCCTACAACTCTCACCATGGTCATTATGGCCTTACAATCCTTACTTTTCTCTCAAATTTCACTTCTTTGCGAAAAAAAAAACAAAAAAACGTGATTTTTTCACAAAATTTTGGAAAGAATGAGCTGTAACTTTTTTAAAAAAAGAGACGGAGGTCTGCGGTTTGCGGCATTGGATTCGCCGTAAAATTTCCTACAAGATTAGTCAAAAAAAATCTTCAATTTTTTTTTGTAATGCTCAGGCTTATTGACCTCGAAAAATCAGTTTTTTGGCCCCCCACCCCCCCCCAAAGGAAACTTTGGTAAAAAAAAATATTTTTTCCTTTATTAGTTACATAAAAGCAACCCAAATTTGGCAATGAGAACCCAAAAACAAAATTCGTGTCGCCCTGTGTTATGTATATCTGCCTCCTAAAGTGCCACTAAAAAATTCGATTTTTAGATTACCCAATTTTTTCATTGAATTTTGACCCCCTCCCCTCATTTTTTCTTGAATTCCTAGCCCTTTTTTTTAGCTATAGTGGTGGTGAAATAAAAAACCGGAACTTTTTACGAATTCCGGATAATTTTTGGGAACTTTTCAAAATTAGAATTCGGCAACACTGTGTGTTACAATACAACCATAATGAAATTATTATTTGTTTGTAGTTTTGACGAAGGAATTTAATAAAATTATTCACGTCGTTTCAGTTTATCTTTGAAATGATTGCTTGGCACTTCAAAAAAAATTGCCCCCCCCCCCACCATCTATAAAATTGAATTTTTGGTTACATTTCTCATTTTTTGATTACTTTTTGGTTACTTCTTGTTCGAATAAAGTTACTAAAAGTTACTTAATTTTGATAGAGTTTCGCTATGATACCTGGAATGAAATTATTTACGTCATTTCAGTTGATTTATCTTTGAAATGTTTGCAAAAAACTACAAAAAAAATCCTCCCTAAAAAACGATGAAAAAATTCTCCCCGAAAAAATCGAATTTTTGGTTACTTTTGGTTACTTTTTGGTCAATTTTTGGTCACTTTTTGCTCAAAAAAAGCCACTAAAAGTCACTTTTTATCTTCGAAATTTCGATATGATGCCTGAGTTCCTCTCGATGGTCTAATGAAGATTAGACCATCGAGGGGAACTCGTAAAAAAATTTTGAGCGAAATCGGAAGACCCAGATCAAAACCTGGTCGAGTTGACATAGAATGAGCTTCCATTAAAAGGGTTGGTAAGTATTGAGCAAATACTCGCCTTAAATTGAACTTTTTGAAAGTAATTTTTACTAGTCAATTTTGGATCTCTGACCCAAAATCCGTCTTCTAAATACATCACTCGTGGTTTAATGAATATCACGTCGAAAAGGTATAAAAAATCCATCGAGTAGTCCAGTATCACCCACATCAACGTATTCTCCGGTGTCTGATACGGAAACGTAATTCGTAACGGGATTACCCAACAGTTATACAAATAAGCGATTGTTACGATGCACAACCAAAATACATAGAAGAAACCTGCGCAAGGAGTTGGACAAGGTTAGTCTACCATAAGGTGATTGTGACTTGCAAGGCTGAAGTCGAGCTTAAATTAGTGTTTTTGAAGTGTGGCTGAATTCGTGCTGCAAGAAATACTTGAGAAGGCTGGTAATATTACTTCAATTCCAGTCCTTGAATTTGAAAAAAAATTGAGGTTTTGAAAAAATTCAGGGCGATGGGGATGTGCTAGAAAATTGGCAAAAAATCATCAAAGGATTTTTAAAAAAAAACAATGGGCATTTTATATTATCTGAAAAGTTGTGAAAAATGTGATAAAATTTGAACATTGTTGATAAATTGTTTCCAATTTTTTGAAAACACGATTTCGGTCGGAAGATCAATAGTAAAAACAATTTCAGTTTTCAGAAATATAATTTCAAACCATTTTTTTCTTCATTCAATGTGTTCAATATCAGTAAAAAAAGAATTAGTTCATTGGTGTGATCAAATTGATTTTTCCAGTTGATGAAATTGATTAGTTTTTTCAAAAAATGAAATCTGCTCATTTTTTAAATTGAGAAGATCTACTGTTAATATTTTATTACAACTTGATAAAATCGATCGATTTTCAGTTCGATAAAATTAACTGATTTTTTCAAATTCATAAATTTTTTTAATTCATTAAATTGGTTGTTTTTTTTAAATCGATGAAAATAGATTGTTTTTCTGATTCGATAATATCGATCGATATTTTTCAGAGCGATAAAAAATTTACAAAGTTATTGGATGTTTTTTACAAATTGATTACTAATCAATTTTCTAATTGACGACTAAGATTGATTTTTTCAAAATATCAAGTAAATATTTTTTCAAATCGATGAGATTGGTTGCTTCAATTGATTGATGGATTTTTTCGAATCAAGGAAACTGATCAATTTTTTCAAACCTAGAAAATTGGCAGATGAATGTTTGAAAAATATATTCGACAATTTTTTCTTGAATCAACCAAATTAGGTATATCAATCATTGGTATCGATCAAATCGATCGATTTTTTCCTATAAGAAAATTGATCAACATGGATTTTTTCGAATCATTAAAATTGATCGATTTTTTCAAATCGAGAAAATTGGCCGATAAGTTTTTAAAAAATGTATTCACAATTTTTTCTTGAATCAATCAAATAGGTATATGTATCAATCTTTGGTATCGATCAAATTGATCGGATTTTCTTCATATCAATGTAGCTATTGATTTTTCTTATCGAGAAAATTGATCGATTTTTTCCTATCAAGAAAATTGATCAACTTTTCAAATTGATCAGAATTGTTTTTTTTTCAAATCAATTTGATTAACCGAGTTTTCTTCACATCGATATAACTGATGGATCTCATCCAATTGATTAAATTGAACAATTTTTTTAAACTCATGAAAGTGATTGATTTTTTAAAAATCGAATAAATTACACGATTTTTTAAAAATTCATTCATTTTTTCATGTTTTTATAACCGATGACCGATTGATAAAAGTAGTTTTTTTTTCAAATTCGGTTTATTGATCGACTTATTTTAAATCCGTAATCGATTTTTTCCAATAAGTACAAGTAGATAAGTAATCGATTTTTCGAAATTGAAACCAAATAAATTTTAGTTGATTATTTCTTTCAAATCGAAAAAATTATTGATTTTTTTCAAATCGAATAAATAGATTGATTTTTTCAAATTGAATAAATCGATCGATTTTTTTCAAGTCTAATAAATCGATCGATTTTTTAATCGAATAAATTGATAGATTTTTTAAAATCAAATAAACTGATCGATTTTTTCAAATGGAATAATTTGATCGATTCTTTTCAAATCGAATAAGTTCATCGATTTTTTAATCGAATAAATTGATCGATTTTCTAATCGAATAAGTTCATCGATTTTTTAATCGAATAAATTGATCGATTTTCTAATCGAATAAGTTCATCGATTTTTTAATCGAATAAATTGATCGATTTTCTAATCGAATAAGTTCATCGATTTTTTAATCGAATAAATTGATCGATTTTTTCAAATTGAATAAATTGATCGATTTTCCAATCGAATAAGTTCATCGATTTTTTAATCGAATAACTTGATCAATTTCTTTCAATTCGAATAAAAATAATGATTGTTTGATTTCAAGTCGATTATATTAATCGATTTCTCCAACTGATGAAAAACATCAATTTTTTCCAGTTAAAATGAAAATCGCTGATCAATTTTTCTTCAAATAAATGTACTTAACAGATGATGTTTTTGATTGGTAATTTTTTCAAATTCAATGTTCCAAAATTGATATTTATGTAAGTCGATTTCATGATCAAATTTTTCATTTTTTGATTTATTTCATCAATTTTGGAACTATGTTATGTAGGTACTAGGTATCGAAAAATCGAAATATACGATATTGAAACCAGTTGATCGACCGATGATTCATTTTTGATCAAAAAATTGATTTTTAATGTCATATCAAATTTCGAACATGTCTTTCCCTCAATATCTGCGCAATTAACGTATTTCTTGAGCATTCGTCTAGCCTTTTGAAGACAACCCAACTTACTCTGTGGTTCTATCACACAACTGGTGTCTGATTCGGTTGAAGTTACGAAGGGATCTTGGGCGGCAACGGGGACGGTGGGCTCTTTGGCGCATAAATCTTGCGTCGAATTTTTCTGAACCTGAACATCGTGTAATTTCCTATTGACCGATAAAGAATCAATGCTGTAACCTCCGGAATCATCTGTAAACACAGAAATTAGGTACTCGTATGATGAAAAGACGACTTATGAAAATTAAGAAAAAATTTGTGTTTCTTACGTATCGATATATACGGCGAAGAGGGCTCGGCTCGTGATTTAATTCTCCAAAACGTATGACCAAAGTTTCTGAAAAATTTTCTAACTTGTTTCGGAATGATACTGGCATTGGTGGTTTCTTTAGTATCTAAACTGCAAACACCAGAGAAAAATAATCTCGAGTTAGAGAGTAGGTAATGATTCGAGCGTAGAATAATATAGGGTTATACAATTTGCTCTTACAATGCTTCGTTAGAACGAGCTAAATCCAAATCCGGAGTTTTGATTGATGGACTGCTTGGAAAATTAGCTGTATAATTGTTGTTTTCCGATAGTAGCGTTTCTAGGGTGCAGTCTGATCTCATAAGTGATGCGCATTTATTGCCTTCATCCATTACATAAATAACGGAACAATCTGCGTAGTACGAAAGTCGAATGAATTTTTTATGCGATTGGAAAATTGCTGGTGTGAAAATTTTTACCCATCATATGTAGTATGTGTTCATTTTCGGGGGAGGGGGGAGACTTGTTATTGGATCTAATCGTTGAGAAAAATTGAATTTTTTTGTTGAGGCTTGAAAGTGATTTTAAACAGGGTTTGAAATGAATCGTTTGAAGAAAGATTGTAGTCGTTCTTCATTTTGAACGAATCTTCCCAGAACGATTTATAGATCCTTTGATGGGATTCATTTTGATGGCAATTTGGAGGGAAAATCGTTCTTGAATGACTGTAGTTGAATTTAAGATTATTTAGATTATTTGGATTATTTCTTTCGCAATAACCCAGTTCTCTAAACTAAACCTGAGTCGGTCTGAGGTAACAATTTTCTGTTTTGAACCAGTGAAAGGAATTTTACCAAAAATCGGTGATTTTTCAATGAGTTTATCATTTGTTAAAAAAAATTAGAGATTTTTTGACTGTTCGGCAGAATTTATTTCTCAGATTCAAAAAGGCAAAATTTTATAAAATTTGACTAATACGAAATTAGAGAGAAGGAAGAACCAGGTATAGATATACCCACGACTAAATTTACGTGAAATTTGCATTCGACACGAAAATAAAAAGTAGTGCGAACGATTGAATTTTTCTTATTGACTCATGCAAGTCTTCAATTAGATATCATATGTTTCAATTTTTTTAACTTCAATAAAATTTTTTTCTTTTCCTGGAATTTTTTTATACCTCTTTTTCTCAATTCAACTCTAAATTTTTTTGAACTCCAAGTAAATTTCTGTTATTTTTTCCAAGATACATATTTTTCAACTTCGAAAATTTTTTCTCTATTTTTTAAAAAACAATTTCAAGACTTTTTTCATGATTTTAATTTTTCGAGTCCAAGTAGGTGAGGTATCAATTTTTTTCAGCTCCCAAGATTTTTTCGTTTACTTACTAAGAATTTTTCTCAATTGTCAACTCTAAAATTCAAGCATTCCAGTTTTTTTTTTCCTTTTTTTGGGTTCGGACTACGGGGTCCATTAGCCCAGTTCAAATGTCAACGCAGCATTAAACACGTAAGTTAGAACCGAATCATATTGTTAGTGAGGACTGTGACTTTATGTAAAAAATTGCCCATTGCTCTGTATAAATCAATATTTGGATATCCAAGGAGAGATAAAGCAGAAAAAGGTGTAGGAATTCCTATAACGAGTATCTTTTCATATAGTTCATTTCTCATTTTTTGAAGAGTAGGACACTGGAACATTATGTGATTTAGATCGCAGCTGGTTTTAGGAAGGGAATGCAAAGGACACATAGATTGCTTTTAAAGTAATATTGCTATTTTTTTCAAGGAAAGTCACTATTAGTTACTTTTTGTGCTCAAAAGTTACTATTGGTTACTTTTCATTCAAAAAAGTTACTTTTTTCAAAAATTTGAGCAAAAAATCAATTTTTTTGGTTTTTTCTTTAAAGAAATTGTTTTAAAAAAAATTTTGCTTAAAAAAATCAAAAATTACTTACTTAAAAAATGGTTTTAAAAAAGTACATAATTACATCATGGCATTACTTGATACTTAACTAAGTAAGTAAGTAAGTACCTAAATAGTTTGTGATTTTGTTGAAATTCAAGTAAAAATTCGAATGACTTTTTTACATTTTCTAGGTGAAATAATGAATTAAAATTTTAAAAAAGATTACTTTTTTGGAATTTTTTGGTTACTTTTCCGACTGTCAGAAGTTCCTAAAGTTACTTTTTTTCTCAAATATTGGCTGGGATGTCTGAATATTCCATTCCCAGATTCAAAATTTCTTAATAACTTCAAATTCTTTTTGGATTTTATCATCTCGAGTTCCTCAAAATTTTCCCATCCTAAAAATTTTAGAATTGAAAAATAAATTGAAGACTGACACTCCAAAACGCAGTAAGTCCAAAAACTGTACATGAGAAAAGGGATTTGAATATACTGAAAAAAAGTCAAGTACCTAAGTATATCTAAGTCCCTTTGTTCATGTAAAGTTTTTGGACTTACTGTGTTTTGAAATGTCAGTCTTCAATTTGAGAAAAAATTTTGAAGCTAAAAATATACAAAATATTGAAGATGAAAAATTTTTTTGAGAAGAAATATCAGTTGGGATTCATTAGAATTGAAGTTGAAATTTGAAAGAAAAAATATAAAAAACTTCAAGAATTGAAAACAATTTTGAGATAAAGTTTTACAATAGAGTAGGGAAATATGTTGAAAAAAAATTGAGAGAAAATTTTCGAGCTGAGAAAAAATTTCATTGGACTTGAAAAATCGACTGAGGAAACAAATTTTTGGAGTTTAAAGACTGGAGGTTTAAAAAATTCTGGCAAGTAAAAAACTTTTATTTGGGTTGAAGGAATTTTTAAAATAATATGGACTTGAAAATTAGTCGTGGGTGAGTAACTTTTTTTTTGGGGGGGGGGGGGGTACACATGAGTGTTTCTCACTTTTATGGATTTCTCCCAAACTTTTCTATGATGCTTGAAAATATTTATCAATTTCTGAAAAAATGGAAATCACCTTTCCAATTTTTTCAGCTAAAAATGCAATTTTGTCGTGAACTGGAAGACTGTGGAAGGGGGAATGGGATGGAACTGATTTTGCCTCCTCGTTCAATCCTATATTAATGAAAATACCAAAGAATTGAAAATCAAGGTATTTTTCTTTAAACAATTTTTTTTAAATCAGGGTTGCCAATTTTAACAAACATGAAACTAGCTAAAGAAAAAATGACTTCTATTCAATTCAATGTACATAAATTAGATACAACGAACACACCGTATGCTGAGCTATTCAACGACCGTAGCCTTCTATTACCTTCATGATGGTTCAGCTCTTTAGTCAATATTTCACGGAAAGAAACGACCACAAAAGTGGGAATTCCGTTTCCGAAATTTGACACCAGCGGGGCTTCTACATTTGACGCTTCTTGATACGGCGATATGAAATAACCAATATCTTCAGGATAAAACCTTTGCTGTAAGTGGTTAAAAACACACGAGGGTTGAATTAGCATCGATATTCTCTCTCTTCGTAGCATCTTTCAAATAGGAAGGAAAAAATATAAAGAAGATAAGATCCACTTGACCGAATCTTTTCATAACTTCGATACCTATTTCGTTCTGCTTTCGAAAAGATATCTTTTCGCACGATTTTGATTGAGAGTTCAAAGACCCTCGCGAAAACCATACTCGAAAGTTTTTTCGAAACTTTCTCCACTCGACGAAAAATCATAGTAAAGTACAGCCTTCGGCTCTGAATTTCGCTACCGCGTTTCGTATCTGGGTTTTATAACGTGTACATTTGGAAAACGTAATTACGTAATTCGCTTCTGTTCGTGAAGTTATCGATGTCATAACGAGAGGCAAGGCCACCAGAAGACGTACCAAAACGGCAGTGATTTTAATTTTTCTATTATTTTAGAGCTGGATCGGCGACGGCGGCCACAAAGCAATTGTAACAGCGGCACGTCAATGTAACGTAATGCATACATGAGAACTTTCTTCTTGGAAGAGCCTAGGTGGCGAAGGCAAAGAGCTCGGTGATATGGCGCCGCAGCATCTTCGATATTTTTTACATAATAAGATCGACGGTTACATATTTGATTGCGACGAGTGCGAGAAATTCGACGGAATCATCATGATGGATTACTTTCTTTCGCGATCGATCTCGATTGTTATGCTAAAGAGTATCATTATTGTAGATCAATCGAAGATAAAACGATTCGAACCAGGTGGAGAAAAGATTCTCGATTATTTTTTAGAAAATGTTGTAGAAAAATATTACAGAGAGGCCTGTACGAATTCGTACAGACAGAGAAAGCAACGAAAAAAAGAAAATAATATTTTTCCAGCGAGAAAAAATTGCTTACCTTGTGCGCTTGACATATGCTTTTCATTCCTCAAATGGCTGTGAAAATTGTACATTTGAATTAATGATAATTGTTTAAAACGAATGGTCGCGATATCACTTTTCGTAGAGTAAATTACCCGAGCTGAGAGCTGAAAAAATTCTAGCTACGGTGAAAATAACGCTGAAACGCGCGAAAATCAATAGGCTCCGCAGTGTTACCGACTCGCAGATTTTGTAAATCTGTGCTGGCGCCGCGCGCTTTTGCAAATGTTTACCGAAGACGACGACGTGGAAATGTGTTTTCGGTGTTTTTCCGACGCCGCGCCACGTCCCGCGAATAATTATCGAACATTGTGGCCTTTGCAGCAGATGAATCGGTTACTAATTAAGGATTCGTTAGCGGGATAATCGTACGTATGGAGTATGGTCGAGATTTTAACTCCGATGTACGCCAACCGTCTGTGTGTGACCTTTGCGTAGGTTTTAAGTATTCGTGTCATTAACAAAATCAATATTTCCTTTGGTTTTTTTTTCCTCCGGTGGGTTTTTCTCGCGATGATTATGTTCGTCGTTCTCTGCCCATTCTGTATGATTTAACACCCTTAAATTTTTTGCTGTGATTCGGCTTCGTACCTTGGCGAAGTTTTCGATGAATTTGAGAGCAGCGGTGGATGGTCGATGTCCTACTTAATCTGCTGCGTATGCCTTCGGCGAGGTACGAAGTAATATGCGGCGTGATTACGCGGATTTTTGCATGCATTACGAGCTCGAGTTTGCAGTAATTGTCCCCTTGTCATGATATCAAGCTAAGCGAAAGTTGTAAATTTTTAGGCGGTTTGCGACATGTGTTTGAGCCTGTGTGCGGATTCGAAGGGGATTTTTAATGCTGGGGTTTGGTAATTTGAGTGGGATTTGAGGGTGGGATTTTTTGAGTGAGGTATATCTCAATGCGGAATTTAAACGTGGACAAATTTTTTCCTTCTTTGTCGTAGATTGTGAAGGTAGATTGGGATGGATTTTTCTGTCAAGAATTCACCAATGACTTTTTAATGATTCGAAGTGTCAAGATATTCGCAGAGGGTGGTTCAAATTTTGAACATTCTAAGATCGTTTGCCTGGCATTACTCCCCCCCCCCCAAAAAAAAAACACAAATCAAGCCAATTTTTAGGTTGATGAAAAAAAAATTCCTACGAAAAAATTGTTTGAATTGATTTCATGAGTGGTGGATTTTTTGGGAAAATAGATTTTCAGCAAAAAATGCGATATACACTTTTGCCTATCTTCAAAACTGTAGGAGCTGATGAATTTTCAAAGATTTCCATGCTAAATAGCCTTTTAAATTTTAAGGGGGTGGTGGTGTTTGTGGGGGAGAAAAAATCGATTTTTTATACAGAGTGTCTAACAACTCCTGTTCGTCCTGTTTGTACTGTTTTGGGCTGAGTGGTCCTGTTTGTCCTGTTTTTGTACTGTTTTGGGGCTTTTTTAGTGAAAAGTCCTGTTTTGTAACAATTTTGAAATTCCACCCGCCAAAATAGAAAAAAAATTTCAATAAATGATCGTAATTGAAAAAAAATTGTAAAAAATTAAAAAATAGCTAATTTTTTTGGAACTTTTTTTTTAGTATTACTATTTAATGTTTGTTCTTGTTTTTTATATACAGGATAAGATTTGTTTTTATTCTATCTTCCTTGTCCTTGAATTTTTAAAATAAATTTTTTACTCATTTCTAACAATTATTGAAAAAATTCGTTTCAATTATTTTTTGCCAGAATAGGATTTTTTTTTTGGGGGGGGGGGAGGGGGGGTAAAAATCGATCAGAACCGATTTTTTAAAGGTCCTGTTGAAAGTCCTGTTTGTCCTGTTTTGGGATTTTGAAATTTTGTTAGACACCCTGTTATAAAATGTTCAGAGTAATTCGCCATGCACAGATGAATATTTAAACAGACAATTACCTCCATTTAGGTCAACCTATCACCAATAAAAATTGGAAATTCCAGAAAATAAATGGTTTCTAATGGGGGTTTTGACAAAACGGCTTCCTAAAAAAGTTACGACTGCGGGGAAATTGAATTTTATTAAATACTGCCTTACTTCTGGCTCACAATTCTATACAACTCTGAGCATTCACTTTTCAATTTTTAGTGACGATAGAAAAAGTTGGAATTTTGACTAAATTCAGTACAGCAAAATCGGAGACTGACCAAAAATGAAGTTTGCATGTTTTCTGCATCTATACACTTATGATTTGCACACCGTACGAGTAAATATGGTAAAATTTAGAAAAAAGTTATGAAAAGATGTTTTTCAGCCTTGAAAAGCTTAACTTTTTTTGGAAGTTGAAATTTTTTCTTTTAAAAGCTCTTTCACGTCAAGTTGGGTTTTCATGTTTTCGTCCCATTTTCTTTGAAACTATCCGACCGATTTTCTTTCTGTTTTCTTATTGTGTTCAGGAGAGTTTTATTTATAATTTAACAGAAGGATTTTTAAAACTGTCTTTTTGTTGTGTTGTTATATTGAATTGATTTATTCAATACGGTTCTGATTTTGAATGAATTGATGAAATTTTTGAGATAAAGTTGGAATTTCCCCAAACCCTCCTGTTAAAACATAGTTGGGATATTCCTGAATTGAACTGTAAAAACTTGAACGTCGTAAGTCATGTGGTTTGTGGTTTCTGAGAAAATGGGACCTAAAGTGAGATCTCTTGTTTTTCCATGTTTACGGTTAATTGCGTTATCGTTTTCTCAATTTCCAAAAACATGTTTTTTTACATTTGTAAAACGTTGCTAAAAAATTTATGTATGTGTCATATTTCTATCCTTCATGAACTGTGGACATTTTTTTTTCGGTACCTATATCAAGTTTCTCACTTTTGAAAAATACATATGAATTTAAACCAATTTCTCATTTTTTTCACATTTTTTCGATAATTTTTTTTTACCATTTCTCTACTACTTGAAAATACTCCTCGTCTACGCTGTACATTCAACTAAAAAATTTTAAAACCAGCCCCCCCCCCCCTTAAAGAAATGTAAAAAGTGTAAGATATCACATTTTTTGTTGCAAATTTTTTTCCAACAAAATTCGCCACTCAAAACGTCGGTTTGAATAATTTTTTTATTTGTATATTTTTTCATTAGTACCTACCTTGATTTATTTCTAACGAATTGTAATAAAATCCCCCGAAAACTTTGAAAACATGCAACCACCCCCTCCCCCCCAAAAAAGTTTTCTAGTATTCTAGTTGTTGTCAGGTACCCACAGACCAAGTTAATTAGATTGGGGGAATTTTAGCATTTCATATGTATCACTGATTTATAGGTATCAGTGAATTTCGTTGAGTGCGACATATGTGCACAAAAACTAGTGAGGCGAAAGAGTTAATAGTTGATTTATGATGTGAACATGTCTTGAGATCGTATAGTAGCATGAATTGAAAGTAATTTTGCGTAGATTCGAGGGCTGGAATTTGAAACCTCGTCAGTGTTTCTGGTATGGAAATGTTTATACGAATTGGAAATCCCAGAGTTTGAGAAAATACCTAGGTAATGTGCATAGAATTGGGTTGATAATTGATTTATTCAAAAATCCATATGTCTACTTCAGTTCAGGACGAAAAAATCTTCGAAAAATGAGTGTAACTTTCATGGAAATATACAATAAAATTTGAATTTTTTTTGGAACGTTGATTAGAAATTTCATCGAAATTACAAAAGTCAAAAGTTTCAATGAAATAAAATTTTATTTCGATAATAATTGTTGAAATGACATGAATTTTCAAGGCTGCCATTTCCAGGAAATCTTGAATAAGTAGAAAAAATTTCATAAATTTGGAAAACCCCAAGAGTTTTGGGATTTTCACTCCGAAGTCATGGTGGTTTCTAATAATATAAAATTTCAAATCTTAGCTCTCACTTCGTCATTTTGCTTGGGCATATGAAACTTGAGACACAGTTTTGCAGCAGGCTGGGGTTGACAATTTTGTCTCTTCGTTTGAATCTTCTCTCCCTCCCTGTTGCTCACCCCTTTTCCACACCAGAAAATTTGAATATTTTGAAGTGAGCAGAAAACATCACAATCCTCCTTTTATTTCCTCAATTCCTATTTTGTCAGGAATCTAATCTTGGTAAAAGAAGAAGTGCACTTTGTTCGAAATCATTTCTTCTCTTGAATAGTTCTGGAAAACTTGGAAAAATTAGTCTGAAAAGCCTCGAAAAGTCAAGGAAAATCATTTTTAAAAAATAATAGTCATCATAAAATTGAAAATTTTTATCTAAGACGGAATTTTTTCTGATTTTTCCGTCTCTGGGTGCATCAAGATTTTCTTCATTTTTCCGATTTCTCCGTCTTCAAGCGCATCAAGATTTTTTTTCATTTTTTCCAAATTGAAAAGAAGAGGAAAATTTATTTTACAAAAAGGCATCATAATATTTGAAAATTATCCATTCAGCTCAGATCTGTCAATAATGTCATAAAAACTACTCAAAATTTTGTAGGAATGGTGATTTAAAAATGAAAATAATTTTAAAACGTTAAAATCATCGGTAATATCACGACTGGTTTGAATATTATTCGGCAAAATTGTTGACTGCTTGAAATTTCGTAAAGATGGCATAATATTTTTTCAAGTTTTTTAATAAAATTTTATCCATTAAATTTCAAGTCTCTTGAAAATTGATGAATTTTCTCAAAAAATTGTTTTAGATGTTAATGAAAGTGATTGCAGAAGTCAAAAAAAATGTTCGAAGGATTAAAATGAATTGAAAATTATTTTTATTTTTAAATCACCATTCCTACAAAGTTTTGAGCAGTTTTTATGACATTATTAACAGATCTGAGGTGAATGGATAATTTTCAAATATTATGATCCCTTTTTGTAAAATATTTTTTCCAACATGGACACCTTTTAAAATTTTACACAAAATCATTTTTTTAGATTCTCCCTCGTCCCTTTGGTTAAATGGCTTTTCGACTACATCACTGTTTTGTCAGAGTTCTCTTCTGAAATGTCATAAGAAAAATCTTTGGACTACTATGGAGAGAGGGGAGAGGTGTACTCTGCATTTATTTATACCAGACTTCAAAAAAAAATAACTTCTTGTCAGTTTATAAAATACATATTTTGATGACTTTTTTGATGATTTTAAATCATTTATCGTATCAGAGAGAGGAGAAATGGATATAGCAATTGAATTATGATGAATTGATGAATAATAGTAATTTTTCCACTTTTGTGGTTGGTTATTTGACAATTTTGAAAAATGAGAAGGGGAGTTGATTACCTCAGCCTCTGCTCACGTGATACAATTTTGATAATAATTTTTTCCACGTTTTAAACGACGTTTATGACGTAAATATCTATTGAAAAAAAACTGATTTACTTATTAATTTCTATTTCAACTCACCCATAAACGAGCTTTAAAATTGCAAAAAAATTAAACTCTTATTTTTAAAATATGTTTACTCAACACCACACGAATAAATCTTACAGAGTTTATTGAACTGATCGCAGATATAATAGATCTCGTATAATAGATGCATAGATGTCAAGGCTATAATGCAGATTCATTATCAAAAAGTTTAGATAAAAATGAACGAAAAACAGATATGCCTTTACCTACGCTGCGCATCATACGTGCCAATTTGCCATTGCCCTGAAACACATATCTCGCTCGTAATACTTAATATGTGCAAATTTCTCGAAAATCTGATCTTATAATTTTACGTAATTGATCGAATCCCAGCATGAATTTCAAAATAAAACGTCAAGTTACCTTGCCAGGGGAAGGGAGCCTATTGACCCGGCAACCTAGTCTGCAATAAGATGGTCTCTCGACAGGAGGGTATTCTTTTTTTTTCTCTTTCAACAATACCCTCTCTTCTTCGGCGATATTATAAAGCGAACCAGTTCGACTATTTAAAATAATATTTTCGAGTGCCCGTCTCATTATGTTCGGAATGTATTGTGAGTGAATCATATGTGATCGATTGCGAGTTTATTGCGGTGATCTTTGTAAATTCGTCCGGTATGGATTGGAGTAAGATTTTGGTAAGTGGAATCGATTTTTTTAAAATATTTTTTCGCGATTTTATGTTGTTTTTTTTATTTTTTGAAAACAATTTTGAGTGTTTTTTTTAAATTTTGAAATTAAACGAAGTGATTGATTTCCAGATTTCGTGTTTGCTACTCTTTAGCGAAGCTTTGGCTAAAGAGGCAAATCAAGCTACGACATTGAAACCTTTGGTCGCGAGTGCTCCATCCAAGCAATCGAGTCCATTGAAACCTTTGGTCGCGAGTGCTCCATCCAAGCAATCGAGTCCATCGAAAGATTCGTCGCCATTAAAGGCTCCTAAACCCAAACCTGTGACAAATGTGAAGGTGACGAATGAACCAAAAGAAACGAAAGGGTTTACCCTGACTGGGAATCATCCTCCTGGTGGCATTGCCGGAGGGATATTTACCGGCCAAGGCAACACTTTGGCCCATCATATCGGATACAATTTATACAACATCGGAAATAAACCGATTTTCAATGGATCTCCTTTTGGCAAACCTGGTAAACCAGTCGTTAGTCCTAATCACCTCAGACCAATTAAACCAATTGGAATCAAACCTGGTGGAGGTATCAAACCAGGCGGTGGCGCTGCAGCTGGTGGCGGTGCCTCAGGAAGTGGAGGAGCCGGTGGTCAAGCCAGTGGCAGTGGACAAGCTGGCGGATCTGTGACAGCAGGAGGAGGTGGTTACGGAAATATTGGCGGATCAGTTGGTGGTAGCGGAAGTGGCAGTGGACAGGGTAGTGGATCGGGCGAAGGTCAAGCGTCAGGTCAAGGCGGTGGATATGGTAGCGGAGGTGGTTATGGGGGTGGTCACGGAGGTGGCCATGGAGGAGGCTTGGGAGGTGGTCAAGGCGGTGGTGTAGGTGGTGGCCATGGCGGAGGCTTTGGAGGAGGATTTGGAGGTGGACATGGAGGAGGATTCGGCGGTGGATTTGGAGGTGGTCACGGTGGAGGACATGGAAGTGGTGGAGGACACGGAGGTGGCAGTGGAGGTGGTGGAGGACACGGAGGTGGCAGTGGAAATGGTGGCGGAAGTGGATCTGGATCACTTGGGGGAGGTGGATACGGAAGTGGATCAGGAGGAGCCGGTGGTTCTGGTTCAGGATCTGGTGGATTTGGTGGCGGTGCATCGGGAGGTCTGGGTGGTGGAGCCTCTGGTGGATTAGGGGGAAGTGGCTCAGCCTCAGGGGGTATTGGTGGTAGTGGATCTGGCTCTGGAGGATTTGGTGGATCTGGAGGATTCGGCGGAAGTGGATCTGGCTCGGGAGGATTTGGTGGTTCGGGTGGATTCGGTGGTAGTGGATCTGGTTCCGGAGGTTTTGGCGGATCAGGAGGATTTGGAGGTAGCGGTTCTGGCTCTGGAGGATTTGGAGGTAGCGGTTCTGGCTCTGGAGGATTTGGAGGTAGCGGTTCTGGTTCCGGAGGATTCGGAGGTGGTGGTTCTGGTTCTGGAGGATTCGGAGGTGGTGGTTCTGGTTCTGGAGGATTTGGAGGTGGTGGTTCGGGTTCTGGAGGATTTGGAGGATCGGGAGGATTTGGCGGTAGTGGATCTGGATCTGGTGGATTTGGTGGATCGGGAGGATTCGGAGGTAGTGGATCTGGATCTGGTTCTGGTGGATTCGGTGGCTCTGGCGGATTTGGAGGTTCTGGATCAGGATCCGGAGGATTTGGAGGCAGTGGCAGTGGATCAGGTGGTTTCGGTAGCGGTGGTTCTGGTGGATTCGGAGGCGGTGGGTCTGGAGGTGTCGGCGGTGGAGGTTCCGGAGGATTCGGTGGAAGTGGCGGATTTGGAGGAGGTGCTGGCGGTAGTGGATCGTTCGGAGGTGGTGGAGGAGGTTACGGATCTGGCGGCGGAGGATTCGGAGGTGGTGCTGGTGGTGGATTCCACGGAGGAAGCGGCGGCGGTGGCTACGGAGGTGGAGGTGGTTATAGACCTCGACCTGTACACATCGGATTGCAAGGACATGGAAATGGCGGTGGAGGCGGCCATGGCCAAATTCAAGGTATTTAGCTTACTTCCTTCCTCTTATTTACCCTTATCATAAATTTTTCCAAGGTTGAATCGAATCCACAAATGATTGTTTTTTTTCGATTTGAATATATTTCGCGTTTTCGTGATTCAAATCGGATTTCGAATCAATGAGTTTAATTCGTAGATTCGAATCCACGAATCCATCGTTTGGGAAAAAATTGACGATAAAATATATGTCTTACGCGACTAAACCCATAAATCAGCACAAATCAAACCTACGAATATAAATTTTCTGTTTGAGAAGCCTCCCTCCCGGCTACAATGACATTTCCCCTCTTTTTGCTCTAGCGGGCCTAAACAAACTTCAAAAAAATACGGGCTCGGGTGACACCCCCCCCCCCAACTGAAACGAGATCGAAAGAAATCCGAACGAACCCTTTAAAACAATTCGAATCCATTTCACGAATCCGTGAAGTTTTTTGGATTCGAATCATTGAAATGATTCAAATTTCACATGGTGGTTTACAATAAATTTTTTCTAACCCAGAAATGGATTCGAATCCTTTCCAACTTTCGATTTTTCATATGAATTTTGTTTTTAATGATTTTTAGGCAGCTTTGGATCACAGCACCAAGGTTCAATTAGTATAAGTGGCGCTGGCAATGGTGGCGGAGGCGGTGCAGCTGGTGCTGGAGCCTCAGCATATGGTTAACATCTACTCTCCTGATTGCCTTACTTTGTAAATAAGGTATTTTAAGTCCAAATAATGGTGCCTTTCGATTGTCCTTTAAATTAAATTTAAGCTTGGAGTGATATAAAATTTTCATTTTTTCTTTTTAATTTTTTTTAATGCATTCTAATATTAATTGTAACATTTTAATTGACTTTTGAATGCATTTTGTTACGTGTTGATATTAAGCTATAAGACTGTTTTTATTTGTATAGTAATAAAATTGTAAATATGGAAATATATTTAATGTTGCTGATTTCCTTTAATTTCACTTTTGTTATTAATCTCGCGATATTTGTTCACCTACATTCCCTCCTGGCGATGAAAAGGTCCTAAGAATGAAAAAAGTATTTAAAAAGTCTTACACTTCATTCAAAACATTATCATTATTGAAAATTAATTTTTTCCCCAATTTACCACCTGAAGTAAAAAAAAAATCAAACATTTAAGTAATCGTTTTAGGTTGGTATCTTATTCATTTTTCTTTCATTTGTTATTGTTTTGATACAATTTTTAAAAGAATTGAGCAAGTCTGTAAAGCCTCGAGAAATAACAAAGTGGAAGGAGGTGGAAATATCTCGCCAACGATTCTGTTGAAATTTCAAACCCGAAAAAAGGGATGTGAAAGCCATGAAATTTTTTTCTTTTCAAAATTTCGTTACCTATATTCTTTGGTACAACGTATAATTGTCAAAAAAATAAAATCATGAATTTTTTTTGTTTTCCACCTTTCTATAAGAAATTTCAAGGTTGATATTTCCAAAAAAATCGCAAAAAAAGTTATTTTTTCATAATGAAATGAAACATTTTAATTTTAACGTGTCCATAAATTATAGCATTTTTATGTCAGGTACTCAAAATGGGTGGGGGTTAAAAAAATTTTAAGATGGTTTTACACGAATATCAATATTTTGGGTGATTTTTGTCCCGATCGGTTCAAGGGCCAATTTCACCATCTAACCAAGAAATGCTCTTTTGGATTTCTTCTGTACCGTTCTCTAGGCTAAATTTTCCTTGCCAAACGATATTTTTTTTGTATTTTTTTGATCTCATCAGCTCATAGTTCCTTCAGTTGATGACCCACGGTGATGGAACGAAAAAAAGTAATTTCGGCATTTTTTATTGATTTATCTTGATATAAGAAACAGGGTAACTCAGGTTTGATTTTTCATCAGTGGATGAGATTTTGGACCAGTATCCAAAGAAATGTCAACTCATACATCCGCAAAAAATATTTACAGTAAGCCATACATGAGCAATGAAAATTGACCACGGTGAAGGAACAAAACTCGTGCTACAGAGCTTCAAGGCCACCTCAGAGCTTGAGATTGTCACTAAAATGAATTTTGTTTAGACCTTGATCTGCGTACAGGTGTAAGGAACAGAGGAAACCAAGTCGCGAGAACGGAACTTCCATCACTCTTTGCTGGTCGTAAAAATAACTTTGAAAAACGAGGTGTGCTACAGCCACGGTGATGGAAATTTTGCCCACTAAGGGGGCTCTACGTCAGAAGGGGGAGGGGGTGGACACATTACAATTTATAAAATTGGTAGAGGGGGTCACTATGATTGACCCAGCTATTATTCAAACATTTCATTAATGTGCTGTACACGAAATTTTTTGCATGTACGCCAAAATGTGTGTTTTTGGTAGAATTACCCAATTATTTTTATTGAACTTAGAAGAAATGTAAGATTTTATGACGGTTTTTACAAGAATTCTCTGGGACTACTGAATCAAATTTGTTGAAATTTTAATATGTTACATAAAAAAGCATTCCTAACAGGCTGAAAGAGCCCTTTTTTTGATTTTCTAAAAAAAAAAAATTAAAATAGAAATATTTTTAGAAATTTTTAGAAAAATGGAAAAAGGGCTCTTTCAGCCAATCAGAAATGTTATTTTACACCATATATCCAAATTTCATCAAATTTGATTCAATAGTCCCCGAAAAATCTTGCAAAAACCGTCATCAAATCTTGCATTTCTTTCAAGTTCTATAAAAATAATTATAATGACAATTTAAGCTTCCAAATGCTTTTATTTTCTTCTTTCCACGTTCTAAAATCATATTCGATTCGTTGTTTCATCATTTTATCACTTTATCATCCAAAAAAACGAAAATTCGGATTTGCGCCTTGTAAGTTGCAGATAGACCAGAATTAATTCCCTCAAAGCGTAGAGCACCCTCATAAACAAAAAAAAAAAAAATCGTCACTTGATAGCGAAAAAGTGATTTAAATTGATTTTCGAATTTATACAGGCTTGTGGTGGAGGATTGATGGGGTATAAATTTTCAAAATGAAATATTTATGGTACAAAAAGCTCAAGATTTCTAGATTCCAACTCTCTAAAATCAAGTGAATTGTAGTTAAAATTCAATTTATGAGGCGGAATCTTGAAAAATTGGATTTTTCAATCATCATCATGAAAAAAACTGAGGTTTTATAGAGAAAGGTTTCGTTTCATGGGATCATGACTTATTAATGAAATAATGATTGTTCATTTTATTTTGGCCATTTCTTGCTCTTTTGATAAATTTTTCGACTTTTCATCGTTATATTTGATTACCACGTATTCGCATTTTTACTTTCAAAAAAAAATCAAAAAACGAAAAAAAAAAGTTTTTTAAAAACGAAAACGAAAATCAAAAAAATTTCCGTTTTTGAAACCCTGGATAATTGAACGTTACAAAATATACCTATACTTTGCATTCTATTATTTCTATTCCACCCCCCCCCCCCCCGTCTCTAGAAGGAATGTCTAGTTGACTACTGCTTGTAAGTACCTAGGTACGTATTTATTTCAAAACAAAATTATTATTATGCAAAGTTTTTGGTCATTTCGTTCTCGAATTTCAAAAAACTGATGATTTTTTTTCGTATATTCAACAAAAGTATGAAATTATAGATATTGCTAGACCCTTTGATTTCACTTCCGATTGTAATTCTTGCAAAATTTATTCATTATACAGTATGACATAAAAGTCTTGTCCACGAAAAACACTTCTCGATTACTCGAAACTGAAAAGAGATATAGGGGTGATTCAAGCGGCAATGTGTTCCTGGTGACAAGGGCATTGAAAATTGATAATCAAATTTTCAGCCCTACCAACAGGGTGTCCACAAATGGAGAAACCGGTTTTGGTCAAAAAATTGGGGTCTGGGTTTTTTATGGAAATGAAGTCTACACACTGAGACGATTAAAATGTGATATTTTTTTTTTGGAAACCGGTTCAATAATTTGCAACCAGTTGTCAAAAATATCTCAAAAATGAAATGAGGGTCTGCGTTTTTAATGGAAATGAAGTCTACACACTGAGACGATTAAAATGTGATATTTTTTTTTTGGAAACCGGTTCAATAATTTGCAACCAGTTGTCAAAAATATCTCAAAAATGAAATTTTTGGTCAAAAAATTGGGGTCTGGGTTTTTAATGGAAATGAAGTCTACACACTGAGACGATTAAAATGTGATATTTTTTTTGGAAACCGGTTCAATAATTTGCAACCAGTTGTCAAAAATATCTCAAAAATGAAATGGGGGTCTGCGTTTTTAATGGAAATGAAGTCTACACACTAAGACGATTAAAATGTGATATTTTTTTTGGAAACCGGTTCAATTTCAGGTGATATTGATAACTGGTTGCGAATTCATTTGAAATTTTTCTCCATCTCTTTTTCTTGTTGTTGAAATTGACAGCAAGTATCAGAGGATAAACCGGTTCAAAAAATGAGTTCACTGGCAATCTTGAGTTTTTAAAGCTGTACAAATTTTGTTTGAAATTTTTTTGTAATCTCGATTTTTGAGAATTTTTGACAACCGGTTGCAAATTTGCGAACCGGTTTCCAAAAAAAATCACATTTTAATCGTCTCAGTGTGTAGACTTCATTTCCATTAAAAACGCAGACCCCATTTCATTTTTGAGATATTTTTGACAACTGGTTGCAAATTATTGAACCGGTTTCCAAAAAAAAATATCACATTTTAATCGTCTCAGTGTGTAGACTTCATTTCCATTAAAAACCCAGACCCCAATTTTTTGACCAGGTTGCAAATTATTGAACCGGTTTCCAAAAAAAAGTATCACATTTTAATCGTCTCAGTGTGTAGACTTCATTTCCATTAAAAACGCAGACCCTCATTTCATTTTTGAGATATTTTTGACAACTGGTTGCAAATTATTGAACCGGTTTCCAAAAAAAATATCACATTTTAATCGTCTTAGTGTGTAGACTTCATTTCCATTAAAAACGCAGACCCTCATTTCATTTTTGAGATATTTTTGACAACTGGTTGCAAATTATTGAACCGGTTTCCAAAAAAAAATATCACATTTTAATCGTCTCAGTGTGTAGACTTCATTTCCATAAAAACCCCAGACCCCAATTTTTTGACCAAAACCGGTTTCTCCATTTGTGGACACCCTGTTGGTAGGGCTGAAAATTTGATTATCAATTTTCAATGCCCTTGTCACCAGGAACACATTGCCGCTTGAATCACCCCTGTATCTCTTTTCAGTTTCGAGTAATCGAGAAGTGTTTTTCGTGGACAAGACTTTTATGTCATACTGTATCTACCCTGATACCCCTCGAACCATTGACAACGAGGATGACACTTGATCGGCGAATTTCATATGGTAGGAGAATATAAAGCACGCGATTTATAATTAATTTTCATTGGCCGAATCACACTTGTCGGTATATCCGCGATCAAACATTTTAACGACTTTGTACTCTCGTGAGAAAAGATTGATTACGACAGGGCGTGCGTGTGCGTTACCTGTGCATACTCGGTAGGTAGCTAGGTACCTGGGCGACCTGCGAGCATACCTAGACAGCCGAAGACAAGGTATAGGCGCTTAAAAAAAGACATGAATCGCGCCAACTTACATCGAATTACTCATAGCGTGAAAAATGTCCGGTACATAATTGGCCCATTAATAAGGAGACGACGTTAATATGCGCGACAAGTTATGAATGACGAAGCTGCGATTGACGCCGAAGGATGTAGTCGATGGATGGCTCGTGCTTGGGGCTAACGACGCGGAACCCTCTCGGTCAACGCACCACTGAGCGTCGTATTTTTATATCGGGAACCAGTTACCAAATCGTGCGCGCCGCAGTTTGCACCTCGTAGAATGATCACCATGAGCGTTTTGTGCCCGTTCGTCGTAGTGATTTTGAAATTCGCTGTTTCCATTCGCGAATGTCGAGCGGTCTCTTCAGAATCGACACCGTTGTATTTGCGAAGCGCGTATCCTTTATGGGAGCCCCAAGGAGATTCGCCCAATTCGGGCGAAAGACTTTTGCTCACTCCGTATCTGAACAGGGGTAAAATTGAAGAAGCTCGCAAGGTTGCTAAAGTTGGACCCGGACTATTTAGCGAAGAAATACCGAGTTATTCGGGATATTTTACCATTGATAAGGAGTTCAATTCGAATTTGTTTTTTTGGTTTTTTCCGTCCCAGGTAATGACCATTGATTGGATTTTGTTTAGATGAGTAATGGAAGGGGAGGGGAGGAGGATGATCTGAGCGAAGTTTTTCGAGTTATGTTTTTCTGTTTGAGATTTTTTGTATTTTTGTATTTTTTTTTTTATTGTAGAGACCTAGAGCTACCTACCCACATGTGACTTTTCTGTTCGGTTTACTTTAATTTTTAAATTTTTTTGAAATGTAATTTTGAGTTTGGACAATTTTTATATTATCGATTATTTTCTAGTCAAATTTATTTTCTGAAGTGGGCTTGAGAACGTTTTGCCCGAAAACCTTTGAATCGATTGTAAAATGTTTTCAAATTTTTCCTTCGAAGTCATTTAGTGATTTTTAAAATTTATTATTCGTTTGAATCATTCAAAAATATTTTTTTCAAAAACCGCTCAAAGTGTTCGTGAAAATTTTGTAGATTTTTTACGATATAATCGATTTGTCCTTTGATTATCAAGCTGTTTAGGTCTAGGATATTGAAATTCATAAGACTCGTGAAAGTCATAAAAATGTCGTGAATTTTTATGAAAAATTCTCAATAATTTTTAGTATTTTCATTACTTTTAAGAAGAAAGAAATCCTAAAAAGGTCATGAAAATTCGAAAACCCAGTCTGTAGGCACCCTAGATTAGAAGATCAGCAGTATGAAAATTTATTTCCGAATCAATGATAATTTTTAATGGAAGTGTTGAGAAAAATGTTGATTGATAGGTACCTATTGTTAAATTTAGGTTTTTCATTAATTTTTATTTAATTTTATTCATTTCTTGAATTCTTTACTTTTTTTTTACATTTTTACGCTTTGCACGTAAATAAATGGTATACCTACCTTTTTCCGTGAAAGCAGTGAAAATTGTTCAAAAACGTTTTTTCAAACTGTTGTGGCTTAGTATTTTTAGTTCAAAGTCGTCAATTTCGTTAAATATGTACAGTAACCCAAAGTCACTGAAAACTCGATTTTTAAAATTTTTTTCTGAAATTTGAAATCCTTCCTCGAGATCATTTCAAAAAGTTGCACTTTACAATTGTACATAAATATCTCTCTCAATACTTCTGTCCATTTCACGAATTAAGATTTATTTATTCACAAATCAGGCACAAACAGGAGTTGCCTCACTGGAGGGTAAAAATTGAAAATTTCGGGAGAAATGTGTTCTTTTTTGATTTTATTGCTTCAAAACTACGAGTTTTTCTTTCTTTCCAAATTGTTATTTTTAAATTAGGTGATCACTTCCGAAGAATTATTAATTGGTAAAGTGATTTTACTATATGGGGGGGGGGGGTGTCATTCCGGCCTTGTAACGAATAATTTTTTTGAAAATCTTTGTTGATCTTTTCAGAGAAAGATTCCGTGAATCGAAATTTCATTTATAAATGATTCAAAGTCATTCTGAATTGAAGTCGTTTGAATTTTTTTTTTTAAGGGAATTAGTCCAATTTCATGAATGAAGATCCGTTCACAAATGGTTCGAAAGAACCAATTTGAATGACAATCGTTCACCAACGATTTTTTTTTTTGAACATTTTAGCTTTTTTGGAATAAGGATTCGACAAAATAATATTTCGTTCGCGAATGATTCCAAAGAATCACTTTAGATGACAATTGTTCGCGAATGATTTTATTTTGAATAGATCATATATTTTCTTAAAAGAGAGACCGCTCTGATTCTATGAATTGAAATTCCGTTCGCGAATGATTCAAAGGAATCATTTTGAATGAGAGTCGTTCATGAACGATTTTTTTTCAATTTTGATTTTTTTTGGAGTAGGATTCTTCGAAATGAGATTTTGTTCGCAAAATTTGATTTTTCAAGAGTACGGTTCTACGAATTGGGATTTCGTTCGCGAATGATTGAAAAGAGTCAATTCATATAATGATCGTTCGCGAACGATTTTTTTTGGTGATTTGATTTTTTGGAGTAAGATTTGTTCTCGAATGATTCAAAAGAGTTATTCCGAAGAAAAGTCGTTCGCGAACAATTTTTCAAGAGGTTTTTCGAAATCAGTATTTTGTTCGCGAATGATCTGAAGGAGTCATGGCCGGCGTTACTGGAAGTGCTGGCGTGCTCGAGCACCTACAGGGATTTTTCAACAGTTGCTGTTAAAAAATCCCAAAATCCACAAAAATTTTGAAACTCAATCACAAAGGGTACCAAATTTTCTAAAAAAGAAATAAAAAATTTCACACCAAACAGAAATTTAGGAATGAAAAACCGTAAAATAAAACTTCTGCTTTTGGCTTTTAACTGAAAATTTCAAAAATAAAACTTTTGGATTTAACCTTTAGCTTTTTGATTCATACAGCTAGCTTTTGACTAGCTTTCAGCTTTCTCTCGTTTCAGCTTTTAGTTACATGTGAACAAACTTTCGGCTCAAAAATTTTGACTTTCACTTTAGAATTCCTGATTTACAGCTTACAGCATCTTGACAGCACAATGATAAAAATCATCGTTCATGTCTGTACTATTTTCTCAAAATTTTAATTTTTTCAGATTTTAAAATTTTTTCTAAAAATTTCAGTTTATATAACTTCAAAAAAAATTTTCCGCTCTTGAAATTTCTTCCTCTAAATTTTTTTTGTTCCTACATTTTTTTTCAATTTCCATTCACCAACATTTTTTCATTTTACTGATATTTATATCAACTAGGTATCAAGTGTATAAAATTTTAAAATTCCATTCTTTGATTTTAAAATTTTAAAAACTTGAAATTCTTTCGAATTTGTTCACCTTGATTTTCTTAAAAAATATTCCAACCTAAATTTTTTCATTTTAAATATTATAGAGCACAAAAAAATTTAAGATGAAATTCTGAGTTGAAAAAAATTCGAATTTGAAAAAAAATCAAGAGCTGTAAAAATTGAAATTTTGAGAAGAAAATTCGAGAGACAAACAAATTTGAGAAAATATTTAAACATTGAAAAAAATTTCTAAAGTTGAAAAATATGTATTTTTGAAAAAAATACCAGAGTTGAAAAAATTTATGACCTGAGAAAAAAATTGGAGGGAGAAAAATTTCAGAGTTGATAAAAATATTTATTTTAGATGAAAAAATTTTAGAATTGGAAAATATTTTGGGGGAAAATTTTTGTAGTTGGAAAATATCCTCGCCCCCACCTCGGGCTACTCCCCCCAGAGTGTGGGCACCTACGGAGAAAAAAATGATCTACCGGCTCTGGAAGAAATCATTCGGAAACTCGATCATGAGAGATTTTTTTAAACTGTTGGTTTTTTGAGAATAAAATAAATTTGTTCCCTGAAGCAATACTTCGTTGTGAATGATTTGAAACAAACTTGTTCCAAAATGAATCTCTTGGATTTTTATTGATTCTTGATGATCTACAAATAATTGATAGATCATTATCATCGAATAAATGTACCCGATTGTCTATTCCTGTTGATATAAAAATTTATAACTGTGAGACATCTTAATGACTACTATTTTTTTGTTTTCTGTTCAATAGCATGGCGGTGTCAACGTTCCTCTAATTTTATGGCTGCAAGGAGGTCCTGGAGCATCATCGTTGTACGGATTATTCGAAGAAATCGGTCCTTTCAAGTGTCACCACGACGAGGAAAGTCTCAACGATTCGTACATTCTGAAACGTAATCCTTACTCGTGGAACGTTAACCATTCGATATTATTTATCGATAATCCAGTCGGAACTGGTACGAATATTAATTTATTAACTTTATAGCTACTTAGCCATCTATTTTAACGAAATTGAATACGCATAAAAAGAAAAGGACAAGTGGCAAATCCGACGATTTTTTCACCACGATAATGCGATGAAGATTTATGCGAGTATAAGTCTGGTCAATTAAGCAACCTTCAAAAATTCACCAATAATGATCGTACGAGCGAGGAGCGTTTCCAAATTAAAGTCGTAGATGTTTGGCTTACACGAGTGTTGGAATCAAAGTAGAAAATATTAGCCCCGGTCCCGGCGACGACGCGTTAAACGATGAATTTAACATTGAAAATACAATTTAAACTGATTTTATCATCTCGTACACGAATCTAATTCCGGTTGCGTTATCACGGAAATAGGAACGTGTAGAGTGAGGGAGACAATTGAAAAAAATACGTTTCTTTTTTTTTAGGATACAGCTATACGGATCAAAAGGACGGGTACGCGACGAATCAAACAACCGTGGCTAAGCATTTGTACTCGGCTTTGAGGCAATTTTACAAAATGTTCTCTGAGTATAGAGATACGGAATTTTACATTGCCGGAGAGTCATACGCAGGTTTTATGCTCATCAGTGTATTTACTATGTTTGTTTATGTGTATTTACGCATTTATCTGGCACTTTGTTGCGATAGTGTTTGATTTTCAATGTATGTATGAATTTCCAGGTAAATATATTCCATCGTTGGCCCATTACATACATGAAGAAAATGCTGGCACTGATCCGTTCTATATTAATTTGAAAGGTGAGTTGGAGTATGGTTAATTTAGTTGTATGTTGGAAACTGAGATTTTGTAGTAGAAAGGGAGAAGAAGGGCGTAATATAATTTAATAGTGAAATTTTATGTGGATTGTCGAGTGCAGTTGAAGAATAAATGAAAACTTTTACATCGAAATTTTTTCGATGGGGTATTCCCCAATAATTTTCAATTAGTGATACGAAAAATAGTCGTTTTTAGACTGAAATTACAAAATTATGAAATTTTTTTGATCAGTTTTCAATTTGAGGTACCTAGGTACTTAGGTATTTATAAAAAAAAATGTCTAGGTACTAACATATTCTTTTCAAGGGAGGTATCCCAACTCAGGAAAAATTTTCGACTGAAACAAAAATAAATTGAAAGTAGGTACCTACTTACATCATGAAACAACCCCATATCCAAAATTATTATTTCAGGTGCTAAAATTAATTTTTCGAATTTTGGTGAATTTTTGGAATTTCAAAATTATCTTATCACCCTGCAAAATATGAAAATTTGATCTAATCGACGAAAAAATCTGAAATTTGGTGTATCCGAGTATTTTCTTTTTGACCTCCCAAATCGATTGGAAGTGAATGTTTCGGAGCCTCTAGGGAGAATAACCCATAAAATTGTCCATAATGAGTTTTAGCACCCATTATAGCAGATTACCCATAGGTACCTAATACATATTAGTGATCGAGGTAGAAAATAGGGTACCAACCTTCAGCTTTTCACCTCGATGCATAGGCTTATTTTAAAGTTTTTTCCTGGAAAATTTTCTGCCAAAAAATATGGATCTAAACTGAAAGTTACAAATTTCAGAAAATTGTGCCCTAATTGATCAAATAAGTCGCCAATATGGGTAATCAGCGATTATGGGTGCTAAAGTTCATATTGACCATTTTTATGGGCTTTCCTCCAGTGCTGGAGAATTCCAAAATTTCCTGGAGGCTTCAAAACGTCTCGAAACTGCTTCCAATCAATTCGAGAGGTCAAAAATGGGGTGTATATCAAATTTCAGTTCTTTTTCGTTGATTGGATCAAATTTTCGTATTTTGTGGGATGATATGAGATAATTTTGAAATTTCAAAAATTTAACAAAATTCGAAAAAGGAATCTTAGCACTTGAAATTTTGGATACCAATGGGGTTTTTTATGATGTACTTTCGATTTATCTTTGTTTTGACTCAAAATTTTACTTCGAGTTGAGATACCTACCTTATTAGGTAGCTAATTTCAGCAGTCTGATAACTTTATGAAGTTGTAGGTTTTTTTCTCCATAGGTTAAAAATTTGATGATCTATACCTAGTTTAAGTAGTTTGGATTTTTTCGTGGTTGCAATTTTTAAAAAATGTCAAAGTTGCCTTTTTAATTTTTTTTTTTTTGAAAAAGTCATGATTAATAAATTAGCAACTATTTAATACCTACATATTTGGGTCAGATCACTGATTTACTATCGTTTTCAGGTGTCGCCATTGGGAATGGATTTATTGATCCTGAGACCATGTTGGGTTATGCCGAATTCGCCTATCTGTTGGGACTGGTCAGTTCCAAAGGCAAAAATGAAATGCTCGAATTGGAAATTCAAGCCGTAAAGGCTATTCAAGATAAACATTATATTGATGCGTTTTACGTAAGTATTTGCCCTCGTTATCTAATATTCATCCTCAGAGAAGGTCAAAATGGTGTCAGTTTTGGAAAAGGGTTGATGGACGGGGGAAAGGGGAGTGGTTCGATTTCGAAAAGTTGGGATTCTGTTCTCTATACTTGAATAAGTAGGTATCTAAAATCAGAATTTTTGCATTTTTTACAAACGTGGCCGAAAAATTGTGTTTGCTTTGTTTTGTGTTTTTGACTCGCACTTCAAAATTCGATTTCTCGAAAACGATTCGACCTATTGTGCCGAAATTTTAGAGGACTACTGAGGAAGGTTAGATGATCGTACGGTAAAAATTTCAGCTTAGTTGGTCGAGGAATGTGAGCTTGTAGGTTGCTTAAAGTTGGTAAATTACATTTTTTGAATTTATGTTTCAATTTTAACCGCAAATACCTCGACATCTACGCTGTATCGTGAAAAATTAATAGTTCTTCGCAGAAAATTAATTAATTCTCTACAATAGGTGTGTGTTTCTGGAGGACGTTTTCTTCGCCCAGAAAATCGACTTTTATGTGCAAAGAACAAGAGTAAAAATTGAAATTTCATCCAAAAATCAGATTCCTGAATCCTGATGTAGGAAATTGAAATGAAAATTAGGAACTTTTTTAAAAAATCGATATATCATTTTTGGAGTAATTTTTCACGTTTGGTAATTTGTGACTGCTTGAAATTTTTAATAGGTACATATTTAAACTGGTTTTAATTTTATTACCTACACCAACAATCTGATTTTTGGTTTTCAGATGATTTTTTTTTCTTTCGATCATTCTACATAAATGTCGATTTTCTAGGAAAAGGACGCCTCCTCCGAAAAAATATATGATGCAAGAAATTATTGGGAATTCAGTTTGATTTCTGCCAAGAGTTACTAGTTTTTTTCGATAGCACCTAAATTTTGGAGTATTCATGATCAAGGTTGGAATATGAATTTGAAAAATGTAATTCACGATTTTTGAGCAATCCTCGAGCTCACATACCTCGACCAATGATGCTGAAATTTTCTTCGTAGAATCCTCTAACCTAACTCAACATCTCCCTAAAATTTCAGCTCAATCAGTCGAAGCTTTTACGACGAATCATCGATTGTCGAAATTATTAAACCTTTTTGTGGATGCTTGTAAATGTGAATTTAGCTGAGATTCGATACCTTGAATTTGACTTGAAAAACGAGAAGATCGTGTGATTGATTAATGTAAATATCAATTTCGATCATTGAAATGACCAACTGTCAGGGTGTCAGGAATCGATTAGGTAGGTACCTGTAGAAATATTATTGGGCTGTCGTGTGGAAAATCAATTTCATCAAGTTTTTACGTTTTCGTTAACGAAAATTCCATTTCATTTTCAAGAATATCGATTCTATAAATTTTCAATAATTCGATGTACGCGATTTTCAAAAAATCAGTATAATTAATTTTCAAAAAGATTAGTATGATTAATTTTTTTTAAAAAAGCATGATTAATTTTCAAAGAAAATGGTACCTAAAATAATTTTTTTAAATTTGTTCAATGTCTATGATCAATTTCCTAAAATCGATTCATTTCGGAAATCGATATACGATCAATGTGCAAAAAATTTTTGTGATTGGTTTTCAAAAACTCAGGATAAATCATTTCCAAAAATCAATAGGTCAGTATGGTTCATTCCAACCGTCGATTTAACTGATCCCCAAAAATTCGGTGTAACCGATTCTATAGAAATTGGTACTTCACTTATAATTGAAGACCTGCTTTCCAAAGTGACCTAAGTCAATTTTTGAAAAAAATTACTTCGTCAATTTTGAAGAGTCATAGCTGTTAAAGATCAAATTTTCGGAGATCGAGACTTTCGCCACATTTTTGGTAAACCACTGTACAATACATTTACTTTGGTAGCAGAAAAAATGCTTTATAGCCATACAGTAGGTACAAACGTATTTTTCGTTTTCTGAAAAAAATTTCTATTGTTTTGACTTGGGCCACTTAGAAAACAGCTCTTCAATTGGTCCTCAAAAAATTGACATGATCGATCTTCAAAAATTGATATAATTGATTTTCAAAAAAATGATTTGATTGATGGATTCCCTAAAAGTCAATCTGATTTTTTTTTTAAATTAATTGATATTTGCTTTTCAAAAGTTGGTGCAATCGATTCCTGAATAATTTAAATATGATGGATTTTTAAAAATCGATGTGATTAAATCTTAATGGGCCGATGTGATCGATTTTCAAAATTGTTATGATCAATTCTCTAAAAATCGTATTCTGAAAATTTAATACGATCTGTTCCCAAAAATCAATGTGATCGATATTATTGATTCTCGAGAAATCAGTATGATCGATTTTCAAAATAGGTATGGTTCATCACCCAAAATTTTTTGGTAGAACTGCCCCTTGAATTATCCCATAGTCTCAGTTGGAAATTATCATTGAAAAATCTAGTTTAAAAACTTCAATTTTTTACGACGCCAGTAGGTATTTTGTTTTAGATATTGACCAAATTGCAGTTTTTGTTCCAATTTTGAATTTTAAATCACTCGTGTTTCGTTACAGCACTGGAGCGGAATCTTGAGCGTATTCATAACAGAATCCAGATTCCACAGCCTATACAACGTTCTGAACGATCGATGGTCCTGGAATCGTTCGAAAGATTACGTATCCTACGTCCAGAGCCCAGATATCCGACGAGCTCTGCACGTAGGCGACGTCGAATTCACCAGCTTAGGAGTAGTTTACTATAAAATGATCCCAGATTTCATGTCCGACATTCGACCATCGTTGGAAGTGATGCTGCGAAACTACAAAGTGCTTTTTTACAACGGTCAATTCGATATTATCTGCGCGTACTCTTTATCATTGAATTTCTTCAATAGCTCGTTCTTCGAGAAATGCATCGAGTACAAGAAAGCCGAGAGAAGAGCTTGGTACGTGGGCGGTAAATTGGCCGGATACGCCAGGTCGATCGGTAATTTTACCGAAGTTTTGGTGCGAAATGCCGGACACATGGTTCCTTTTGATCAACCCGAATGGGCTTTGGATTTAATATCGAGGTTTACCAGTAATAGGGGATTCGATTGAAGGGGAATTGAAAATTACATTTGTGTGAAATGATTATTGTACCGGGAAGGGTTTTGTATTTATTTTTATATTAAGAGTCATTCGTGCTGTAAAACTTTCTGTTATAATAAATTATTTTCTGTTACGAGCTCGCCAGGTTGTGATAATATTCTCGACTGCAGAGTATTCAGTATTGATAAAGCTGCCCCCAACGGAGCATCTCCGCTATTCTTGTACTCTATGGGTAGGTGGTATTGGGTCTCGAGCTCGATTTGCAATGCTCTGTTTCGCAGTAGGGCCGAACCTGTGCCGATTATTTTGCTTATTCCGCGTCTTCGGAGGGAATCTTCTGGTAATATGCTGAAATTCAAAGAATAAATTGATCAATTTGGGGTCTGGGAGGGGGGGCAGGTTGAAGTGTTTCTAGGCTCACTTGTGAAAACTGGATATGATTCCTTTGCAGAATGAACGAAATATGGATGCTAATTGGAAATTACTCGAGGTAATGTTGGTTATGCTTGCTCGTAAATTCGGATCGAAGCGTTCTCCCAGGAAGGCTGGAATTGTTTGGAGGTCTGTTTCGGCGCTTTTTTCACAAGCTGCTGCGATCACTTTGGTCCACAGGGTGTCTATGATAAGAAAATACGTGTGTATTGAGAATTTCCCAGAAAAAATGAGCGCTAGATCCTGAAAATGTGGGAGGAGTAGTCGTACCTTTTTTGATGGAGCTGCCGTATTGTTTGAGGCATTGATGGGCGTTGGTAACGAGCAAATTCAAAGCATTGCCTCCGTTCAGTAAAGCAGCCTCGTATAAATACTTATTTTCGAAGTAAGGCACAATTTTCACAGCCACCGAATCATCTGTAATAGTACACCACTGATGAACGAATTCTTCGCCAAATGTTTTTGAAGACAATTGGCGGATCCAGATGATTTGAAATGCAGTGTTGATAAATTTTTTAAAGGGTTAGATATTCGCTCTTTCGTGATTATCGGTTTTCTCTGCGTTATTTTATTTTATACAGGGTGTTCCATGAATCGTCTGCCAAACATTTTTTTTAGATATAACCGGGTACCACTGAAAAAAACCTTGGGATGAGAACATATTGCCTATTTCAAAAATTGAAGGGGCAAATGATGCTTTTGAAAAAATTACGTCAAAAAATGTTTTCAGCCATGGGAATGAATAGTACTTTGAAAATTGAACAAATTTTCACCCAGTGTCTTTTTGCTTAACTTTGAAATTGAAGGGGCTGTGGAAAAAATTCTAAAAACTAAACTAATCAATGGAATGGATAGTACGTTGAAAACTGAAAAAATTTTGTTGTGTAAACTTTTTGCCTAACATCGAAAATGAAGGGGCTAAGGGTCACTCAAAATGAATGAGCTTCAAAAAAATTTCAAATTTTTTCAGTTTTTAATGGCCCTTTGCCCTTAGCTCTTTTATTTTTGATGTTAGGCGAAAGTTTGCAGAACAAAATTTCTTCAGTTTCCAGTGAACTATCCATTTCCGTGACCAGTTCATTTTTTGAGAATTTTTTTTTGTAGCCCCTTCAACTTTGAAGATAAGCAAAAAGTCATAAGGTGAAAATTTGTTCAGCTTTTAAAGTAGATACTCTTTATTCCCACACTTGAAAAAAAATTAACGTGATTTTTTTAGAAGCACCATTAGCCCCTTCAATTTTCATAATAGGCAACATGTTCGTCTCCAGTTTTTTCCAGCGGTACCCGGTTATATCCAAAAAAATATGTTTGACAGACGATTCATGGAACACCCTGTATAACTTGGTGAATAATTTTGATGTTTTACTAAAAATTGTAGTTTTCCAAAAAACGTTACGGTTTTTTAAATATTGGACCGGTTTTTCCAAAAATTGAACAGGTTTTTGAAAATTGGAAAATTTTTCAAAAAAATTGTCAGTTTTTCAAATATTTATTAGACAATTCTTGAGAAATGGGACCCAAAGTTTTTCAAAAATCAAATAATTTTTCGGAAATTAGACAACTGTTTAAAAATAGGAAAAGTTTCAGAAATAGGGCGCTTTTAAATACCTAAATTGAACAAGTTTTTCAAAAAATTGGTAAATTCTTTGAACATTAAGCTATTTTTCAAGGATCGGATAATTGTTCAAAGATTGATCAATTTTCTATAAAAATTTGACATATTTTGACATTTCAACGATTTTTAAAAAATTGAACAAGTTCTTTGAACATGAAACAATTTTTAGAAAATTAAACAGGTTTTTAAAAACTTGTACAATCCTTCGCAACAATTGATTAATTTTTCACGAATTGGACAATTTTCTGAAAATTGGGCGAGTTTTTCAAAAATTGAATCCTCCAGAAGTTTGAGTGGTGTCCAAAATCTGCAAAATATTTCGAACATTCGACTGTTTTCCAAAAATCGATTTCAAAAAAATTAATCATTTTTTGAGAATTTGGCGTTTTTAAAAATTAGATCGATGATATTTCAACAAATTGGGTAATTTTTAAATAATTGGACCATATTTCTACTATAAATCAATTTTTCAAAAAAATTACCGTTTTTGAGAAAGTGGGCAGTTTTTTAAAAAATGAATAATTTTTTCAACATTCGACAATAGGTAGGTACTTGGGAAATTCAAAATTTGACAGGTTTTGAAATTTGGACACTTTAAGAAAATTGTAAGTACAACTTTTTTCTTTTTTTTTCAACAGACAATTCTTCAACAATTGAACAATTTAAAAAAATGAACTTTTTCTCAAAAATCAAACAATTCGTCAAGAACTGAATGATAAATTTCTTGAATAGGTAGTTGGACGGGTGTTCAAACGTAGAAAAATTTTTCAAACATTCACAGTTATCCAATAATTGAACAGTTTTCTAAAAATTGGGATATTTTCCATTTATCAGATGATTTTTTATAAATTGGACAGGTGTCCTTCTGTCTAAACATTGGACTTTTTTTCAATATTGGAAAATTTCTTAAATATTTACCTAATAGGTACGTTTGGTTTTCCAAAAAAGGGGGAAATTTTCCAAAAAATTAAACTTTTTTTAAAATGAAGACGGGTATTTTAAAAATTGGAGCGTTCCAAACATTAATTTAATTTTCCAAAAAATAAGATAGCTTCTTAGAATTGAATGGTTTTTCACATAAACACACCTCGGGGGGAGGGGGGCTCTCCCTTAAGCTCGGACAGAAGATTTTTTTATTGCAAAAGTGTTGAAAAAGTGATACCTTGGGGGGAGGGGGCTCTCCCTTAAGCTCGGACAGAAGATTTTTTTATTGCAAAAGTGTTGAAAAAGTGATTTTTTTTTTGCTCTTGAAACATGATTTTTCAACAAATTTTCGTCTTCGCTTAGCTCGGACAGTATTTTAATCTTTCTATTTTGAACATTGATACTTTTTCTTTGATCTTTCGATCAAAAATCACTGATTTCTCAATCAATTCCCAGTTTGTCAGAAAAAATCAATAATTTTGACTGAAAAATTTGTGAAAAATAAATTCCGTAATTTTTTAATTTTATTGAAATTTCACCCCCCTTTTTCCGAATTCTGAGCCCTTCCCTTAAATAATTTCTGGGTGCGCTTATGGTTTTTCAAAAAGTTGACCGTTTTCGAAGAATTGAACGTATTTCTAAAATTGGAGGTTATTTTTTCAACAGTGGAATAATTTTTCAAAAATTGGGCGGTTTTTCAAAGTTTAGGCTATCAGCTAAAGTAGGTACTTTAAATTGAAAAAATGAAAAAAATGAAAAAAATTGTATAAAATTTGAATTTAAAAAAAACTGAATACTTTTTTAAAGGATGAAAAAATCAAAGAACGAACTGAATTTTAAACAATAATTTGGAAATTGAATAGTTTGAGTCCATCCAACATTGTAAGTAATTATTATTTTTTTTTCTTGTAATGGAACGATAAAAAGTTGTCAAACGTGCCTTATCAAAATGGGCATTCGGCTGAATCTCGGATCCGCCAATATTGAAGACCCTAGTCCCTTACCATGAGCATCATTCGGATTAAAATCATTCTCCACAAATACCAGCTGAGCAGACGTGGACAAATTAACAATAGCTTGATTTTGATCATACAGAACAGCGCTGACCGTGCTTTGTAAATCGCCCAACGCAGCGCCTGAAATTTTAAATAGAAAAATGACGCTCCCGACCAGAACCTTCGTCTCGTACGAACGTACCAACCGGTGTTCCGGCAGGAATCAGATGCCAAGGCGATTTCAAATATCCAGCTATCGTATTCGGCTGGACAATCGAAGGCAGCAGATGAACCGGGAAGGAGGCATTTTGCAGAATTTTCACGTTCCACGTATTATCGTAGGTGTTGAAGTAACCCCAGCTGGAGGCATTCTGCGGTGTCATGGTTGGCTTGTCGAGGTCGCACAGCATGGATACGACGAAATCGGCGATAGTACCAGCGCAATTGAAAGATCTCAGTGATTCAGGACTGCCAGAAAAATCAAGAGTTGAAAAAAAAGGTGATTGGAAATCAAAAATTAAAGGATTGCAAAAAGTTACCTATTTCTTTGAAGCCAAAATAACGTACAGCAGCCGAATCCGGTGTGGATCGAGAGGTGTGAATCTTCTTTGGGCAACGATTCTAGGAATGTAGGATTGCATCGGCTGTCTTGCCAGGTGTAATGATTCGAGATTTTGTGTTTATCAATTTTTAACGTTTGTTTTTTCGCCTTCCAAGGTTTAGATTCCGATGACCAGCAGACTAGACCGTGTTGTTGGCCGCAGATTCCGATACCTATTGTCTGATGAAGGTTTTGGATTAGAATTATCACCTCTGAACGATTATTTTTTATTCGAGGGCGAGCAAGTAATGCAGATAAACGCCGAATAAATTACACCTGAAAATGTAATCTGATTTTTGATTAATTTTTTTTAAAATTGATTTGTGTTAATCACCTGTTTCAGAATTTTTTTCGAAACTTTTCCCATACAGTGGTCTAAAGCGTCGATAATCTTGACTACATCTTGTTCACTTTTTAATTCATTTTGTACGATATACGATTCCGTTGGTTTGCTATGCTCGACGACAACTTTACGAGTTTTCTCTTCGATGAAGGTGATTTTGACTGAAGTCGTTCCCATATCGATACCGAGCAAATATTTTGAATTTTTAGATTTGCCATCTCCCTCCTGTTGGAGATTATCTAATTCCTGCGTATGCATAAGTATAGGTATAAAATAACCTCATCGGTAGAAATATTTTTTAGATAGGTATAAATGTCATTAGATTTTTAAAAAAAAAGAAAAAAGGTATAATTATTACTCACCATTTTAGAGTAATTCATTTTTACGAGAAATATGGTTTTTCAACACGTTTTGAAGTTAAAATATTGGAATAATTATGAAATATTAAAAAGAACATTATTACTAACAAGCGTTTAGCATATTGTACCTACGTTAGCTACTGTAACGTGTGTTCTTATCACGGTGAAACTTTGAAATGTAGAGAAAGCGATAACTTTTATTAGTTAAACAAATGACTCGTATTACTCGGCTGAAACTTGTTTGGTTATTTTTACCGAGCGTTGATAGAGGTGGGAAAAAAATTGTAGGTATGACGGTCGACTTGTAAAATTCCGTCGATGTATGATTTTTTTCATTCCGCCGAATTGCTTAAATTGAATTCAGGTAACGGTATTAATCGTGTGGTGCATTGTTTGCGCGATAGATTGATAATTAAACAATACGTCGCGACGATGAGTTCAACTGGTTTCTATATTCAAATAGATTTCACTTTCAAATGTATTTTATATTGGTACGCGTAACTTAGATATGTAGGTATTAGGTAACTAGGTATAGGTCTTCTATCGTATCTATAAATACCGACGCGACGGTGAACTTTTAATACGTTGAACTCGTTTGCGTAAGATGGTGCGTATCTGTATAGTAATTATATGCATTAATTAGGATCTGGCGGAGTGTGGATGACGAAGTTGTAATCTTGAGTGATGTCATAGTGCAAGGATTTATGTTTTAGATATGAATTCTGGCAAAAGGGGTACGAAAGGGTTTTTTTATGAGTAGGTCTAGGTATGTAGAGGTGAAGAGTAGATTTTTGGAATTTTTAGATCTTTTTGCTTAATTGGTCAGCGATCAGCTTCATCTGAAATGTGAGAAATTCACCGAGTGATGTAAAATTTCATCAGCTGATAATCGAAATACCTAGTCGTTTAAAAAGTTGGTTAATTTGTATCATTTTCATTTTATGATTTGCAATTTAGTTATCGAATACAGAAAAACTGATAGGTAGCTAATAAGTTTTATTAATTAGGAATGCTGTAACTAATACATATATTTACTTGATAGATTTCAAACGAAATATTTTTTAATTTGAGGTAGGCCCGTGTCAAATGGGTGGTCTGAAGTGGAATAATTCACTCAGTCGTGCCATAGCTTTCGTATGAACAGTCGGTACCGTGGAAATTTTCGTAAAATTCTTAATTAGGCACCTATTGATTTCCCATAAATAATTTAAGAAGCAAGAGTGAAAAAATCAAGATCTCAATTTCTTGTTAAAATTGATTTTTTCCCTCTTGATTTTCGTTTATTTATTGGAAATTTTTGCCAGATATGGGGAAGATGGTGCAAATAATGAGAGCCAAATCTGAACCCTAAACTCCTGAAATTCTTCTTTTGTTGCAGGGGGCTAATTTCGAGCCTGATTTTCAATATTCCATGAAGTGCATGTGCCTGTTTTCTTGACTCTTTTGAAAAGGTAGGTTTAATTTTAATTGCAGATTGAAATCGTCATTTTCAAAAAATTTTAAGATTTGATTCGATTTGAAGCCTTTGTGTACAGGAAAGACCCTAAATGATCCAGATAAGTGCTCGAGATCATATTTTCATCAGTGAAAACTGAAGTTGTGCATAGGAAATACATAAAATGAAATTAAAAATACCTACTTTCAAATTCATGCAGTCATCATAGCAGGTCACTTTTTTCGACTTTGGTCACTAAAAGTCACTTTTTTCATCCAAAGGTCTCAAAAAGTCACTTTTTTCCTCCCAAAGTCACTTTTTTTCGAAATTTCAAACAAAAATTCAAATTTTCTCGTAAAAATCGCTATTTTTCAAAATTCTTCAAGAAAAAAATTGAAAGTTGATGATTTTTCAAAAAAAATTTGCCCTCGTTTCGCTCGGACAGTATTTTAATAATTATATTTCTAAATTTGAAAACATTCTGTTTTTTTTTTTTTTTTTTTAAATCAGGAAAGTAATTGATTTTTGAGTCAATTTCCCAATTTGACAGAATAAATCAATAATTTTGACTAAAATAAATCAATCAAACAATTGAAATATCACAGATTTTCAAATAAATTCATTTCACTGATTCAAAAAGGCACAATTTTACGAAAATTGACTGATTTAGATTTAGAGAGTAGATACCTAATACCTATATAGGTAGGTCATATTAATTGTTGTTTCCAAAAATCTCGATATTTTTCAATTTTTCTTTGCTCAAATCTGTATAATTAAATTAATTATGTATATCTGCCTCCTAAGTTCCACTAAACAAAAATTAGATTTTTAGATTACCTAATTTTTTCATTGAATTTTGACCCCCTCCCCTCATTTTTTCTTGAATTCCCAGCCCCCTTTTTTTAGCTATAGTGCTGGTGAAATAAAAATCCGGAACTTGGAATGAAATTATTCACGTCGTTTCAGTTGATTTATCTTTGAAATGTTTGCAGAAAACTACAAAAAAAAATTCTCCCCAAAAAAACTGTAAAAAAATTCCTACCGAAAAAATCGAATTTTTGGTTACTTTTTGGTCATTTTTTTGGTCACTGCCTAATTCAGAAATTTCGGGACCCCAGAAACATGCTTGGAAAGTTTTTACAGTGATTTTCTTAGTTACAGAATTCAAACCTATTTTCGACTTAAATCTCTTCCTACAAGAAAAATTGCCGAACTTCTTAAGTTTTTTTATACTTGAATATCATGTAAAATTTTTGTCAAGCAAACTTTTTTCATGTAAGTACGTATTTGTTGGGACAATTTTTTGCTGAAAAATATGTCGGAAAACGTTTTTCAATATTTTTTCACCGTCCATCCTTAAAAAATTGAATTTTTTAAATAAGTTCTTCAAAAATTTTAAATCATATTTATATCAATTTTTTTCATAGTATGATGATAAATTCCTAGTAAATTGAAGTTTTTTTTCAATTTAAATTTTATTGGTGAAAATATATTTTAGGAAACATTAAATTTATAATTTTTTGAAAAACAAACGAATCTCTTTTTTCCCAGTTTTTTCAAACTTCTCTAAGTACGTAACATATTAATTTTCTAATTTCAGAAAATTTTGCACGAATTATCGTTATTTCAATGTCAATTTCACTGAATATATTTTTTTTAATTCAAAATTTCCTAAATAGTTTGAAGATTCCTCATCATCAAAATAGTTTATCAGAACTTTGAATAAATTTCAGTAATTTTTCTTACTTACATTTTTAATTTTTCTTATAACTTTTTAAAAATAGTTTTCAATTTTGTGTGATTTAAATTCAATTTTATGCAGAATTCATCAATTTATTTTGGTTATTGATTTTTTCATTTGAATGTTCGCAGTAAGTAGTAAGTACCCACCTGATGTTTCTGAAAAGAGAAATTTAAGAAGCCTTAAGGAGGGCAGGAAGGGGAGAGGTAAGTAACATTTTCTGATGATAAAATGTTTTGCTTTGACGAAGCTACTAATACTAGCTCTCGAAATTTCTCAAACTGCTTTGACCCCCGCTCCCCCCTCACCACACACCAGATATATATTTTTTAAATGTAACTTGAATTTCACGTAGGAAAATTAATGTTGGTAATTTTTAGCTAATATTTACTGTTGGATGGAGAGGGCATTAAATTTTTCTGCGATGGCGGAGGGGGTGAATCATGTCAAAATTGACATTTCTCTGGTTGATTGAAATAAATTTCTATTTACGATTGGTGTTTTCTAATACCTAATTTGGATTCGTCTAAAATCGATTTTTTTTTTTGAGTTCTGCATTAAAATTGATCGTTTTGCTTGAATAAATAGCAACAAAGTTGACGATAAATAATGATGAAAAACTAGATTCGTGCGATTAAAAATAAAAAATGGCATAATTTTCAAAAATCATTTCCAAAATTCAAAGATAAAAACGAATTACTGTCTTGGAAAGAAGCCAAAAATATTAATGAAAAATACTTGTGAAAAACGAAAAATAACAATTTTTTAAGTATTTTCTCAAGGTACCTAGTTTCGTTTTTCGTTTTTTTTCGACAAAATTCCTTCTAATTTCGTCTGAAAATTTTTAATTTTTACCGATAGAAATTATTTGAATTGCCTAATGCAGTAATTTGAAAGGGTTCATATGATTGTACTTATAATACTTGAACAAGATCTTTAAAATAATGTAATATTGATCATTAAATTCCGTACAATAGTTTTTGAGATCGGGAGATACGAACTTGTCAGTTTGTTGGTCTCAGAATAATTAATTTAATAGGCATTCGCCGACGATTTTTCCACCAATCCCCCCGTACTTAAAAACTTGAATTGAATTTGTCAGTAAATTTTCTCTTTATTCCAAATCGAGAATCCGGAAGGCCGGAACTGTCTACGCATGAATTAAAATTACTTGATGAAATTATGTGAGAAATACGTTAGAATGCTACGAAGTGATCTAAGAAATTGGAATTTCACAAATGAATTAATTAAAAATTCGACAACTTCAATTTCCTTTCCTCGTAATCATAATAATCAAAAACAGCTTAATTTATGAATTTTAAATTCACATTACAAAAATATAATGTTTTTTCGTAAATGACATTTTTTAGCTTTTGATTTTGATTAATTTCCTACCTTTAATTTTTAAATAATTTTTCATTCGTATTCTTCGAATTTATATCCGTTGAAAACGAGGGGAGAAAAAAAAAATAAAAAATGTATACTTCGGCAAATCTGTAATCGTACCGCGTCTGCTTAGATGGCGCCACTTGACGATTTCCAGCGCACTTTGGTATGATTGATTTTGCATTAACGACGACGACAAATCTAATGCCCAGTATTTTCGATTTTAATTTACCTACTGTTTTGGTTCTCATAATATTTTAATATGTTTTGATAAGAATTTTGGCATTTTTAAAATAATTAAAATAATTTCGTAAATGGTTTCGGGGAAATGGTGTGCGCCGAAGACGTCGTGTCATACTTTCAGAGTTTAAAGAGTTATGAACGAATTTGGATTATGTGCAGGTTACAACATTCCTGCTTACCATTCGAGCTGAGGTTTCTCGGCACATGTCTGGAAGAATTAGGTAGAAAAGACTTCTTGGAGCTGCGATCGGCCGAACTCGAAGCGAACAACACGCAAGAAATGAACTCCGTCGAGTTAAGTAAAATAAGCAATAAGAACGTACAGAGGAGAATCATACTGTACTTGTCGCTTTTGTATTCGCATAGCTACTCTTGCTCAAATTCGTTATATAAAATTTTGTGTAATATCGACGAAGTAAATTCGTTATTGAAATACGATACGTGTTCGGATGACGAAGACGATGGCTTCGAAGATCTGTTAATGATTTACACGTTAGCCGTCAACCATCCAGCGTTTTCGTGCGAGCAGAAGCAAGTGTTACACAATATATTTTCGGTCGTGCGAGCCGAAGAGAATAAAAGGACTGGTGCGAAAAAGAAATCGCAGCAGGCCAACGTCGAGTCTACGGATAATGCCGCATTTAACGACAAATCATCGGTCCAAGTACGTATCCGTGATATTTTCCATTTCCAACATGTTCGATTCGGTTCCGAAATGGCAAAATGGCGCTCGTGTTTTTTCATTTATGACGTTATTGTTTATTTTCTATTTTTAGGAATGTCAACCTGCCATTAGTACATCACCAGACAACACCTATCCTGCGCACCCGTTGCCGAATCCTAGTCATTGTTATTCTTCAGTTCCCCCGCCTTTTGCTAGTAAGTATTCGGGTGAATTTTGATTCTACGTCGTGATACGACTTGTACAGCGTGTTTATACGGTTGATATTTGTACCCAGGTGATATACCAATTCCTATGGCCGAACAAATTAGTTTAGTACCGGGTCCGAATTTCGTGCGGTATCAGTTTCCGACAGCTACGTCTCCGCAATTGATTCCAAACGCTTGGAATCCAGCGATGCCGATAGTATTTACGACAGCCGAGCATACCAATACGACGCATTCGTTCATGTCTCGATCGTCATCACCCAGTATATCAAATACGCCGAGCAGATCGTCTTCGCCGTCGGCTAAAGGACGCCCTCTGTCCGCTCCATTCTCCAGATCTCCTCAAATCAGCGGCAACGTCTCGCAGCAACCAGCCTCATTACCACTAACACTACCACAGACCAACGATGCTTTTATCGATTGCAAAGAGTCGCCGAATTTGAGAACCACCAATGGTCAAAATTTTAAGACAGAACAAGTACGTTGACATGTTTTAATCGCCGCGGGCGTATTTGTACGCCGGAATATCGTATGATAAAAGACGAGCGTTATCAGTGATAACGCCGTCGAGTTTCGGATAAATTAAAACCGACGACCTGGTGTTGATCTGCGAATGCGAATGAGTACTTCGGTATCGTTTACGTGTTATCTAGTAGCAGTCAAGGTCAAATGATCCGGTGCATTGGTAATTTTTTCCCAATTTGGAAATATGAATCGAATCGGTGGGTTGAAATGTTACATTGAGGTATCGCTAGGGATAATTTGGATCGAATTTGAGGGGGTTTCTGGCTTCGTTTGAAAAATATTACGATTTAGAGAAAAAATAATCGTTTATTCGATTCGTCGTTCTTTTATAGTTTTTATTCTCGGTTGTAGCTGACTAATTTATGAAGTAGTCGAACAAATTCTCCCTCCTCCCCGTCCAACCCTTGAAAAGGTTTTTAAGAGATGAACGATAAGAATCGTCTTGATATGTTGTTACATTCACATTGAATGCTAAGGATTTCTTACAACTCCTCATCAGCGCCTCTTTTATGCACCCTGGTTGTTTTATTTATTTAATATTCGAATGATAAATCCGGTTATGTAATTCATGTTTAAGAAAATACCAACGAGTTGTGTTGTAATACGAGTTCGGTTTCGGAGGGCTGAGAAAAATACTCGGATGTGTTCGGCTCAAGTCGGAAGTACTCGTTTCGTACGAGGTGAAAAAAGAATAATGATGTTACGTTTGTTTGAATAATTTTGTTAATTGGGCAGAAAATTTTCTAATTTTCTATTATTATGAATGAGGTGTCTCAAAAAAAGTAAGATTTTCGAAATATCCACTTATTGTCCAAAATTTGATTTTGACCAGAGGGGGAAGATTTCAGATCGATGTTTCATTGATTTAATAATTTAAAATGTATTATTTTGGTGATTATTTGAATTGATGATATTGTGATGGAGAAATGTTTCATTTTGAAATACGTTTGTCAAAAATCTAATCAATTGTAATGAATTTTTAATTATCTAAAATTCGGTATCGAGATGTAATTTTTTCTCATTGAAAGTGTCTTACTGGTTGATGTTTTTAGAACATCAATGTAGGAGGTGCTAAAATATTCATATTGAAAATATTGAAGTGGTTTGAAGAACGGAACAGTTTTTGAAATTAGCTGAAGAGTCGTCAGTCATTTGATTTTCCTTTTTTTAAACCGAAAATATTGAAATTTTTTTCAGTTTTTTCATTTTTTGATGATAATTGGTTTTTTCATAGATGTTTTACTCGACTATTAGGATTATTTTTTATTCAATTTTCAGTGTTATCGATTTTTTATCTCCTCCCCCCCCCCAATTTTTTATATGGGAAGTTTTGTTCAGTTCTGGACTTCGATGTGTCTATTTTAATTTTTACTCTTTTATTAGTCGAATTAAATATCTAAATTTCCAAATTTGAATTTTGATTTTTGGGTTGATTAAATGGATCATTATTGATTTTCGATTTTTGAAATTCAGTCGATAAAATCGATTTTTTTGCCTTTCAAACCGTCTGTTATTTTATTAAATCTGTTCAATGGCAGTTGTATCAATTATTGTTGAATTCGATTTTCGATTCTTCAAGTCAATTAATCCAGTTAATTTTTTACCCCCCCCCCATGGAAAACCCCGATATTACATTATTAAGAAGGGAAGACAAAAAACCAAATTTTTCGGCTGAAGTCATTTTTGGTATAAAAATATTTCTGAGCTGTGGTCCTAAAGTAGTAGGTTAAAGATATTCAAGTCTCGGAAAAGTTCGTCAAATTGGTGATGAATTTAAAGGCTTAATCGAATACAATGAAATTCCGATGAGATACAAGAAAATATGAAATTTTTGATGTCAGATTACTCCTCAATTTATTAAAATTTTTAGAAAATTCAGAAAATTAGTAAAAAAAATTCAAAAAATATGCCCAGTGATAATTCAAGTTATTTGTTGTGAAATTAATTTTCAACTTACGAAAATTGGTTTTTAATTTTAAAAATTGGATGAAGTGAAAAAATGGGTTGAAAATTTGAAATTAGCATCTGACTGTTTTTTTTTTAATTGAATAAAAATCTTTGAATCAAAGTCATGATTTGAAAGCGAACTGGCGTAATTTTTTTCATTTATTGTATCTTCAGTTGTAATTTTCGATTGTGGATTTTACAAAGTTAATTAAATCGGTCAATTATTTTAATTTTATGCTTCGAGGCATCAGTTTTTGTGTTTTTTCAAATGAGTTGTTCAGGTTCATTTTTCGACGATATTTATTTATTCATTTATTTATTTTCAAAATCATCATGCTAGAGAAAATGAAAAACCAAATTAATCACTCTTACTTTTGATTTTTGATTTTTCAAGTCGATCAAATCGCACGGTTTGAAAATTTTGATTTTTTAATTTTTCCAAATTGAAGAACTCGATAATGTGAATGTATTTTTATTCGATTATTGAAATCAACAAGATCAATTGTTTCACTTCGATTTTTTGATTTTTCGAAATCCGTTATCCTTATCAGTTAATTTTTTCGATCAATTTGATTTTATACCAGTTGTGTCAATTATTGTCGTATCTGATTTTCTTCTTCTGAAATTCGAACATGAAATATGTTGTTAGAGAGGGGAGGGGAATTGGAAAAACCAACATACAATTTTTAACCCCCTACCCACAGGAAAGAACCGAAGTAATTTTGTAAGAGAGGATCAAAAATTGAAAATTTTCGACTGAAATAGCTTTTTTTTTACAATTTTTCCTATTTTTTAGACTTGAAATGAAAATTTTTCCAAAAATAAACGTATTTTCGAAAATGTTCTCTAAATCTGCAAGCAATTTCATTCTTATGGGGGAATTTTTTCCTTCTGGTTGCATCTCCCTGCTACTTGATTTTTTACCTAAAAAAAGGTGACTAAAATTCAGAAAATAAATCTTAAAAGTAGCTTCTCCGATATTGAAAATATTTGGACTCGAATAAAATTTATCCAATCAGAAATTGGAGTTTTTTCAATTTTTTTCGTTTTTTTCAGATATTTTGATTCAATTCTATAATTTTTCTCGACTAAAAGTTTTGTATCTATTCGAAAGGTTTCAAATAGTTCTAATTTCATCGTTATGATTTTTCAATTTATGAAAAGTGTTATTTCTGTGTCGATTTTTTCGTTGAAATTCTGACTGTGTACTCGATTTTTTGAACATTATTTCAATGTATTCAAGTATTATCGAAGGCTTATGATTTTTTGTTCGTTTATTTCGATGCAAAATATTCAGTTTTAAAATTTTGTAAAATTTGATCTTGCTGGTACATTTTTAAAGGAAAAATCACTTCAAGAGAAAGGAGAGGTCGAGTCATTTATCCACTTTGCAATTTTGTCTGGAAAATCCTATCACGACTTTTCGATTTGGCCATAATTTCTACCAAATTCTCAGTTTCATTGGCTCGTTTGCTAAATTTTAACCAGGGTTAATATTTAAGTTCGAATTGTAAGGATAGAAGCACATTTTTGAGTTGTGGCGCAAAAAAAAAGAACACCAAAGAATTAAAATGCGTTATTGAATTTCAAGTTGGAAATTGTACTGAAAAAAACCATGTTTTTCTCACAATTTCGAATTATCAACCTATTGATTATCTTATCTTTAAAAAAAATAATACATAAATCAATAGATTTACAGTAAGCAATTCGAGTGTATTTTTTCGTATATCGATGACGAATTTTCAATTGATTTGGTTGAGAATCTTGAATCAATTTCAAAACCTGATTTTTCTTCTCCTTAGAAAGTACAATTTCAGCCTGTACAATTTTTGAATTTCTGAGGATAAAAACAAGTTCGAATACAAAAAATCATCGAAGTTGATAAAGGAACCTACTCGCTCCTTATCTCCTCTCATATCCCATAATGTAAAATCTATCGACTTGCATAAAGGTATTTCGATATTCTTGCCGAAAAAAAATGACAATGGAAGAATGTTGAAAGATATCACGAATTTCGGCTTCGCGTTGTGTGCGTGCGTGTGTGTGTGTGTGAGTAGTGTATGTATATTGTTAACACACTGTAGTTCTAGGAAAATGAATCGTAAAATGACAAAGCGATGTCAACATTCTTTGCTGTTTCGATTTGGCTATTCTTATCTTACTTTTGATTCTTTTTATTAATTCTCCAACGTGTTTGTGTTCGGGCATGTTTTCAATGCACAGGAATAATCGTTTGGATACAGAATTTCGTAGCTCACGAGTAATATAATGAGACATCTGCGATAAAATGGTCTCGTAGAATTCGATAGAATGTTTTTTCGTTGGGTCGAGGACTCGACGTTTTCTTCTTTTTTCGTTTCACCGACGAATTTTCGTCTAATGATTAGTTAAAATCGAAAATTAATGGAAAATAAAAATACAACGTCCGTACTGACCACTGAGTACCTACGAAAAGTCCGAAAATTCTAAAGTAGGAATTTTGTTTAGCGAGTTCAGAAGTATAAATTTTAGGCTAAAATGTAGAAAAAAACGTAGTTTTCTTTATTTCCGTGGTGTCTGTGTCTGTCTATGTTTTCTGTTAAGATAAAGTCACGAAATTCGAAAATGACCCTTGAAAATAGTACGAAAATTACGAAATTTTAAATTCTAAAGTTGAAAAAAATGAACATTTTGATGATTGAAATTCGTATTTTTTTTTCAAATGTTGTCCTCGCTTCGCTCATCCCCACATTCGCTCTACCTACAATGAACAGATTGAAAGTGAAAATAGTTGTAGTATTTCGTTTCTTATTTAGTGGGTAAATGAACAAAAGAATATTCAACCAGTGATTTAATTTCATTCTTCACCTTCACCCCTCCCCTCCTCTTTACCATCGATAGTAATGATTTTTACCGAATTTTTTTTGAGAAAATGCTACTTTTATTGAAAAATGATTATTGATTTTTCCATCTTCAAAATTGTGAAAACTGCAATAACTCATGCAAAGGTGACCGAATTGACCTGAAAATTAGTACACAGACACTACGTGACATACCCTCCAACATACTAAAAAATCAAAATTTTTGGTCAATTTCTCTACTTCCCCTAAAAATTAACCCTCCATTGACAACGAAATGAATCGTTCGCGAACGTTTTCGACATTCCCACTGAATTCTACACGCCAAGAATTATCAGAATCCGTCAAAATCTCGATTTTTATTTTTTGGATCTAAGCTCGCTTTATCCAACAATGGTTGTGGTTTCTTGTAAAATTGACAATTCAAACTTGAAAAATTGTTAGTTCAGTCATTTTAGGATTTAACCCCCCAAAAATTCAATCCTGATTTTTTTTTCGTATTTTACGTTCGTAATGGTCCACTAAACAACATACTAAAATGGGCACCCCAGGAACCCTCCGCCCCCTCCCCATGGAGGAGTTAATGTCTTTATGTCTTCTGAAAACCGGTTTTTCGTGAATATCTCCTCAAATAAGCTTTAAAATTGAAAAATAGTTATGTACAATCTTGTTTTACGTGTAATTTCCTATCAGAAAGATTCTTTTTTTTTTCAAAAAAACTCACCTCCTCGAGTAGAAACTAAGGGCGAAAACACCTATTTTTCAACAACTTATAGCATTTTTTTTGGAAAAATTGAAACTTTCGTGAATATTTTCTAAAATAAGCCTCAATTGTTGTTTTACGTGTAATTTCCTATCAGAAAAGTTCGTTTTTTTTTTCAAAAACTCCCACTTCTTTGCCCAAAAATTAAGAGTTAAAAACGTCTATTTTTCTAATATTTACAGTATTTTTTGAAATAATTGAAATTACATCTGAAGGTACCCAAAATTATACCAGTGAAGAATATTTCTTCTTATACACGCTATAGTAAAGTATTCAAAAAAAAGGCACCGCTAAAATTTCAGCCCCTACGGTTAATTATGAGGGTGGTTATTGAATACATATTTCATTCAAAAAAACGAGGTGTGGAAAAAAAAGTACTTTGAACGTAATATTAATAATTATTATTGGTGATAACGCAATAATTTTCTTTGCGTCCTATGGATCCAAAACCGATTTGTCAGTCAAAAGAGTTGGGTAGAGGGGGCGCAAAATTCAAAATTTTGAAAATTTTCATATTTGGTGTCAAAAATGAGGTTTTTTGGCATGCCAAATACTCTGAGTATTGTTTTATTTAAAAAAAAACAAAAGGAGCTTCGAAAAGACAGAGACAAAACTCAGAATTTCGATTTGCATAATTTTTGTTCAAAATTTTTGGTGACTCGGAGGAGGAAAAGAAAAAACTCAACGCTTTGGCGACTAAGTATTTTTGGAAAAAATTACCAAAATTTTGAATAGCTCCCTTCGAGCCACCAAAAATTTAGATCAAAATTTATGCAACATGAAATTTATTCTGAGTTTTGCCTCTGTCTTTCCGAAGCTCCATTTGGTTTTTCGCTAGAAAACATCCTCATACTCTTCACTGGTATAACTTTGGGTACCTTCAGTTGTAATTTCAATTATTTCAAAAAATACTGTAAATATTGGAAAAATAGGAATTTTTAAACCCTTAATTTTTGGGCAAAGAAGTAGGCCTTTTTGAAAAAAAACGAACCTTTCTGATAGGAAATTACGCGTAAAACAAGATTCTTCGTAACAATTTTCCCATTTTAAGGCCTATTTTAGAAGATATTCACGAAAGTTTCGACTTTTTTAAAAAATGCTGTAAATTGTTGAAAAATAGGTGTTTTCACCCTTAATTTGTGGTCAAGGATGTGAGTGTTTTTGAAAAGAAAAAATAACCCTTCTGATGGGAAATTACACGTAGAACATGATTATTTATAACAATTTTTCAATTTTGGGGCTTATTTGAGAAGATATTCACGAAAAACCGGTTTTCAGCAAAATACGAAAAGAAATCAGGATTGCATTTTTTAGTCCAGGAATTATAGAAAAATTTTCACGTGAACCTCTCAAAAATTAGGGGAAAGCTGAATTTCACATTATTTGTTCAGAATGGCCTCCCAAACATACTCCTAATTTGTGCACCCCGCAACTTGCCGGCTACCCCCGCAAGAGGTCAATAACCTTTGCGGATATACGTTTTTTGACTGTAGCGCCGAAAGGAAGGATCGGAGAGCAAAAAGTGGTGAGATAAAAAATATTCTACGTAGAATTTCCTACAAACTTGACCAGTTCAGTTGTTCCCAAAATTGTGACATTCGACTTACAGTGGGGGTTAAACTTTGCAGATTTCAAAAAATTTGAAAAAATCTCTCATTTTAAATACATATAACCTGAAGCTAAGATGTGCTCAAAAATATGCTTTCTAAAGTTCCATTCCGCAAGAGGTCAATAACCTTTGTGGATATATGTTTTTTGACTGTAGCGCCGAAAGAAGGATCGGAGAACAAAAGGTGGTGAGATAAAAAATATTCTACGTGAAATTTCCTACAAACTTGACCGGTTAAGTTGTTCCCAAAATGGTGGCATTAGACTTACAGTGGGGGTTAAATTTTTCAAACTTGGTCCTAGCATGTAGTCTTTCTTTAGAATTACAGATTTTTACAAATTTTTCCGAAGTTTAAAAGTTTAACCCTTACTGTAGGGGAAAAATTACAACTTTGAGAACATTTGAACCGGTCATGTTTATAGGAAATTCAATGTAGAATTTTTATTCCACGACTTTTTCCTCTCCGACCCTTCATTTCAGCACTACAGGCGAAAACTGCATACACACTAGAGTCATTGACCTCAGGCGGGGGTGGTGTGCAAATTGCGGGGGTGCAACTTCTGACAGCATATTTTTGAGCCCATTTTAGCGAAAGGTTACATTTGAAATGGCTGATTTTTTCAAATTTTTTGAAAGTTGAAAAGTTTAACCCCCACTGTAAGTCGAATGTCACAATTTTGGGAACAACTGAACTGTCAAGTTTGTAGAAAATTTTATGTAGAATATTTTTTATCTCACCACCTTTTGGTCTCCGATTCTTCTTTTCGGCGCTACAGTCAAAAAACGTATATCCGCAAAGGTTATTGACCTCTTGCGGGGGTGGTGTGCAAGTTACGGGGGTGCAACTTTTGACAGCATATTTTTGAGCACATCTTAGCTTCAGGTTATAGTTAAAAAGGTAGATATTTTCAAATTTTTTGAAATCTGAAAAGTTTAACCCCCACTGTGAGTCGAATGTCACAATTTTGGGAACAACTGAACTGGTCAAGTTTGTAGAAAATTTCACGTAGAATATTTTTTATCTCACCACTTTTTGCTCTCCGATCCTTCCTTTCGGCGCTACAGTCCAAAAACGTATATCCGCAAAGGTTATTGACCTCTTGGGGGGGGGGTAGCCGGCAGGTTGCGGGGTGCACAAATTAGGAGTATGTTTGGGAAGCCATTCTGAACAAATAATGTGAAATTCAGCTTTCCCCTAATTTTTGAGAGGTTCGCGTGAAAATTTTTCTATAATTCCTGGACTATTTTGTGGGATTTGGTACATTTTTTCTCTTATTTGCCTGGACTATGCATAAAATAACCTAATATTACGATTTTTACATATTTTTATTTCAAAATTAATTAATTTTTGGCTTTGATTTCAGTTATATAGACTGTCCGATGAAGAATTGGCTGCTTATGGAATGACTGAAGATTCTATTCAACAGTTACGATGTTTAGCTGATAAAATGCAAACGAATACAGACGACCAGAGTCCAACCAATTCAACTAGTAATAAAACCATGCAGTATATTGATCCAGAGGTAAAATTTGTTTCATCGAATAAATTAATAAGTATAATTTTTAACGAAAAGAATCACCAGAATTGCTACTCGAAAAAATACGTAATTTTCAAAATTCGTTTGTAATTCACGTTTGAATTAATTCGTGAATTTTCTTATTTTTCGCAGCCTGACGATATAAAAACTTTTATCGAACAATCGGTACCGACGACCGGACTCGTGTATACAGCTGCAATGGCAGTATCAGCCAATCCACCGAACGCCGTAGCATGTCCGATCGGACAACCTTGCCAGTATTGCCTAGGATTTCCACAAAACGGCGCTGGCGGTGCCGCCGCCAACCAAATCAACGGTTTCGTATCTCCTGCCACGCTGACCGTAGCTCCGCCGCCGATACCCGGCGCGAACCCGGTCGTTGCTCCGATCCCGAATATACCCTGTACGGGTCATATGCTGGCCCCCGGTGGCATAACGCCGGATCTGGGGCCTTGCATAGATCACATGCGTATGCTACGCCTAGAATCGGGCGCTGGCTCGGGCAACGGCGGCGTCGCCAGCGGTCACTCGAACAGCTCGAATTCCGATACGACCTCGTCCGACCAGTCACCTCCGCAAACGCCGATGCTGCCCCAGGCCAACTTCACCAAAAGCAAAAAAGGCACGAGGGAACGGAGAGCTCAACGCGACGTCAGCGACGACGCTAAACCGAACATGATTCCGGTGCTGACCGGTGTCGGATCGACCAAAAGTAGCAATAGCGAGTGGAGCAATAGCAACGTAAATAGCAATAGCGACGAACGCGGCAATGCCGGCGATAGCAGTAGCGAAGAACGTACCAATAATCAGTCTACTTCGTATCAGGGTCGTGGTCGTGTGATCAATAACCGCGGCCGAAGCAAGAGCGGTAATTCCTTTGCCAGAGGTCGAGGTAATAATAGGTAAGTGAGACTTCTCTTCGGTTCCTACTTCCAGTTTCCCGAAGCGATATTCACGAATGGATATTTTTCGAAAACTTCTCTCGAATGTTTTTTCTCGAAAGGATGTCTACTGGAAAGAAAATTCAGAAAATAGCAAGAATTTCATTCTATAGTCCGTGCAATTTACTTATGCGGCTGACCTTGAAACATTTTTGTGCCTGTTGGCCAACGAGTGTACATTTACGCTGCGCGAACCTTTATAAAATGTCTCTCATTGGCTGTTGCGACGCAACGCGTGCGGGGTCACCGGAGTTCACCCGCACAAGTAATTTGCACGGACTATAGTGGAAAGAAACCCAAAAAATAGCTAGAATTTTGATAATTTTACAACGAAAAGTAAAATTGAATTTTTCAAACAGGATTACCTTCGAATTCTTTTTTAGCTTCAATTTTTCATAAAGATTTCTGTCCTCGCAACCTCCATCTTCTTTTTCTTTGAAATATCATTATTCGAATTTTTTAATCAAAATTTTACAATTATGATTTTTCTGTCTGGAATTACCACTGTTGTTGCCTTCAGGTTTGGATCACTTCTTTAGAAAATCCTACGAGGTAAAATTTTTCAACTTTAAGAATTGAAAATTTTTGTGCTGCTTGAAACTTTTTCAGATTATTTTTGGGTTGTAAAATATTCATGCTCAGCTCTTTTCTGTGCGAATTTTAAACATTTGTGCTCTGGGTTCGCTCGGGTCAAATTATCATTTTTCTTTGATGGTTGGAATTTTGATGAATTTATATGAACAAAAATGTCTTAAAACTCATCTTGTGTCTACATTTTGTATTTTAAAATTTCTATTTTTTGAAAATTTCACCCTCTCTTATTCGTGATGAATAATTTTTTCCTCCTGAAATATTGGTTCAAATTGCACGAAATTCATTTCAAGAGTACTTTTTTGTGTTTAGAATTTTGTATTTTCTAAAATTTTTGTCCTGGTTTCGCTGGGGCCAAATTCACAGACAAATTAGAATTCAATTTTTTGAGGAGGAGAGGAGGAGACAATTGAAAAACAATCAAAATTTACCAGTTGGAAAAATATTGGAGAGTAGGGAGGAGATATGTTTTTCCAAAGCTCAGGAGGAAAGTTCTGCAAAATTCAATCGAAAAATCCTGCTAAAATCCTGTTTTCGATAATTTGTTAAAACACTTTGAATATCTTGCTTGTCATTTTTTTCAAACTTAATTAGTAAGATATTATCAGAATGAAATTGCTAAAAAAATAAGTACTTGAAATTTCCTTCAAAACGAGTATACGCGAGGGGGGCCTTTTTGGACAGATTTGGGGCAAGAAAAATTGTATAAAAATGAGGGAGGGGGAACAAAAATAGTCAGAATTTTCATTTTTCAAATCCAGTAGACACTGTAAAAATCAAGAATGCTATTTGAAAATATTTCCATTTCAATTTAGAACAAAATGAGTATTCCATTTCCTGTTCCCTTTCTCAGGCATCATAGCGGGTCACTTTTGTAGGGTGTTTGACATTTTTTTTGACTTCAGTCACTTTTGGTTACTTTTCACGTCTAAAAGACCACTTTGGTTCCTTTTTTCTCCTCAAAAGTCACTTTCTCTTCACACTTCCAAGCAAAAATTCAAATTTTCACGTAAAAATTGTTATTTTTCAAAATTATTCACTAGTTTGTGTGTTGTTTTGACGAAGGAATTTAATAAATGAAATTATTCACGTCTTTTCAGTTGATTTATCTTTGAAATGTTTGCAGAAAACTACAAAAAATCCCCCCCCCCCAAAAAAAAAAAAACGGTAAAAAAGTTTACTTATCCCCGAAAAAAATTGAATTTTTGGTTACTTTTTGGTCATTTTTTTGGTCATTTTTTTGGTCACTTTTTGGTCTCTTTTGGTAAAAAAAGTTATTGAAAGTTACTTTTTTCTTCAAAAATTTCGCTATGATGCCTGCTTTCCTTGTATTCATTGTAATTCCTTGGGGAAATTTTGTGCATGAAATTATCTACAAGTTCGCACGTTCCTTTTTTTGAATGGAATCATTTAGTAGTTCACGAACGATTTGATTGAATTTTTTAAAAATCATTCGTCAACGTTTCATTTTTTTTCTATAATCTAAGTGAAGGTCTGTTCAGCTGAAAGGGGGAAGAAGAAGGAAGAGAAGAGGAAAAGTGTTTTTTTTTCAAAAAAATGAATTTTTAAAATTTTAAATCGAAAAAATCATAAAAAATTCCACATAAGTCGAAATATTTTTGATTTTGATTTCTGTCCTTTCCCTCTTCACAGGAAAGAAGAAGGAAGAGAAGAGGAAAAGTGTTTTTTTTTTCAAAAAAATGAATTTTTAAAATTTTAAATCGAAAAAATCATAAAAAATTCCTCATAAGTCGAAATATTTTCGATTTTGATTTCTGTCCCTTCTTTTTTTGTGAAATACACTGGGTATTCAGGGTCGGGGATATTTACACCAACGACTATATTTGTCTGGAAAATGCATCACTTGCAGTAGATAGGAAAATGAAAAAATTGCATGAACGACTGAATCGTTCCTGTCTGACTCATGCGAGTCTTCAAAATATTACAACTATTATTTTCAACTTACATTATTTTCGATATTTTTTTTTCTCTTCTCAGAATTTTCCCAACTTTAATGAAATTTTTTCATAATTCGACTCTGAAATTTTTTCCTCAATTTTTTTCTCAGGTTAAAAATATTTTCCCAAGATGCAAGTTTTTTTCAACTCTCAAAATTTTTTTTCAAAGAATTTTTTCACACTAAAATTTATTTTCCATTTTTTTCAATTCTTGAAGTTTCTTCTCAGCATTTTTTCATTTACTAAAAATTAATGTTTTTCAGCTTTAAAATTTTTACATTTACTAACAGGTGAAAAAATTTTGAGTTGAAATTTTACGGTCGAGAACAAATTGAAATTTCATCTTCAAAATTTTTTCCCATCTCTAAAATTTTTCTTAATTTTTTTTTCAACATTGCAATTTTTTCTTGATTTAAAATTTCATCTTCGATTCTATTAAAAAATTTTCTCAGCTTCATTTTTTTTCCAACTTTGGTATCTTTTTTCGGTTCTATAATTTTTTCTTGGAATATTTTCCAATTCTAAAATTTTAGGATAACAATTTTTTTGTATCAAAGTATGAAATTTTAGAGTTGGCAGTTGAGAAAAAAATTTAGTAATTGAAAATTTAGTAAAAAATTCTTGCAGCTGGAAAAAATTGAGGAAGAAATTTTAGAGGTGACAAAAAGTTTTATTGGAGTTGGAAAATTGAAATAGCGTTGAAAAAAAACCTCAAGAATTGAAAAAAAATTCGAGAAACATTTTTTCCCAATTCTTAAGGTTTTTTTCAACGCTATTTTAATTTGCCAACTCCCAATAAAACTTTTTCTCGGCTATAAAATTTCTTCCTCAATTTTTTTCAGCTCCAAAATCTCATTGGAGATGAAAAATCTTAGGAAAAGACATTTGTGAGAAAGGTTTTCGGGAAATTCTATTCGAGAAAATGCCCGTTCGGAAATTTAGCTTCGTGAAAATGACTATCAACCTTCTCTTCTCTACGAAACGATTGATAAATCAAAATTCAACTTGGCATTTGATTTCAGGCGACGTGGTGTCGAAAACGTCAACGGCAATACCGAAGATCCGAGGAAATCGCAACAGCAGCAGCAACAATATACAAACGAAGCGACCACTTTTCAGTTTACCACTCATCCGGCCACTGCCACAGTCACGAATACCACCTACATTCAGCCGAGTCATTTTATCCGATCGTATCCGGCGTTTGCTGCCCCGAATAGCTTCCTAAGACCGTATCCAACCTTTACTCCTGGTGCCGACGTACTCTACCATCAGTATCCGCCGCCTCCGACTGCTTACTTGCCTCCCGGACCCATGTCGTATTCCAATATAGTTCCTTCTAATAATTGTAAGATATCCTGCTATAATTGCGGCAGCCAGAATCATTACGGTACTGATTGCGTCGAATCTACTATGGATGAAGCTTCGAAACAAGGTATAACCGTGATATTCGATATGATACTGTACGGTCGAGATCGAGATGGCCGAATCAAGAGTTGACCTTTGACGCGGCAGCTCCCATAGAACGAACCATTTCCGTCAAAATTCGTGATCGCGAGTCGAAATTTTTGTCCAAATTGGGTTTTCGGAGGAAGATCGTTTCGAAAACTGGTCGAATTTTGATACGATAAATGTTTTTCGGGCTTTTTCGCCGAATTTTGTCGTATATTTTTACTCGGTCCTTTCCCTTCGTCGATGAAGTATCAAAATCCTACGTTAAAATCGCCTGTTGAATTTATTAAAATATTTTTCAACGTTTTTGATTCGAATATGTGCGTAGTTGTGAAATTTCCGAAATTTGGGTTCATTATGCCCCCGAGTATCGACAGAGGGACGGAGTTGCTCGTCGTTTTCGATCTTGATGGGCGAATATTCATTGCAGGATCAGCGGCGTAAAACAAGTCTTTTGACGTCTTCATCTCTCACCTCAAATTGCTATTCAGAATACCGATCTAGAAACATTTGAGAAATCCTATCAATTTGTACGTCCCTTAGGTCGTGATATCCAAAATTGGCGAAAAGAATTCCAGTACGTGAGGGATGGAAAGTAGGATTCGTGAATTACGACCTCGAAAACATAGGTATTGACGTATTGCCCACCGATGTGCTTGAAACTTCAATTTTTCACCTCCCTCCCCCCACACCCTTTCACTTAATCACTTGTATGTGCCCTGAAATCAGGAAAAAAGTTAGGCGATTGAATCATAAAATTTTTTTGTGAATGTCTTGAAAATTATTGACCAAATTATAACAGGTAATTTTACCAAGAATTCGAAAAAATTAGTTTTAAGGTTTTACGTGGTCTGGTGCCCTAAAACAAGTTCCAAAATCCCAAAAATTTTGTCTTGTTACCAAAATTTTCAAGTTCTCTGTGAAATTTCCAACGAAAATTGAAATCAATTTTTTGTGGTTTGAAACGTTTTTTGGAGAATTATTTTTGAATTTTGAAGGGCCTTGGTGGAAAATTGATGTGAAGTGACTTCATGAAAGACATGGTAACAATTTGAGATTTTTTTGTACAGTATGCAATTCCCCTTACAAAAGCTCGAAGTTTCAAAATTTTGAACTTCGTTCAAAAGAACAATTGAAATAGATACTTTGAAAAAAATGATTTTTTTTGAAATTTGTTACGTTTTATTATTATTTTTTTGCTTTTTATTGATTTTCGATTTTTGAAAAATCTTTACGTAAGATTTTATTGATATTGAGGGGGGAGGGGGGGGGGGGGTATTTTCACTCTAGTTGAACATACGACGATTTCCAACACCATTGTAATAAAAACCCATCAATTTACTAGAAAATATGCTTCAATGATCCCAATTTGAGAACTTTTGTGTATGTCCAAGTGTCTATCTAAGATGAAACTCAACCCTTCTTGAATACTTTCAATACTGAGACTAACGTATTAGGCCTCAAAAATCATGAAAATACCTCCAAAAATCAAATTTTTTCCATTATTCAGTGATAATGAGGAAAAAAATTGAGTAATTTTTATAAACCGAATTTTTGAAACTTGGAGCTTTTGCTGAAGAGGGACCAAGCATTGTCCAGAATATTTCAAATTTTTATCGTCTTTCTGAAGTTCTTTCACAACAATTTTTTGCTTGGACCCATAAAAATTCGAAAAAATTGTGAAACTCTACACCCTGGTAAGAAACTGCCTTCAACTCACAGTTTCGAATTTTAGCTACGGTTTCGTTTCAAAATTATTTGATGAAGAAAAAACTTTTGAATGCAGTTCTGAAGCACTTTGGGTGAGATCTAGTTTTCAAACCAAATTTTCGGAGTTTTAATTAATTTTCTATGGGTGTGGGAAGAGAGAATGAATTTTAGCATCCATCCCCTTTTTTAATACCACTACACTGATTATAATTGCAAAACTTATGATCTACTACCACGAAAACGTAGATATCGACATAAATTTTTCCATCCCTTTTTTCATCGCCAACCTCCAAAAAATATAATTGAAATCGGTTTCAACAACCTCAAAGATTGATCGAAATGACGAAATTTCAATTTTTATCCTCATTGTCGATCTCCCTGCTAGAAAAATATTGTAAAGTCGTGCTCTACGACATCGAAAATGATCATTTTGATTTTTAGGTGCCTAAAGTGAAAAAATTTCAATCTTTCACCCTCCCCCCCCCCATGGATCTTATTAGATGAAAAGTTTAACTCTAAATTCGTATTCAGCAGCTGACCAGAGATTAGTTGGAAAAGTGTGATTCTGTTCAAATTCAAGCTGTTTTATTTCTTGTATGGGCCCGGGTACTAAAAAAATTTTCGGGCTCTTTTTCCACCGAAAAATGTTGAAAATTGAGTTTTCAACCCTTTCGTAAATTTTTTTGTTTTTGCCCTTTTTGCTTAATTTTTTTAAAAGAAAATTTTTTAAAAATTGCATTTTAGCATTTTTAGCGAAAAAAAAAACGAATTTTGTTCTTTCTTAGCGCATCTTCTCCAAATGAAATGTGAAATAGAAATTTCGGGTCCTTCATTAAATCTTCAAAAAAATGCGGACCCGGTGCCCCCTCTCCCCGACCCCGCTTCCATTATCGGAATTTTTTTCGCAATTGTTGGATAGGATTAGGATTTTTTCAAAATGTTTCTAGATCTGTATTGAAGTATAGAATTATAGAAATTTGGGAAAGAGAGGTTTCAAGGATAATTTTATGTGTGGCCTTTTTTTTGTTTTTGGAATAGCTCCTAAATAATTTTGCCGGAAATTGGATTTCGACTATCCAAGTCCAAATTTATTCAAAGTTCAACTTTTTTCAACTCTGTAAATTTTTTTAATTTTTCCAGCAGTAGGTAAGATTTTTCAACTTGAATTTTCTACAAAATTTTTCCAATTTTGATTTTTTAAATACTTTTTATTTAATATTTTAAAAAATTTCTTTCAATTATTGAGTTAGAAAAATTTTTGAAAAAAATGAGGTTGAAAAGATTTTTTTTATATTCAAAGCCGGAAAAAATTGAGGAGACATTTTAAAATTATGGAAAAAATTTTAGAGTTGGAAGAAATTGAAAAAATATGAGATTGAAAAATTTTTTAAATTGGATACACCTTTGAAAAAGAAATTAAGATTGAAGAAACTGAAGAAAATTAGGGTTGCAAAAAAATTGACCTTAAATTCAATTCGAGTTTAGATCGTTGAAATCTCATTTGCAGCAAAATTATTTAGGAGTTAGTTTTTTCGGTCAAGAGAAGGAAGCGTCATATTCGTGATGGGGAACATTTTTTCACAGGGAATAGGAGTCAGCCAACCTGGCTCCCGACTCCACCTTTACTCTGGAGTCACTTGACTCCTGGCTCTACCTTGACTCCTGACTCCAGCTCGACTCTGGAGTAAATCTGTGACCTTGACTCCTCACTCCGACTTGACTTCGGAGTCGGAGTCAATTTGAAGGCAGTTTGACTCAGATTCCGAAACAGGGAATAGAAATCAGCCATTAATTAATCATTTATCCGAGTACAACCTCCCACAATATTACAAGTAGAAGAGGAAAAGGGCTGGGAGAATCTAAAAATTAAGAAGTTGACCCCTGACTCCACTTTGACTCCGGAGTCAAACTCACACCCCAACGGAGTCAATTTCAGACCTGGATTCCTGACTTCTGCTTGACGCCGGAGTCAATCTTTGACCTTGACTCTTGACTCCGGCGTCGACTCCTATTCCCTTTTTTTTTCGATGCTATATGAGTTGTTGATCGCTATAATTATTCGTCTCAGTACCGATGAAAGTCGAATCGTCGAATATTTAATTTACATAGTAATTTATCTGAAGTAGAATTATTCACCACCTAATTTCTGTATTTTTTTTCTCACAGGTCAATACAGGCTGGATTATACCCCCGTCGAAGAGAAATGAAGCGCAGGTCGCACCCATCGTTTATTAGGCAGCCTGTCTCCTCGAGCACCTGGAATAGTGTACACCAGTCACCGATGCGCGACTAGATATTACCTAGGTTATTAAGCTGCTATTTTAATCGTTATGTATATTGGTATGTGTGTAAGCAGGGATACATTCGCAGGATTTCGTTTTTATTTTCCTTTGGTTCGTGTTTTTAAAAGGAACGTATGTAGTATCTCTGAAAGTCTGTCTCGTCTCTCCCCCACCCCGCCCCATTACCGCCCCAGACCCTTATGAAACATTTGTATGAAAAATTCTCGGTTATTCGTTTTGGTTCTCAAACGCGAACCGAGAATACGTATTTAGATAGTAATACATTAAGTACTTAGGTACATACGCTATTCGGCTATGTAAGTAGTTTATGAAGATATTTTCGCCACTCGTACGTATTGGAAAAAGTCACCAATCGGCGTGTACTTTTTATACGGCGCGAGTTGTGAAAAATGTATACGCTACTGTGTAGTAAACTGCTGGATTGTATAACCAAAGCGAGCTCGACTTTTATAATCTTGTAATTTACTACGTTGCCGCGTAACATACTATTTGAAGACCGTTTGTCTTTCATTGTTTGTTATTTTACTCGTAGGTTTGAGCACATATCCAAAATTGACGATTACTGTTGACAATCAAAATAAGGCGCTTACGCGAATTTTCGTTTAAATTTTGGCTAGAAGACGCGCGTGCGACGAGATCGACTTGTTAAAAATTTATCATTTCCCCGGTTAGGCTTGGCCGATTTTCTCTACGGTGATCGATCTCGATCCTTTTAAATCTTGTATTTATTATTATCGAGTTAACGTAATAATTATATGTATAGAGCTTACGATGTTTTTTTTGAATTGGTTTTACTGCTTCCATTTCTATGTTGTATTTTTGTGTTCGTATTATGTAATTTTAAATTATAATATTATTGTACATTTTATAAAAATGTTAAATAAAAAACGTGCGAAATGTTTTAATTGTTTGCGAGTCGTTTGTGTCGATTCGATTTCTGAATTGGTTGTCGAATTTAGATTTGAATTTTTTCGAGGTTCTCTCGTTCCAGAGGTTGGAAGATCTAAGAGGAGCTTGGTATTTTTGCCTTTACGATTGTTCACAATCGTTCTCGAAGCCTTGAGAACCAAAAGAATAATTTTCTTTCTAAACTATAGGTACATCGGATCGGTACATCACTTCAGGCAAGCAAAGTGAAACCATATAGAAAATTATTGATAGAGAATGGCTTTCCTTGAAATTGCACTACCCTTAATTTTTTTTTAATAAGAAATTTGGAGAATCCGAAATTAAAACGTGGAGTGTAAATTTTTGGGTGATAAGCAACATTTGACAGTAAAAATTGTTTTTTTAAAAAAGTTTCAAAAAAAGTCAGTGGTAAAAAAACAAAAAATTATTATTATTCGAGTTCTAGTAGGAGAAATTGCATATTTTGGGTTCATTTTTTACTGAAGGCATGGAAATTGCTTGGTAATTTAAAATTTTTTCACTTTAATGCATACTTACTCTCGCTGCTCCAAGCAGTAAATCCCAAAAATTGATTAAAAGTACTGTAACGTCGTAAATCGTGGGGGGGGGGGGGGCTTCAGAAATGAAATAAAAAAATTTTTGACATAGAGGTTCCTTTCTACTTGATAGTTCCAAAATTCGAAAAAATTACCCAATAGTATGGTACTTGAAGCAGATGATTTTTTTTACCCACAAAAATGTGCTATTTCCTTGATTATTAGAAAAATGACCAGTTTTGTTTTGCAGCCCCTTCAATTTTGAGATTAAGTAAAAATATGTTCTATTCTCAAACCACTACACATCCCTAAATTGAAGTTTCCTTTTGTTTAGAATTTTTTTGAAATGTTCTTTGCTCCTTCAATGTACCTGATAGGCAACCAATCATAAATACGTGTTTGATATTCGTCTATTCGAGTTTTAAAAGGCATAGGAAACGACAATATTTTCACGAGTAGATAATTCAAATTGATCGGTGGTGAGGGGTGATGGAGAGTAGGAACTAGAAAATGGCTCGATTTTTAATCTGAGTGTCATCGAAACCATAACAAATGATATTCCACTCAACTTTTCTCATTTTTTGAGCTAAATTTAAGCCCTTGTGGAATGTGGATGGGATTAGAGGGGTCAAATCCAAAAATTAAGCTGATATTCAAACTCAGCGCCTCAAAAAGCATAATAAACGACATGCCATATTCTCATTTATGTTATTTTTTAATTTTGCCAAAAGTTTTGGAACATGTTGCCCTCAAGAGGGTCAAGATCCCATCCTTCCATTGCAAAAATGATCGCGTTCAAATAATATCTTGAAAACCTATTTACTGTGATTTTGCAGATTCAAAAAATTATATTTCCAGCGATCATTTTAAGTGAACTTATGATTATTACGAAAAAGATCAACTTTGAGCTTTAGAAAATTATCATAAACGATTCTGAATTCTCTTTCAATTTTCTTTTCAATTACTTACATAAGCCAAAAGTCAAAATAGCTTCAAATGTCACCAGTTCTGCAATACAACTATACAAGATGTCCAAGTCGGAAATAAATCCTACCTTCGGACTCCTCTAGAGGTTTGGAACCAAGAAAACTGTGATTTTCTAATATTTGAGAATGAAAGAATCGAGTAAACAATTTTTAAGCGAAATCTGAAGACTCAAGTTCAAAAATCCTAAATCCAAACGACATAAAAATACGCTCACCCAAACTCAACTCAAAACTTGGCAAAACTTATGGAATACTAAGACTGACAACAAACTCCATATTCATAAAAAATCCACCCACCCTTGGAAAAAACTTTCACACCTCGATCGATCCGATGAAATAACCATCACACGCCTCAGAATTGGACTTACAAAACTCACCCATAACCATTTATACCTTCGAGCCCCCAAACCCAACTGCCAATTTTGTAATTCAGAATCTATCACCGCATCCAACACCTCCTCTTTCACTGCCCTAATTTAAAACAACAGAAACAAAACCTAAACATGTCCGAAAACAATTCAACAATACAAAAATTCCTCCTTCTGATAAAAGAACTTAAACTCCAACACCAAATCTAACACAAACCTCTCTTTCCAACCCCTTCTTAACACTGGGCGTAAAAGTCTTGGTAATTATAAACGCTCAGTATAATAAAATTTAATTTAAAAAAAAAATTGATGTTAAATGACCGTTACGTTTGAATATTTATCACATTGCACTTGAACGTCGCGTAAAAAGGCAACACTGATTATGCACAAGCACAACCTGATTGATAGGGGTAGTTAATTGTGGTGGGGAATACGTACGCATCAAAAGAACCGTTTATGCTTACGCCACATCTTGGTTAAAAAACCAACGCGTCTTTGAAATCGGTTCCAGAATTCTCGGAATTTTTCCTTCAGTCTTTTCATATCTTTCGTCGCGTCGTAGAAAGAATTCGTCTGCGTTTTAGTTGAACATTGTGTCTCGTCTCGGTTCAAGCCCTAAGCTTGGTATTTCGCATTTTATCGCACCTCGTGTTCGTCTTCGAAAAGTGAAAATCACGTTGATTTTATTATATATTTGTTAACTTTTAATTATTCTGATCGTATTTGAGTTCTTGGTTCTTGTTCATGTCGTCTCGTCTTGTTTTAAGCCTTAAGCTTGGTTCGCATTCTATCTCACCACGTGCTCGTCTTCGGAAAGTGAAAATCGCGTTTATTTTTTTACCTATTATTGTTTGTTTCCTAATTCCTAATGTTTAATTATTCAGAATGTATTTGAGTTCTTAGTTCTTGTTAATGCTGTCTCATCCCGTTTCAAGCCCTAAGCTTGGTTCGTATTTTATCACACCGCGTGTTCATCTTCGAAAAGTGAAAATCGCGTTGGTTTTATTATTTCATTTGTTAATTTTTAATTCTAAACGTATTTGAGTTCTTTGTTCTTGTTTATGCTGAAACCAGCCGGAATCATTTCCTGCTAATTGAGTCAACATTTTCGGTAAGTTGAAGAAATCATTGCATTTAATTTTGCCTCGTGTCGTTTATAAATTGAAGCATACGTTTCCAAACTGTCTTAAGTCCGAAATCCGTATATGAGAAAAGGGACATTGGTGTACTGAAAAAAAAGGTAGGGCAGTTTGGAAACGTATGCTTTATTGAACCCTCAAACGTGTTTGTTAAATCGATGGTTATCATAAATTGATCACCATCGATTTTTTAATGGAGTATTTCGGACGCGGATTAGTATTGGTGTTTTGCTCATGTCAATTATTCATTCGTTTTTTCGGTGAGTTCACTTTTCGAAAGATTGAATTTTCGGTGATTATTGTAATCATAGGTCATGGGCTATGATCACAAGAATCACTGCGGATTCAACCTTTCGATTAGAAAACTCACCGGAAAAACGATTAAAGATGGTGAATTTAGTATTAGAAAAGAAAATTCGACATCTGATGTCGAATAATATTGCTTTTCGAAACTATACTCGTTACCTTGACTAATTTTATGAAATCTAGAGATACTTTTTTGTACCTTGAGTATGATTACAATGAACCTCGATGGCTCAATATGTTTTTGGCATAGATGAATACTCCTCAACGTGTCTAACGAACGTACCGGGTGCTCGATTAATTTTGGCTCCCCCCCGATACTTTTATGTCAAAAATTGTAAGTTGGCAATACTTCTTTCAATCAAACAAATCGAACGAAGTGTAGCCAACTTACGATTTTTGACCTAAAAAGTATCGGGGGGAGCCAGAATTAATCGAGCACCCGGTATGTCTAATTTTCTTTCAGTCAGACCGCCATTAAATGTTACCTACTCCCAACAGTTTTCTGTGATTAAAACATTTTCGATTGTTTTACAAGAGAATTTGCAAATTCACTTACCGGCATAGTGCATATTTTTTCCTGTAATGCTTTTTGCGCTGTGGATCGTAAATTCGTCGATATCGTGGTTTCAATTCATATCAAGTGTTTTCTTTGTTTGTTCATCTGGATAAGTCTTAAAGTATTATACAGGGTGTCCGGTGAGTGGTCTGCCAAACCCATATAGAGCTTGGAGTTTCTACAAGCTCTATGGCCAAACCCCATATTGGATGTCAATGAAAAAAAAAAGGTTTAGATGAACATGTTGCCAATCTTGATAATTGAAGGGGCTAATGTTATTTTAAAAAAATACCTAAAAAATTTTTCAATTATGGAAATAAATAGTAGATACGTTGAAAACTGAACAAATTTTCTTCTAGTGACCTTTTGCCTAACTTTAAAATTGATAGAGCTACAAAAAATCTATTCTTGAAATATCTTTGAAAAAAAACAATGGAATGGATAGTTTGTTGAAAACTGGGCAAATTTTATTCCGAAGACTTTGCTTTGCATCGAAAAAGAAGGGACTGCGGGTCATTTAAAATTGAAGAAAATGAAATTTTTTCAAGTATATTTATTTTGAAAAAAGTCTTCGGAACAAAAAATTTGTTCAGTTTTCAGTGAATTAGCCATTCCTTTAATTAGTTCTTTTTTCAGATTTTTTGAACAATTTTTTTTGCAGCTCCTTCAATTTTAAAGTTGGGCAGAAAGTCGTAAGATGAAAATTTGTTAGGTTTTCGAAGTACTGTCCATTCCTATGGTTGATTAAAATGTTACCTGATTTTTTTGGAAACTACATTCGACCTTTCAATTTTCAAGATATAGGTGATGTGTTCATCATCCCAGACCCTGTATTTATATATTTCTTTGTAGATTGCAGTCAGAAATGCAATAGATGTACTTGAATTTTTCGAAAAACTGGCGGAGGGTCTCTAGAAAACCAATAAGCATTCAGTATCTTAAAAACTTGAATAATTTTAAATTTTCCGAAATCAACGCTAAAATGTCCACCAACACTTGAAAAAAATCGAAAAATTTTCGTAGAAATGAGAAAATTTCTGAAAATACCTGAATCATCAAACACATATAATTATAAAAAGTCAGTATACTTATTTTAAAATGACTTGAAAAATTTGAATTATTTTTGGGGGTATTTGGGATATTACAGGGTGACCCAAAAGTTCCGGAACGTAACGTTTTTTTTGTAATTTAGAGAGAAACGCCCCACATTGCCTTGTGTTGATCTGAACGAAGGGTTGCCTACGTGTAGGTTGGCAAGGGGCAACGTCAACGCTGTACTCAAAATATCTGAAAAGGGTTGAGTGGGGGAGAGAGTGTTGCCAATTTCACGAAAACTTGATTTTTTTTGTAAATGTTTGGCCCTTCAAATTTTTGATTAGGCAAAATTTGCATGCAATGATTTTTTTATCCTTATTCCAAACTCTATCATATGCAACTGTTAGTTTTTAAATGTCTCAATTTTTGAAATTTTCAAAATTTTGAGTTTTGATATTTTTTTGTTTGAAAATCACAAAAATCGAAAAAAGTCCAAAATTTTTCAAAGATTCGTAATCAATGAGGGATGAATTTATATTTTTTCAAGGGAATGGAGCTTTAAGAGCTATGTCGTGAATTGGTTTTCATTTTTCGTTGGACCTTATTTTTTTTTTACGAAGCAATTTTCGCGTTCCGGAAATTTTAAGTCACCCTGTATGATAAAAGTATTGATGTTTTCTTGACTCGGAAATGGAAATTCTTCAAGAATTTTTGAATCAGAAATTGAAATTTTTCAAACAAGTTTTTGAATTAAAAATGGAGTACGATTTTTAGTATTTTGAATCCGTAAAGTGGGGAGGGAGGAGCGTTGAAAATTTTGATTGAATTTTTCAGAGGAAAAAAAGGGGCTCGAAATTTTTGCATCACAGCCCACATTCGCTCTCTCCGGCTCCGGTCAGGGCTGTCATAGCGGTACCGGAACGGAACAATATTTTAGAATGTAACGAAACAGAAACGGATCAATCTCGATTGACTTTGTTTATTTTTTTGATATTTTATTTACAAATAGTGAAGGGAGGGGAAAAGGAAATTACCTTCAGTCCTTCGTTAATAATTCACGATTTATTTTTGCATGAAATACTGCTATTTCAAGTTGTCCGAAGTCTGGAAAATATCAAGATGATCTTTGTTCAATTTTTCCAATTTTTTTTATAATTTTGCTTTAAAATGACATTGATGGTTTTAAATTTTCATACAAGGTGTCCGGCGAAAGATCTGCCATACTTCATTTTTGCATACAACCGGGTACCACAAAAACAAACGCTTGTTGAATAAGTTGCATATCTAGAAAATTGAAGGGGCAAATCCTATTTTTTAAAAAATCACGTAATTTTTTTTTTCAACCATGGGAATGGATAGTAGGTACTCTGAAAACAGAATAAATTTCCATTCTGTGATTTTTTGTATAACTTGAAAAATGAAGGGGCTACAAAAAATTTTGTTCAAAAAAAGTTCTAAAAAAATAAACTAATCAAGGGAATGAATAGTATGTTGAAAAATGAACAATTTTTGTCCTGCAGACGTTTTGCCTAACATGAAAAATGAAGGGACTACGGGTCATCCAAAATTGAGAAAATTAAAAAAAAATTGAAGCCCGCTTATCTTGAATGACCCGAAGCCCCTTCATTTTTAATGTTAGGGGAAAAGCCTGTAAAACAAAATTTATTTACTTTTCAACATACTATCCATTCTCTTGATTAGTTTATTTTTTTGAATTTTTTTTGAACAAAATTTGTTGCAGTCCCTTCAATTTTCAAGTTCTGCAAAAAGTCATGAAACGAAAATTCATTCAGTTTTCAAAGTATTATCCATTCCCATGGTTGAAAAAAATAATTTTACGTTATTTTTTAAAAAACAGCATTTGCCCCTTCAATTTTCAAGATATGGAACTTGTTCATCTAACGTTATTTTTTTAGCGGTACCCGGTGATATCCAACAATGAAGTATGGCAGACCACTCCCCGGACACCCTGTAATAAGTTTACGTTCTCGAGTTCTTGTTGAAAATTTTTAGAATCAGATTCGAGTCATTTTTGTAGGCCGTGGAGGAAATTTTTGAAAAGTTCAAACGTGGTAAGAAGTGGGTTTGAAAAAAAAATCTGTAAATCTGTTAGACCTCGTGAATCTGATATTTTTTGGTTCCTTTTAAATTCTCTTCAACTTTTTTCAATGTAAAATAAACTTGAATCGCTTAAATGTTAATTTGACATCGAATTTCTCATCTCGCACAACAAGAAAATGAACGGTCTAAAACCATACTCGACACTAGTACTAGCTCTTAATTATTTTTGCTAAAATTGAAATTTTCACTTTCCAAGTCCAAATTTTTTCAATTTCTTAAATTGTGTCCAATTTTAAAATTTTTTAGAATTTAAATCTTCTCAAAACGTTTCCTGTTCTGATTTTTTCAATTTCGTCTAATTTGACATTTGTTTCTAATTCAGAACTGAAAAAATTGTAAAAAAATTCAGAAATTATTAGAAAAAATTTTCAAGTTGGGAAAAATTCTAAAAAATGTATCTAAGTTGAAAAAAATTTTAGCAAGGATTTCTTCCAACTCAAAATTTTTTTCAATACCTACCTAATTTAAAACTATTTTTTAGTTGAAATTTTCTTTAAATTTTTTCCAACTTTTAATTTCTTGAAAAAATTCCCATTTAACTACATGTTTTTCAAAATTTCTTTTTTCTTAGTGGATAATTAGAATAATTTCTTGAAAATACCGAAAAAAATTGAAAAAGTCGAAATTGGAAAAATCCAAATTTGAAAAAAAAATAAATACAATTTTAATAAAAAATAGGATTGAAGAAATTGGAAAAATTTAGGGTTGAAAAAATTTGAACTTTGAATAAATTTCAAGCATAATACGAAAGTTCAACTTTGAAATCATTTCTTGACTCTTCTACGTCAGATTTTAAATGAGTTTCTACTTGTTACAAAATATTGTATTTTTTCGAAATTTTTCGAACACCTGTATGCATGACAGCTAATTAGAAAAGTTATCATTTTTCCTACAATCTTCTGTAATATTTTGAATTGAAGATTTTACGAGAATCAAAATTTGATTCATCTATACCAAAAGTTGTGATTTAGGTACCTATTTTTTTTCAAGAGAAAGCTAAAATTGTTTAAATAACTAGTCGGGCTTAACTTTTTTTGAAAATGAACCCGGTCCACCCTAGCCCACCTTAATCTCCACCACTGCCAGGTAAATGTCTCAAGTTTGTGTTGTAGTTGCTGTAATAATTTCCAAATAAACGAATGCCATTCAGGAATGTAATTAAATACAATACAATATGATACATGAAAGTAAAATAAAACATGATAACAAATTCAATAACCGACCAGTCGGTGATAATAATGACGATGATTGAGATAATCCACCGAATTCTCCTAAGAAATGTATTCTGCCACTCAATCCACCTTATTATTCCTGAAAATTTCGCAAAAATTGCCTCGAAATGAAAAGTTTTTCCTTTTTTTTTTTTCATCGTCCTTTTCGAGAATTCTGCTCCATAAATCGGGTAAAGGAATTTCGCGGTGGATAAGTCAGATTCTAATCCAATATCGCTCTGTCCGCCGCACCGTGGCTACAAATTACTCCGTTAACAGATCGAAATCGTCACTCACGCTGATCATAGGAACGTGACTTTCGTCAACTGGCGCGAGTTTTTGTTTTTTCCACAGACCAAGCTGACGCATTTTCAAATCCCAATTGAATTTCTGCACTGCGTTTAAACTTTCCGCTTCTTTATGATGACGAGCCAGCATTTCTTCCTGCAAAAAGTGAAATAATAACTCGATTATATGACCTGGTCACGTGGTCAGATTGGAAGTCACCGATACACGACTACAAGTATGCGTTTAAAATTAGGTAGATGTTCATACCTTGATTTTCTCCCATTTATCATCGACGTCTTGCAACCATGAGATGAATAAACGGCCATTATAACGTGATCTGGCATTACGATCCTTTTCTTCTTGTTCTGGAGTGATGACGTTGTAAACTTCTTCATCTTTCAATATGGTGCACGCTGAAAATGGAAGTGCTTGATTTGCTAGTGCTCTGGCTGCCCTACCGTGTACTCGTAAGATTTCTTGTTCCACGCTCAATACAAGTTTTTCTTTCTCCACCACATGCTAAACAAGTATGGTTAAGATGACGATGACAACGACAATGATCATAAAAATAAATAATATGTAATGGAAATACGAAAGATTTAGGCAGTGTTCATTACTTAGGGAAGATATTGGAATTTTAATTCCTACTGAAAGAAGGATTGACTAACAAATGCAAATTTTGACCAGAAACGTCATTTTTGGTTTGAAAAATGTCAATTTTGATCAAAAATGTTATTTTTCTAACTAAAAATGGCATTTTTCTGACTAATAATGTAATTTTATTTTTGGCCGGAAGTGTTATTCTTTGACAGAAAATGTCGCTTTCAACTAGAAATGTAATTTTTTGACTATTAATGTCATTTTTTGAAGATTAAATGTCACTTTTTAACATGGAAAAATAATATTTTTTGACCGAAAATATTATTTTTTTGACTAAAAATATCATTTTTTTTTTGACTAAAAATATCATTTTTTTGACTAAAAAATATCATTTTTTTTGACTAAAATATAATTTTTTTTGACTAAAAATATCATTTTTTTTGACTAAAATATAATTTTTTTTGACTGAAAATATCATTTTTTAAACTTGAAATATCATTTTTTTGAATGAAAAGCTAGGAAACCCTGAAGATGAAATCATTTTTGAAAGAAACTCCTTTTTTTTGTCACTTAAGGTGATGTCACCTTCTGGAAATTTCAATCATCCTCCTCCTAAAAAGGTACGATTTGAGTTTTCAGGTCTATTTGAATCATCGACTTCGAAATTGCATACCTCTGTTTGCCCTCTGCAAAGGGATAGAATATTTGCAGATTGTGATTTTGAAGATTTTGTACCTTTATCAAATTCAATTTGCTTACTCAAACACTTTGAAATTGAGCCATTTTTTTCAGCTACCTAGAGTAATATTTGTGGCATTGTTCCCTCGTAAAATTTCAGTTCGTAGCACAGCTTTTGTCAAATTTTTTTTTGAAAAATATAAAAAATGATTCTAGGTGACTGAAAATAATTTTTGCAATATTTGAAAAGAGCAATTTTGATTTGGTGAAAATCAAAAAACTTTCAAGTTTACGATAATTTTTCTATCTTCTTGTAGAGGGTAAAAATTCAATTTGTAGGTCAAAGATTCAGAGAGGATCGGCGCTAGTACTCCTACTCGTGTGCAATCTATCTCCTACTTATTTTTATCAAAAATAGGATTTCGGCGATCCAATAAGTCCCAATTTTTCCAACTCTTAAATTTTTCCATTTCTTTGCCTGTAACTCAATTTTTTTCAAAATTATATCCACTTCTAATTACTCATTATTTCATAAAATCATTTTAAAGTTGGAAATTTTGGAAAAAATTCTAAGAAATTTTTAAATAGAAATATTTCCAAGTTGAAAACAGTTGGAGAAAAATTGAAAAAACCAAAATTGGATACATTTTGGTATTAAAATTTTTTCCAATTGTGAAATATTTTTAATCAAAATTTCTTCCAACTCAAAAATTTTCTCCAGTTTGAAATTTTCCTCATTTTTTTCAACTTTGAACTTTGAAATAGTTTTTTCAACTTCATGTATTTCAAAATTTCTTTCAACTCAATTACTGGAAGAAATTTTGAAAAATATGAAATCAAAATTTAAAAAAATTTTATAGTTGGAAAAATTTTTAATTGATTTTGAAAGAAAGTTGAAATTAGTAAAGAAATTGAAAAAATTGAACTTTCAGGAGTAGGTGCCTAATCAAAAATTAATAGAACATCAATAAAATTGCGTCAAATGTCTTCACTCTTTAAAAACACGATAAGCAATGTAAAGTGCGAGTTATTTAAAAATCATGAAAGTATGAAGAAAATTGTTGAATTTTTATGAAAATCTGCTAAAAATATCGTAAAAAAGTATATGTACCTACTTTTTCAATATTTCAAACGATTTTGGCACATTTTAAATTTGAGTAATTTTGAAACGACTCAAAAATTTTTTGAGACGTTTTAAACATTTTTAAATAAGTGATTTCAACTATCTATACTTTGTTATCTTTAAACTATTTTTATTTTTTTTTTCAGTTTTTAAAATTTTTCTTAGATCGTTGAAATCCCATTTTTTGGCAAAAATTATTACGAGCTAGTCTCATGTACCTGCATGCGTAAACTATATCGTTCGGCTTCTTGATCTTGATATAAATCTTTGAGTCGCTCATCGATGCCTTCTGGTGGTTCAGCGTTACGACGCTTCAACCGTGGTATCGAATTCCCTGCCAAAGTGTATGTACAACGATTCATCAGGTAATCTTTAAATCCTTGTGGCGGTTTGGGTTGTATAGGAAATAATCCTTTACGTTTGACGTCGATCTGCACAGAATTAATTTATTGCAGTTAATCAACGTGTGACATAAGTACATACTTTTTAGAAAAAGCTACACAACAGTATTGCGAAGAATGAGTAGTCGGGCTGGAAAATCTGAACGCATAATTAAAGGTTCAGTTTTCAATTCAGGAAGAGTTCGAATAATTTGGAATTTGATTGAAAAATCTAAAAAACAAACTAGTTTAAAAATTGGATCTCACCCTAAATGTCTCAAAGATTTTGCAACATGTTTTTCAATTACCGATTCTGACAGGGAATTGTATTAAAAGTTTGAAAATTTTCATTTAAGGATTAGTATCATGCCCCAGAATGCCCAAGAAGGGCTATAAACCCAAAAAATGTGAAAAATTTTTATTTAGTTTTCGATTTTTGTTCGAGATTTTGCGCAGAATCTGAAAAAAATTGGTTTAAAAGCCATATCAAACTCCCAATGGCTCCAAATAGGACCCAGCTACAGAAATCTTCAAAAATATTGAAAAAAATTGGGAATTTTTTTAGCATGGTGTCCATTGTCTGGAAAACCGGGAAAATCGGAAAAAGTCAGGGAATTTTGGTGGTCTGGAAAAGTCAGGAAAAAGTCAGGGAATTTTGGAATTTTCTCTGGAATTTTTCGAAAATTAAAAAAAAAAAGATGAATCATTCAGAAAAGTGTTTCTTTGCTTATTTTATTATAAATTTTTCAAAAAATTTCGCCCTCGCTCCGCTCGGGCCGGATTATTACATCTTTTCTCTGATTTTTTATTCGTAATTTTTTGTTGAGGGTAATGTACATACAATAAAATTGATACTAAAAATGCATGTATTTATTCAAAAAAAAATTTCTCCTCGCTACGCTCGGGGTACTTTAAACTCTCTCTTTCTGCAAAATTTATTTAAAATCTCAAGTTTTTTGGAAACTTACTTTTTACTGAGCTGTAATGAGAAAGAAATTCCATGATGCCCTTCACCACGATGTTGAAACAAAAGGAGCGGGAATAGAACTTACAGAATTCAAAATTATTGGCCATTTTTTTGAAAAATATGAATGAGGAAAAAGTGGTGAATTTTCATCTTTTGAAGATATTTTTTCACAAAAATTTTCGCCCTCGCTTCGCTCGGGCTTAACACATTTCTATGTTTCCATAAAATAATTTATATTTTGCCTCCTCATTGAGTTTTTTATTTATTGGTACTTAGGTACTGAAAAATGGCAGGGGATTGCGTGAATTTATAAATTTGAGGCATGTGTTTTTCATGAGAGGGGGGGGGGATAAAATGTGAAGAAATTTTTGAATTTTTAGCCCGGAAAAATCTGAATTTTCATGTGCTTGATTTGGTAGACATTCTGGCATAATTTTTTTCATTTTTCAAACTTAATTTTGCGTTGGAATACGTGGTTTTTCCTTTTTAATTTGACTTTTTTCTGTAGGTAATCAATTCAAATTTTCAAATTTTTGTGGTGAGGGGGAGTTAGGTGGGCTCAAAAATTTTCAGAATTGAATTTGAATATTTTTTTGGCTCGAAGAGGAGCATCTAAAAATCTCGTAAAAAGTATCTAGTGAATTTGAAAAAAAAATCGTTTGACCGCATGCATTTTATATCATTCTTATGAGAAATTTCGGGATGTAAGTACATCATGTGAAAATCCCCCCTCCCCCCGTTAACGAATATCATATTTAAAAGGTCTGGAAAAATTCGAGAAATTGGTCTGGAAAACCTGGAAAAGTCAGGGAAAATCATTTCTGAAATATAGTGGACACCATGTTTAGGTTTGCAGCTTTTTTTGAGAGTTTGGGAGCATGATCAACTTTTCAAATTCTGGTAAAATTATCTCTCGAAATACAATTAATATTCGGTGCATTTTTCATCATTTTTGTCAAAAAGTTGATTCTAGAATTTACTCCTTTCTCGAAACCACTTCTTATTTACATATTATTATGTGATTCTACCAATTCTTACAATGAAAACAGTAATAAAAAATAATCAACTTTGAAATTCAGGTTTCTTCGCTTTTTAGCTTTCGATACTATTTTCAATTTCCCAGCCCCAGGACTAGACCTTCGCAAACACATACGTCGAGGTACGTAAGAAGCCCGAGAATACTCCCTTCCTCTCCTATTTTCTTGCTCAGATTTGACTCAGATTAATTACCTGTCTTCGAATATCCATAAACATCTGAAAACAATTGGTGACTGGTACTTCGTGAGGATGAGGAGCTGAACCAAAAGCAATGGTGTGATCTGTTTCCGCGGTAGTGTGATTGATCTCTTGTTTCGACTTCAGCTTTCGTTTACGGGGATGTAGTTCTACGACTGGGGTGGCAACATCCTTGCTGTGGTTATCAGCAGCAGCAGCACCGCGTATTTCAGAACCATTGCCAGCACTCTTGTCGTCTTCTGATTCGGGCTTGGTTTTGCTGCTGCCAGGTTCAGTTTTTACCTTCATCGCTGTCGTATTACCAGTCTCGATTTTTGTGCCACCCTTAGCTCTGCTGTTGCCATCGGGTTTGGACTTAGCGGTGGCATTATTGCCATCATCTTTATTAGCAGAACCACTGTTGGTTGATTCGTGCGTAGTAGTCCAAACCATCATCATCCTGGGCGGCGAATAATCACTGCTGGTGTCACTAGAATATACAGTGTTTCTGTGCTCTACACCGTCGCCGTCGCCAGTGGCATTATCCTGGTGACTGGTATCAGTAGCACCTCGTATTTCACTACCATTGCCGGCGCTCTTGTCGTCTTCTGATTCGGCTTTGATTTTGCTGCTGCCAGGTTTAGTTTTTACCTTCATTGCTGTCGCATTACCAGGCTTGATTTTTGTGCCACCCTTTGCTCCACTGTTGCCATCGCCTTTGGACTTACTGATTGAGTTGATCATAGGAGACCAGTCGCCCGTCATCGGCATCCTCGTTGGGGAATAATCACTGCTGGAGTCACTAGAATATGCAGTGTTTCTGTGCTCTACGCTGTCGCCGTCGCCAGTGGCATTATCCTGGTGACTGGCATCAGTAGCACCTCGTATTTCACTACCATTGCCGGCGCTCTTGTCATCTTCTGATTCGGCTTTGATTTTGCTGCTGCCAGGTTTAGTTTTTACCTTCATCGCTGTCGCATTACCAGGCTTGATTTTTGTGCCACCCTTAGCTCCGCTATTGCCATCGCCTTTGGACTTACTGATTGAATTGATCATAGGAGACCAGTCGCCTGTCATCGGCATCCTCGTTGGCGAATAATCACTGCTGTCACTGGAATATACAGTGTTTCTATGCTCTACGCCGTCGCCGTCGCCAGTGGCATTATCCTGGTGACTGGCATCAGTAGCACCACGTATTTCACCAGTATTGCTGGCGCTCTTGTCGTCTTCTGATTCGGCTTTGGTTTTGCTGCTGCCAGGTTTAGTTTTTACCTTCATTGCTGTCGTATTACCAGGCTTGATTTTTGTGCCACCCTTAGCTCCGCTGTTGCCATCGCCTTTGGACTTGCACATTGAATTGATCAGAGGGGACCAGTCGCCCGTTATCGACATCCTCGTCGGCGAATAATCACTGCTGTTGTCACTAGAATATACACTGTTGCTGTGCTCTACGCCGTCGCCGTCGCCAGTGGCATTCTGGTGACTGTTGCCACTGCTGCTGCTGTTTCCAGCTGCATTGCCTACGCTGGCGGAGTTAGTACCACCACTTGTAGAGTTCACATTGTTATCGGGATTCGTATTACTTGAGTTATTCTTAGCCCTGCTATTGCTGGTATTGGTATTGTTGGGGAAAATACTGTTATTGTCCGAGTTGTTGGGATGATTTCCACCCTCATTGTGGTTATTATTGGTATTACTATCGTTGCTATTGTTGTTGTTGCTTGTATTATTACCACTGCCAAGATTTGCGGTTATTCGATTGCTAAAAATGTAACATACAGAAATACCAATCAAAATGAATTAAATTTAAGGCGGGGGTAGGTTTTAAAAATTTTTAGTTGAATGCACAGCGTAGGAGAGGAGTTATTTTCAAGTAGTAGAGAGATAGTAAAAAAAAATTGATCCAAAGAAATTTGAAAAAATTGGGAAATTGGTTTACAATCATCTGTATTTCTCAAAAATGAGAAACTTAAGAAATACTGGGATAAAAATGCCCACAGTTCAAGGAGGATAAAAATATAACACATACATAATTTTTTAGCAACGTTTTACGAACGTAAAAAAAAAGTTTCTGGAAATTGAGAAAAGGGCAGCAATTAAACATGGAAAACAGATATCTCACTTTAGGTACCATTTTCTCAGAAATCACATTTTACAGTTCAATTCTGGAACATCCCAACCATGTTTTAACAATAGGGTTGGGGGAAATCCCAACTTTATCCCAAAAATTTCATCAATTCATTCAAAATCAGCACAGTATTATGTAAATATAAATTCAACATAAAAACAAAAAATTGACAGTTTTAAAAATCCTTCTGTTAAATTATAAAGAAAACTCTCCTGAATACAATATAAAAAAAAAACAGAAAGAAAATTGGTCGGATAGTTTTGAAAAAAATGGGACAAAAAAATAAACTACTAACTTTATGGGAAATCGCGTTTAAAAGAAAAATTTCAATTTCAAAAAAAAGTTGAGCTTTTTAAGGCTGAAAACACATTTTCATAATTTTTTCCAAATTTTACCATATTTTCTCGTACTGTGGTGCAAATCATAAGTCCATAGATTCAGAAAACAAGAAAACTTCATTTTTGGACGATTTCCAATTTTGCTGTACCGAATTGAGTGAAAATTCAAACTTTATCTATCGTTACTAAAAATTAAAAAATGAATGCTCAGTTGTGTGGAATTGTGGGCCAAAAGTGAGGTAGTATTTAATAAAATTCAATTTCACCACAGTCGTAATTTTTTTTAGGAAGCCATTTTGTCGAAAACCCCACTTGAAACCATTTATTTTCTGGAATTTCCAATTTTTATTGATGATAGGTTAACTTAAATTGAGGTAATTGTCGATTTTAATATTCATCTGTGCATGGCGGATTACTCTGAACATTTTTTTTAAAAACGATTTTCTCAACACCACAAACCTACCCCTCACCCTTGAATGGATGTTGGGAGAGAGGTTACAGAAAAACTCGAGATTTCAGTATTTTTCAAATTTTTGTACAAGGTTCTGGGTTTAAAATTTCAAGTTCGGGTTCAAGGGTCGGGGTTCGGGTTCGTCTAACGATTGGGTTCTTTAGGGTTCGGTTTAGGACCGGATTCAATTTTTTCTTTTTGTGATGGCTTTCAACAGCAACGAAACTTGATCAAAAATTGAGGGTAAGGAGTGATTGTGAGAAAGTCGATTAATATTCTCTTTGAAAAAAAAGACAAAATTTTCCGTATTTGAAAAATTTTTCCAATCTACTTGAAAAAAACTTTGCTAAAATGTCGAATTGATGCAAAATTTCTAGACTACTCCTCTCATTGTTTCCTTTCTTTCACCCCCACTTCCAAAAATTGAAATACCTTATCTTGACTTTTCATTGACCTAAAATAAAAAATTCAAAGCTTTTATTTTTTACGTTTCTTGAAATGAATTTCGAATGAAAAATATTTTGCATCAAAATTGCAGGATTTTTTTTTTCAGTTTGTTTTTCAGAGTTTTCCCTTTAAATTCAAATCATCAATTCAAGGGAACTTAAACCACCACTCAAAATCATGTATCAGCCAGGTCAGCCTGAATCCGAAATAACTCAAATAATGTTTGAGCTTCCAAAAAAATTGTGGAAAAATTGAATTTTTGTGAATTGGGAATTCTTTTAGAATTATGCTCGAATTTGGAATCGAAAATTTCCCCAAAACTAGTCTAATGGGGCCTAAAAAATTTTTTAAACGTCAGGTTACAATTTTTTCAGTCTCAACCTTCGATTTATTAAAAATACTGTTTTCACTATGATATGAAAAATTACTCAATTTTATAACAAAATTTGATGATTGATGATTTTTCATTTTCAATAATTTTTTCAAGTACATATTTCATTTTGATTCTTGCGTGTGTATTTTAATACCTGTCTGTTGCGAATTATTTAATTATTTAATTTGTTCCTAATCCTTGAAATGACCCCTGACTTCATGAGTTAGGCATAATTTGTTTTTTTAATTTTTAAAGTCATAAAGTTGAAATACTCAAAGGTACGTTTACTTTGGGTTTTGAAATTATTATAAAAAATTTCAAATTATCAATAAACGTTCATCTTGGGCTAAATCGTTAATTTAAACTCAGAACTTTCTGGTGAGCATTATTGTTGTCATCTGATTTATTATAAAATATTCACTCAATTTTGCCGAAGTGACACGACGATAGATTCGAATCGTTCAGGAACACTAAGCTCCTAACTAATAATTTTGACGCAAGTGGGATATCGACGATCTAAATTAAATGGGTCCAGATACTGTCTGATAATAAAACAGGGTGTTCCATAAACCATCTGCCGAACATTTTTTTTTTGGATATAACTGGGTACCAATAAAAAAAACTTGAGATGAACATGTTGCCTATTTTGAAAATTGAAAGGGCAAATGCTGTTTCTAAAAAAATTACGTTAAAAAATTTTCAAGCATGGTAATGGTTAGTACTTGAAAAACTGAACAAATTTTGACTTCATGACTTTTTGTCTATCTTTAAAATTGAAGGGGCTGCAAAAAACTGGTTCAAAAAAATTCTCAAAAAATGAACTGATCAAGGGAATGAATAGTACTTTGAAAACTGAAGAAATTTTGTTCTGAAGACTTTTTGTCTAACATCAAAAATGAAGGGGCTAAGGGTCATTAAAAATTGAGAAAATTTGAAAATTTTTTGAAGCACATTTCTTTTGAGTGATCCTTAGCATCTTTATTTTTGATGTTGGGCAAAAAATCAACAGATCAAACAATTTTCAGTTTTCAACGTTCTATCCATTCCCTCAATTAGTTCATTTTTTTAGAATTTTTTTGAACAAATTTTTTTTGTAGCTCCTTCGATTTTAAAGTTGGGCAAAAAATCATGAATTGAAAATTTGTTTACTTTTCAAAGTACTATTCATTACCATGGTTGATACATTTTTTTGACGTGATTTTTTTAGAAGCAGCATTTGCCCCTTCAATTTTTAAAATAGGCAACATGTTCATCTCAAGTTTTTTTTAGTGGTAGGTACCCGGTTATTTCCAAAAAAATACGTTTGGTAGACGATTCGTGGAACACCCTGTACCAATCATTACACCTCATGGCACTTTTTGCAGTGGTCACAGCAGTCAAAAAGTGCTGCAGGGTTTCTCAAATTGACAAAAAAATAGTTGGCAATTAGAAATTTTGTTCCATTTTTTTTAGAGAAAACAAAAATTTTGGTTATTTATTTCTTGTATCAATTTTTTCCGAAGCCTAAAAAACTAGAACTTTTTGCCAATGGATAACCCTGCAAAATGTGTCATACAAGTGTCATAGTGCCAAGATATCGATAGACATTATTCCAAGTTTAAATTTTTATTCTAAATTTTTTCAAAGCTGTAGGTCCTAGGTATCCAATTGAATAATATTTTTCCGTATGTAAAATTTTTTTACATTTATATTCTCTTAAAATTTTTGCAACTTAAATTTTTTCAATTTTTTTTCAACTTCAGATTTCTTATTATTCTTTTCAAACATTCATGTTGGGTTTTCAAAATTTTTTCTTCCAACTCAAGAAATTTTAAAACATGAAATTTTTTTAATTGAGTACAATTTTGATTAAAAATTGACTCGAAGAAATTGATAAAATTTAAAGTTTAAAAAGTTTGGACTTGGGATTTTGGTTTTGGATCGTCAAAATCCCATTTGCGTCAAAATTATTTAGGAGCTAGTTTTTCACAATACATAATTTCAAAATTCAAAGTGAACGCAACCCTTAACTCTGGTCAGGCATGCCTTTCCAATACCTAAGCAATGAATTCGTTAACCACCGCTGCAGTTGACGGCTCACGCTGGTATTTTTTAAATAAATATTTCATGCATTTAATTTTTTTATGTAATGAAGCAAAATTAGCATTTTTGATTACTCAGTACCAGTACCTGTGTGTACTACGTAAGACTCTTTGCTGGATTCGCTGTTCTTCATTAGATAGACTAGCGGTGGAAGACACGGATTCTTCGTCTTTGGTGGGTGGATTTTGATTAGGACTACTCGGCGATGCCGAAGTCGTTGCGCCTGGCTCGTCATTTGACACCACGACGTAGGGTAGACCTCCATGATGCCTCGCCACTGCTTTACCATTTCTGTTACCTTGTTCTGATTCCACCGGAGGTATAACAATTTTCAACGGGGGTACTTTGGGACCTGGGCTCCCCATACAATTAAACGTGTCTTCATTCTCCGCGGTTTCGGACATCGCCGGAGTTGTCGTTGTCGACGTCGTGGCCGAAGATACAGCTGCTGTCGTCGCTGAAGTAGCCGCTGTTGTAATCGTAGTAGCCGCAGTAGTCATAAACGTAGACGCTGTTGCTATACCAGCAGCGTTCAATTTTGGATTACCTTCGTTCCCAAATGTGTTTTTATCTGTGTTAGCAAAACACAAAAATAATAATCAATTGTAATCTGGAATAAATTTAGCCGAAATTCTCCCAGAATAATTTACGTACTTTTATTGTGGTCATCTTTTTTTACTCCGTGCTCGTCTTTACGAACGTGATCGTCTTTCTCTTTTCTTCTTTTGACTCGTCTGCCTTCGTCGTCGTCGTCTATCGATGATGAAGACCTACGATTTTCACTCTCGGAGGAGTTGTCTTTGGTACTCGCGTCTTCTTTTACAGTGTGAGTTTTCTCATCAGTTCTGGTTTCCGATGTTTTTGTTCCAGTATTACTACCGGCTGTGTCTTTCAATTTACCGTTTTCTTCGGAATCCATGTTTTCCCGAGTTGTTTTCACACATATGTAATAATTTTAGAGTCACGAGCACCCCTTGGGATAAATATTATTACCAAAAATTGTTCTGTTGCCTTTGGTTTCGATTTCGACTTGAAGTGTTCAATGAGCAGATTAAAGCTGAATATATAATAATTTTAATAAGCAATTGATTGAAAACTGTCTTTATAGAGGCAAAAATACTAGAACATGAATTAAACTAGCAAATTATTAAGCCTAGTTCACAGAAACAAAACATTGCTATCAACAATAATAAATTTTTAGATAAGGTTAACGAGATGGACCAAGATCACTAGAAATTGTAGGTAGCTAAATTTAAATGCACACTAACGCTATAAGTAGTGTACATATTGCAAACACACTAAGTGACGTGACGTCACTTGACGGGATGGCGCTAGTTTATTCGGTTGTCAATTTGTCATTTCTTCTCTTCAATTTTGGTCTTTGATAGAAATTGAAGAACAAAAAAAATTAGTGAACTTTTCCCTTCGGGGGATAAGATCAAGAATATGTTCTTATTTGTGTGTAAAGAAACAAAACTTCATGATTTTTTGTTAAAATGTCAATGTACTTGAATACTTTTTTTCAATTTTTCTAAGTACTTTTTCTCGTTTTTTTTCTTATTTTTTAAAATATATTTAATTTTTGGTTTTTCTCTAATTTTTTTCGTTTTTTTCAATTTTTTTCAACATTTTAAAATATTTTTCCAGTGTTTTTCTTATTTTTTTGGATTTTTATATTTTTTCTCAAAACTTACTTACCCTTCTTCATAACTTTTTAATAAAATCTCAATGCAATAAAAATTTTTCACTGATTTTTTTTTTATTTTATCAACATTTTTGAATACTTTTTCCAGTTTTTTTTTTATTTTTTGAAATATTTCATCTAAGAACACGTGTGATTTATTTCAAATTTTGCATCCATATTTTCCATTTATTACAGGCATCATAGCGGGCCACTTTTTTAGGGTGTTGGTTACTTTTTTCCCCTCGTCAAGTCACTTTTTCTTCGCACTTCCAGGCAAAAATTCAAATTTTCACGCAGAAATTGCAATTTCTCAAAATTCTTGAATAAAAAAATTAAAAAATCGATTTTTGCTAGTTTTATTTGTTTGTTGTTTTGACGAAGGAATCTAATAAATGAAATTATTCAAGTCTTTTCAGTTGATTTATCTTCGAAATGTTTGCAGAAAACTACAAAAAATTGGCCCCTCCCCAGAAAACTGTAAAAAAAATTTGCTCACTGAAAAAAATTGAAGTTTTGGTTACTTTTGGTTGCTTTTTGGTCACTTTTTGCTTAAAAAAAGTTACTGAAAGTTACTTTCTTCTTCAAAAATTTCGCTATGATGCCTCTTTATAACTTCATGTAGGCCTCTATTCTAAATCATGGATATGTTTTAATGATGAGTTTTTATAAAAATGTTTTTCAGCTGATGACTTTTTTTTTAAATAATCAATTCAAACAAAATTTTGTGAGTAGTACCTCGGGAATAGTCAATAAAACACCCATAAAAAATCACGCTAGGCAAAATTCAATATTAAATTTAACGCGTCAAATTATCCCTTTATTTGCTACTTGGAGGACCATTTTACTCCATGTCTCAAAATTAAAATTCATTTTTAGCTGAAATTTTTCAAGCTTTGAGCGTTTCGTGTGACGAGAAATGATCAAATGACTATACTCGCGTCAAAATACCCCGATGAACACTCTTTTCTATAAGTTGAATTTTTAAAATTCACTTTTTCCCAGCCTTTTTTCAATTAACAATGATCAAATGACTATACTCGCGTCAAAATACCCCGATGAACACTCTTTTCTATAAGTTGAATTTTTAAAATTCACTTTTTCCCAGCATTTTTTCAATTAACTAGGGAAAAATCAATGAGAAAACAAACCCTAAACGTTGAGCAAAATGATCACTCTTAGTGTATAAAGGGGTTGTTTGACTTGCTGAACACGAATCGGGCACTGTTTTTTCCATTCAGTCATTTCTTATGTTCAATTTTGGTAGAAATTGAAATGAAAAACAGTTTTTGAGCATTCTTGAGAAGGCCACCACGTCAAAAAAATCCATACTTACGTTCTTTGTCGACATGAAAAAAACTTGGAAACTTTTTGATACGCATCATTTTTCAATTTTAAAGATCACGAACATCATTAAAATTTTTTAGGCAGAAAAGATTTATATTTTGGTGAATTTAGGTAATGGCATTTTTATAAACTTAATGGAGCCTGAGAAAATGAGAAAAAATAAATTTGAGGAGTTATTTTTGTATGATACTGAAAAATTTTTTCTGACTCAAGAAATTAGGATGAGAATGAGGAAAAATTGATTTTTCCAAGTTCCATTGAACAGAATATTTTCAAATTTAACAGGAAGCTTTATTTTTATATCACTAATGTAATGTAACTGGCATTTCTGCTTACAAAACAAAACGAAATTTCAACGGGTCTACTGGATTAGCTGTTCGAATTTTCATGCCCCTTTTCATGACTTTTCAAGTTCATTTTGTGAAAATTATGGACAATTCTTTGCAGTGTTTGAATTAAACATGAATTGAAATTATTGAAAATTCAAATAATTTTCCTCTAAAAATCATGATTTTTATGACAGTTTGTCAAATTTCAACACTTCCATGACCACTAGACATCATTATTTTAATACCTCATTCAATAACTTGAACCCCAAAAAGATTCAAAAATTCAAAAGCATGGAAAATTTTTGGATGAAAAAGAAGTAAAAAAAAATCGAGTTGAAATAGTTTGTAAAAATTTCAAAACAGAAACCCCTTGATATTGTTTTTTTTTTTTTTTTTTGTAAAGAAAACCCTTTCTATATTCGAAGTTCTGTTTGATTTAAAATTCCCAGCAATTTTTCTGCTTCACATGAAGTAATTATTGCCATGCATAAGATTAAGCTCTCCCTTAATAAATTCATAATTTAGTCTCACAATTTCTTTTTAAAAAACTTTCAAAAGTTCAAAGTTTTGTCGTTTGATTCAAAATTTTTAAAAATAATGGTCATAAAATTGAGTTTCTACTTTAAAAATTCATAATTTACCATCAAGTCATAAACAATAACCTCAATTCATAAACTATAGTTTATTAAAAGCACAAAAAAAATTCATTATGGATACAATAAGCGAGAAAATTAGTAACCTACAAACAATATGTATACGCATAAACACCTATATGGTCAATAACTAAAGAGAGAAAAGTTGTAAATAAGATTAATATAATCTAAATATGAAAAACCATGTGCAACATGAATAAACACATACTTTTTACATCTTCACAAACAAAGTACATTTAACGACCTCTCAATACAGAAGCACATCACCAAGTTCCACGAAACCTTCAACCGGGCCTAAATGCACTTCTTAAAATGTAAAAAAAGTAACACAATTTAAAATAAAGCACATCAAGAATAGTCTTGAAATATCACAATATTGGTTTTGCACAAATAAAAATATTATTTAAGGTAAAAAGAACGAAAAAAATTCCTAATCAACAAAACTGTGAACAAAAACTCACAACGTAAATCGGTAATATCACATTAACAATTACCACACCCAGGTTACCCTTTAAACAGGGCACAGTTTTCAAATTGCGTAAAAATAAGTAGTACCTAATTCAATAGATATAAAAACGGTAATTTTAGCGATTATAAAATAAACACGCATCACATCGATCAATTTATAAGTTTAGAATTGCACGAGTCGCGGTCCGGATTCATTTTTTGTTTGACGTAGGCCATAGCTTTTCTTCTTCTTCTTCGAGTTCGCATTCGAGACGTAACTCCAAGGCTCGTAAATCGTTCACGATTCCTTCTTCGTAAGTTTTGTCCTGCAATGAAAAATAAATGAGTTGACGTTGCAAAATCGTACCTTTTTTTGAAAATATATACCTCGTTAGTTGTTCGGTAATGGTTCTCTTTGATAACGCTTCCGATGGAATTTTCATTCCTCATGTAATTCTAAGGAACGATTTCGGATTAATTTCAAATTCATGGAAGTATAAAATGAGAAAAAAATTACCTTCATGTCAGCGATCTGTTTCTTTAAACCTCTCAACTGGCCTTGTAACTTGACCGATTCTAACAAAAGCCTATAAAAAATTCAAACGAATCAATCAACTGTACAAATTCGAGGTCGTAACTTAGTATTTTACTTACGACTCCGGCACTTCGTCGGGAGCAACGTAATGATTTGTTGACTGAAAAGTACCACCGATTGCCATCATACCAGTTCCATCTGATACGCCGCAGCTGCAACCTAAACAATTTCAATAAATTAGTGTTATCTTGAACCATCAATAATCAAATATCGAGTAAAAAAACTTACATAATTTCGAATAATTCATATTCCAATTTCCACTGCCGCCCATAAGGTAAGGATCTTTACAAGCATGAGCCAAGTTTGGTAAAAGGGTCTGGTCCGATGATAACGAGCATAATTCAGAAGATAAATCCAGCTTATCTAGTTGCACTGGGGTTTGAAACTGCAATCCGTTACTTTGAGATGGTAATTGGATTTCCATGCTGAAAGAAATCGTATCGGAATATTTCAGTTATTTCAGGGTAGCGAAAACGATTTTTTTTTTTTTTCTAAATACGTACAACTATTTTTTTCAAAAATTATCATTTTTTTCTTAAAACTAAAAAAAGCTAAATTTATAACAATTTTCTAAAAAGAGTCAAAATTGAAAAAAAATTTTAAGTCAAAATTTGTAACAGTTTTTTAAAACCCCAAAACTTGTAAACATCTTCAAAAAAAACAAACTGTGTAAAAATTTTTTTAAAAATGCCCAAAATTTGCTTTTTGTATTTTTTTAAAAGGAAACATTCAAATTTGAAAAAAAAAAACGATCAAAAACAATTTTGTGAGTCGTTGTCTAATAGCAGTGATGGAAAACTGAAATAATTTTAGTTCCGGTTCTAATTCCAGTTTCAGTTCTCAAAATTTTTTTGTTCCAATTCCAGTTTCATTTTCAGTTCTTAAAAGTTTTTAGTTTCAGTTTTCAGTTCCAAATACCAATTCCAAAATTTCAGTTTTTTCAACTTTGAAGGACAAAAAAAATGTAAAATTTTCTGTTAAAATTGATCTCCGTTGTTTTTCCTTTTCGATTCAAAGTACAATTTTTCGTTTTTCAAGCTCAAAACAAAAGATTTCTAGAAAAAAAGTCATACTTCAATAATATTTTTCGGAAATGTTGTGACTGACCTCTGAATTTTTCAACAAAAAATTTGAACGATGTATTTGAGAAGACGTTTTTAATTGGATGCAATTTCCGAGTTCACAACACAATTTTTCTTTATTCATTTTTCGAAGTAAATTTTCAAGGTTTGGAGTTTTTTAATAAAAAGTATTTGATTGATTGTGGTTTGGTAAATTTCAACATCAAAATGTTGACTTTTTCAAGTAGTATTTTCAATATAAAAATTGCAACTGCTGGAACTGGTATAAAACTGAAATTCATTTTAGTTCTCGTTCCAGTTTTCAGTTTTCAGTTCTCATCATTTCAGATCCAATTCCTGTTCCAGTTCCAGTTCCAGTTTTTTTCAGTTTCCAGTTTTAGTTCTTGTTCCAGTTCCAGTTTTCCATCACTGTCCAATAGGAACCTTGTGGCGTAATCGATATTTTTTTATTGTGGATTCGGACCCATTTTTAGTAAAGAATCCAATGGTGTAATCAGACCCCCCCCCCCATCGCTTTATTTTTGCTATAGAAGTTGAAACGTGTAATTCTCGTATGCTTTTTCACCGCAAGGCCTCGAAAAAATATCAATTGTCACCATAAGGTACATTTTCAAACCTTATTATATTCCATAGTACTAATAGTATTAAACATGATCTATCCAAACTCTCTTATGCAAAGACTTCAGATACCTTTTTATAAAAAGAAAATAGTGAAAACTGAAAATGGACCTTACAATGCCTGAAAAATTTTTTAGATCGGAAAACATTTCAAGTCAGAAATTTTTTATAAAGAATAAGCTTCGTTGAAAAAATTTTAGATAGGAAAATTTTTTGATAAAATTTTTTTTAAATAAACCTTTGTTGAAAAAATTGAGATTTGTAATTATTCTAGATTGGAAAACATTTCAAGTCAGAAATTTTTTATAAAAAATTAGCTTCGTTGAAAAAATTTTAGATAGGAAAAATTTTTAGTAAGAAAAAAATTTTAAATAAACCTTCATTGAAAAAATTGAGATTTGTAATTTTAAGCTGAAAAATATATTAGAATTGACGGATATCTTGAGGAAATTCAGGGGTTGGGACTTTCGTTTCGTTTTTGGTCTCAAAAAATAAGACAATTTTGTTCAAGAATGATGAAGTTTTTTTAAAACGTAATAACACTTGAAATTTCAATAATTTTTTTTCTTAAATTGATCAAAAATTCCTTTTTTTTTTTTAAAACAAAAAATAAGGAATTTACTTAAACCTCGACTTTTTGCTTTCGTTTTCTCAGAAAAAAGTTTTTTTTTCGTTTCTGTTTTCTTTATTGCACCCCTAGAATATTTATTAAAAATAAATAATCGAGAACTCAAATAATTGAAAGTTACCTCATTGTAGACGGAGGGAGGGAATTACTCAAGATGTACGGTGCATTAGGAATGCAACTTGTTGGACAATACACATTCACGTTTGGATTAACTTCCTGCAAAAAAAATTCATCTTCAGTTATTTCTCGACTAAAAACCTCAGATAAAAAAAAAATCACATACTGAATTAGAAAAATATTGATTTTGAACTCCAGACAAGACTTGTTGCAATTCTGAGATAATCTGCTGTTTCCTTTGATTCATAGCAACGAGATACTGGGACGAGGTAATCTTTCTAACGTTGTTATTTATGGTCAAAGGAGTGGAATCCATCAATGGCGAGGTATTCAGGACTTCATTAGGTTGCCTGTAATTTAAAAACAATCAGATTCAATCCACGGTTCGCTTTCTAAATCTACGTCATTGGATTTCAACTCACAATAAACTCAATTGATTGAAATCTGCGGAGAATTCGCAAGGCCGACAAAAACAACAATCATTTTTCTCCGTACATACGTCTCGGTTCAAAACTTGGCCGCAATCTTCCATATTTAGATCGATATCTGAAACAGAGCACGTTGAAGTAGCAAGTATTTCATAATATTGATTTTTCACAGACTTACTTCTCGACGGAATGGTAGCGCCATTGTTGTTTGTATTTTTCCCAAATGACAACACGTTTTCGTTTTCTTTACGTTGGAATTTTCTGTGCTTGGAACGATATCTGGATTTAAAAAAAAAAATCGAGATCATGTTTAGGATCTTCCAAGGTCTATTGAAAATAGTTTCACTTACTTTACTAATTCTTCTTCGGAATGGGCGAAAGTACAGCTGATACCTCGAGGACATAGCCCTTTAAGGGCCAAATCCCTGCAAAGACTAATTTTATATTTCGAAGCATGAACGGAAATATTACTCGCAGGATCACTATTCATTTTACGACATCCGTGCGTTTTGATAAAATTAACTAAACCAGAGACGACAATCAGAGCAGCTTCCAAAGCTGTCGATACAGTGGACCAGATCTGAGCTCCGAAATCTGCCGAAAAATGACACCAAATCGATAAATATTTTCAAATTTTATTCCACCAGTAATAAAATCTTACCAGAATTAACATCAATATCGGCCAAGTACTCTAAATGAGGCCGGAGGACGCATAAATTGCCCGGATCTCCGGTTCTCTGCAAAGCAATCACGAGTTCTTGAACGGACTGAGCGAACGACTGAGGATTCTGTAATTTATCGATGATCGACTGCATATGCGATTTATGAGCCGTATCGCCGTATAAGAGGGCCGACCATTGATCGGGAGCTATTCGTAGACCAGCTTCGGTGGCTATTTCGACTATTTGGGCATCGTGTTCGCGACGTAGTGCATCGTACGTGCGAAATTCCTCTTTCAGCTTCATCAATGATGAATCTCCTTCACGTTTCGATACCTGAAAACAATTCAATATCAGGATCTGAAGTCTTGGGAAACTCGAAACTTGAAAATGAATTCTTACAACGAAACAAGATGCTCTGTAGAGTAATTGAACGACGTGCCCTATGCTTGTTTTAGAAGCTTGAGGGAAATGTGGCTCGAGTCTTTGAACGACGAACATGACCAGTACTTTACGAGATAACGCCGATCCATCTTCCAAGGCCAACAATACTAATTTCAATACTTCTTCTTGCATGGCTGCAAATTATACGATTAGAGAAATTTTAATCGACGAATTGACCTGTAAAATGGAGCATACCTGGTCCCAAAAATTGACATCCTCGAGCTCTCACAGCAGCCCATAAATTAGTCGATAGCTGCTGAGGATTTTGGTGCTGGATTATCAACTCTGTAACGGTTCGTTCGCCCAAAGAACGAGCTGCTTTTAAAGCTCTAATTCTACCTTCTTCTTCTAATAATTGACAATTGATTAGCATCACTAGTTTACGTTGCATTGGACGTGATAGCACATTGACTCCGCCAGAAGTACTCAGAACTGTAATAAAATGGTCATTAGAGCTGATGATATTACGAAAATCAAATCTGTATGATTACCTGACGAAAAAGGCTTCAAATATAGGGCAATATCTTCGATGTGTTTCAAAGCTTTAATGTAGTGATGTGAATCGTCTGGCTTGAGGTTTACACTACTTTGTAACTTCATTTGGACTTGATTCTTTTCCGATAAATTGTACACCGTCGATGAGACCAACTGCAGCAGGGCGTAGTTGACTGGTAAATCGTTAATATCGATGGTAATGGCCGTCTGAAAAAATCACCGAATAAGATTACCAATGGTGGAAAAAAATATCGAGAAAGTCGTCCAACTTACTTGATCGAACGGGCATTGTTTAATTTGTAACTTGGATAAACATAGTTTACAAACTGTATGGCCACAAGCGAGACTAATTGGATTATGAAGGTAATCATATTCGTTGCAACACACCGGACATATAAGGAAATCGGTCCACTGCGGCGTTTGTATTGGCATTTTGATTATTCTATACGATCACTACGAGTTATTTCGATGAATTCGAAAGCGCACAGATAGGGGTGTATTTGTAAACTGTTTTTTTACGCGATTTCATCGTATGAGTCAACGTTCTATAAACGGAAATACAATTTACGGATATGATTTTTCCACTCAGTTGTCAACGAGAAAAGAATACATTTTGGATTTCAATCGATCGCTACCTCGAGATGGGATCATGTTCGCGACATTTTACAACGTTTGCGGAAACGTTACCAGCGAAATTGGTAATTCGAAGGGGTAATAGAATCGCGAAGAAGCTGTATAAATTTATCGTTTCATCGCGAAAACAAGATAATAAAGCAAAAATTCGAAGCAACAGCTGATTTGACCTTTTTTTGACGTAGCAACGTAACTGGATCGATGAAATAGGTAAAGGAACGTTTTGGTAGGATAATAAAGCGGCCAGTGTTGCCAGTTACCGGCAGTGATGCCGGAGTAACGAATTAAAAATTCAAAGGTTTTTTCCTAAAAAAATTTTCAACTCTGTGGACGTGTAAAATTTTTTAATTCCAAATTTAAAATTTTTTTCTCATTGTATTTTTTAACTCAGACGAAATTAAATCTACTGACTCTGAAAATTTCTTCCTAGAATTTTTTCTTAGGATTAGAATTTTTCTCAACATTTTTTCTGAGGACTAAAATTTTTCTCAGGTTTTTTTGAGGACTAAAATTTGTCTCGAATTTTTTCTGGGAACTAAAATTTTTCTCACAAGGGAGGTATCCCAACTCGAAGTAAAATTTTGAGCCCAAACAAAAAAAAAATCGAAAGTACATCATAACAGGACCCAGTATCCAAAATTTAAGGTGCTGAAATTCATTTCTCGATTTTTGGCGAATTTTTAAATTTTTTCCATGAAAATTTCTTGCCCAAAAATGCGAATTTGAACTCAAAGTTGCGGATTTCCGTAAATTATGCTTTAATCGATCAAATAGGTCACCAATATGAGTAATCCGCGATTATAGGTGCTGAAGTGCATATTTTTGTAGGCTTTTTTCCAGCGCTGAAAAATTCCAAAAAATTTTGGTGGCACCGAAACGTCTTGAAACCGCTTCGATTCGATTCGGGAGGTCGAAAATACGGTATCTAGTATCTACCAAGTTTCAACTTTTTACTTCGATGTATGCGCATTAGGCGAATTTTTAAATTTTTTCCAGGAAAATTTCTTACCCTAAAATGCGAATTTGAACTCAAAGTTACGATTTTGTAAAATTATGTTTCAATCGATCGAATAGGTCACCAATATGGATAATCCGTGATTATAGGTGCTGAAGAGCATATGGGGCATTTTTATGGGCTTTTCTCCAGCGCTGGTAAATTCCAAAATTTTCTGGTGGCTCCGAAACGTCTCGAAACCGCTTCCAATCGATTCGGGAGGTCTAAAATAGGATATATACCAAATTTCAGCCTTTTTCGTTGATTAGATCAAATTTTCATATTTCGGGGCGGAGATAATTTTGATATTTCAAAAATTCGCCAAAAATCGAGAAATGAACTTCAGCACCTGAAATTTTGGATACGGGGTCCTGTTATGATTGTATTTTCGATTTTTTTTGTTTGGGCTCAAAATATTACTTTGAGTTGGGATACCTCCCTTGTCAGCATTTTTTTGAGGACTAAAATTTTTCTCAAAATTTTCCTGAGCAGTAAAATTTTTCTAAAAATTTTGGGAAACGAGTTAGTAAGCTGAAATTTGGGTATGTAGGAGACAATCTATATCTATCAGTGGAAAAAATTTCAGAATTTTTTCCACCAAAAGCTTGATTTAGAACTCTTACCAAATGAGAGTCCCTCCCAGTTTTTGGGGGTAGGGGCCAAAAATTATAAAAATCATATCGTTGACCCGTACTGACTTTATATCGAGAATTTCAGCTTATTAGGTCATTTTCTTTGGACTGTAGGCTAAACAATGTAAACTTAATAATGAGAAAAACTCCATTAAATTTGAATTTTTCGATTTTTCATCCAGGAAAAGACCTAAAAGGGTCTCCAAAGCTGAAACCTTTACAAGACAAATCAAAGGCGCCTTTGACTTCCTAGCTGAATTTGGGGCCTCTAGGGAAAAAGAGTAAACTTTTATGGCCTCAAATGAGTAGAGATGAATTAGAAAGCTGAAACTTAAATATATGTTGGAGACAATTTCGAGACCTACTTAGGTGGTTAAAACCAGAATTTTTTTTTAACCAGGACTTTTTTAGGACCCTCATCAAAGAGAACCCACTCCCAGTTTTTGGGGCTAGAGGCAAAAGCACCTCAATGACCCATGGGACTGAATACCATATTTTTGGTGATATACACTATGCAGCCAAAGTTATCAAAATTTAAAGGTTAATGTGAAAAAATTCAGTGCACTGAGTAACTGTATTGAAAAATTGTATTTAACGAATTATTATTATTACTTATCTTCTATCTATAAATTTTATATCGATAGATCGTTCTGGAATACGATTCATTCGATAAATCATGCCTACATTAGGTGGGGTGACTGGTTCCAGTTTGTAAGCTTTCAAAATCTGGAATGAAAATGTTTCATTAGAGTCGTAGGTAGATATTCTAATTTGACTAAATAATCAAAATATTTACAGATTTTAATAATATAACGCTTTCTTGTTCCGTTAACCATCGTCCTGGGCACATTCGAGCTCCGAATCCAAAAGGCAACGACGCAAAATGACTAAATTTGTTCTTTTTTACAACTTTTTCCGAATGTAGCCACCGTTCTGGTTTATAAAGGTGAGCATTTTCGAAATATTCTTCGGATACAGACATGGCAGAGTGAAAAGCTGTTATGTAGGTCTGTGGATTTGAACAGATTTCAGTAAAATGCAAAACAATTTACTTCAATAATAAGAGTTGAAAACTAACATTGGCAGGAATAAGGTAACCATTCATAACTACATCTAAAGGAAGGGCTCGAGTAGTTCCACCGGCAGTAGCTGACAGTCTTAATGTTTCCTTGACACAAGCTCTCAGGTAGGATGACGAATTATTCTCGATATCGTTCAAAGCAGCGACTTGACATCTTTCGTTGTGTGATAAGTAGTAGAGGGTCATTGTAATCGTTGAAGAGATCTAAAATCGTATAGATGTAAAATAAAAACCAATTTATAGATATATCATTTTCCCACTATAGGGATGTCGAGATATCTAATCCCTTGAGAACAAAAATTCCTCAAAAATATTTTTATGGTGGAGGGAGGGTGGGAAAAATACCTCTAAAGTCTCCATCAACCTACCTATTTATTTATCTGTTTCCTAAATTCTGACATTTTATCTTGAATTTGGTCAGTTTGTAAAATATTTTAAAAATATTTAGGTATTTCTAGCTTCAAAATTTTACTAAATAAGTACAACAGGAATGAATGTTCAACCCACGACTAGATTTACATGAAATATATTGTATTTTGACTCATGCAAATTTTCAACTACCAAGCAACTCTATTTTTTTCGAGTCCATACCTATTATTTTCAAAAATCTTTCAACTCTGATGAAAATTTTTTCTCAACTCTGAAATTTAAGCCTAAAAATTATTTTCCAAGTCTAAAATTTTAGAAAAATTTTCTCAGCTCTGGTATTGGTTCAATTCTTGAAATTTTTCCTCACCTTTAACATTTTTCTAAAATATTTTCCTGCTGTGTTGCAAAATTCTATGTCAAAATTGTTTTCAGCTCTTGAAATTTTTTCTAATTTTTTCAAATTTTAACTTTAAATTCTGATAAAAAAATTTCCCCAATTTTTTTCAACTTTGGTATTTTTTTCGGCTTTAAAATAGTTTTTTACTCTAAAATTTTCAGGATAAAAATATTCTGAAAAATTTTTGAATAATTAAAGATGAAAAAATTTTAAAAGAATTTAACGTTTTTAGAAATTTTAAGATGTAAGAATAGGATTTTGAGTTGAAAGTTGAGAAAAAATGTCAGTAAGGTAAAAATTGAAAAAAAACCATCTTGGAGCTAAAATATTATGAGGAAGAAATTGTTAAGTTGGAATAAAATGTTAATTTAAATTGAAAAATTGAAATGCTGAGAAAAAATCTGAAGAATTGAAAAAATTTAGGTGTTGAAAAAAACTTATATTGAGAAAAAAATACTAGAGATGAAAAAATTTTGAACACAATGTAGACTTGGAAAATAATGCAATTGAAGACTTGCATGAGCGTTCGCATAATTTTTTATATTCGTGCTTGATGCTTTTTCCGTACCTGCTATCTACAAAGGGTATGGACGGATAAGGGGTGAATTTGGCCCCCGGCGCTTTTGGGCTCCTAAACACCTCAAGTCATGTATATTGACTAGAAATAATTTTTCACAAAATTTTGGACCCCTACCCCCCTCTCTTTCGGAGCTATGGCCATTTTATTGCATCATTTTCAAGAATTTTTAATTTCAACGGAAGTGAAGGAAATTTTCTGTTCTTTGGCACAAAGTTACATCTGGTAGAGGTGTATTCATGATAATTTTTTCAACAATTTTGGTGCACTCCTTCACGTTTTTTCGGTCATTTGAAGTTTTCAATCGTAAAAAACACCATATAAGCGAAGAGCGACCACCCTGGAAAAATTCCTAAAAAATGCGGTTTTTTATGTAGAATTTTACTATGTATTTGGTTTTGGCGATTTCTTTGAACTAAGGGCCGAAAATCGCGAAAAACCGTACAGAAATGTTGTAATTTTAGCAGATTTTTCAAATTTTGAGCGCTTTATACAGAAAGAAATAACCAAATAAGAAAACCAATTTCAAATTCGTGTTCAGCAGGTCAAAATACCCCGGTAAACACCCTTTTCGTAATAGTTTTGATTAATATTTCAAAATTCACCTTTCTCACTGATTTTTAATGAAAAAAAAAGGTGAATTTCGAGACTTCGAGTAGAAAAATCGCGAAAAACGTATTTTTCGGGGTATTTTGACCTGCTGAACACGAATATGGATTTGGTTTTTTCATTTCGTCATTTTTCCCTAAAACGTCCTCATTTTCAAGTTTGAATCGGGTCTCTCGAGCAAGAAAATTATTATACACAATAATTAATGTCATATTCGTGTTCTACGACCCAAAATTAGTCGGAAACCAAAATCTTTCCATTTCAAATTTTTTGAGTCACAGTTCAGCAACAGAAAACTTCCAAGAGGAGTGATGGTGAATTTATTTTCCACGTATCCTCCATGTCCTTGACATTAAATCGTGCCAATGAGTTACAATAGGTATTGCGTGCCCGGATTTCGAACAATAAGTTTTTGAAATTTTTCCACAAGAATCAACATTGCAATTCGAGATTGAAAAAAGTTTCACGAAAACAGGAGCGGAGCATCGAAGATGCTTGATTTTTTTCAAATATTCCTTATTGTCATTTTGGCATCTCGTTGTTGCGCTGAACAAAATTAATTCATTATTGATTTTCTAGTGGGGGGGAGGTGTGGGAGGGAAGCATTGGGGGGGGGGGGCATTGTTGGTCAAAAACACAAGAACACCTTTTTTCCGAAAATAAAACAGTATTTAAGACCAATAACATCACTATTAATAGTATTAGGAATTTGGAAATTGAAATGGGAGGATTTCAACCCTAGGACTACCATAAAATCAACGTATTAAAAAAGTGGCAAAAATGAAACCAAATCTGAAAAACTCTCAACTCTATGTACGTCTTAGCAGATATATTTCGGCAAAGACGTTGAAATACCTATACATACCTAAATTAGAGGAAAAGGATGTAAATGGGAGCTTGGGGATGAAGACAGAGGTAGTACACATGAGAAAATTACGAAATGAAAAAAACCAAATCCATATTCGTGTTCAGCAGGTCAAAATACCCCGAAAAATACGTTTTTCGCGATTTTTCTACTCGAAGTCTCGAAATTCACCTTTTTTTTTTCATTATCAGTGAGAAAGGTGAATTTTGAAATATTAATCAAAACTATTACGAAAAGGGTGTTTACCGGGGTATTTTGACCTGCTGAACACGAATTTGAAATTGGTTTTCTTATTTGGTTATTTCTTTCTGTATAAAGCGCTCAAAATTTGAAAAATCTGCTAAAATTACAACATTTCTGTACGGTTTTTCGCGATTTTCGGCCCTTAGTTCAAAGAAATCGCCAAAACCAAATACATAGTAAAATTCTACATAAAAAAACGCATTTTCTAGGAATTTTTCCAGGGTGGTCGCTCTTCGCTTATATGGTGTTTTTTACGATTGAAAACTTCAAATGACCGAAAAACGTGAAGGAGTGCACCAAAATTGTTGAAAAAATTATCATGAATACACCTCTACCAGATGTAACTTTGTGCCAAAGAACAGAAAATTTCCTTCACTTCCGTTGAAATTAAAAATTCTTGAAAATGATGCAATAAAATGGCCATAGCTCCGAAAGAGAGGGGGGTAGGGGTCCAAAATTTTGTGAAAAATTATTTCTAGTCAATATACATGACTTGAGGTGTTTAGGAGCCCAAAAGCGCCGGGGGCCAAATTCACCCCTTATCCGTCCATACCCTTTAGTCACGATGTTCAAAATTCTCAGAAATTTTGCCGAATTTACAAAAAATTTGTGAAATTTTTCCATGTAAAATAATTCAGAGGGTCCGGCTGTACTGCTAGTCGAAGTTTTAGCAAGCATAAAATTATCAAAAATTGATTTTCAAATTAATTTCGTTCTTTGAAAAATCTATCGATTGTTTTTGTCATTGAAATAATAATAAAAAAATGTGATGGGGAGGGGGGGGGGTGATGAATAGAGGCATCAATGCTATTTATACGCCTTACGGAATCAATTCCCGATAAGAATACTTCTGTAGCTAAGACACGAGCTTCATTCAACGATAAATTTGAATCTTGGAATAATATTTTCATAAATGAGTCGTTCCATTCATTCACCGGTTTAATCATCTCTTTATACATGAATCTGTAACATAACAATTGAAAAATTTACATCTCAGATAATATTCATCTAATAATCGATACGAAACTGAATTCAAAAAAAAACCATACTCGTTTATTAAATTATGCCCCTGCTCCAATTTCCTGTATCCTTTCGTTTTGATGAACTTCCACACCGGAGGTTCCGAATACGTAGCGAACAGTCCATCCATAAAAGTACAACTCCCTTGGATGACTTTTTTCAGATTTTCTTCATCAGATAAATGTCTTCCTGGGCATATGATGGACATACCTTGTATTAAAATTCATTATAATATTCTGTATTATGAAGACATGTTGTCAACCTGTTGCATAGTTTATCTACTTACATTCAATAGAGTATCGATACATATGAGAACAAAGATTAGCCAAGATGTGATTGCCATCTCTTCGATTTCGAATATAAACGACGAATCTATCAGCAACTTGATTATTTACATCAATATAATTCGATAAATATGATTTAGACAACAACGGAGCCAAAGCTTTGCGAAGTTTGTACCAATTAGGTCCATTTCTGAAAATTTAATCACAATGATTTACATGTTTCGTCCACAGCGAAGTAATTTGAGGATTTAAGTTACCCAGGAACTACACCCACTGCTCCGAAAGTTCGTCGATGGTACAATGATAACGCCGGCAGTGGAACACGATCTGGGTATTTGCCTTCATGTTGAAAGATTTTCGAAGCATTTTCACTATCAGTCGTGATGACGAAACTTTGGCCCGGAAATTTGAGGTAGAATACTGGACCATGCTTGAGACTCAAATCTTGAGCTGCTTCGGTAAGTTTATCCTTATTGTAAGGCCCTGAAGAAAATCACGAATGGAACGTACGAATTATAACTTTGAATATGGTACAAGATTACTGATTATAACGAACGCCAAAATATTTTTGTGCATGAACGTACCTTTTTCGAAGAATAAATATGAATGACCGATGATCGGATACGATTTCGGAGACGGTATTTCTTTGAAAGGACACACATCATTGCAAAGAATCCTGTAAGATGATTCATTTTTACAACAGTACTTGAGAAATAATTGAAAGATGAAATAATACAAACCTAAACAATTTCATAATGAATAACGCTGAACCGGTTTCTTATCTGCAAACTCAACTGCTCCACTGATAAGCTGAAGAGCTACAATGAAAATAAAAACAATGCAACTTCAAAGATTGATCAATAACAAGTTTTTTCAACGTCAAATTTTTGGGAATAATTTAACATTCCCTCTTTTTTCAATTTTTTTTCCAAATCTGCAATTTGTCTCAAATGACAAATGCTACAATTCTTTTTCAAATTTCAAACTTCTTTCTCAAATTTCTCAAACCCAAAATTGTTTGAAAAAAATTGAATGGTAAAAAGTTTCGAAAAAAATGTAGTTGAAAAAAATTCATTTTAGAAAAAAGTTTGGAAAAAAATGTTACGAATTGAAAAAATTTAGAGAAAAAATTCTGAGTTGAAACTTGAAAGATACTATGAAATTGTGCAGAGAGAAATGAAAGATTTTCCCCTTCACCTACCTATATGCTTTTTCTTGGAAAAGAATGTTACAAAACATTTCAATAATCCAATAAATAAATAAAACAATAAAAAAAAATCAATTATGAAATCGCTCAAATTCAGTCAAAAATCTCAAATTCGTTCAAGAATCAAGATCAAACATTCAAACTTCAGTTTCTACCATGTTTCTCCAAATCACGGGGGGGGGGGTGATCTTACTTGAAATCATCGTGCTTATAAAACGAAAAGAAATGTTTTAGCCTGGCAGCGACTTTCTGGAGGGTGAGGGTGAGGGGGTAACTTATTCCCCCCACCGGAATTTTTCCGTATGTAGTTGGGAAATTTCATCATTTTTACCCATGAGTTGGAAAAATTCACCATTTGTACTCTTATTTTCTCAAGTTGGAAATTCTCATATTTTCCCAGTTTGAAAAAATTGTCTCATGTTCCCAAATTGAAAAATTTTCATATTTTCCCAAGTTGGAAAAATTCACCATTTTGTACATTTATTTTTCCAAATTGACAAAGTTAAACATTTGTGCTGTCATGTTTTTTTTAATGAGAAAACCAGAATTGAATAATAATTTTCTAGAGGAAAATTCATCATTTGTATCTATATTTTTCCAAATTGAAAAAATTGAACAATTTTTAATTTTTTTAAAAATGTAAAAGAGCAATCAAATTTTCAAAATACTTTAGAACTGCCTCGTTGTATTTTTCCTTCCATTGTTTTAAAATAATCAAAATTCCTACGGCAGTGATATTTTCGATGTTTGAAAACCGAATTTTTAAAAATTTTTGTCCTTGCAATTTTTCATTCAGAATTATCATCTGCTCCAAATTCCAAAACATTGTTTTATAACACCATTGTGGTTTTAAAGATTTTCACCCTTTCTTCCCTCGGGCCAAATGTGGCTCCCTCATATTCACATTGAAACTACAAACTTTTATTTAAAAAATTATAATTTTTCTTGTATCACCATCATAATTCATTATAATTTAAAAAACGAACAGAATTTTTAAATTATAATTTTTCTTGAAATTTTTTGCCGTCGCTTCGCTCGGGGCCAATTGACAATTTCGTAGATGAACTTAGTAATAGAGTTGAAAAAATGACAGAAATGCGGAATAAGTAATGAAGCGAATGAGAGTAAAAAGAGGCCAACTCTTTTAGAATTTAATTCGATCGGCAAATTTATGCCATGTTTGATTGTTCAATAACTTCTCAAAAATTGAAATGAAAGAATTTCCCACGAGTTTCTGAATAATTAAAGGTCTCCGAAATTTGAAGTTTTAGAGTTTCTTGTTTGAAAACAGCCTTAGTTCAACAGGTTGATTCTGATTGGTCGAGAATAACCAATCAGAATCAACCTGTTGGACTATGGCTATTTTTTTTAAACAAAAAGCTAGAAAACTTCGATTTAGAACCACAAAAAAAAGTGTTGAAATTTTTTTTATCCAAAATAAATCACAGAATCGTTTTTCTCGTAAAATTTTACTTCAGAAACTGCAATAAAAAATTTCCTTATTTTGAACTGTTTTTTCTTTTTTAAACGAACGCTTCATTTTCTATACCACATTTGAAGTCCATTCATTTTTTTGATCTTTTTTTGCAAGACGAAAAATCCATACAATAGAGCTTCAGCAGTTGGAGGACAGCCTAGAAATTAAAAAAATTTAGAATTCAAAAAAGCCAAGAAGAAAATAGGTACCGGAGAAATTACCTTATAATTGCTCACCTGGTACATAGACATCAACTGGGATAATTCTGTCACAGCCACGAACTACAGAATACGAATAGTGATAGTATCCACCTCCATTGGCACAACTACCCATTGAAATTACCCATTTCGGATGTGGCATCTAAAAGTTTTCATTATAATATTATTGAGGTATAATTTGAAAAAACAAAACAGAACGAACCTGATCGTAAAGTCTTCTCAACGCAGGAGCCATTTTATTGGTAACAGTACCTGCAATTATGATAACGTCTGATTGCCTAGGACTGGCACGAAACACAATACCAAAACGATTCACATCATACCGAGGTGCAGCTACTTGAAACATCTCTACTGCACAGCAAGCTAAACCGAAAGTCATCGGCCAAAGAGAGTACTGGAGTGAGAAATATAATCATCAATGATCAATTTTACACACTGAAAAAAACACTGAGCAAGAAGTTACCTTACGACCCCAATTAACCACATCGTCCATTTTGGCAACCACATACTGGACTAAATTTGTTTTCGGATTTATTTGAAATGGAGAATACGGACGGTACTCTTTGCTAGCTGTATCTAAAAATAAATTACAGATAAATCTGGTGGGTTGAAGAAATAGATACCAACTCTTGTACAAATGCAACGAATCTGCGATCTATAGGCCTATCACAAAAAATATTGAATTCTTACTTTCAAGAACTTCACTACTGGTATTCGAAACATTACCATCGGTATTTGGGCGATCAGTTTGGCATGCAGCGGTAGAACTTATTCCTTTTCCCAAAATATTCAACTGTTGTTTCAAAAATGGGGCTAGAACAGAATTGATTTTCATCGATCGGAATTACAAATAAAAAGTTTCAATTTTGAGCAATACGTACAACGTCTAATTACTAGGGCCATGGTGAAAAGCTCGAAAGTAAACGTTTGTTTGAAAATCACTGTGTGTGCTTATTTATAAATAGTTCATTTTTATATCATTATTTCAAATAAAAATTCAACGTAAGATTACGCAAAACAATAAAAATTTACGCTTATGTAGAGTTGCTCTCCGTTCCGGGCTGTGTGTGTTGCATTTTCAACGTTTAAAACATGTTTATAACATGTTTTATACAATGTTGTGAACGCCGCTGTACATTGTAGATGGCAACTTGGCAGGGGCAGTAGCAATTCGGTCCTCGAGCTTCGTGGACTTCTAGCGTTCATACGACGAACGACCGAATCAACTGATCAATTCAATTCTCATCTTCCAAAATAAATAATAAATCATGGTGTCCATTCTCTGGAAAACCGGGAAAAGTCAAGGAATTTTGGAATTTTCTCTGGAATTTTTCGAAAATCCAAAAAAAAATGTAGATCATTTTTAGAAAAATGTTTTTTTCCTTTTTTTAATAAATTTTTCAAAAAATTTCGCCCTCGCTCGCCTCGCTCCGCTTGGGCCAAATTACCTATTACATTTTTTATCCAATTATTGTTTTATTCATCATTTTTTGTCGGTTGTAATGTACAATAAAATTGATATTAAAAATGAATGTCTTTATTCATTGAATTATGAATTTTCCAAAAAAAATTTCCCTCGCAACGCTCGGCGTAATTTACAATCTTTCTTTCTGCAGAATTTATTTTTAATCTTAAGTTTTTTGGAAACTTACTTTTTAATGAGCTGTAATGAGAAAGAAATGCCATGATGCCCTTGACCACGATGTTGAAAAAAAAAGGGAGGAAATGGAACAGAAATCGAAATTATTAGCCATGTTTTGGAAAAAAGGAATGAGGGAAAAGTGGTAAATTTTCATCTTTTGAAGATCTTTTTTTCGAACAAATTTTCGCCCTCGCTTCGCTCGGGCTCGGGCTCAACACATTTATATATTTCCATAACATAATTTATATTTTACCTTCTCATTCACTTTTTTATTTATTGGTACAAACTAAAAAATTGCAAGGGATTGCGTGAATTTATAAATTTGAGACAAGTGTTTTTCATTTTGGAGGGGGAAGGGGGAATGAAATGTGAAGAAAATTTTGAATTTTTATTCGCTCAATTTGGTAGACACCCCGGCATAATTTTTTTCATTTTTCAAAACTTAATTTTGTGTTGGAATACTTGGTTTTTCCTTTTTATTAAATTTTTTTTCTGTAGGTGATCAATTCAAATTTTCAAATTTTTGTGAATTTTTTTCGACCCGAAGAGGGGCACAGTGGTGCGGCCCCGAACGATTTTGTTTTCGGGTTTCGGGGCTCGGGTCTTGGGCTTTCAATTAAAAATTTATCGGGTCTGGGCTTGAGAATTTCAGGTTTGGGTTTCGGGGCTCATGTTTATTGCTTTAATGAAAATGTTCGGGGCTTTTTGGGGCTTTTCGGGGCCTGAGGCAAAAAATTGCAAATTTAATGGATTGGCATTTTTTCAATGATATCCTCCATTTTCATTAGTTTTTTTTTTAGGCATGCGAATAATGAACGTGATGGGAAAAATTTGATGAAAATTGAGGGAAAATGGAAGAAAATTACTCTTAAAAATATGTCACCCCACCCCCTTCCCCTTCACTTTAAAAAAAAATTCATCGGATTCGTAATCGACGACCTCGAGAACCTAGATTTCGATTTATGTACTACTCGAACATTTCGAGAATTTTGATTACAGTCCCCTTCCCACCCCCTTGCACCCAAACAATTTTTTATGGTCAGATTCGTGATCTCCTACTACACAAATATTTTAGGGGAATTTGAATTTCAGTACCTCCCCCACCCCTCCCCATTACACCGAATCAATTTTTGTTTGTCAAATTTGAAATCTACGACCAAAAAAAACTATACCTAAACGTCCTAAACTACATATAACCCACTTTTATCACTTTTTTTAAAATAATGAATTTCAAACGTTTTGACTTATGAGGGTTCTCCAGTGCAGTGTGCAGTATGCTATACTTACAATTAGTTTTTCACAAACTTCAAAAATTTTCAACTTTGAGAATTTTGGAAATAAAAAAAATACAATCATGCAATATCATGCAATTTTTTTTTTCGACTTCAATCTTCAATCAAAAATAACGCCTAATTACAACTATTTTTACACAATTTAACATTTTCACAGAAAGCTCTGAAAAGCCTCAATCAGGGTTCAGGCTTCGGGGCTCACGTTAGGGGCTTGGTTTTCAGTAAAAGGGTTTCGGGTTTCGGGGCCGAGCTTCGTAATGTAAATTTTTTAACGTTTCGGGGCTTGATTATTGGGCTTCAGAATAAATGGATCGGGGCTTTTTCGGGTTTCAGGTCCCGGTCCCGGTCCGGGCCGCACCACTGGAGGGGCATCTAAAGATCTCGTAAAAAGTATCTATGCAGTGATTTTGAAAAAAAATCGTTAGACCCTATACATTTTACGGATGATTTTATTTGTACTTTTAATTTTTATTTAAAAAAAAAAATAAAAAGTGACAAAAGTTGGTAACATTGCTAAGTCGATTTCCATTGGTTGATTTTTTAGTTACAAAAAATAATCGCTAGGTTCGCTGTGTGCTATGTTTTCATAAAAACCATTTTTCTGCGAGATATAACGACATTCTGAGCATTTTTTTGTAATTTTATTTTGAAAATACGTTAATTTATAAAAATTTATTATTTTCCCCCTTACTGCGAGCTTTTTTGATGAAAAAATTGCAAAAAATGAGTTTTTCCATTGTTTCCGAATTATTTTTTCTGAATGACGAGGCAATGAGGCATTGCTAATTTCGCAGTAAACACGAACAGAGATAAGAGTGTTTGCGTGTTTCAGCGTGTTTTATTAATTTTTTACGTCGGTAGATAATTATGATTTATTTTCATCTTATCACTGTCAATTTAATAATTATCACGTTTTAAAATACGCGTAATACAGTTATCGATCGTTCAATAATGTTACTCGCAGACGACCGCGAAATATCGAACAATAATCGGATATAGTGCTTGGTTCCGTTACCAGAAGTGCGTACATCAGGAAGTATCGAACAGTTTCAAGGTTACGATATGGTATAATGTTTTAAAAAATCACTCGCAGCTGCATCCTTTTCATTTCAACTGTGCAATAAACTCGAAGCAAAGATGTCCGATAAACCGCAAAGTGTTAAAATAGGCCACTACATCTTGGGTGCCACCTTAGGCGTTGGCACTTTCGGTAAGGTGAAAATCGGAGAGCATCAATTGACTAAACATAAGGTGGCAGTGAAGATACTGAATCGCGAAAAAATCAAAAGCTTGGATGTCGTTGGTAAAATACGCAGAGAAATACAAAACTTGAAGTTATTCAGACATCCGCATATTATAAAATTATACCAAGTCATTAGCACTCCTACCGATATATTTCTCATTATGGAATACGTATCCGGAGGTGAGCTATTCGATTACATCGTTAAACATGGCAAACTAAAGGAACACGAAGCTCGCAGATTTTTCCAACAGATCATCTCCGGCGTTGACTACTGTCATAGGCACATGATCGTGCATCGAGACCTAAAACCAGAAAATCTTCTACTAGATCATAATCTTCATGTGAAAATAGCCGATTTCGGATTATCCAACATGATGACAGATGGCGAATTTCTACGTACTAGTTGCGGATCTCCTAATTACGCAGCCCCTGAAGTAATCTCCGGTAAACTTTACGCCGGGCCTGAGGTAGATATTTGGTCCTGCGGCGTAATTCTTTATGCATTATTGTGTGGAACTCTACCGTTTGACGACGAACACGTGCCTACGTTATTTAGAAAAATTAAATGCGGTATTTTCCCATTACCGGATTACCTCAATAAATCGGTGGTTTCGTTGTTATGTCACATGCTACAAGTCGACCCTATTAAAAGGGCTTCTATCGAAGATATCAAGAAACACGAATGGTTCCAACATGACTTACCTACTTACCTGTTTCCTTCGCCTATCGAACACGATTCCTCCGTCATCGACACGGACGCTGTTTACGAAGTATGCGAAAAATTCGGCGTCAAAGAACAAGAAGTACACAACGCGTTGCTCAGCGGTGACCCTCACGATCAGCTAGCCATCGCTTACCATTTAATCATCGATAACCGACGGATCGCCGACGAAGCAGCGAAAGCCGAAATCAAAGATTTCTATTTCGCCAGCAGCCCGCCCCCTGTATCATTCAGTCCGAGCGAATCACTCTCTCAGAGCCCATTTAAACCGCACCCCGAACGGATTGCTCCGGCTCGTGAGAGATCCTTGACCAAAGAAGGCTTCATCGACAGGAACAAAAACGCTAATAAGAAAGCCAAATGGCATCTAGGCATTCGATCGCAAAGCAAACCTCACGATATCATGAATGAAGTGTATAGAGCCATGAAAGCGTTGAATTTCGTGTGGAAAATTATCAACACCTACCACGTCAGAGTACGCTATAAGAATCCGGAGACCAAACGGTACTCGTTGATGTCATTGCAGCTGTACCAAGTAGACCATAAAAGTTACCTTTTAGATTTTAAAAGTCTCAGTAGCGAGCAAGACGCTAATTCGCAGAATAACACTACCGAATCCGAAGACGTCTGCAAAAATATCCCTCTCAACGTTGGCAACCATACGATGGAGTTTTTTGAAATGTGCGCAGCGTTGATTACCCAGCTCGCTCGTTAGGAAAAACTCGAGCGGTGAAAATCGACGCTGAGAGAATTGTTTCGGATCGTTGATCTAGGTTCAAATATTTTTACTGGTTTCTTGAAAATTTTCTCATTTCGTAGTATAGTCCAGGAATTATAGCAAAATTTTTACGCGAATCTCGGAATCGTTGGGGGAAAGCTGAATTTTACATTATTTGTACATAATAGCCTACCAAACATACTCCTAAAAGTTGCACCCCCCAACTCGCCGGCTACCCCCGCAAGAGGTCAATAACCTTTGCGAATTTACGTTTTTTGACTGTAGCGCCCAAAGGAAGGGTCGGAGAGGGAAAAGTGGTGAAATAAAAAATGTTCTACGTAAAATTTCCTATAAACTTGACCAGTTCAATTGTTCTCAAAATTGCGACATTCAACTCACAGTGGGGGTTAAACTTGGGGGTTAAATTTTTTCAACTTGGAAATTTTTTTTAAAAAAATGATTATTTATTTTGTAATTTGAAGTTATAATGGGCTCAAAAATATGCTGTAAAAAGTTGCACCCCCCAACTCGCCGGCTACCCCCACAAGGGGTCAATAACCTTTGCGAATATACGTTTTTTGACTGTAGCGCCCAAAGAAAGGGTTGGAGAGGGAAAAGTGGTGAAATAAAAAATGTTCTACGTAAAATTTCCTATAAACTTGACCAGTTCAATTGTTCTCAAAATTGTGACATTCAACTCACAGTGGGGGTTAAACTTTTCCAAATTTGAAAAAATGTGAAAAAATAGGTAATTTCATGTGTAATTTTAAATTGGAATGGGCTCAAAAGTATACTGTCAAAAGTTGCATTCGGCAACTTGTGATCCACCCCCGTATGAACACATAAAATTATCAATTTTTTCAAAAATTTTCCAAGTTGAAAAAGTTTAACCCCCAATGTAAGTCGAATGTCGCAATTTTGAGAACAACTGAACCGATCAAGTTTGTAGGAAATTTCACGTAGAACATTTTTTATTTCGCCACTTTTCCCTCTCCGACCCTTCCTTTGGGCGCTACAGTCGAAAAACGTATATTCGCAAAGATTATTGACCTCTTGCGGGGGTAGCCGGTGAGTTGGGGGGGGGGGGGTGAAACTTTTCACAACATATTTTTGAGCCCATTACAACTTCAAATTAAAAAAAAAAATATTATTTTTTCAAAAAATATTTTCCAAGTTGAAAAAGTTTAACCCCCACTGTAAGTCGAATGTCGCAATTTTGAGAACAACTGGACCGGTCAAGTTTGTAGGAAATTTCACGTAGAACATTTTTTATTTCACCACTTTTCCCTCTCCGACCCTTCCTTTGGGCGCTACAGTCAAAAAACGTATATTCGCAAAGGTTATTGACCTCTTGCGGTGGTAGCCGGCGAGTTGGGGGTGCAACTTTTAGGAGTATGTTTGGTAGGCTATTATGTACAAATAATGTAAAATTCTGCTTTCCCCCAACGATTCCGAGGTTCGCGTAAAAATTTTGCTGTAATGCCTGGACTATAATTTCTAAATAGGGCTTTGGCCAATCTGGATAAGGGTCGTTCCATTATTATGTACTAGGTGTTTGCGACGATTATATTTTAATGACAGTTACTATGAATTTTATTCTTAGCTATCGGATTTCATTTTCTTTTTATTATTTTAGTTAATTTATAACTATGTATTTTTTTTTCAAATTCTAACGGAATGAGTTATATATTGTGATTGAATTCGGTCGTGTTTTCTCGGTCTCAAGTGTACCATTTATTTTTAATTATTTTATCTCCTCTTGTTTGTAGCAGTTTGCTAGACTACGAAACGTTATCTCGAGTATTTTGTTTATTTTTTTGATAATCCGCGTTTTTATTAAATGTTTTCTTCTGTTTTTAATTATTTGTTTATTCGGTATCATGTTCGCGATGCGTAAATTTTTTGAAAATACACCGAGTCACGCTTGTATTTAAATTTTATTTTTTTAATTGCTAGAATTTGTGAGAGAAAATACGTATAAGCGTTTCAATTTTTGTTTCTATTCGCCATTCAGGTGTTACCCTTTTTCAAGTAAAGTTCTGTTTTATTTTATAGCAATAATTTTATTTTGCTAATTACTCGTTTTAATTTTTGTGTGTTTTTTTCTTGTAATGTAACAGCTTTAGAATTAACGTGAATTCCGATTTTTTTAAATCTATTTTTTGCACTGATTTATATGTATTTGGAGGGCATATAAAACTATATTATTTTTTATAGATTAAATTTTTTTATCCGAAGTGTTGATTTATTTTCTTTCAAGTTGTTGCGAGTTTTTATTGCACTGATGAGAAAAAAAATTAGCAATTTATGTGGTTTTTTACTGGGGAAATTTTTTAATTACGTAGCTATCTCGATAAATTGCTTTACATTCAGGCGCAGCTTCTATACTACGTACAACGTATAATAAATCTTCGTAGAAAAAACAACCATCGGAAATTAAATGACCCAGATTCAAAAGAAATTTTTATTAATATCGGTACATAAATTTACAGTAAAAAATTGTTCCAAAAATTAAAGTTGACTGATTTTCAAAAATGCAAGTCATGCGACAGGTAAAAAATTGCTTGAAAGCGATACTGAGAAAAAAATTCGTTGTGAAAAAATAGGTACTACGAGTGAATACAAACGTAAACGTACAAAAATATTCAAAAGAATTAACTCGCAAACAAAAAACACGCTGTAACCAAGCAGAACACATAAAAAAAACAGAATAAAACTAAACTTACAGCAAAAATAAATTTTGCAGTCTTAAAATCAAAAATTGCTCAAACTTGGGGTAATTTACGCCCTTTGTGACGAAACGAGATTCCATATAATACTGTTACAGAATATGGCATTCAGAAAAGTCTTAAAAAATAATGTCTTTCGTGAAAGTGACGATATTGGAAGACAACTCATTCCTCTGGGGGTTTAAAAGTTAAAACACATCTTAAAATCGTAAGAGTAAAAAAAAAATCGGTGGCATAAGTAATATACACTTAAATTATAACTGTGATACAAAATCATAAAAAGTAAAAAAAAAAAAAGTCGAACGAATTACGTTGAAAATATACACAACCAATTGGACGGAAAAATTGTCATAATATAATACATACAAAAGTGCATTTATGTACTTTACGCTTTAGTTTCTTGATCCATTTCAAATCGACTCTGAGATTCTTTGAAATATTTTTCTTTTTTTTCTTGTATGCGAGTTTCAGTCAAAAATAAAAGACCCGAAGCCAACAAAGCGAATACACTGGCAATGGCCACACCGAAAGACCATCCGAAAAAGTTATTGTCATGTCCGGGCATCCAATTATCTCGATTACCATATAGACCGAAAATTAGAACGCCTATGGCTGCGCTACTGCCTGTTAACAGTTTAAAAAGTAGATTGTAAGGATTCTATTTCCATCAGTGACGTACCGATAGGAGAGGAGGGGGGGGAGCTCCTCCCCTGAGGAAATTTTTTACTTGTGAGTTGGGAAAATTGAACATTTCAACACATCAGTTGGGAAAATTGGACAATTGGGATTAATTTTTTTGATGAAAAATAATAAATAAAATAGTTATTTTAAAAGTTGGAAATCAACAAAATTTTCACTTGTTCCAACTCAAAATTGGTAATTTTCCCAACTCGAAAATGGTAAATTTCCCAACTCAAAATTGGTAATTTTCCCAATTCAAAATTGGTAATTTTCACAACTCAAAATTGGTTGTTCTCCCAAGTGATGAGTAAAAATGTCAGTTGGGACGATTAGTATTTATTTTTTTAATGAAAACTGAATAAATAAAATGGTTACCTATTTTAACAGTCGGAAATCGACAAAATTTTCACTTTTTAGTTGGGAAAATTAGTCATTTTCCCAACCTTTTCCAACTGAAAATTTATCATTTTCCCAGCGAAGAATTATTAAACCGTTGTAATAAATGCTTTTTTAGAAAAAAAATTATTAATTACCTTGCAATTTAAAAATTTTCACTCGTCAAACAAAAAAATTTTATAGTTGTACTTGTAATTTAAAAGAGATTTTTTCGCACTTTTCTTCAAAATTATTCCAATTGATTTCATTGTTCTTATTCTCCTTAAAACTTATTTTTGATATTTGAAAATCCAATTTTTCAAAAGATTCGGCCTCGCTACGCTCGGCCATGATATATTTCTGCTTTAATCATTTCAAAGTAGAAACAATCGATTTTTCATCACAGTTTATTTTTCCAAAACATTATTTTATTGCACATTCAATTTGAGGTTTTCTAAAATTTTCGTCCTCGCTTCGCTCGGGCCAAATCCATCTCCCTATTCTTTACATTGAAATTACAAAATTTTATTGATGTAAAATTATAATTTTTCTTCGAAACTCCACCCTTCTTCGCTCAAGGCAAATAAACTATTTCGTATGTTTTTTCAACTACAATGGCATTGCTTGTAGGTTTAAAAAAAATAATTTGGAGCACCTAACCAATGAAAAATTAATTCAGATTTCTTATCTCAAAAAGGGTCTTATAGTAATGGGTTGAGTTTCAAAAGTTCGCAAAAATAATGAAAACGAGTAAAAAAATCAAAAAACCTCGCGACTTGGGGAAAAATCAGTACCTACATGTGAATTTTAAGAAATCAGCCGGAAAAGTTTGAAAAAAATTGGATTGGTTCGCAAATTTGAATCTTACCCCCCCCCCCGAATTCTGATATCGGCTATATGTAGTTGGGAATTTTGAGAATTTGAGTTGGGATTTTCACCTCTTCTCCCCCCCCCCCCCCCTGGAAAATGCCTTCGGTACGTCACTGATTTCAATATGGAAGTAATCTTATTCAAAATTGTCACACATACCAGCTGCAAGTAGAGTAAAACCGAGAGCTTTGGTCAATAATGTAAATCTTTCTTCGTCTGGAGTACAACATAAGAAGAAGATCAATACACCGACTGAAGATGCTAACACACAGATGAATGCGATCGTATAGAAAAATTGCGTCAATATCATAAAAGCTGGAATGGAAAAAAAAATTAAAATAATTTTTATAATGGAATAAACATGTGAAATATTAACCAAGATTAATGAAATGTTAGATGTAAGGTCGTATGTACTTCCCAGTTCCCCTTCGAGGTTAAAAGAAGAAATTAATGGTAGTGACCGATTTAACAGATTGACTCTATAACATGTATGTTGACCACAAGCTTTTCACGCTTCAGTGAATTAAATTACAGATAAAAGTAAAGAGTTTGAAAATTCACGAGAAATAATTTACTTATACGAAGGTGTGAGGGACAACAACCTAGCGTGATAACTTATCAGCGTTTTAAATTCTCAAAAGTACAAATTGACTGCAGTGGGGTAAAAAACAGTTTTTTTTTAAAAAAAACATGTTGGGATGTTTTTTTTTGTTTAGAACGTTTTTTTGTTTAAAACATGTTTTAATTAGGAATTTAGGAACAAAAAAAAAACGTGTTTTAAACACAAAAAAAAACGTTTTAAACGAAAAAAAAAACCATGTTCGAATTTCGAAATACAAAAATTTTTTCTTTCAAGATTTTTTCACATTGTTAATTTTTTATGGCATTTGATGAATTTTTAAAAAGAATTTGAGCAAATTTGTTCATCATAAACTATTACAATTCTTTTTGATTTTTTGGAGGCGAGGGGAGGGCGAGAAGTAGAAATAGAAATGAGTATGTGGTCGAAATTTTGAAAAAGTCCTACAAAATTTTGTATTATGACTCTGAAATTTTGTGAGATACTCCCAACTTTTTGGCAAATATCTTCAGAAAAATAAAACTGATCTTGGGTTTTCTAATAGGAAATAAAAGAACCACAATCACTTTTCCCACTTCAATTATAATAGATAGGTATTTTGATTTTTGAAAAAAATAAATAAGTTAAAATGAAATCAAATATTTGAAATATTTTTGGGGCACACAGGTGCTGACTTTGTGGCAAGTTGACTTTGTAGTTTGTATCAGAATTTCAGAAAATGGCCTACTTGACTTTAAAGCCTGACAACATAATACAATTTGGTACATAAAAATGAAAAATGGGGAAAATACATTTCAAAATGTAGTTTTTTGTAATTTTTGATTTAAAATTTTTATGGAAGTGAGTAATGTTTAAGTAAAGTTCGCTTCAAGTTATTTTAGAGAAAAAATGTTTATATACCTAATAGTAATAGTGGAAGTTGTTTCTTTCCGACTTGTTGTGTAGTTTCGAAGAAAATTTAAAAAAACAATAAATTTTGTAATACGTTGTTATTAAATCATTTGTATTTCCCCCTTTTCACCTTTATGCTATCTTATCGGTGTACACTACACAGGACACAAGCTGCAGTATACATATCAGATATCACCAGAATAATGATGTCGAAACTTGAGAGCCAAAATTTTTATTCAATTTTATGTAAAAAAAACACATTTTTGAAAAAAATCAACCAGATAGAAAAAAACATGTTTAAAACAAAAAAAAAACCTGTTTAAAACATTTTTTTGTATAAAACAAGATTTTGTTTTTTTTTTCTTGGTTTTAAACATGTTTTAAACGAAAGTGTTTTAAACGAAAGTGTTTTAAACAACTTGCCAACACAATTATCCCCATATGGATTTGCATAATGCGAAAATGTTTTTAAAAATAATTTTTAAAAGATATTTCCAGCAACATGATCATTCGAACCGTGACGAAGAATACTGCACCATACCTAAACCATTTTCAATTTAGTGATAATAAGCAAAAAGATAAAAAAAAGAAAGTTTTTATGTTTTTTTTTACACCTGCGACTACTAATTACGTGCAACGATGAAAATTACGAATCGTGACTCGAACAAATGGCTTTTCAAAATAAACGTCATCCAACTTCATATTTCTATCGATGAAATTTACATATGCAATTAACTCTTACTTGGTACTAGGTATCCACGAATTTGATCATATCCGGTGGTAAAAGGATCGAAAATCCATCTACATCCAGCGAAAAATCGACGTCCATATTCGTCGTTAGGATCAGCTAAGGATCTGAAGCAATGATGCCATAATCCAAGACGATTGAAAGCAGCACCTTTCATAAAATTAAAACGAAAATTAGAATATTTTTAGTTCAATTTTAGTAGATTTACTAACAAGAAAGTTATTTTACCTGTAATACGATAATCACTGACCAACCAGCTTCTTGAGAAAAATGCTAAGATTGTTAGCAAGGCACCGAAGACGAAAACACCGATTGCTATATTTGCAGTTGATGTTCTTTTCCTCATACTGAAAAAATAAATAAATACGTAATGTAGATTGTGAAATAACTTCAAACATTCAGTTTTAATCAAGAGTAATGAATTTCTTTTCAAAATGACTACTGCTTAGTCAAATAACGCACGCCATTATCACCATCTACGTAATGTATCATGCTCTAAACATTTTTCAGATCCGAACATAATTAACTGAATTATCATAAAGAATCATTCTTAAACCGTATGTTTTCCTCCGCGATTATGTAAAAAAGTGAAATAATTCCTCACAATGAGCATTCCAGGGCGTTACCTGATAATTGGATAAGAAAACGTAAAGATTTGAATAATATCAGATGTGAATGATTTTACCTGAATGTTGATGATTAACAGTATTGGATTAACAAAAAAGGCTAGTGAATAGCATTTAAATTTAAAATAAGAATTAAAAGGACGGAAAGAATTTAAAATTTAATCACTGTGCCGAAAAATCACATAACGTAACGTTCAACTCGAATGTAAACACCTCACTAACACTAACCAACACTAGTAACAGGTATGAGTAATTTGATGTAGAAATGAATGAAAACATGGAAAACAATCGCAGCAGTGCTGCCACTTGTTTAGATCTTAAAAGTAATACACTTATCGTAGAAGGAAGGGGGGGGGGGTGTAGGAGACTGGAGGAGTCAGATTTTTTTTGAACTGAAAAAATTGGAGTAATCTGAAAACGAAGTACCATGTATACCTAATTACCTACTTATCTATTCTTATGGAAGTATTTAAATTTTTAGTAACTACTACTGTGAATTAATCGATTATTATTTTGTTTTTATGTTTCAGGTGAGTGTCGAATTTTATTATTTTGACTGGTGAAAGAAATCATGGTAAAAATTGGTGAGTTATTTTCTTTAATTCTGAATTGTGGTATACATATAAGCAAGTCGTTCCTGCATATGTATACATTCGACTCATTTTTTCGAAAACTGGAGAAACTGAGTTACCTACGTATTTTTCAAAGATTTGAAAGTTTTTGAGAACTGAAGAATTTTTCAAAATTTGATTCGTTGATTCCAAAACGGGCTATTCTTTTAAAACCTCGACGATTTTCCAATTCATTAGACGATTTTTATTTTTCAATGCTTGAAGAATTTTCTGAAAATTGGATGACTTTCTGTAAATTGGAGTATTTTTAAAAATTTGGAGAATTTTCTAAACCTGAGAAATTCTTTCGAAACTGGGACAATTATTTCCAAAACTTCGGCGATTTTCTAAAAATTAAAAATTTTTCCAAAAACCATTTTTCCAGTAAAAATTGGGCAATTTTCTGAAAATTGGTGAATTTATCAAAACTTGAGTCCAAGACTTGGACGATTTACTGAATACCTAATCTTAATTTTAGTAAACTGGACAATTCTCTAAATATTGGACGATATTTTCCAAATCATGGATAAGTTTATTCAAACCCTGTACGGGTTTTCAATAACTAGTAAATTTTTCAATAAAAATGAAGAATTTTCCTATTCAACAATGGAAAAATTTTCCATAATTTGAACAATTTCTAAAATAAATTAGGCATGTTTTAAAAATTGAACGATTTTTTAAAACTTGGACGATACTTTCTCATCCTGGGTAATTTTTTTCATAACTTGGTCGATTATTGTTTAAGATTTGATTAATTTTCCAAAACATATATAAATGTATTTCAAAAATTCAGAAATTTACCAAACCTGCATGGGTTGAATTTTCAAAAACGGTACGTCTTAAAAAATTAAAAATTGGAGCCTTTAAAATTTAATTCCAGAACTTGAATGAATTTTTCCACAAGCTGGACAGTTTTTCGAAAATTGCAGTGTTCCATAACTTCGACGAGTTTAACCTAGATCATTTTTCAAAAATTGGGCAAATTTCTTCAAATTTTCTAAAATTTTAAGTTCGAGCCATTTTTTCAAAACTGTTACCTATATTATTTTCTCAACTTGAATTATTCTTTCAAAACCCTGACGATTTTTCAAAAATTGGACAAATTTTAAAAACATAGAGAATGCAAATATTTTTTGTTTGTTTTTAGGTAAGTACTTAAAAAGCCTGGACCACAATTAATTTTTTCACTAAAAAATATTTTTTAGTTTAAATTTTTGGCAATTCTTCAACTTTGATTTTCCACTGACTCAAATTTAGCATAATAAAATTTCGTAGGTGTGTTTGGGCTCATTTGTTCTACCTATTCTGTTTGTGCTTTTGTTTTGCTGTTTCGTTCTTAATAAAAACTGTTTTCTCCTTCTTTTGTTGCTTCTTAACTTAGCCCCCCCTCCAGATCCATTCCCCTAAATCCGACTATGCTTTTTCCCCTGAAAAATTCAATAGAAATGTTGTTCTCTTCTCCTTCCCCACAGTATACAAACATCAAAATATCAAAAATCAAATTACATTTTTAATTCAAAAAATTTTAAATTTCTTAAGTCATCACGAAGTCTAAAATATTAAAATTTTTGCAAGAATTAAATGTTTAATGTAAATTTTTCAAAAAAATTAAGTTTTAAGCCATATTTTTTCGTAAAATTTATTAAATTATTAAATTTACTAATTTTTTTGTAAATTTACCAATTTTTCTGTAAATTTATTGTTTTTTTTTTTTAGATTCTTTGTTCAGCTGACTAATTTCTTCAGAGATCCTAATAATATTTACATTATGGTTCTCCTATGTTCATCTCTACCTATCTCATTCATATTGGATTATGGCTTAGTTAAATACTCCTAATGATATTCAATTACGTGAATAACTCGATTTATGGTTATACCTACATACAAGCAAAAAAAGTTACGTTCAAAATTAACAAAAATTCTCGAACTTCTCACTTTTAGAATTTTAAATCATTCAACCGGTAATTGACTCATTCCAAAAACCTTCACGCTGCGTATTAAATGTTCAAAAATCGGGTTTAATTAAAAATTATGTACGCAAATGGATGAGTCAGCAACGAGTAAATAAGTAGAAGTACCAACGTGTATGTCAATCCCACTTATAATTTTCAATAATAACGACAACAGACTCAATTAAAGTAAAAGTAATTCTTTTATGGTCTTAAATACTATGACCGAAAATTCTACAAAGCTTCGTGATGATTAGATATGTTCAAAGTTTAAAATTGATCTTTGAATACATACATCATATAATGATGTAATCATAAACCAGCGAAAAATTGAATTCAATTTTATACTAGGTTAGGTCAGTGGATGGATACACGAATCGATGTTTTTTCTGTCGAAATTACAATACAAGTGCGATTTTATTAATGTATCTAGCTACCTCTTTCAAGATAACAAGGTTATCCTTCACCTTCAATTTAATTATTTTATGCGTACGAATAAGTACCTACTTACCTATTTATTATTGGAATTGAAACGATAAAAATTACAAATCATGCTGTTTTAGATCTAATCTAATTATAACTTATCTAAAAGTAAAGTGCGTTTTATATGCAAAATACAAAAGCATGGTGTCCATTCTCTGGAAAACCGGGAAAAGTCAGGGAATTTTAGAATTTTCACTGAAATTTTTCGAAAATCTAAAAAAAATGTAAGTAAATCATGTAGAAAAATGTTTTTTTGCTTATTTTATTACTTATAAATTTTTCAAAAAATTTCGCCCTCGCTCCGCTCGGGCAAAATTATTCCGTCTTTTATCCAATTATTGTTTTATTCATCATTTTTTGTCGGTCGTAATGTAGGTACGCAGTAAAATTGATATTCAAAATGCATGTCTTTGTCCATTGAATTATGAATTATCCAAAAAAAATTTCCCTCGTTACGCTCGGGGTAATTTACACTCTTTCTTTCTACAGAATTTATTTTTAATCCAAAGTTTTTTGAAAACTTACTTTTTAATGAGCCGTGATGAGAAAGAAACGCCATGATGCCCTGGACCACGATGTTGAAAAAAAAAAGGAGGGAATGGAACAGAAATCGAAATTATTGGCCATGTTTTGGAAAACATGAATGAGGGAAAAGTGGTGAATTTTCATCTTTTGAAGATCTTTTTTCGCAAAAATTTTCACCCTCGCTTCGCTCGGGCTCAACACATTTATATATTTTCATAAAATGATTTATATTTTACCTTCTCATTCACTTTTTTATTTATTGGTACAAACGAAAAAATTGTAAGGGATTGCGTGAATTTATAAATTTGAGACAAGGGTTTTCATTTTGGAGGGGGAGGGGGAATAAAATGTGAAGAAAACTTTAAATTTTTAGACCCGGAAAATCTAAATTTTTATTCGCTCAATTTGGTAGACAGCTAGACACCCTGGCATATTTTTTTTCATTTTTCAAAACTTAATTTTGTGTTGGAATACTTGGTTTTTCTTTTTTATTTAAATTTTTTTCTGTAGGTAGTAAATTCAAATTTTCAAATTTTTGTGGCAAGGGGGGAGTTGGACGGGCGGAAAAATTTTCAGAATTGAATTTGGAATTTTTTTTGACCCGAAAATGGGCATCTAAAGATCTCGAAAAAAGTATCTAGTGATTTTGAAAAAACAATCGTTGACCCTATGCATTTTATATCATTTTTATACAAAATTTCGGGATGTAAGTACATCACGTGAAAAAATTACCCCCCCCCCTCCTTCTGGTTTAAAAATATCATATTTATAACGTCTGGAAAAATTCGAAAAATTGGTCTGGAAAACCTGGAAAAGTCAGGGAAAATCATTTCTGAAATATAGTGAACACCCTGAAAAGAGTTTATTTGAGTTTGAAATATTCACTTGAAAGAAACCTGTACGAATGAATACCTAGCCTACCTAATACCCACATAGCAAAAAAATACTATATTTATTTTAATATTGAATCATACCAAGTAATTACATAAAGAAACGTACCTTCGATTTGATGGCAATTTAACTGCAAATTTTTCATGAATTGATCGATGTAGGTACCTAAAAACGATTATTCAGCACCAATCACATTAATCTCTTTACAAAGCCTATGAACGTCTAGTTTATACTTTTTACTAAGCACAGAAAATTACAGATCAATAAACTTTTCCAAGCGAAAAACTTGTTTGGAAGATGTTCAACTTTGGCGAATAACACTTACATAGTACACAAAGGTACTCGTAATTTGCTTTACGTTAAATAACTCATTCGTTAATTCTGTGTATGAAATCGTAAGAAGGACACCCATGGGAATTGTCTCGTCAGTAACAATAAAATACATCGTAATACTTAGTCACAAGTTACCTATGGTTTATTCTTCTCCGAATACAAATGTATTATGTCAAGGTTTTCGCGCATTTCATTTTTTTATGCCTTGTCAAACTAGTTTTTTTTTCATGTATAAAAAAATAAGGAAGATAGATGTGGATCATTTTTACTTTTCAAATCATGTGTATTGAGTATAAACTAACACCAGTGGAATAATGATGTGATTCTCATACAGATGATATTTGCAAGGAATTAGGCACAATTCAGTAGCCGAGACGTGAATATTTTCATGTTACGAATCGTACGTGCTCTTACGAGTTCAATCACAAATGAGGTTGAAATTTTAGTTACAAAATAGAAATAAGTTTGGATGGAAAATCAGTAGTGACTGTTCTTTGGCTCATATTCGTGATACCATGGACCGATATCAGGCATGCCACAGAGTCACCTTTTTTAGTGACTGGTCACCTATTTTCAGGGTTGGTCCCTTTTTTGGCCAAAAGTCACTATAGTCCGTTTTTTCACTCTAAAGTCACTTTTTTCATTCAAACGGTCTTCCGCTCTTGCATAAAATTTAAAGAAAAATATGTACTAGTTTATTTTAGCAGAAAGAGGAAGTTTCGTAGTAGGGTATGTATTTTAAGATTCCTGAACTTCCCTAAAATTGGTGCATAATTTAGTCCTTTTGGGGAGTAAGGGGTTCAAATTTTGTTTTTTCGTCGATAACTTTCGAAATTACCCACTAATGAAAAAATAGTTGAAACAAAAGTTGTAGAGCATTAAAAAACGAACAATTTTGTCATTTATCATTTTCTCTTAGGATGTCATGGGTAGGAGCTAGGGCCTTCTGAAAAAAATCAATTTTGAAAATTTTCCATTACCTCAAATAATTACCAATAATCGGGTTAATCGACTTTTAGGAGCGGTTTTTTTTTACATCCTATTACTAAGTAGAATAAGAAAAATGTACAATCGACCCCTCATCTCAAAATGGGGGGGGGGGGGGGACTGGAGGAGGAACCCAAAATTTCGATAATCAATTTTTGAATTCCCTCAGAATAAAATCACAAAAAATGATCGTATCGGCTCAGAATTTTAGGGGGTGGTGGAGGAAGGATCAATGTATTTTTTAAGCCATTTCTGACGTTTTTACCTCCATAAGTCTTTGATTGGTGGAAGTTTGAAAAAAAGTGGTCAAAATATCCTTACCCTTGATGAAAAAATTTTTCAGAGAAAAAAGTATTTTCAGCACTTTTGCAGAGAGAAATATAGTTTGAGTTATGATTTTTTTGGGGGGAGGGGGTGTATTTATTTATGAAAAAAATGAAAAATTGGTCACTTTGCCTCATAAAAAGTTACTAAAGTCACTATTTTCCCCCAAAATCTGTGTGGCATGCCTGTGATATTGATAAACAATAAAAATCAAACCATACAATATTATAAAAATATATTTTATTCATATAAAATCCTATTAAAAAAATCGATCAAAAAATAAATATTAATTTCTAAAATTTCCAGAATTGCGAACACAATAAAAAATATTTTAAATCGTACTAAAATAAAATACCTACTTGACATTTTCATTCTGGTGAAACGAAAAATTCGAACATTCGAGATATGTATACTAGGGGAGATCGTTTTGCACTTATTTTCAAAAGCTGAGGAGAGAAGTAAGTAGAAAGTTGTGACTACAGCCCATTTTTCAGGAGTGCATGAAAATTTTCATTTTTTTCATGTTTTTTTAATACTTGATAACGAAAATTTATTATTTTTCTGAAACGACGGAAGTATGGATATTTTAACCCATAAAACAATCGACTGTGATTTTTCAGCATGACCCCCTCCCCTCTCCTGTATTTTTTTCAAAAAAAATGAACATTACATCTTTAAGTGAATAACATAATATGATTTCTAACATCATTTCAGGAAAAAATTTTTCGATTTTTTTTCAAATTAAAAAATTGAGAAAATGAAAAAATGATATTTCTCAAGGGCTCCTGAAAAATATGATACAGATGAAAAGCGGGTGCCAATTGTATTTTTGGGTAAATAGGTACATAAAATTCAATGTTTTTTTCAGTGATGGGAAACTGGAACTGGAACTTGAAAAAAACTGGAACTAGAACTGGAACTTGAAAAAAACTGGAACTGGAACTGGAACTGGAACTAGAACTGAAATGATGAGAACTGAAATCTGAAAACTGGAACTAGAACTAAAATGAATTTCAGTTTTATACCAGTTCCAGCAGTTGCAATTTTATTATTTAAAATATGACTTGAAAAAGCCAAAATTTTGATGTTGAAATTCTCCAAACCACATTCAATTAAAATTTTTTAACTAAAAACCCCCCAAACCTCGAAAATTTACGTCAAAAAGTGAATAAAGAAGAATATTGTGTTGTAAACTCGAAAATTTCATCCAATTCCAATTAAAGACGTTATTCTCATACATTAGGTATTCAAATTTTTTGTTGAAAAATTCAGGGGTTGTCTTAGTCACAACATTTTTGAAAAATTTTACTAATGACAATGACTTTTTTTCTAGAGTTCTTTTGTTTTGAGCTTGAGCAGGGAGGTAATTGACCTGGCCCTGTTTTACGGATTTGCTGTAGGTGGTGAGCAGTTCTTTTTTTTTCAAAGTCCCCTTGATTTTGCACTCTGAATTATTTTCAAACTAGTTTTTTTCCTATATTATTATGTTTCAAACTTCAAAATTTTTTCAACGCAATTTTTCAAGTCTAAAATTTTTTGCTCAGAATTTTTGAACTTCTACATTTTTTTCAACGTAAATTTACAAACTCTGAATTTTTCTCCTGTAAATTCATCCCTCAAAATTTTTCAAACTTCAACACTTCTACGTAAATCGGAGTCTTCTTCAGGAATATTCTGAAAAATACAATTGAAAATTATTTTTCACAACTACATTGAAAATAATGAATTATACAATAAAAATAAAAAATAAATGTCTTTATTGTATTTTTCATTATTTTATTTTCGATGTTGTTGTTAAAAATAATTTTCAATTGTATTTTTCAGAACATTCCTGAAGAAGACTCCGATTTATGTTTCAGAAGTTTTGAAGCTAAAAAATTAACAGGAAAAAAAATTCATAGTTTGAAAATTTGCGTTGAAAAAATGTAGAAATTCGAAAAATTTTGAGGAAAAAATTTTAGACTTGAAAAATTTACGTTGAAAAAATGAAAAATTTTGAAATTTAAAAAATTCAGAGTTTGAAGGTTTGTTGAAAAAATGTAGAAGTAGAAGTTTGAAAAATTTTGGACTTCAAAAATTTACCTTGAAAAAATTTGTAGTTCGAAAAATTTACAGGAAACAAATTCAGAGTTTGAAAATTTACGTTGAAAAAATTTGAAGTTTGAAAAATTCTGAGCAAAAAATTTTGGACTTTGAAAATTGCGTTGAAAAAATTTTGAAGTTTAAAACATATAATTACCTATACAGGAAAAAAACTAGTTTGAAAATAATTCTGAGTGCAAAATCAAGCGGACTTTGAAAAAAAAGAACTGCTCACCACCCACTGCAAATCCGTAAAACATAGCCAGATAAAAAATTGTACTTTGAATCAGAAAAACAAAAACAAAAAAGTTCAAATTTAGCAGAAAATTTTGCGTTTTTTTGTCCTTTAAAATTTAAAAAACTGGAATTTTAGAACTGGTAGGTATTTGAAACTCGAACTGGAATTAAAAAATTTTGAGAACTGGAACTGGAACTAGAACTAATATCATTTCAGTTTTCCATCACTGGTTTTTTTCAATTTTTCAAATTTTTTGAACACGATCAGATTCTAAGGTCTGGCGAGAAGGGGTGAATGTTGAGTAGGAAACAACTTTCCAGCAACTTCCCTCCGAAACTTTCGCAAAAAAATCGAAAATGATCACCCATAAGCTTTAATCTATACTCTCTTATTTACATAAAAATCGTTTATACATTGAAAAAATCATAAAAAAGAGAATTGAAAAGAGAATTAAAAAGACAACACGTACCAGGGTTCTGAAGAAACTTAAAAATAGTCGTACAAATACTGATTACGATCAGTGGACGGATACGGTAAAGTAAAAATACTTCAGTCTTTTTAAAAAATTACAATAATACTATACTGGGTTGGTGTTCAAAAGAATTGAAAACCAGTTCACAAAGATCATAAAAAAAGTCAAAAAGACACACGTATCAGGGATTTGAAGAAACTTAAAAATAGTCGCACAAATGGACTGATCACGATCACTGGACGGATACGATAAAGTAAAAATACTTTGGTATTTTTAAAAAAATTAATAAAATACTGGTGGGTGCTTTAAAAAATTGAAAATCAGTTCATAATTGATCACAAAACCCAATACGTTATATATTGGTATGCCCACCATACGGCGTTCGTTCTTTCATATCATAATCCGGCCCTTGGCGAAATCTTTCGTGCTTAATGGCATATTTACGAGACTCAACCATGAATGAAATACCAGCTATGTAAGAAGCAACGGTTCCAATTACTGCAAGCCAGTAAGAGTATCCCATATTGTTATGCTCCCAGTTCGGCATCCAATATCGAGCATCTCCATAGGCACCAAATATGATGACAGCTATTGATCCTGAAAGAGCTGTAAAAAAGTTTACATGAGAATCTGAACATTTAGAGATATGAAAACCGTTCTGTAAGGTTACCTGCGGCAAACATCGAACCGCCCAAGATTGCTAAAAGGCAAACAAAATTTTCTGCATCTCTACTAGTACATAGATATACTAGAGTTAGAAATCCAGCAATTAACATAAAGATGAAAGTTATGGAGAAGAAAAATTCTACAGCGATGAAGTATCCTATAAAAAACATCATAATGATACAGAAATGTATATTGTATTACAAACGTGTGTGTTTAGGTTTCGATAGCATACCAGGAAATAGAAATTCATGAATAATGTAGTACTCTTCTTCGTAAACCCACCAACATCCTGAGAAATGAGTATCATACCAATGTCTCTGATCTTCGAAGTCTTTGAAACACACGATCCATAGTCCTGCACAAACACTCAAATTATAACATCGAAATACAACGTTTCATTAAGTAGCCAGTGCATTTACTTACCGATACTTTCGAATTTCGGTTTCTCCAGTTCGCCATCGGTTACGAGCCATGAAGAAGTGAAAAAAGCTATGAAAATGAAAAGGAATGCGACAGAAGCAAAACCGAGAGCTGTTAATCCAAGACGTGATTTAGCCATCACAAATTACCGAGTATTACGAATTTGAGTTTGTATAAATTTGAAGTTTTATGATATCATTTCACAAATTAGAGCGGTTTATTAGAATAATTTAAACAGATAAACGTCGCGATACCTCATATTTTGAAAAACATAACGAATAAACGCCCTACCGAAGATGACTCACAGCCACTTTTCACAGTACGCTTTACGTTTAAGATGATTGAATACCTCTACAGCAACTGTGTTCAATGAATAATTAAATAGGAATAATTACTAATCAAAAATTACTCTTAATAGAAATTTTTATTAAAAACACAACGTAAATATTTCCAATTCAACGAACAGCAGGGTGTGACTAAAATTTTTATCACCGGAAAATATCGTGAGGTGGTAACTGTAACTGATGAAGTAAAAATTAATCAATTGTCCATTTTCTTTCGATTGCTTGGAAATGAAAATATCGAATTCATGTTTGACATCAATAATTTTCTAAAGATTTGAATTAAAAAGTCATTAATAGAAAAGAATCAATAATTAATTTGTTATTTTAGTTATTACGATTTACATTTACGATTATGAAATATTCTTTACACCACAAAAAAAGATTAGTAAAATGTGCAAAATAGTCCAGTCAAATTAGCTCATTCAAGAGCCAAACTTGGAATAAATTGGGGGAAAAAATTTTTCTGAGCCAAAGTGCTCTGGAAGGTGTCCTGATGAACATACAAAAACTCCACCAAAATCTGCTCATGGCATTTCCCCCTAGGTGCACATTTCTGCCCCCAAAATCAGTTTTTTGCATTTTTCTCGTTCTGTATCACTTTTTTTGAAAAAATAGTTATATATAATTTTAAAGATCGTAAAATTTTATACAAAATTGATTCTATGAAAATTTTTGTACGATCTCTCCCAACACGAGATACGCCCCTCCCCATTAGACCTTCGGTTCTTTATTATCTAAAACTTGCTGTTTTAGCGATGTTATTTTGAAAAAATACTATAAAATAATGTTATTTCTTCAGTGTCGTATATGATACTAGGATTACAATTGTTTTTACGAGGAGTATGAGGTCAGCTCTTAACCCCCACCCCTCTATGAACAGAAATGTGTACCGCAGATGATATACAGGGTGTCTACCGGTCGCGAAAGTCGCGAAAGTCGCGAAAAAGTCGCGAATTTAGATTTAGGTCGCTGAAGTCGCGAAAAAGTCGCGAAATTAACCCAAAATTCATCAAAAGTCGCGAATTTTTCCGAAATTACTTCAATTTTTTCGCCTTTTACAAAACAGAAAAAGTAAAGAAATTTCACCTTTTTGAACATTTTTTCTAAAAATTTTCGCCCTCGCTTCGCTCGGGCTCATAAGTTTTCTCAACCCATTCTTAATTTATAAACCTTCTTCTCTTCTATTTCAAACAATTTAATATTTTGAAGCGGAAAAATATGTTCTTGTGGGATATTAAGTAGCGATCACGATTGGGAATTTCAAAGGAAATATTGTGTCCATTCTCAGAAAAATCTAAAAAAATTGGAGAATTTTGAAATTTTCTAAGGGATGTTTTAAAGAAGAAAATCATTTGAAAATATGTATTTTTTTTGCTGTTTTTTAAATAAATTATTCGAAAAAATTTCACCCTTGCTTCGTTCGGGCCAAATAATCACATCATTATATTGGTAATCTGTTAATATTTCTGACTTCCCATGAATTTATTTCTCAATAATCATTTAACAATTTTATCCGTTTTAACATGATTTTTTTGTAAAAATTTTCACCCTCGCTTCGCTCGGGCAGTAACTACATACTTCTCTTTTTTACTATAAAATAACTTTCACTTTTGGAAAATTTTTGTGAAAAATAGTTTTTTTCAAAATTAAAAACGTATTTTCTTCCGCGTATGAAATTTTTTCTATAATAATTTTTTTTTTGGGGGGGGGGGGTAAACTGCGAGGTAGGTAGATACTAGATACCTTGAAAAAAGGTCGCGAAAAAGTCGCGAAATTTGATTTTGAAAAATCGGTAGACACCCTGATATAGTACAGTCGCAATTCAAGAAAGTGACTTTTGATGGAAGAAGCATGAAAGATGGTATAATGCACAACAAGATGAAAAAAATTTTTGGAGAACATGAAACACTCAAGATTTACCATAGGGGTGCGAGGGAGGTGGTATTTTGAGATTCCCCCTCCCCCTCTTATGTGGAAAGATTGAGCAAAATCTGCGTTCTTGGGATCAATTTCATATATTTCGACCTTCCTAAAAACGAATATTCCATGACTTTCGAAATCTGATAACTAGAAGTGCCCCCAATTTCAAATTTTCCCCTCATTTCCCATTTACAAATATTACTTATGATAAATACCTATACCCGAAAATCGCAGTTTTTGCCTCTACACCCCACGCAACGGTCAGGGACGAATTTTCAATACAATATTCTCAATTTTGATGATTTGTACTTGGTTTTTTTCATTTTTTAAAAATATTTTTACACTTGTATGTTGTACCTATAAAGGATTTTGAACCAGGGGGTTAAAAATATTTCAAAAGTTTACGTCAGCAAAGACAGGGCATTAGATGAGTATATGAAAAACCTGGAAAAACCTAGCAAATTAATTTTCAACTCCCCTATCTCCTTGATCACGATTATAGGTGCACGTAAAAATGCCTAGATTCATACTTTTTTCAAAATTCCTTACAAGGCAGACGGGTTGGCTTTATTTTCGGGTTCCTTTGTTCATTGGCCAACGCGTCGGTTTGTCAAGTCTGCAATTCTAAGTGGTTCAAAATCCTTTGTACAATGAACAGATATCAAAATATTAAATAAAAATTGTAAAAAATTATAACAAATCATCAAAATTGAGAATATTGTGACACCCTTTACTTTTCCCTATAATGACGTGTGAAGCTCGGATGCGTGTCTATAGAGTTGAAGTTCTACATTCTGAATATTGTATTGAAAATTCGTCCCTGACCGTTGCGTGGGGTGTAAAGGCAAAAACTGCGATTTTCGGGTATAGGTATTTATCATAAGTAATATTTGTGAATGGGAAATGAGGGGAAAATTTGAAATTGGGGGTACTTCTAGTTATCAGATTTCGAAAGTCATGGAATATTCGTTTTTAGGAAGGTCGATATATATGAAATTGATCCCAAGAATGCAGATTTTGCTCAATCTTTCCACATAAGAGGGGGGAGGGGGAATCTCAAAATACCACCTCCCTCGCACCCCTATGGTAAATCTTGAGTGTTTCATGTTCTCCAAAAATTTTTTTCATCTTGTTGTGCATTATACCATCTTTCATGCTTCTTCCATCAAAAGTCACTTTCTTGAATTGCGACTGTACTATATCATCTGCGGTACACATTTCTGTTCATAGAGGGGTGGGGGTTAAGAGCTGACCTCATACTTCTCGTAAAAACAATTGTAATCCTAGTATCATATACGACACTGAAGAAATAACATTGTTTTATAGTATTTTTTCAAAATAACATCGCTAAAACAGCAAGTTTTAGATAATAAAGAACCGAAGGTCTAATGGGGAGGGGCGTATCTCGTGTTGGGAGAGATCGTACAAAAATTTTCATAGAATCAATTTTGTATAAAATTTTACGATCTTTAAAATTATATATAACTATTTTTTCAAAAAAAGTGATACAGAACGAGAAAAATTCAAAAAACTGATTTTGGGGGCAGAAATGTGGACCTAGGGGGAAATGCCATGAGCAGATTTTGGTGGAGTTTTTGTATGTTCATCAGGACACCTTCCAGAGCACTTTGGCTAAAAAAAAAATTTTCCCCCAATTTATTCCAAGTGAAACCCTAATTTGACTGGACTAAAATAAGATTTTCAAAAGAGACTGCAAAATAACGCTGGTTTGCCTATCCCTCAGCGCCGCAAGCCGCGATTTTGCGGAATACACTAACGATGCGCCACTTGAGTACCGAATCATGGATAATGCTGCGCAGATACGTTCTATTTATGATTATTGATTATCATGATTACGACTTTAAATTTATCATCCTCAAAAAACAAAAACAAAAACTTATTCCTTTTCCTATTCTAAAATTTCGTTTAAAAAAATTTTTAGTTTAAACTTCAAGTCAACATTTGTTCTCAATTTTTTTTCTAACCATGATAATTATGTTTTTGTTTTCTACACTTTAATTTTTTCAAACTCTTGAATTTTTCCAATTTTTTTCGAACTTTGAAATTTTTTATTAAATTTTTATCAGCAACGAAATATTTATCTTCTGCTATAGCTAATCCTAAATTTTTTCTCCTACTTTTCTGAAACGACGTAGTGAATAACAAATTTGTAGACTTTTTTGCTCAACTCCACAATTTTTCTCCAATCTTTTGAGAATTTTTATTTTAAAAATCGAGTTGAATTCCGAAAAATTTCAACGCCTGGGATGAACGTTTTTTTTTTAAATTTCATTCAACGAAGACTCTGCATACTATAAAAGAACAAGAAAAAATTTTGAAGCTGAAAAAAATTTGAGAAAAATTTCGGGGTAGAAAAAAATAGAGAAAAATTGTAGAGTTGAAAAAGAAATAGTTTTAAAAATTTCAAGGTTAAAAAAATTGAAAAAAATTTAGAGTAGGGAAAATTTTAGAAAAAGATTTCAAAATTCAAATTGGATGAAATTTTGAGAAAAAAATAAAAATTTCAAAGTCGATGAAATTTATGGTTGAATTGAAAGAGAACAAAAAATTTGGAAAAAATTAAGAAAAAATTAGTTTGGATGAAATCGCGAGAAAAAATTCATAATTCAAAGCAGGGATGCGAGAACGAACGAGAACAAAGAACAAAGAACCAAAAAGAACCAAAAATTTTGAGAACGAGAACGAGAACAAGAACAATGTTGAAAACATTAAAAGAACAAGAACGAGAACGAGAACGATAAGTGAAGAACGAGAACGAGAACAAGAACGATGATTTTGCAGTTTTTCAATTTTTTGCTTGAAAAATGCCGATATTTTTGAGTTTTGAGGAAAATAAAGAACCAAGAACCAAAAAGAACGAAAAATCTGAAGAACGAGAATGAGAACGAGAACAAGTTTTGAAGAACAAGAACGAAACGAGAACGATATTAAATATTATTGAAGAACGAGAACGAGAACGGGAACGACTAAGAAGAACAAGAACGAGAACGGGAACCAAAATTTCATCGTTCTCGCATCCATGATTCAAAGTCGAAAAAATTTACAGTGGGAACAAATTTAGAAGATATTTCAATTTCAAACTATGTCTATGTGCAGAGATGGGGCGATTCAGCGATTTAAAGAATCGGATTCAGGAATATCCGATTCATTAGTTTTGAAGAATCGGATTCCTGAAATGCGATTCTTTTCTGAAAAGAATCGCGATTCAGAATCGGATTCTTCTGCGATTCATTTGCGATTCATTTGCGATTCTTTTGCGATTCTTTTATTTAAAATGTTGTGCATGATCGTATGAGTGGAATCTAATGTCGGATTCATGTTACGCAGATCAAAATATCCTGATGAACACCCTTTTCGCGAGCATTTTACTTTAAATCTCGAAATTTTCTTTTTTCACTAATTTTTTGCAACAATAAAACTAAATTTTGAGATTTAAAGTAAAATGATCGTGAAAAGGGTGTTTATCGGGGTATTTTGACATTTTTGACCTGCTGAACACGAATATGGGATTGATTTTTTCATTTGGTCATTTATTTCCATATAAAATGCTCAAAATTTAAAAAATCTACCAAAATAACATTTTTAACAGTTTATTACAATTTTCAGCCCTTGCGCCACCTCAATTGCCAAAACTGAATAAATGACGTGAATTTACGTAAAAAACCACGTTTTTAGGATATTTTTAAAAATTAGTTGAACTTTGCTGTAAAGGTCATTTTTACTGTTGAAAATTTCAAATGGCCAAAACCTCATGAAGGGATGTAAAAAATTAGTGAAAAAATTATCGTAAATAGGACTTTACTAGATATAACTTTGTGCCAAATAACACAAAATTTCATTCACTTCCGTTGGAATTAAAAATGCTCGAAAATAATACAATAAAATGATCATAGCTCCGAAAGGAAGGGGATTGGGAGGCCAAAATTTTTTCCAGATTTTTTTTATCAAGTTACACCTGGAGCAAAAACCACCCCTTATCCGGCTATACCCTGTCCCTTACTAAAAAAAGAAGTATTCAACATTGTACATAATATTTAAAAAGAATCGCAAAAGAATCGCGAAAGAATCGCAGATGCGCGATTCAGTCACAAAAGAATCGCGAATCGCAAAATTGCGATTCACCAAATTGAAGAATCGAATCGCGAATCCGATTCAGAATCGGATTCAGAAATTCTTTACGATTCACACCGGCGATTCTGAATCGGCCCATCTCTGCTATGTGTAAGTGTATGTGACAATGTGATTGTGAATACGTGATGAAAATTTTTGATTGATGATGTGATCATCGGATCTCCGTGAACGGCGTTTCTGATTGGCAGATTACCATAAAGTGGCGCATCGTTAGTGTATCCCGCAAAATCGCCCGTAAGCCAGTGGAGTAGCCGGCAGAAAACAACTGACATTGCCTCGAGTCTATCTGACGTCATTTAGAGCACGAAGCTCGTAATTTTATTGGTTCGTTGTCCGCTGCTCCACTGGCTTACGGCGCTGGGGGGGTAGGCAAACCAGCGTTACATTGCAGTCTCGCCACAATCTCGCCAGGTGCACGTAACGGCCGCGTGGCTACACTGATTTTTGTTACTGCCGTTACGTGCTTCTACATTCAGTAAGTTCAGGAGGTCGCCCGAACAAACCTTCTGTTCTCTGAAAAGTTTGAACTTTCGAAAGACTTTCTTCAATTATCGGAATCTACCGGTTTTCAGATAAATATAACGTACGGTCAGTATAAATTTCAAACTTATGGTTTAAGTTGTAAAATCTGAATTGTTTGTATAGTTCAATCGCTTATTTGCTTTATTTAAAAAATTGTTTTTAGATTTTGCTGAAGGAAATGAATGTAGCTTTCAACATCCTGTATAAGTCACCTTTTTTTGATGAGGTACCTTCCCTACAAAATATGGTTATATGTAAAACTAGGGGGCTTCGCCCCCTGGCCGCTTCGCGGCCCAACCCCCTCCTCTCCGGTACTGTTTTAAACTGTACATAAACATGTCTACAAATTAATTTTATTTTAGACTATCAGTACATGAAGATGGTTAAACTGAAAGAAATATTGAAAAGCTGGCTCCAGACTATGCGCGTTTCGCGGTGATTCGCGCATCGTTTAAATCCGGAAACGCGATTAAGTGCAAAATAACTATTCCTATTTTTCACAAAATCGCATTTTGGGATTTAACCGATGCGCGAATCACCGCGAAACGCGCATAGTCTGGAGCCAGCTGAAGAAATGAATTTAGTTTTTTTTTTTAAATTAAAAATTTGGTAGAAGTGAAGTTTTGTTTTCCAAGCTACTTTGATTATATATAGTTTACGAATAGGTAATCAAAATCAAAGCAAGCAAATCTTCCTGTCCTGTAGAGTGTTGATAAAATTTATTTTCATTTTTCAAAAATTGAAAAAAGTGAAGATTGAAGTAGAGAAAATATGAATCTAAAATTTTTAAAAATAATATTGGTTTAAAATTTTGAAAATTTCAGTTGACAAATTAAGAATGTGCGGTTATTTAGTTTTTCAAAATTTTGTTTAAAAATTCATATTTTTCAACATTTTGTTCAAATTTAGTTATGCTATATGCACAAAATTTTTCATTTTTTGTAAAATTGAAAGGTGTGAAGACTGAAGAAAAGAATAATATGAGCCAAAAAATTTCAAAATATTAGATTAAAATTTTGAAAACTTGTGATGACAAAATTTAGAACTTACAATTATCGAAATTTTCAAAAATGGGTTAATAATCACTTTCTTAGCATTTTTTCAAAGTTAATTTTTTCAAAATTTTGTTGTAGACATGGTTATGTACCTACAGTTTGAACAGTACTGGAGAGGAGGGGGTTGGGCCGCGAAGCGGCCAGGGGGCGAAGCCCCCTAGTATTCACATAACCATCATGATTTTTTGTGGTGATCGCTCAAGTTTCATGATAAGTACAAAAGATGAGTGCTACCCTTTGAAAATTTGAAAAATTGCAATAATTGAGACCTATTCACCTTCTTTTTCTAAACAACAAATTTTCAAGATCGGATCTCAACCCTCTCTAGGGGACACAATAGTCCTCAATTTTGGTCAAAATTTTTAAAAAAATGGAAAAGTGAAGAAACATATCGATTTCTACTAATTCGAAGGCGCTGAATTCGAATACTTTCCTCTGAACCCCATATCAGCCCCTTGATCAACGATGAAGTTAAAAATGGAAAAAATGAAAAACGATGTGTGGCGTGTCGTTTGTTAGGTTTTTGAGGACACTGAGTTTGAATATTTCCTTATTTTTTTGATTTGGTCCTTTAGTAGCCCCTACGACATCCAATTTTAAACAAAACGCGTGCAAGAAATAAATCCTAATAATGATGTGGGGCGTGTGGTATATGTGACGGCGCACAGTAAAAGGGACCCTACGTCCAAAAACCACTTTTCGAGAGAAACGCGTTTAAAGTTCACCATTTTTGAAACAATTGTCGTAATTTTTTTTCCAGGGCGGAAATAAAATTGCGAAATTTTCAGCAAACAACCGTAAGGTCCCTTTTATTAAAATGAACTTGAACTTTGAGCTTTTGAAATTTTTTGAGGTACAAATTGCTGAAGACTGTTATTTTGACCATTTTTGAAACAATTTTGGTAATTTTTTTTCCAGAACATAAATAAAATTGCTAAATTTTCACCAAAAAACCCTGAGGTCCCTTTTATTTTTCGAAAAAACCCTAACGTTCCTTTTATTTCTAATTTTGTTTTTTTTCGACTTTACTCAAGAAAAATTGGCGTAACTCGCTTGAAAATCTCTTTTGAGGTCTGGGACCACTTCCATTCGAATTTTAAGGAAATTTTCTATCAGAATCAAAAAAGAATTTTGACCTTTCTACCCTAAGGTCCCTTTTATATGCGCCTTCACATATGGATTCTCTTTAATTTGAAATCACCGAGTTCGAATATCGACTTACTTTCCGATCAAAGCCCTATACCCACCCTGACCCCTCTCCTAATTTTTTTTGTAACCTTTTTGAAGAGCGGGGAAGGGTCAGATCGAAAAATTTAGTTGTCCAGTTTTCTAGAGCAATTTTGTGGAATAGGGTTGGTGCCAAAAATTTAGATTTGGCTGAAATTAATATATGTTATAAAATACGCGATTATAACTTCAACGGAACAAACCGCATCCAAATTGGTCCATTAGGATCGAAGAAATTGACCATTGAATTCCGCAGATTAAGCGGGTCGCGAAAAAGAATCGCACCGAGGGTTACGTTGTTGTGACGTCAGTTCCTCGGATTCAAACGGGAACGAAACAGCCGGCGCGGCGCGTCGCGTCGCGTGAATTATATTGTGATTTTTCGATAACTTAATGATTAATCGTACTTTTTTCGTTGATTTTTCAATCCGTACTTGATAATTTATTTTATCAAGGATTAAGGACATAAAATTAGTTAATAAAATTGGAAAAAATGAATTGAGAAGATTGAAAAAAAATTGAGTTGAGAAAATTAGAGGAAAAAAAATGATTTGAGAAAATTGAAAGAAAAAATCTGAGCTGAGAAAATTACTTTTGAAAAAATTTGAGTTGAGAAAATTACGTTTGAACAAATTTGATTTGAGAAAATTATTAAGAAAAAAATCCGGGTTGAGAAAATTACGTTTGAAAAAATTTGAGTTGATGAAATTGGAAAAAAATAAGTTGAGAAGATTGAAAAAAAATGATTTGAATTGAAAGAAAAATTCTGAGTTGAGAAAATTACTTCTAAAAAAATTTGAGTTGAGAAAATTACGTTTGAACAAATTTGATTTGAGAAAATTATTTTTAAAAAAATTCGAGTTGATGAAATTTAAAAAAAACAAATTTGACTTGGGAAAATTGAAAGAAGAAAGAAAAAAAATGATTGAGAAAATTATAAGAGAAAAATTCGAGTTGAGATAATTGAGAAAAAAAATTAGTTGAGAAAATTACGTTTGAAAAATTTTGAGTGGATGAAATTGGAAAAAAATAAGTTGAGAAGATTGAAAAAAAAATTGAGTTGAGAAAATTAGAAGAAAAAAATGATTTGAGAAAATTGAAAGAAAAAATCTGAGTTGAGAAAATTACTTCCGAAAAAATTTGAGTTGATGAAATTATGTTCGAAAAAATTTGAGTTGAGAAAATTACGTCTGAACAAATTTGATTTGAGAAAACTATTAAGAAAAAAATTCGAGTTGATAAAATTGAAAAAAAACAAATTTGACTTGAGAAAATTGAAAGAAAAAAATTGATTTGAGAAAATTATAAGAGAAAAATTCGAGTTGAGAAAATTGAAAAAAAAAACAAATCTGTGCTCGGAAAATTGAAAGAAAAAAAGTTGAGTTGAGAAAATTGGAAGAAAAAAATCTAAGTTTTGAAAATTACGTCTGAAAAAATTTGATCTGAGAAAGTTATAAGAAAAGAATTCGAGTTGAGAATTGAAAGAAACGAATTTGAGTTGAGAAAATTGCAAGAAAAAATCTAAGTTTAAAAAGTTTGAGTTGAAAAAATGATAAGAAAAAAATTCGAGTTGAGAAAATGGAAAGAAAAAATTCAAGTTTTGAAAATTACGTCTGAAAAAATTTGAGTTGAGGAAATTATAGGAAAAAAATTAGGTTGCAAAAATTTGAAGAAAAAAATTCGAGTTGAGAAAATTATAAGAAAAAAATTTGAGTTGAGAAACTTGAAATAATTAAATTTGAGTGGGGAAAATTAGAAGAAATGATTGATAATTTACTTTACCACATCATGGAAAAAAACTTGTAAAAAAAAATCAGCAAAATCGATAAAGTCAACTTCGAAATCAACGAAAAATTGAAATTGCGCGTTGAAATCCGTTATGTTCGCGACGCCAATACGAGGAACTGACGTCACAGGGCATATTTTCGTTGAGGCGGTCGTTTTTCGAACGAGTTCAAAAATCGGAACTTTAAAAATTTTTTTCTCGAGTTCTACTCAACCGATTTGAGTGCGGTTTGTTTTGTTGACTTTAAAATTGTATATTCTATAACATATTTCAATTTCAGCCAAATCTAAATTTTTGGCACCAACCCTATTGTTGTCAGACCCCTGACTTGCAAAACGGTATTACTTGAAATTTTTGTCAATTCTTTTAAAAAATTCTCATTGAACAATATTTTTTGGAAATACATTCTACATAAGGTATACAATTTTTTCAAAAGTTTTCGAAAAGTTAAATTTTTATTCATCAATTTTTAAAAAAAATGTTCACCATTATTAATTAAATATTATAAATCAATAATTTACTTTTTTTCGAATTCATCACAATACCTACAAAACGTTTTTTTTACAATTTTTTGGCATCAAGGTGGCGTACCTATGATCATTTAAAGTTACTATATTTAAGAGGTAGTGAGGAGAATAATGTCCTCAGTGGAACTCGGAAATAACGTAATATTTGTGTCCAACAATCTCAATTCATAAGGAATCGACACTCATGATGCAAAAATTACTTCATCATGAAAATTGGGGGGGAGGGGGGAGATTATGCCTCCGCAGTTGTAAAGTAGGTATGAACTCGGCGATTGTCTTGACGTATTTGTTCGCCATCAGTATTAATCAATAATTCATATCAAGTTGTTTTTTTGCAATGAAAAATCTATCTTTGTAAAGTTTACACTTCAAAGGGGTAGGGGTAAGATAAAAAAACTACTGAGGTAATTTTGTCCTACAATTTAAACCCGAGGAGGGAGAAACAAACCCCTTTTTTTAGACTTTGATCCACCGTTTGGGGGGATCAATTTTCAAGTTATAAAACTCACATTTCACAAAATTTATAAATTCGCATTTCACGACTTTACAGTAAATTTTGAGGAAAGGGTTGCCCACTTAATACACTTTTTCCAACAAAATGTATTTCCCATTTTCATGAATGGTTGAAATATTTTTTGAAATTGTAGCTCCAACCTTGCACTTCGAGGAGAACTACATCAAAAAATATTCAACCATTCATAAAAAATTGAAAATACGTCTTGATGGATTATTCATGATACTGAATAGGTTCCCGTTATTGAATGTTCAGTAACTTTAGTTTTTAATAAAGTAAGAAGTAATGATTTTTCAAAAATAAAAAAAATGATGCATATGGGAAAAAATGAATGACCACATGGATTTCTTCATCGCTTACATATGTATGTGTTTAATCTCATCTGAACTTATCCAAGTATTTTGGACCTACCAATTTAATCATGGTAGAATGTAACTGATCGAGGTTATAAGCTTCCGTTCTATACGCATTCATTTCTTTCAAACCATCTTATCAGTTCTTCGAATAAGATGAATACTGCTGATGCAGCGGAAAAAACGTCGCTGTAAAACTCGCGCCAAAATTCCTCAAACTTTCAACTCGCTCTTGCGGATCGCCTAATTGAGATTTCGAACTTTTTGGATTTTTCTGGGGATGCTGTTATTCAGAGGATTCTATCGGTCCAAGTTAGAACCCCGTACCTGGTACGGTTCGCGATCTAGAGAATATCAGTCAGTAACGTGCGTCCGTATATATATGATGGTTCAGCTTTCTTGGCACAATGAATTGTCAATTCAAAAGTTTCAAGGCAAGTTAGCGACTTTTCTCGATAGATGTTTGTTTTCTAAAGTCATCATAGATTTGAAATGTCCAAAAATTACAATTTTCTGGAATGTACCATGGAACGAAACTCAGATGAGTAGATATTTCTTCGTGGAAGATGTATCGCTTAGTGAACAGAGTAAAATTCAAAGAAATATAGAACTGTATGCATTGAATTTGATAAAAGAATTTACCGATTGGATGAATTATCACAGTATGATAATTTTTTGGGATTCTTCAGTTTGGGAGACTAGCTCAATTTCTTATCCAGTTGTTGAGTTATTGTGCAGTTTTGAAGATTTTGTGTATGATGTTTACGGAATAATTGATCACGAAAAAACAGCCAAGAACTTACTACTTCATGTTAAGTTAACACCTTATCAAAAGTTCATTATCGCCTGTGTTTATTGTTTCGAAGAAGAAGTCAATCAGTTATGGCCTTCAGTACAAACCAAACTCCGACATGATGACTCTGAAATGGAAGGTGATGAAGTTGTAGAATATTGGATTGCTCGAATGACTAATCAGCTGAACACTCTGCGATACAGTCCTTCTAAAATGTTCTCAAGATCCATGACCTATTCAGCGATGAAATATTTTTGGCACTATATTACGACACTTGATGAAAAACTAAATTGCATTGGCAAATGTTTCAAGAAATCAAATTCGCTTGCAGTTAAACAGTGTATGAATTATTGGTTTCCAAAAATGGATAAAAAACTCCTCAAATGTGTTATATCGCGATATGGTATCGTAATAATGATTAACTTGATACAAATGTCAATGGGTCGAAGATTCATGTTGTCTTTTTGGCAACATACCGGCAATATGTTTGATGGCGAACAATTCTTAAAAATTCTTAAAGGAGTGAATGCGGTAAAATTTCGAGATTTTAGGTTGATATGTAGAGTTTTATGGTGCAATGCTCCTACGAAACTTAGAACCTATGGTTTGAATCATTATCAGATTGAAGATTCTTCCAATTCATTGAATTCTTTAACGAAAAAAATTTATTCCGAAAATCCACTGAATCCACTGAACATTGGTGAAGAAAGTGGTTCATTGCAACTACCATCAGATTGGATTTATTATCCAAGTGGCTGCGAGTGTGAAAACGACCCAGAGGGAGAAGATTGCAAGTGTCTAACATTATTGAAATGAGTAATCGTTCCCGCTCGAATATTTTTTATGTAGGTATTTCGAATTTTACCTATGGCAATTATGGCATATCATGTTAAATGTCTAGATTAAGAAAAACATGGTGCAGTTTAGTTTATTTGAAACTAATTACCTGTTTTGAACGTAGACTATTCATGTACCTAATTAGACATATATTTTTTGCATTTAATATAATAATTTTTTTGTAATAGATGAAACATGAAATAATTTCGATAAAAATTAATCATTGATAATACTTCACATCGTAAAAAGTCTAATCATTTCCAAGTACCTGTACTATGAAAAAAATCTGAAAATTTTTTTTAAGCTCAATTTTATTCTTCGATTTTTTTCAAACTCTGAATTTTTCTTTCAATTTTTTCAAACTCAAAATTTTTTCTCAATTTTTTTTAAAAAAAACTTTCAAGCTCCAAAATTTTTTTCTAGATATTTTTCCAAACTCAATTTTTTCCCTCGAGTTTTTTATCAAACTTCGAATTTTTCTTTCATTTATCCGTGTGATGCACTTTTTTTCTCGCGCGTAATATTTACGATTCTTTTAAATTGCTTTTCTGATGGACCAAGCTGTTCGAACCCAAATAAAAAATAGATTAAAAAAAAAAAGACATACTCGAATTTTTTTAACACTGATTTTTTTTCGAATCTATTTCCAACTTCAAATTTTTCAATCGTTTTTTTCAAACTCAGAATTTTTTCTCAATTTTTTTAACCCTGAATATTTATTTCGAATCTATTTCAAACATCGAATTTTTCTTTCATTTTTTTCAAGCTCCACAATTGTTTCTCAACATTTTTTTAAATTCAAAATTTTTTTCTTAGAACTTTTCGAACTCAAATTAAGACATACTCAATTTTTTTCGTCCCTAAATTTTTTTCAAACTCTGAATTTTTCTAATTTTTTTTCAAGCTCCAAAATTTTTATCTCACGATTTTTTCAAATACAAAATTTTCTTCTCCAACATTTCTTTCAAACTTGAAATTTTTTCTACAGTTGTAGGAGTGATAAGAGTCAAGGGCGTCAGTGGGACAAAGCGAAATCGTAAGAATTGACATAATAACGCCATGGATGGGAAAAAATTCAATAATTTTCTACGTTTAGAAAAAATTTGAGAAAATAATTTATTTTTGTTGAAAAAAAAGTTCAAATGAGAAATCTCAAATCTGAATTGAAAAAACTATGAGAAAAAACCTAACGGTTTCCAGTTCAAAAAATTCTGAAATTCGATAATGATTTTGAGAAAAAAAATGTAGTGAGAAAAAATTGAGTTTTATAAATTTTATCAAAGGTAAATAAATTATGAGTTTGAAAAAATTATAAGAGAGAATTTTAAGTTTGAAGTATTTGAGAAAAATTTTGAAGTTTGAAATGTTTGAGAAAAAATAGTTTGAAAAGTTTTAAGAAACACATTTGAATGATGTGTGAGAGACAAATTCAGAGTTCGAAAAAATGTCAAGAAAAAAATTTAGCGGTTGAAAAATTTACAGCTTGAAAAATTTATGATGAAAAAATCGAAGTTTGAAGTGTCTGAGTTTGAGAGAAAAATTTTGAGTTTGAAAAGTTCTAAGAGAAAAATTCAAAGTGAAGAAAAAAATTTTAATTTGAAAAAATGTTGAGAAAAAAATTTTGGAGCTTGAAATTTTTTTAGAAAAATTCAGAGTTTAAAAAAAATTTGAGAAAAAATGTTGAGTTTGAAAAAAATGAAAGAAAATTTCGAAGTTTGAAAAAAAACTTGAGGAAAAAAATCGAGTTTGAAAAAATATTGAGAAAAAAATTTTGGAGCTTGAAAGTATTTTTTTTAAATTCGGAATTCAAAAAAAAGTTGAAAAAAAATTTTGAGTTTGAAAAAAATTGAAAGAAAAATAAATTCATTGTTTAAAAAAAATGGAAGAATAAAATTGAGCTCGAAAAAATTTTAAGAAAAAATTTTGAGTTTCGAAAAAAACGATTGAAAACTGGGTTAAGAAAATTTGAGTACCGTATGTCAAAAGCAATTTAAAGAATCTTAAATATTACGGACTTTGAAAAAAAAAAACATTATTGTAGCGTAATGACAAAGCGAGAAAAAAAAGTGCACCACACGGATAGAAATCGTCCTCAGTGCGAGTACATTTAGACTTTAGACTCCCGTTCTTTAGAAGCGACCGTCTCACTTGAGATTGTGGAAATAGCAACACCCGTGCCGATGTTGCGACTGTTGTGACTATAGACAATCTCGAGTTCAGTGGCAATCAGCGATTAGCTGATAGCTTGTTTTTGCTTTTCATTATGTCGTGATATAATAATAATTAATAAAAATTTAAATAAGATGACGACGAATGCATCATCTCGTGTAATTACTATTCGTACCAAGCATGTAGTCTAATAAATTTGTTCACAGTTCGAAAAATTCGGTACCGTGCGAAAACGAAAATAATGCTGTATAATGTTTTCAAGTAGTGGGCGCTATTCAGTGAAGTGTTCAGTCGAATTCGAAAACGCCATTGTTTCGTGTAATTGATTCGAGTAATAATTAGTTTTGCGGATTGCAAGTATTATTAACGCGTGCGAATTGATATTTTTTCCGTTCAAGTTTTAATTTTTGAGAACGAGACTCGTTTTATTAATTTTACCCACTCGCGTTCGTTTTCGTTTGTGTGTGGTGACAGCGGAGCCAAAACGCACTGCGTATCTACTATCTACTATCTAAAAACAGTAAGTATATCATAATTGTAACTCGTAAGCGAATGATTACGCATATGCTCTACGCTCTGACAATGTGTATGCCAAAAATATCCGATGTATTACCATGTACCTACTACCTAGTACCTATCTAGTACCTCTACGATGTAAATAGATGACCCGATCGAAGACCAAACTAAGTAAAATGAGTACTTAATCGATCGTTTGTGGTCATCAGTGGTCTCATAATCGTGCATTTTATGCGACGATAATCTGCTGCTTTGTTTTGATCTGGCTTGGTTTCTCTGAGATTAATATTGTTACTCGTGTCCTTTGTACTTGGACACAGATACGCAGACGTACTTTGTAGGTCTAGTATACAAAAACAGATGCATGGTCATACTCAACATACAATAGCTGTGCTCGTTTAGGCCGAAAAATTGGCAGATTTCGCAGAATCATTTTTTTGTTTACATTTTAAAATTATTCCCGAGTATATTTTTGGGATGGATTTTGATTCTGTGATCGATTACAGAACAAGACAACCATTTGACCTGCGAGTAAGTGATAACAGAATCAGAATTTTCTTTGAAATGTATATTTTTCAAAATTGAACAAAAACGGATTATTGCAATCTGTTCGTGTAAACATAGGTATAAAGTATATTTTTCATTAATTGAACTCAGGAAAACTAAAGGGGGCTTGAAGCACAAGGGGCTTTTTTAGAAATCCATGGTCTGGCAAGAAAATCCTGAAAATAGCAAGAATTTTCAACATTTTCTCTGCTTCGTAAATTTTTTATCGAAGGATAGAAAGAAGATTCTTTTTTAAGCACATTTAATGCAAAAAAATAATGTGTACCTTAAATGACAAGAAAAATCAAAAAAATGGTAAGAATTTTCATTTTTCAGATCCAGTAGACATGATATCACAAAAAACTGTTTTGCTACAAAATACTAAAATTTCGGATTTGAAATTTTTTCCATAACAGGTTCGAATTGTGTATAATTCAACGCTGATGAAATTTTGGAATTTGAAGTGTCATCAAAGCTGTAATAGTAAAAATTAAATTTTTAATTTGACCCCTTTTTAGTTTCAAACAATCAAAATTTGTTCTTGAAATCGTCAATGTTGACTGGGATGGGGGTTTCAAAGTTTTCTGAGCTTTAAAATACATACTCGTACATGTATTCCAACGTTTGAGAATCCTATGGCTTCGAATTGATAAATCATCGAATGTTTGCTAAATGTATCAAAGAGAAAAATCAAGTTATAAAATTTTCCAAAATCATGGTGTCTACTGGCAAGAAAAACTAGAAAATAGCAAGAATTTCACCTTTGTGAAAAAAAATAAGTAAATAACAAGAACAAGAATTTTTATAATTTTATTACAAAAAGAAAGAATTTTCAACATTTTTCTATTTCTTGAATTTTTAATCAAAGGATATAAAGCAAGGGTTCTTTTTTGGGCAAATTTAAGGCAAGAAAAATGCTAAAAATAGCAAGAATTTTCATTTTCAGACCCAATACACACCATGAAAATGGTCCAAAAATATTAAAATTAACTTAGTTGATGAACCAAAAAAGATAATTTTGACCTATAAACGCCTAGTTAAACCACAAATTCTGAAAGCAGCTAAAACAAGCATCAAAGTCGCGAAAGGCAAATTTTGACACTCTGCCAATTAAGCAGTGCTAGAAGACTACGCATTTCTGTGAATTGAAAAGGTCATAAAAGCCAAATTTGCTCCAAACTCCCTTTTAGTTCTCACGAGTTCAATTTCAAAAATTACAAAAAATCCTGAAAATTATTTTTTTGTAGTCAAATGAGCGTTATGGCCTTCTGGATGAAAATTTTCCCGAAAATTATTTTTCTCTGAATATTTTTGGTGAGTGGAAAACACGAATTTTTTTTTTGAAAAGTTTTTCAAACGGTGTAAAAGGAAGAAGGGTGGGAGGGAGGGAGATACAGACAGACAGCTAATTATTGGTAATTATACAGTGGGGTGGAGGGGAGTAAAGGTTAAAAATTTCCACTGACGGTGTTAGAGAGCACCTGTAACTTTTTGTTTAATCGAGATGAAACAACGAGGTTGGCGTCATTGTGAAAAACGAGCTTCGTTTAATCAGAAAATTAATTAAAATTGAATGGAAAAATTTTGAGAAAAATTGAACGAGGTTTTCTTCTCTATTCATCTGACCAGATAAGTCGAACCAAAAATAAAATGCCAGGAGCAGATGTCAAACTTGCATTTTCTACTAGGAAGGTTGGGATTGAAATTAAAAACTTGCAAAAGTGAGACACTTTTTTGGGTGTTTTTGAGTCAATGAAATTTATAGCAATTACATTCTGAATCCGATTCTATTTTTAGGCTTCCAAAAATTTCAACCTTGGTTCTTTCCTAGGTACACTTGACCTTTCGTTATGGCATACCACATGAAAAGTTTTCTTCAAGAAGTGGACCCCCCCCCGCCACCACCAAAAATGTGCATAGAGGGTCAAAAATCATCACCGATGATATTTGTTGGTCACAACCATCTATGCTAAGACTATTCTCAAAACATTTTTTCTTTGAAATTTTCAGAATTTTTTGAACATAGATAGATTTTAATGCTCGGTAGGTAGGCAGGGAGGGAAGGGGGAGTTCATCTACGTCGTTTTGAGGTCTAGACACATTATCAAATTGAATCGGATTCACAATTTGATCTGAATTGCACTTATGTGATTCATTTTATGTTTCACGATTCATATTCTTTGGTATCCCTAAAAAGAGCCTGAAATCCAGAAAATATAGAAAAATACAGATTTTTGTCTGAAATTCGGAGAATCTGAAAAAAATGTTTGAGCAGTCGTATTATACTTCCAAGTTCTCTAAAAAGGGCTTAAACTCCAAAAATTCGCAAATTTTGGAAAAAAGAAATCGAAAATTTCACGTTTTGAGGGTTGGGGTATTTTTTGAAGCGCTTGGAGGTGTGATACCGCTTTTGAACCAATTTTTACGAATTTTTGGCACAATTTCTTTTATTGTTAGAAATCAGAATACGAGCAGTGAGAAATTTTTTCAAACATGATCTATTCGAAAATCTGATATTATAGGTTCTTCTCTTCTTAAAACCACGTCACATTTACAAAGAAAAGTGTGAAACTTAATCGCAAGTTCACTGAATCCGATTCAGAATCTCATTCATTAGCAAAACGAATCGCAAATTAAGAATCTGATTCATTTTTTTGCGAATCGTCCCATCTCTGGCAATACATAATTAGGTTACGGCATACTCAACTTTTGACTTCTATTGAAATTAATTTTCATTTACAGGCGACCAGAGGAAAAAAATCACTGCAATATCTTCAACGACCACGACGTTCCCAGGCCACCTCTATCTGGTTGCGGCCAATACGGCGCCGGTCCGTCTAGGTAACGCAGCCTAACACCCTCAAAATGAGCGGCGACGAAGATTCAATGGATATGGAACATCGTTACGCGAAAACCAACCAGCCTCGCGGTTTCCCATCTGTCGCCCAAGTGGTCGGTATCTGGAGAGAGAAATTCGAGCTCGGCACCCTGAACGAGTCGCATTTCAAAGAACACTGGCGTCTGTACGTACCTCAAGTACTATGCCTGGACCCAGGCAACAGTTCGTTCGATCGCATCTTCGACGAAGAAAACGTGCTGTTCGCGCCGCTCGAACAGTTCATCTGCGGCGACGGTAACGCCGGCGAGGTCCTCGAACGAATACAGCGACTCGACGAACCGTCCACCGTTTGCGGCAAGGTCTTCAAAATGAGCGAACCTACTTATCATTGTCGCGAATGCGGCACCGATCCGACCTGCGTACTGTGCGTCGAATGTTTCAAGAAATCCGCGCACAAGAATCACAAATACAAAATGTCCATGTCGAACGGCGGCGGCTGCTGTGACTGCGGCGACACCGAAGCTTGGAAAAACGATCCGTACTGCAGCGTTCATGTGGCCGGAACGTTGCCAGCTGCGTCCGATGGCGGAGAAAGCAGCAGCGCTGGAACCGATCGGGGTAATTTTCCGGACGATATGGCTCGTCGTACCCGTGTCATATTCGGCGCCGTATTGCGATACGCGTATCAATTGCTGAAGTACGACGATAGCCCGGAATTGCCGAGCGATTTAAGGCTCAAAGAGATCGAAGAGGATCCGTTGAGTTTTCTCGATACTCCGGATACGTACTGCACCGTATTGTATAACGACGAAACGCACACGTTCGATAATGTGATCACGACGTTGTCCAAGGTGATCAAGTGTAATCAGAGAGACGCGATGGATTACGTCACGAATATTGATCGCGAAGGCAGAGCTGTAGTCAAAATATCCACTTTTCAGCACTGCACCGAGTTGAAAAACGAAGTCGAACGGATCACATCTCGTAACACAAGCAAACCGTTGAAAGTGCTGGTGAAACATTCTCACGTCATTGCCCATCAACTCTACGCCATCAAGCTGCTGGCTCGAGTGCAAAAGATCCTCTCATATTCGAAACACTTTCGACGTATATTTTCGGAAATCGTGCTCGAGACGAAGTCCTCCGGCGGTTCGTCGCCGTCCGACATATCCATACTGGAGGGCGTGTTTCGGGCTGATTCGTCGCTATGGAAATCGGCTCGAGTCCACTGGCATCGTCTCTTCATCAGTGGCATGCTCAAAGAATACGAGCACAAGAAAGCATTCGCTAAGCTGTTCACAAAACATTACGGATCCATAATGCAGGATTTCATTCGTGACGATCACGATCACTCGTTTTCAGTCGCCTCGCTGGCGGTGCAGATCTTCACAGTGCCGACCATCGCCCATTACCTGATCGCATACCAAGATGTGCTGTTCGTGCTCCTTAATACTTTTCTGTCCGAATGCAACGCCAATCAGAAAGATGGCAAGCTCGAGTTCCAACGCAACGAGCATTCGTCAGCGGTCACTTTTAAGCGAGCCCAGTACATAATCTACGATCTGCATTATCTTCTGAGCACGGTTCCGGAACGCTGGACGGACGAGCTGCGGAAAGGCTTCAACCAAGGGCTAAGCTTGTTTCTGCGACTGCTTTGCCTAATGCAGGGCATGGACGCAGTCACTCGCCAGGTCGGCCAGCACATGGAGTACGAGCCCGAATGGGAGACAGCGTTCAATCTGCACATCAAACTGAGCCCGGTTGTCACAATGATGATAAAATGGTGCGGCACCGATAAGAAAATCCTAACTAAGGCCTATCGAGCAACATTGAAGAAACTGCACGATAATCCCTGCGCCGATCTGTCCTCAGCCCATTGCCAGGTTCAAGAGCTGGCCGACCATAGTACGTCGTGTGTCGTTTACGACGTCAGTACCCAGCCGGTCTCCATACATTTGCCATTATCTAGGTTCCTGGCCGGCCTTCACGTACAACTGGAACGTTTCGGGCTGAATTTCTACAGCGCCGAGTTCCAGTTCACCCCCAAACAGACCCTCGAGCAGATTGTCGAGCCGGTGCTCCGTACGCAGGTGATGATTGCCCAAGTGCACGCGAATCTGTGGCGCCGAAATGGATATTCGATCCTGCATCAGATCTACTTCTACCATAATGTGAAATGTCGCAACGAGATGCTCAACAAGGACATAATAATGTTGCAGATCGGCGCTTCGCTGATCGAAAGCAACGATTTCCTGATTCATCTGTTGAATAAATTCAATCTACTGAATTGGGCGGATGCCGATTTCGAAGGCATTAGCAGTACGTCATCTCTGGCGTTGACGTCGACTGCGGCGACCAAATCAAGCTCGACGTCTTCGACGACCGTCGCCTCATCGACGACCACCACACCAGCGGCCACAGCCTCGTCTCCCAAGAAGGCCGAAGAGGAATCAATACGTCAGACGATCACGCTGGTCGAGGAATTTCTCACGTTACTGGTGACTGTGGTCAGCGAACGATATGTGGTCGGTATTGGCAAAGTGACCGAAAAAGATTGCGTCAAGAAGGAGATAATGCAGCAGCTCTGCATCAAACCGCTGTCGCATTCGGAGCTCAGCAAAGTGCTGCCGGACAGCGACCACAACGACGTCACGGTCGATTCGATTATCGACGAGATTGCCACGTTCGAGAAACCAGCCTCTGGCAATGGCAAAGGCATGTACAAGCTGAAACCTCAGTACTACGATCAGTACAACGTTTTCTACTACCATTACACCCGAGAGGAGTTGTCGAGGTCTGAAGAGGCCCAGAGACTGCGACGCAAGCAGCAAGGCTTACTGGATTGCTGTCCACCGCCGACATTACCACCGCTCACAGAATCGTTCGTGATGCTGGTGAATCTGCTTCAATGCGACGTTATGTTCTATCTTATGCAGCTTGTGCTGAGACGTGCCTGCGATCTGAAGGCTCGCAGTTTTTCCGAATCGCAGCTCCATAGAGTCCTACATCTGATCGGATACGCCCTGCATGAAGAGGAAAGTGGTCGACTGGATTACTTCGTGTTCACCGAACGTTGCAAAAGATGGCTACTGTTGCCCTATCTGGAAGAGTTGCATGGCAGTAGTCGAGTCGAAGCGCACAGAGATCTCATCAAATGGACCATCAACAAATATAAATACGTTTCGCGTTTATCTCTGAAGATGAAACGTAAAAGCGAAACTCGATCGGTCGTCAGCGATTCGTCTTCGGTTTCTCACGACCAAGATGACCGTCGTAAGTCAGCCACCTCCGAAGCTGTAAGCTCCGGTCGGTCGGACGAGAAAATGGAACTTGGAGAAGACGAAGGCGCCGGAAGCCAAACTCTCAACAGCGACGAATCAGCCGATAAACAAATGTCGTGGGAATATTCGGCAGCCAACGACGACGACGCCGCCCAGAAAAAGGAAAAAGAACGGATCGCCAAGCTGGCGGCCGAACGCAGGATGAAAATAATGGCCCAGATGTCCTCGGCTCAGCAATCGTTCATCAAAGAGCACGCGCAACTCTACGAAGAAGCCACCAAAAGCGATACGATCACGACCGGTGGTACCAGCGGCGCTGGTGGCGCTGGCGAATCCATGGCCTGGGAGGCCAGCGATGCCAACGTGGAATTCCCAATCGCCGTCGGACCCAATCAAACCCAGCATTCGTCACCGGATCCCGGATACGTTTGTATTCTCTGCCAAGAGCATCAAATCGTTCGTACCGATGCTCCGGCCATGGTTTACGGAGCCTTCGTACAGAAATCATCGGTACTCGCGAATGAACTTCATTCGCCGGCTGTCGAGGCCCGCCGATCTTCCAGCGGTGGAACTGGAAACGTAGGCGACGATGACGCCGTCATTTTCCTCACCGGAGCTCTCAGTCCTAGTCCGTTTACAAGCATTTGCGGTCACGTGATGCACAGCACATGCTGGGAAAAATATTTCAGCAATATTTCAACCAAAGAGAATCGTCGCCCGTATAGACTCCGTCAACCGATCAGTTTCGACGTCGAGAAAAACGAATTCCTCTGTCCTCTCTGCGAATCACTCAACAATACCATTCTACCGGTGTTACCGCCGCTGAAAAACATGACCGGAGGCTCCGGCCGATCTTCGTCCAGCAGCAGCAACACCAGAACGGAGCCTCCTCCGTCGACGTCCCTCGACGGTCAACAATTCTCCTTCGACGCCTGGCTCAAAAGTATCATAGTGGCTACTGACAAAAAACAACAAGAAATAATGAAACGTAAACTGACTTGGTCGTCGTCGACGCAATCTCGTTCCTCCGCCGAAACCTGCGACACCAGCGCCTCCGGTATTGGCGATCGTTTGCTAGACGACAGCGAATCCACCATTACCGATTTGACAGTTTCGGCCTCGAGCAGCGACCGAACCGCCGATCGATGCGCAACCGATCAATCTCAGCCCGCCGACGAAAATCGAGTCGCGTCATCGAACGACGAGCAGCGAGACGTCGATGACGAAGACGACGACGAAGATCTGTCTTCGCTACGAGAAACCGATCAAATGGAGATCTTATTGTACAACAGCGTAGCAGACTCCAGCGCCAGTCTGGAAGCAAATGGTGGCAGCTCGGGCGTCGAGCAAACAACCGTATCGTCCTCGTGTCCCGTTCTGTCGCCCACGTTGACCAGCATGATACAGAAATATTGCAAATCTGTCTGCGTCAAGGGACTAGGCTTATCGTCGGACGTCGAACGCAACAGCGTCCTGTATTGCTGGAAATCATGCGCGTACACCATTCACGTCGTGGAAATGCTTCTGCGCAGCGAAAACCGACCATTGCTGCGGTATCTGCCAACCAGACAGAAACAATGCGTGAAAGCGCTGATAAGGCTGTCTGCATTGCAGGAGATCTGCGGAAACCAGCGAGTCATCAACAACTACGCGATTACGTTATTGGGCGTCGTATTCGACAACAGTCACGTTTACACCGACACCTGTATCCTGGATTGGGACCCGTTCGGTATGCTGGTCTCGTTAGTCATGTGTTTGCCTAGTCTGTTCTTCATGGCGGCTCCATCGCCATTACCTTGCGGCGGTCTGCTCGAGTTGTACACGCTGAAACTAATGCTGATCTCGACCGTGGCTCAAATATTAATCGGGTTACGCGCCGGTACCCTAGAATCGGCCACCGAAGATGTCCCTGGTGACGAGGAAACCGCCAATGGCGAAAATACAACCGAATGTTTGAAAAAGTTTCTGAAAATCATTGCTGATAGCGATGCCAACGATGGCAGCAGAGATAATGGAGAATCGGTGGATACGGCTGCGTTATGGAAACGTATCACCAAAATGTGTGTGCCGTTTTTACGATGCTGTTGTTTGTTTTTCCGATTCCTTACCAACGTTCCGGCGGCTGACTGTTTGAGTCAGGTGAACGGCGACACGTACGAGAATATGTGTCGGTATTTGGGACTGCCGACGAGCTGCGACCAATTGTTGAACGATCCGTTCGTTATTAAGGTGTTCAAGAAATGGACGGCTAATTGGCGACGCAAGCAGTCCCTTCATAATTCTAGCATACGATTTGAATCCTATTTGAAGCTAAGACGTTTGATTCAGCTGCCCGAAGATTACAGCGAACTGATCAATTCGGTGTCGATGTTCACCTGCCCGAACAGCGATCGCGAAGATTCCAGAAATCCTACGGTGTGTCTGGTCTGCGGTACCATATTGTGCTCGCAGAGCTATTGCTGCCAGAAAGAGTTGAATAGCGCGATGGTACGTACCTGGTACCTACAAGTTGTCCAAGTCCATTTACTAGGTCTTAATTTATTTTGCTGCGGATGGGATTTCGATTATTTAAGTCCAATTTTTTCAATTTCTTTGATTCTATTGATTTTTTTCAAAATCGTATCCAATTTTGTAATTATTCCGACGGTGAACATTTTTCCAATTTAGATTTTTTAAATTCTAATTTTTAAATATTTCTTCGAATTATAAAGTTGAAAATTTTTTTAAAAACAAAGTTTAAAATTTGATGAAAAAAAAGAGAAAAATTTTTGAGCTCTAAAAAATTTTAAAACATAATATGTAGTTGAAAAAAAAATTGAAAAATCAAAATTAGAACAATTTTGAGAAATAAATTCAAAAAAATTTTGTAGATATTGAGGAATTTTCCAACTTGAATTTCTTTAAATTTTTCCCAACTTCATATTTTAAACAATTTTTTCAACTCGAAAATTGTTTCTAATAGTCTTGAAATGTTTGTTCAATTTTTTTTCAGCTATAAAATTTTACATTTTTTAAAAATTGAATACAATTAAGAAAAAAAATTAGAAGTAAAAAAATGGAAAAAAATCACGAATGAAAATATTCGTACTTTGAAATTAGATTAAATTCGTACTTTAATTGAATGAATTTGTACATGCGTAGGTATTTGAAATTCCTTTTGTGGCAAAATTGATTAGGAGGTAATGCTCATTTACGACTCGCAGTGAGCCAGGAGACCTCGAAAATGGTTATAATAATTCTTTATTTCAGTATCGATCTGGAAACAGTTGTGAAAACTTTTTACCTATCATGTATTTTGAGCCATAGAATCCTAATTTGGCAAAATTTTTCTCCGGGAGTGAAAGTAATAAAAAAGTAGGCGTGAGAGGGGCAATTATTTTTTTTAACTTGAGCAAAATGGCACTTTGCCGACGAGTGCAGGTTGGCGTTTTCATGGTACGTAATGTTTTTGAGATGTTGAGTACAAATTCGAAGTCCAATTTTGCGTCCATCTGCGCCCCTAAGGAGGGGGAGAGGGTGAAAAAAAATTATGTAGCATGTAATATGTCTGAATCTGCGATTTTAAGGTTATAGAATACGAATTTGACAATATTTTTTCGTTTAAGGGACAAGAATTGAGGGTAGAAGGGGTTAAAAGTGGGTTAATAGAACATGAATTCAGCTATATTTTTTCGTTAGAGAGCGAAAAGTGAGAGGGGGTATGCCAGGGTTCGTACTGGTGCAAAAAAGCAAATTAAATCAATTAAATTTCTTATTATGTAGGTAGCGCAAAATTACAAAAAACCCTCGAAATTTCGTTTTAAAAAATCTCAAGTAGCACGAAATTCTAACAAAAAGTAGGCCACGAAAGTAAATATTGATATTTCGTAAATTTTGAAATTTTCATTTCAATGCCATGGAATTTTGTTCAAATAACAAACTATTGAAAAATGAATCATTTTGTTTCTAAAAATCATAAATTTTTCGAATCTTGGCCCTCGTTTTGCTCTGGCATGTAAAGTAAACCTTCCGGCGAATATAAGAAGTACAGATTGAAGATTTCGTTTCCCCTTCTGGATTGAAATGATGAAAATGAAAAAATTTTAGCTTTTAGACCTTTATTTTTCAAAGATTCTCACTTTTGGAATAATTGTACCTATGAACGTTTTCCCCTTCCATCCCAGACCATTGAATATTTTGATGCAGAAAAAAATTTGTCTTTCATTTTTCAGGGAGAATTGACCCATCCGAAAGCATATTTTGTGTAAAGGGGTATGGAAAACATAAAAATTGGTCTGGAATGCATGGAGGTCGAGTAAATCATTTTTGAAAAATTGTGAACAGTCAAGAATGGGGATTATAAACAAATTAAAAAAATTTTAGTTAGGAATTGGGGTGGGATAATTAATAAGGGTATTTTTGGTATTCAAAAATAATGGCACCGCGGACTTACTGAGCCCAAAAAAGCACGAATTTTTGTTTTTTGATTGCAGTACGAAGTCCAATGTTGAAAAATTGAAAATTCGCAGGCATCATAGCAGGTCACTTTTTTCGGTTTTGATCACTAATGGTCACTGTTTTCATCCAAAGGTCACTAAAAGTAATTTTTTTTCGCATTTTCAAGCAATAATTCAAATTTTTACGTAAAAATTGCTATTTTTTAAAATTTTTAAGAAAAAAACTTGAAAGTTGATAATGATTTTTCAAAAAAATGTTGCCCTCGCTTCGCTCGAGTAGTATTTCAATAATTCTATTTCAAAATTTGAAAAAATTCTGTTTTTTTTAAATCAGTAAAGTAATTGACTTTTTAATCAATTCCCCATTTGACAGAATAAATCAATAATTTTGACTAAAATGAATCAATCAAACTATTGAAATATCACAGATTTTCAAATAAATTCATTTCACTGATTTAAAAAGGCACAGTTTTACGAAAATTGACTGATTTAGATTTAGAGAGTAGATATAGGTCATGTATTAATTGTTTGTTCCAAAAATCTCGTCACTTTTCAATTTTTCTTTGCTCAAATCTGTATACCTAGTTGAATGTATATCTGCCTCTTAAAGTGCCACTAAAAAAGTAGATTTTGAGATTACCTAATTTTTTCATTGAATTTTGACCCCTCCCATCATTTTTTCTTGAATTCTCAGCCCTCTTTTAACTGTAAAAAAATCCCCCTAAAAAATCGAATTTCTGGTCACTTTTTGCTCAGAAAAAGTCACTAAAAGTCACCTTTTTCTCTTCGAAATTTCGGTATGATGCCTGTATTAAAAAAATCCCACAAAAAATTGTAAAATTGTCCCCCCCCCAAAAAAAAAAAAATATTGAATTTGAATTTTTGTCATTTTTTGGTTACTTTTTTTCGTCTGAATTTCGCTATGATGCCTGAATTCGTCATTGTAGTGCAAAAATATGTTGAAATACTTGTTTTTGAGATCGTAAAACAAATTATTCCAAAACTTATGTTTTTCCATCCCTAAATTCGTGTCGTGTTCTACGACCTCGAGAACGTGGGTTTTGATTTTGAATGAATGAAATTTTGATTTTTAACCTTCCTTACCCCTACCCTTGACTGTTATACTGAAAAATATTGCCAAATTGGTGTTCTACGACCTCAAAAACGTAGATCCAAAGATATTTCATGCTACATAAAATTTTTCATCCTCTCCCCCCTCCTTAGGGGCCGAGATGGGTACAAAACCCGACTTCAGATTCGTGTTCAGAACCTAAAAAAAACATATTATAAGTACTTACCATAAAAACGTAGACTTGCATTCGTCAGGGAAGTATCATTTTATTCAATTTTGAAAAATGTTTACCTCTCGGGGTCAAATCCACCCCTCCTATACTCTTGGGGAAAAAATTGGCCAAAGGCAGATTCTCCAGTCTAAATGGTTTTCACATATATTTTTAGATCGGTAGATACTGAAATATGGAATTGAAATCATTTTTGGTTTGAGGTCCCCTACGTATAGGCTTGTTTGTTTTTCATTTCAGTCATCTAACGCACTTTCGGAGAAATTGAACTTTTTATCATTATTACAGGTGGGCGCTTGCGCCTTTCACGCCACTCATTGCGGAGCCGGAGCCGGTATATTTTTACGAATGCGCGAATGCGAAATTCTTTTGCTATCGTGCCTGAATCGCGGCTGCTTTTTATCACCCCCTTACGTCGACGAATACGGAGAAACCGATCAAGGTCTCAGAAGAGGCAATCCGCTGAAATTATGTCACAAACGATACAAAAAATTGGAAAATATATGGTTATCGCATTCGATTCACGAAGAAGTATCTCGTTCGTTGGAGTCCACTCATTCGTTAGCCGTCACCCAATGGCAACACCTGTAAAATTACGATACCCGACCTAACCTTACTTGCTACCCCTAACCTAGGAAGAAGCTTAACCTTACTGTGGGCTTGTACGCACGTCTCGAGATATCGTGATCCTCTCGTATGTCTATGCCCTAAGCCTATGTATCTATCTGTGTATTTGTTTAACTGTATATAAGTGTACCTATGTAGAGTATGAGTTATTGTATGTAATTGTATAATGCGTTCGGCGTTTGTAGAAAATTGTACATGTTGTATCTCTTATCTAGTAACTAGTGACTAGCAACTACTTTCGGAGCGGTATTTTCGCACAAATATCGAGTGGACACGATTGATCCCTACGAACATACTTTGAATTTTTTGTGTTCGAAACGAATCTTTCGAGACCTAGAGACATATTCGTGTAAATTTCCAACTTTTAGGTAGTAACGTATAATAATAATAGGTACAGATAACCGGCAGCTACCAGTCTTTTTTTATGTAGTAACTAGTGAGCCTGCAAGGTACATTACGGATAGATACATACGCTAAAGTTTCAAGGCAGTTTTCAATTTTTTTCGAATTTTTAAAGACTTATGCGAAAAATAATTTTGAAATGATCTCAAAAAAATGTGGTGAAAAATTGAAATATTTTGGTTCGTGTTTACCCCTCCTGGCAAAAGTTTGAAATTTCAAAAATTTTAATTTTTTCAAATTTTTTGTGTTTTTTCTTATATGGGCAAACCCCTTGTTTTCGGAGATATTTTGCGAGTGAATGCAAAAAATAAATTTCTGGTCGATTTTGTGAGGTTGGTTTTCACTCCAGATGGACATAGGTAAACCACAACCCCATTTCTTTTTTTTTACAGGTTTTCAAATTTTTTTGCGTTGTTATTCAACGACATTATCTTGTGATTTGACGTTATTTTGTAGTAATTTGGGTACCCCCTGAAGATGAAAATGGGATCAGCAATCCGAGATGTCTTGACAGGTGGTAGAAATAATGAAAAAGTAGTAATTTGGTCGAAATTTTAAAAAGAAATGGTGAAAAATGAAAAAATACAAGGTTACGTTCTTTGTTTGAAAAATTACAAAAACCGTCAATTTTTTCAATATTTTTTTTACTAACCAAGTATGTACATTACCAAAAATTTCAATTTTTGAAGTTTTGAAAAAGAAATTCTTTCACGCTTTATTTGGGCTTATTTAACTAACATATGGGACAACAAGCCAGGAAAATCGCCAAGCAAGTGTTTTTATTTTTTTCGGAGAAGGGGGCGGATAAATTGTGAAAATTTTGAAATTTTCCGTCTGGAAAAATCTGAATTTTCATTTTCGTGATTTGATACACAGTAGACGTTATAAACGGTTGATTTTGTTTTTGTTTTAAAATGGATTTTTTTTTTCTATTAGAAGAATTTTCTATGATAAATTTATTCTCAGATTTTTTGGTGGGGGAGAGGGGAAAGAGGGGTTCGAAAATTTTAAAAATTGATTTTGAGTCATTTTTGTAAGTCGGAGAGAAAGTTTTCTAAAAATTTTGTAAAAAGTAGTGAAAAAATGTGGTGATTTTGAAAACAAAAATCTGTGAGACACCATGAGATCGTAAGTCCACTTGAAGTAAAAATCAACCTCACAAAATCGAGCAAAACTTTTGCAGGTGTTTTCTGTACTCATTTCCAAAATATTTTCGAAAATAGCGTTTTTGGCCACAAACAAAAATCATATGAAACCCCCAAAAAATCGTTAAAAATCAAGAAATTTTTTTTCTTCTCAATAGTCATTAAAGATCAACGATCTACAAAAAAGCACAAAAAATCGGAGACATTTTGTTGAAAAAAAAAGAAATTTTGAGCTTTTTTTAGGGATGTTAAACATGGGCGAAAAATACAATTTTTTACCACCTTTTTTTTAGGTCATTACACAACTATTTTTGGCATAGGCTTTTCAAAATTCGAAAATAGTTTCAAATTTCTGCACCCTAGTTTGTTTTTCAGTCGTCCTCGGAATTTTCGTCTTTTGACGCAATCTGCTTATAGCCAGGTGGACTCATCTACCGTTCATTTTTTTTTCGCTTTATTATTTTTGTAATCTATTCGACTGTTACTTTTACTTTTTTTCACTCATCACTTTATCGATTATCTTTGCAGCGTTGTTATTGCCACCATCGCCATTGTCATAAATTGTCCATCAATTAGGTATTAATCGCAATCGCCATCGTCGTCTCCGCGTCATTTATTCATTTCTATTTTTATTTTATTTCGTCTCGACCCGTTCGGTTTGAAATTCGAATGAAATTCGATTTCTGTCCGAAGTCCGGACCCGTCTGAATCTCCTTTGCATTGGCTCGAAGCTTGTAACTGTACGTAGTGTTAGTGTAACCCTCTCCCTCTCGCCCCGTATTACATGTTAACCAAATAGCCGAGTACATTACGTAGACGATAATTACCTTTTAATTTCGACGAGATTTGGTTCGAAATATTAGTATGTAGGCCTATAGTGGAGTCGTCTTGTCTCTACCAATAGGTTGCGCTTATTGTTAGGGTATAATGTATTATTTAATTGTGATTCACGATGCGTGTAGCGTGTCCATGTGTATTGTGTACCTAGTACCCACACCTACCTACCTAATATTATTCTTATAGAATGTTTTGTTTTGAACGTGTGTAATGTAACTAAGATTTTGTAACATAGCTTTATACTATTCATACATCTATGTACCTATTTTATCCTAGACTCGTATCGTACTCTGTACCTAAGTATTATTTGTACTTATTGTGATTTATTTTAACTCGAGTTGTTGCATTCGCAAAAAATTAAAATAAAATGATTACTATTTTAACCGTACTGATTTGAAACTGGTTTCGAACATCTACAGACGTAGCCTCTTCCATTTTTGCTTTCCTAATATAATTTTTCTTGAAAATTTTCGCCCTTGCTTCGCTCCAGGGATTGGAAACTGGAACTGGAACTGAAAAAAATTTCAGTTCCAGCTCCAGTTCTGATGATTTTTTTTTTTCAATTCTTGACTGTGGATGCGAGAAAAAATTCAAATACTGGGTACATTATGAGGAAAAAAAGCCAAAAACGCAGGGATGGGAAACTGGAACTGGAACTGAGAACTGGGAAAAAACTGGAACTAAAAGCGAAAAACTTGAACTGGAACTGGAACCGGAACCAGAACTAATGATGAGAACTAATAACTGAGAACTGAAACTGGAACTGAAATGATGAGAACTAAAAACTGAGAACTAGAACTGGAAGACTGGAACTATTATTTCTTTAGTTTTCCATCCCTGCTTCGCTCGTAGAAAGTAGAAAAAATCTTTTTAAAAAACTGTGGAAAAAATGAGGGGTGGTTTTGAAAAAAATGAACAATTCTATTTTTTGAACAGAAATTATGAATTTGAATTTTGCAAATAGGAAATTTTTTCTTATGGGAAGGGGGAAGAGAAGGTAAAATAGAAATGGAAACCGGGAGGATTCTCAAATGCTTAGGAGATTTGGGCACCACTGTAGCTCGCCACCGAGTATCCAACCCTGGAATGAAGAAAAGAAACAATATTGGCCCCCTCTTCATCCCAGAAGCTCCACATGTCTTGGTTTCAAAATAACTGGTTAAAATAATCTCAAAAATACATTTTGGGACTCAAAAAACATTTATTTTGACATCTCACTCGAAATTTTTTAATTTTTGGCCCTTTATACCCGCCCCTGTGGAGCCCTTTGGGTTTTTTGAGAAAAGAACTCCGGAAATGAACTCGGTGAGTCCAAAAACATGAATTGGTATACCTCGCTTGATAGTGAAAATTTCTCAATTTTGGCTTTTCTTCCCACCCTCAAGAAGTCCTTTTTATTTTTTTGAAGGAAATAAACCCTAGGAATAGACTCCGGATTTCAAAGAACAGTATTTCGATGCCGCATTCGATATTTTCGGCAGTTTTTTCTACATAGAAACTTCTCCCTTGCCCTTGTGAGCCCGGGTAGGGGGTTTGAGGTCAAAATAACCCTTGATCGGGTTCAGAGACTTTGAATACCTCTTGCCAGTCCAATTTTTCATTTTTTCCTTTCGTCTTTTTTTTCCGAAGTTGAGTTGTAATTCGGGTCCTCCTCATCTCCCTCCTAGGAACGGAAAAATTGGAAAAATAGCTCATCTGACTCATAATCGAATGCCGCAAACTCGAAAGCTCCATCTTTAAATCGGTGACTTTGACGTTACCTTGAAATTGCTGTCACTATGAAAGATGCATCTGCCATGTATTTCATGCATTTTAGCCAAATAAGGAATTCTCGAAATGAAATTATAAAATATTTGAAAATTTCTAAATTTTGCTGATGTTTCAAAATTTGAAAAAAATTTCATATTTGTTTTTTATGTTGTTTTTCCCCTTGGATTTTATATTCGTTTTTTCATAACTTGATTCAATAATTATTTTTCTGAACTTTCGTATACCACCTTTACTATCATTTGTAAATTAGGACTTTCTTTCATCATTTCAACTGCCAAGAGCGAAAAAACTTTTCAACGAGGGATCTTAACTCCAGGATTATCCATGTCCCCCTCTTCACCATCATTATTTCTTTTCCGTACCTATACCATTGCTTTTTTTCAAGTTGAAACTTTCGAAAGTATTTTTAATTTTCCAAAATAATTTGTCGTGTCTTCTAAAATGAGACTTTTTGCAAAAGAAACCATTTGTTTGCATTAAACAATGGAACAAGAGAGGATGGAAGGGGAGAGGAGAGGAGTTATTATGGTATTGGCGGATTCAGAGGTGTGCCAGCTGTCTCATGATGCTTGAAATGTTCAAAAAAATTTAACTTTTTGTTTTTCTAATATAATTTTTTAGAAAAATTTTCATCAAGTCCAAAACAAAATGATATGAAAATTTCAATATCAACACTAATGTTTTTTGTTTTTGTTTTTTTTTTGTTTCAGGTGAGTTACATACCGATATCATAATATAGAATTCTCGTCGGTAGTATGTATAAGAAGTATAATAATTATCGAGTAAGTAATTTTTCATGATTATTGGTAAAATCTTTTTTTGATAAAATTATTGATTTAAAAAACTGGAAAATTCATTTTAAAACTGATTTTAAAGTTTTTGCTCTTGAACCTCATTTGCTGATTTTCAAAAAGTCAATCCTAAGATGAAATTGATCAAAAATTCGCATTCTGCTACTTACCTTGATTTAGGGGGAAACACTTTCGGTTTGTACTAATTCATTTTTTTTGCCCAAAATTTAGAGATTTCAATTTTTTATAATTTTTTTTCTCAAATGTAAAGAACGAACGAATAAGAATAAATTTATTTGTTTCGGTTTCACAAAATATGATGTATTTCCATGGACAGTGACGTTGGAATGCGGGATACATTGTACCCCCAAATCGGCGGCTGCGGTATACAAAGAGTGAAATAAACAAATGACACCCCCCCCCCTTTCAAGCTGCTAAATTTTCTTCTCGAAATGTTTTCAAACCAAATTTTTCCCCTTAAATATTTTTAAATCCAAAATTATTTCTGAATTCTAAAACTTTTTCAAACTCGATTTCTTATCTTAAAATTTTTCAACTAACATTTTTTTCTCAAAATTTTTTCAAACCAAAACTTTAAAGTTTTAAATTTTCTTTTCAATATTTTTTCAACTTAATTTTTGCATCCAATCCTGATATTTTTTCCCACGTACTTTGAATTCTAGAATTCAAAAATATTATGTAAAATAATACCTCCTGTTGCACACCTACTCTACATAGTCACACCATGAAATTGTTTCTTATTTATTGAAATTTTTTTTTGAGAATGAAAAAATGATAAGTAGGTGAAAAAGTCAGATTTATAAAAAATGTCAACAAATTGTAAACTGGAAAAAATTTTGAATTGAAAAGCGATTGGAAAACAAGCTGATAAAATATCTAAAGAATTTTTAGATTGAAAAAATTTCAAAAATATAGAAAAATGTTTCAAGAAAAAATTCAGGTCTGAAAATAATTTGAGTTAAAAATGTTTTATTTCAAGGTGAGAAAAAAATGAGAAAAAATTCTAAAATTTGAAATAATTTCATGTTGGAAAGAAAGAGAAAATTTTTTTGCAAACAATTAATGAATAACTCCAATTTGGAAAAATTTCAAGGTTAGGAAGAGATAAAAAAGTTAGTTTGAAAAAAATTGGAAAAATGGAAAGATGGAGTAAAAAATTTTAAGTTTTAAGCTCAAAAAAAATAAAACTTAAACTTAAACTTGAAACTTAAAATTTGAAAAAATCATCGGCTTAACGGCTTAAAGCTTAAGGCTGACTTACCATCCCTGGTTCAGATTGCAGGAGTGTATTGATTGTTGGTTCCAAAAAATTTCGCAATTTTTCAATTGTTTCTTTGCTCAAATCTCTTTATCCCCCCTATTTTTTACTGAAATTCTCAGCCCTTCCCTAGAATAATTTCTGGGCGCGCTTATGATTTTATCTCTAAAGTTGACAAATTTCAGTTTCAAAGTTGGAAAAATCGAGAACGCCCCCCCCCCCCCCCGAAAAAACACTTCGCTACGCCACTGAAATGTAGTAAAGATTTATTTTTGTTAATCTGCGTATTCGACTAATTTTCCTGTAAAAAATTACACCAATCTCGTTCACGAAATCTCTTTCATTCTGGAAGAGAAATTGGTATTTGTGGTTTCGTTTCAAACAGATGAAATGCACTGCACTCAGATTTTTTCCCATCCATTCTCGATCAAAGTTAAGCTGCGTCAAACGTAAATTAGCCGATGATTTGAGATTACTTTTTGTGTAAATATTTATTTCTAATTCCACGCCTCTCTTCCACATTATCATCTTAGAAACCCCATTATTTCGATAAAATCGGAGATGATACATCAACATACATTTTTTGTTGCAAGTATTTGAAGAAAAATAAGCTTCATTGATAAATTCGAATTTATTTCCAAAAAAAAAAAAATGTAGTAAGCCTACGCAATAAAATATAAACTAGATAGGTAATCTACAAAAAAAAATGTCAAAATAATTAGGTATATTACACCATTATCAAAATGTATTGAATTTGATAGAAAAAATGAAAAGCGCCATGTTCAACACTTTTTTAAAAACACAAGTAAGTACATTATTTAAGGTAATAATGAGAGTCAACTTCATTTGAGATTTAAACATTAATTTGAGATAACACAGAGAATCAAGCTCGATCTGTGTGATTAAATTAGAAAAAAATCCCTGTTGCCATTATTTGTATCACATCGTTTTTTCAACAAGTAAATTGTAAAATTAATAGGTACTTAGTTATGATACAATACAAAGTAGGTAAGTACAAAGACAAAAATTATAGGTAAACAAATACGTAATACTCACTTATGAAGGTACAAACTTAAATAATTATTTAAAAGGAAAAAAAATGATTGAGCCGTTTAAATAGGAAAATACAAAATACTAGGTATTTTACAAATATTTAATGTACCTATATGCTCACATCAGGGAAGACTTCGTAAGGTTGTTCACATCACATTATTCAATCACTCAAATAAGTATATAAAAACAACTTTTAGAAATTTCATCTGGGATAACGTTGTATACAATTAAAAATGAATTTTTTTTAAATGGTAAAGGTTACAAATTCAAAAATAGTTATAATAAATAAATTTGGTACGTAGACGTACGAAATTGGAATCTCTTCATTGCGTAGATATGCTTGGGGTTTCGGTCAAGATTACACTTAACACAGATTTCATTAAATCTAACACAATAAGTGGACAAAAATCTTGACGAATACGAGTATTTAATATGTACATTGTTTCACTAATAGGTAAGTAAGTACCATATGTACCATAAAAATATTTAAAAATATTTACACTTAGTGGCTTACTTAGATAGGTATAGGTATCTAATAGAAATGCGGAATAAAAAATAATTTCAATTTGTACTGGGTACAAAGACAGTATCAACATGATTTATACAGTATGACACAGAAGTCTTGGTCACTTGAAACACTTCTCAATATCTCAGAACTGAAAAGAGATACCAAAACGGTTCAAACGGTAATGCGTTCCTGGCATCGAGAACACTGAAAATCGGTAATCATAAGTTCAGCCCAAAGTATAGGGTGTCCACAAATTGAGAAACCGGTTTGGGTCAAAAATGGGGGTCCGTTTTTTTTATTGAAATGAAGTTTACACACTGACGCGATTAAAATGTGATATGTTTTTTTGAAACCGGTTCAGCAGTTTCGAACCAGTTGTCAATAATATCCAAAAAAGTGGAGATATGAATAGAAGTTTGAGACAAAAGTTGTCGAAAATTGAAAATGAAACATTTTTTGTTCCATAACATTTTTTTCCATCTTGTAATGGAAAGAAGTTATGGTACAAAGAACTCGAGTATAATTTTTTATTTTTCAAGCCATAACCCTTCTCCATAGATGGATGAGAAAAAAAATTACAGAATATAAAATATTCAGTTTTTAATTCTCTACAACTTTTATTTTAAAACTTTTTTTGATATCTTCACTTTTTCAAACTGGTACAAAATTTATTCAATTTTTTCAAGCTTTTTAGATGGTTTTTTATTCCGTGGAGATAACAAAAAAAAGTTTGAAACAAAAGTTGTAGAAAATTAAAAATTGAACATTTTTTGTTTTGTAATTTTTTCCTCATCCAGCAATGGAAAAGAGTTATGGTTTGAATAAGAAAAAATTACTTCAAACCTTTTGTACAACTTCTTTCCATTGCAAGATGAAAGAAAAGTTATGAAACAAAAAATGATTGTCTTTTTATCAGGGATCCGGAGCGGAGCCGGAGGGGGGAGGGCCCCCCTCTGGGCAATTTTTCCGGAGCCGGAGCCGGAACCGGAGTTGGAGGGACTTTTGTAAAAATTTTGGAGCCGGAGCCGCTTTAAAAAAAAATTTGGAGCCGGAGGGACCAAATTGGACCCCCTCCGGCTCCTCGCTCCGGAGGTCCCTCCTTTTATTTTCAATTTCAGAACGTGTTCATTTCCCTCACCATTCCAGTTTGGTCCCACGCTGTGGTGCGCACTCGTTACTGCGCATCACACAATGTGTGTGTGGGTGTCCAGTGTCACTGTGTAATTTCTCATTTCTCTACCACTGGGACCCAGTCACTGCTAATTTCTCTACCGCTGGGACACGCACATGTCAATTTAGTCTACCACTGGGACACACAGGGTCAATTTACTATACCACTGGGACATACGGTACTTCAAGCCCCCTGAGAAAGTTGGGGGAGGGGAAAAAATTCTGTGCCACCGGATTTGTGTTTGGTAGGGAAGGGGGGGGGGGGTAAGGAATAATTTCCATAAAAAAATTGAAATGCAATGATTCCAAAATCGGTCGCGAAAGGGTTAACCAAGTACTGTATTTTTTATTATTTTCATTATAATTCCTTAAAATTGTATAAAAATTTCGATTTTTCATCTTCAGAGGGTCCCTCCAGGAGGGCCCTCCGGAGCCTTCTTTTATTGAGCCGGAGCTGGAGGCACTTGAAAAAAAATTTCGGAGCCGGAGCCGGAGGTACTTTGAAAAAAATCATGGAGCCGGAGGCACTTTTTAAAAATTTTCGAAGCCGGAGCCGGAGGGACCAGACCCTCTCCCTCCGGATCCCTGCTTTTTATTCTCTACAATTTTTGTTTCGAACTTTTTTTTCATATCTCCATTTTTTTGGATATTTTTGTCAACTGGTTCGAAACTGCTGAACTGGTTTCAAAAAAAAATAAAATCACATTTTAATTGCGTCAGTGTGTAAACTTCATTTCAATAAAAAAAACCGGACCCCCCATTTTTTGACCCAAACCGGTTTCTCAATTTGTGGACACCCTATACGTCAGGCTTTAGCTTGATTATCGATTTTCAATGTTTTCGACGCCAGGAACACATCGCCGTTTGAACCGTCTTTGTCTTTATATCTCTTTTCAGTTCTGAGATATTGAGAAGTATTTCAAGTGACCAAGACTTCTGTGTCATACTGTATATGTACCTATGTACGGATATGGATAAGGAACACTCATTGTCATTATGTCCTGCGTGAGAGGAAGGATTTTTCAAGGTGTAATAAACGACAAGCGTCACAAATATGTAGATCGCAGGTATCTACTACCTTATAAAATTGTTAAAAATTTGTAAAACTGATTAACTTACAATATGAAATAAAATCAGTCAATGATACGTAATCAAAATGCAAAGTAAAAGCCAATTGATTGGACAGTACTGCCCGTTTCGAAACGACGCTAAACAAAAATTCATGCAGAAATGGACGGACAGGGAACAGGTACAGTCTACAGTTTGATAAAGGCAGTACATAAGGATATTGTCAGTAATAATAATGAAAAAAGAATAACAAAGAAAACAATAATAACAACCTTCAAAATAAACAATAATCAAGTCGGGGCTTGAAACGAATCAGAATAATTACTTATACATATGGCAAGTTCAAGTGTACTTGACCAAACACGATGTGTTTAAGAGAGTGGATATCGTCACGTGGGGTTTTTCTCACGCCAAAGTAGAAAAGGAAAAAATTATCCGGAAAAACGAATTAAGTAATAGGTATTTGGTTTGGTACGTACGAATACTGACGATGAAATGTAACAAAAGACGTCATATATTGGATTCGGCTATGCCTTCGTCGTCTTCGTATCCTTGGTTATGATGAATTTCTCTGATGGCTGCTTGATTCTCTTGTCCTTGCAGCACGGCCAACAAACACTGATGAATACAAATGTACTGCTGTTCGGTTTGCACCATCCAGACGCGCTCTTTGCGCATAGCGTACACAATGCCGAATATGTCGACGACGTCCGAATGGGTAATCGACTGCAGTATCCTATCTAACGCGATGAAGGTACCGGAACGACCGACTCCGGCGCTGCAATGCACCACTATGGGCCTTTGATCTGGCCCTATGCGTTCCCGGAATCCGCGAACGAAGCGTATCAGCGTTTGGGGCGGATTAGGGACACCAAAGTCTGGCCACGTGGTGAAATGGAAATGGCGTATCATTCTTTGTTGGTCGACGCGACACATGATGAATTCGGAGATGACCCAATCCGGGTAGTGGGTATCGTTGAGCAAGGTAACGGATATGTCGCCGTAGTAAACCGGTAACGTGTCGTAGGGCCAATAGTGGTCGCACTTTTCTCGACCCTTCTCCACCACTCTGGTGAGCATGACGATGGCTCTGCTGTTGCTTTCCCAGCACATGCGCCAAAAGTCATCGCGCGTGCAATGCAGTGGGCCTTGCGTTACAATGAATTCACGTGGCGAATTGTATCCGGGCACGTAATTGGCATTTATATAATCAGAACCTTCTTCGTCATCGACTGGCTGCAGTTTGAAACGTGAATGGTCGTACGGAAGGATGTTGGTGAATCGATTTTTTGGCCGGTTGCAAGGCAGATCGGCAGCCGTGTTGGGTTGGTCACGACCGACATGTTTCAATTCTTCAAACTCTTCGGAGAAACGGAAATCCGAGTCGGCCGACATGATGCGATAGTGTTCGGCGAAATTCTCCAATCGCACCGGGCGACTGGTTTCTACGATGCTTTCGGGCAACGACAGGCTGTCGTTGCGACTTTCTGTCGCTTTCTTAATCATCGAGCGTTTCCTTTTAAGGGCGAAGAACACGGCACAGAGGACCAGTATCAACACCAACGGCACGCTGACGCCGACCAGCAGCGGTGTATTGTCGCGATCGGTCTGTATGGGAAAGGAATAAAACGTGTCGGTGAATTTGTCCGGCGCTGTGAACGCTCGGATTTTCACACGATATGTAGTGCCGCTTTTCAACGGGCCGTTGCAGTAGCCTTTGACAGCTTCGCAATTCTGCTCGCCGACAGTGAAATCCTCGACCGAGTTGTTTTCAAATGGGTAATAAGGCTCCATGACCTGGTACGGTGGCCAAATACTGTACGCCTGCACATCTCGCCAGCTCGGCATTTCAATGCCAGAAGCGTTTTTGTTATCGTCCTCAGCCACAATGACGGTGTAGTTGGTGATGGGGCCGTTCTGCTCGCTGAAGTAATTCTTGCGGAATCTGATCTGTATGGTGGTGGCGCCACGACGTACCTCGGTTGGCACCACTTGGCTGCTGGGACGCGGCGGCGCCAGTATCGGCATCCGTTGTTTCCACACAGTTTCCGGGCCCGGACCGACTCGGGTCTCGCCTTGTATTCGGAACAGGTACGTTTTGCCTGGTGACAGATTTTTGACAGAGCCTTGCGTATCCCACGGCTTGAATTCTTTGATTTGTACGTGATTGGAGCCCTCCAAGCTGTAAACGATGGTGAATTTCTGTATGACGCCGTTCTGCTCGGACTTTGGCAGATTCCATTCGAACACAATGTCGCTTGGTTGGATATCGATTGGATGGAATTTGTTCACCGGACCTGGTACCGATTCGTCGGTAGCGAAGCTGGCGCTGACCGGCAACGAGTGTCGCAGAATGGATGACTCTGTGCCGGACCTAACAATCACTGTGAATGTGTAGTTGTGAAACGGTTTCAAGCCGGTCAATGTGATACGTGTGTCGGCGGTGGAGTTCTGCACTAGCGCCTCTTCGGCGCTCAGGTACTGCACTTCGAACGTATCGTACTCGCCTTTCGGCTTATCCCATACCAAGTCTATGAAACGATCGGATACTGAGCTGGCGTTGATGCCGTCTATCGGCTCCGGATACAGACGGTCCTGCTTGAGTAGCGGCTGACTAGCGACGCCGTCCGCTATCGTCCAAATGGTGAAGTTGTACAGCCGACCGGGCACTAGACTATCGAATGTTACCTTCGTTTCGGTATCGTTGGCGAGTTTCTCTTTAACCGGTATCGACGGGTCCGATATTTGAAATCTGTAGCGATCGAAATGCGAGGAGCTTTGCGGCGTTGGAGTGTACCTGTAATGTTACGAATGAACGTAACAACAAAAATTAATTTCATACCTAATAAACTGCTGATATTAGTCAGGTTTCAATTGTACAAAAAAAGGCTTTCGCGAGGGATTCCTGTTAAAATTGATTTTATGATTGATTCTTATTCTAGACACTAAAACAAATCAATTTCGCTTGGATGCCTATCCCCCCCCCTTTTTCACAGGGTTCACCAACAGGGCAACAGCATTTCAAACGTGTGTATCACCTAATCTATGGGTCGTAATGAAAAAATGTTCAAACAAAAGTTGTTCCTCATTACCTAATGTACATTTTCATTCCTCATCAAAATAAATTTTGGAGCAACTCCTGCCGCCCAAATTTGGAAATGATTTTTTTTTTGAAAAAACTTCAAAATTACGTTTTCTTTACTTTCAACCAGGGACAAACCGATACGGGGGGGGGGGGGGGTAGCTTACCCCTTGGGGTTTTTTGAGAATTTTGTTGGGAAAATTTGCCATTTCGACCTTGAAGTTGGGAAAATTTTCTTTTTGTACCAACTTATATTTTCCTAATTTGAGAAATTACGTACAAACTAGTGAATTTTCCCAACTTGACAAAATATGAATAAAATTAGCAAGTTGTCCCAACTTGGGAAATTTTTTATGTTTTTCAAAGTTTGGATTTTTTTCTACTTATTTTTACTAGTTGGGAAAATTTACCATTTGGAGGAATATTTTTCCAAATTGGGAAAGTTGAACATTTTTTTGTACTATCACAGTTTTTTTAAGGAGAAAGCAAAATTTGATGATCCATTTCCCAGAAGAAAAATTTATTTTTTTAAATTGAAAAAATTAAACAGTGTGCAGTTTCATGTTTTTTTTCCTAATGCAAAAAAGCAATAACATTTCAAAAATTTTGGTTTCACTGCGCTCGGCTTTATTGTATCTCTCTTTCTGTAATTGAAAAATAATCCAAACCTGCAAAAGTAATTTTCTTCAGATTTTTCTCAAATTATCTCAACTAATTTTATTTTATCTTCTTAAAACTCATTTTCGATGTTTAAAAATCAATTTTTTTAAAAGCTTCGGCCTCGCTTCGCTCGGCCTCATCACATTTTTCCTCAAAATAATAGTTTTAAAGTAAAAATCACCGATTTTTTTGTTCAATTTTATTAGCTCTGAAACATTGTTTATGGTACTTTTAATTTGAGGTTTTCTAAACTTTTCGACCTCGCTTCGCTCGGGTCAAATTCATCTTTCTCATATATATTTACAATGGATAAAAAAATTTATTCATAAAAATTATAATTTTTACTGAAATTTTTCGCCTTTGCTTCGCTCGGGACAATAGAGCTATTTCATAAGTATTTCCAATTAAATACGATGAAATTAGTAATTTCTAATGGAAGAGAGGAATTGAATTCTTTTAAAATTTTGTTTGACCGGTAAATTAGTGTCATTTACCTAGGCTCTTCTCCCCAAAATCAGGCTCTATTTCATCCCTGAATAAATTTAATTCAAAAATTTCCAATTATATTCGTTGCAGCTTGCAGCTACCTTTTGCACAAAATTTATTTGAGCTGAGTAGGTATATATGGTATTAGGGGAAAAAATCTTATTGATGTGGGTATCATACTGTTGGAAAATTTGAAACCTGAGTTGGAATTTTCACAAAATTCACCCCCCCCCCGGGCGATGTGCGAATTTTCACAAAATTCACCCCCCCCCCCCGGGCGATGTGCCCTCGGAACGTCACTGCTTTCAACGAAAAGTTTCGGAGATGCGGGAAAATTTGTGACCACCAAAAGTATTCAAAATTAAATTTCCTTATTTCCTTTCCAATGAAATTCCTTATTTCCTTTCCAATGAACTGTTTCCCGACCATTTCCCTCAAATTTTCCTGACAGAGTGAACCTTTCCTCCTTCCCCTTATCTCAGAAGTTGGACCCTTGAAAAAAACTTGAACGATTTTTGTTCTTCAGTATGTGATGTACAATTTCACTTGGTATCAAAATTCATCTTGAAGAAAAAAATTTTGGTGGGTCCAACTTTTGAGATAAGGGGGAGGGGAAGAGGTTCACTCTGTCGGAAAAAGTTGAGGAAAATGATCGGAAAACAGTTCATTGGAAAGGAAATTTAATTCTGAATACTTTTTGGTGGTTACAAATTTTCCTGTATCTCCGAAACTTTTCGTTGAAAATGAAGAAAACGTGGTTCTAAAGTTTTCTCAAAAAAAATCATTTCCAAATTTGGGCGGCAGGAGTTGCTCGAAAATTGATTTTGATGAGGAATGAAAATGTACATTAGGTATTGAGGAACAACTTTTGTTTGAACATTTTTTCATTACGACCCATAGATTAGGCGGTACACACGTTTGAAATGTTGGGAGTGGACCCTGCGAAAAGGAGGGGAGGGATAGGCATCCAAGCGAAATTTATTTGTTTTAGTGTCTAGAACAAAAATCAATCATAAAATGAATTTTAACAGGTATCCCGCGCGGATGTACAATTGAGACCTGACTATATGTGTCATTCCGCTAGTAAAGGGCCCATTTGGTCGATCACAGTTTTCGAGTAAATCGCGTTTTTAGCAAAAGTGGTCAAAATTATTATTTTTTTTTGCGAATTTCTGTTCCTTGGAGTGTCTACTGTCGTGTGGTACAGGGATTTGGCCGAAAACGCACTTCAAGTGACATAATGTGGTTCGAAGGTTTTTTGAAAAAGGCCCATTTGGTCGGTTGCCTGTTTTTTCTAAAATAAAAACACAGAATGCAAGGAATCGCTATTTTTTCACCATAATTTTGCTATTCTGATTCGTAATAAACATTCATCTGACTGAATTTCATCCTTCTGCACGTTTTTCTAACTCAAACATTGGTGGTCTCTCATGAATTGAAACAGTTTTTATAAAGGGCCCACTTGGCCGTAGGCTGTGTACAGGTTCTGAAGGGGGGGGGGGGACATCGTTACCTCAGCCAAATTATGAGAAATGACATGAAGAACAATTCTGCACGTTTTTTTCCAGATGTTCTCTCATGAATTGAAACATTTTTTTATAAAGGCCCCATATGGCCGTAGGCTGTGTACAGGCTCTGAAGGGGGGGGGGCATCACTTTTTCAGCCACATGATGAGAAATGACATGAAGAACAATAGTTCCAAACCTCAAAACGATCGGTTCATATGTGGAAAAAATATTTCACTGTTTCACTTCGAAAAACTCGAAACTCAATTTTCTCGACTTTTTAAAAATTTGACTACTCGCATTTTCGAAATTCAAAATGCGATATCTCGGCGAATTTTGGACCTTTTGGGCTGGGATCGGTTTTATTCGACTACTTAGGGTCTCTAGTATTGCCCCATGGCAATAACTCCATTTCGACCATATGGGCCCTTTGCTAGCGGAATGACACATATGTACTGCTGGGTACTTGAATCTTGACTTGATAACTTACCTAAGAGTTACGTGATCGGTACTGAGCGCGTTGTTCACGATCAACACTTCAGAAAGTATGAGCGGCATGGTTTGCAAATCCTTGGAGCTTAATTCGCTTTCCAAACCGTACGACACGGTTTGTACATCGATGTGATACTTGATGCCGGGCATTAGATCTTCGATCGAGATTCGAACAGTTTTTTCATCTCTGCCGGTGTCGGTGACGTTTTTTGACTGGGTCGTAGTGTCGGACAGCGAAGCGCTCCAGAATATCGCGTAATATTCGATACGTCCTTCCGGCCGAGCGAATTCCAACGTTATATTAGCTGAGTCGACGAGTCCATTCATATTGCTCACGGAATTCGGACGGACTGTATAATTGAGCTGCAACGGATGCACCGATTCCACACCATAACTGACCGTGTTCACCTGTATCAGGTATTTCTCACCGGCCGTCATATCGGTAATTTCCGTTTCGGTGGCGCCTTTTACGCCCGGCAACCGCACCCATTTCTCGTCCTCTTCGGTTCGAAAACGAATAGAGTATTCGGAGAATTCCGAGTCGATTGGTTCTTGCCAACGTACTATCACCCCATTGCCGTTCTCCTTCTCGACCGTAAGATTTTTCGGCGGTTTCGGGTATACGGCTTGAAAGTAGTCGTGCGGTTCACTCTGCAGACCATGACTGACGGCGATTACTTTGATATGGTATCCGGCGCCAGGATGTAAATTTTTCAGCATCAATTTAGGTACAGTCGCGTTGGTAATCATCGGATCGGACGCAGAATCGTTTCTTTGCACGATGACGATATAGTTTTCCTGTCTGGAATCGACATCCGATTTCCAAGAAATATCCAAACCAAATTCAGTGGACTTGAGTTCTTCTATAATGGGAGAGGACGGACGGGTCGCCAAATACACTACGGTTTCGTTAGACTCGATCTGATTGCTGACTGCCTGAATGGAGATGGAATAATTTCGCCCCGGAAGCAGCGAGTCTAAATCGTACTCTTTACCTTCGACCAATGTCGTGTTGCTGTCGCCGTTCAACGACTCGGCCTCCACGTAGCTGATTTTGAACAATTCTTGATAGCTGGAATTATCTACTCGCCACTTGATTCTGAAATCCCCGGTGGTCGGAACGATAGCGGTGGTAAGGTCTTTCACCGGCAACGGTTTCAGCGTCACATTCAGCGTGGCCGGCCAACTGGCCACCTTGGCTGAAAAAGTTTTCACCAAAATCTGGTACGTGCGACCCGGTTCCAAGCCTTCGCTTAAATCGCACACTGTCGGCTCGTCCCTGCCGCGTGTAATCGGAGCCGTCGTGATGCCGGACTGCCTTCGAACGTTAACGCTGATCTGGTACTTGTCGAATTCGCATAGTCCTTTGGGCGGTTCCCAAGATACCCGTACACTGTGCGACGTTAACCAATTTTTATCATACACTAGCGATAAAGGCCGCAATGGAATCGTTCGATATTGCGCCGTGGTCGGCGTCGATATCTCATCTTCACTAACCGTCTGTACCGAAATATTGTAAGCTCTGCCGGGAATCAGCCCTTTGAAAGCGGCTTGCGCAGGACCCGGTGGTTCGCCTTCGCGTTCCACGTACAGTACGCTTTCGGGAGCATCGGGCGGATCAATGGATACCTTGTAATGGCTGAATATGCTGGCCGGATACGACGGCTGCCACAATACCAGCAACGTTGTTTCGTTTCTGAACCATACGATGAATTTTCCAGGCGTGCTCGGCTTTGTGGTGAAGTTACGCGAAATATACGCTACGCTTTCTTTGTTATCGTAAACGGTGAACAACTGTACTTGATAGGAACCGCCGGGCGTTAAATCTTTCAGAATATAAGGGCTATCGGCTAAATTTACCGTTCGTATCGGAACGTTTTCCGTTAAACTCAGCACCTTCATCTTGAAACCGGAGAATTCCCCCGCCAAAGGCCCATTCCAACTTATCTGCGCGGTTTTACCACCTCTAATATTTACGCTCAAATTCAACGGCGGATCGGGAGGAGTTGTGATAGCTGCTGTCCACGTGGGTAATTCTTTGACGCTGGAATTTGAAAAATACAACCAAAATTCGTACTTTGTTCCGGGTAAAGCGTGTGAAAAATGGATTATATTATTGATGTCCTTTGCCGAAATTGTCGTATTGGGAGGAGGAGAGCCTTTCGGAGGCGCGTAATCCAATCTGTAGATACCATTTTCCTGGTTAGATGGTTCTGGGATTTGAATGACTAAATCGGCAGCGAAGGTGACCGTCGTTACGAGGAAAAAGATTGCGACAGCGAACTGAAATGGCGTCATTTCTACGTGTTGATTCAACTATGTAAAAGGAAACAGCCTACAAAAACAAAAGGAATAATTATTAAAGTACGAAATGGGAAAAATTAAAGATCTATCACGACAATATAATTATATGCGTCATTCCGCTAGCAAAGGGCCCATATGGTCGAAATGGAGTTATTGCCACGGGGCAATACTAGAGACCCTAAGTAGTCGAATAAAACCGATCCCAGCCCAAAAGGTCCAAAATTCGCCGAGATATCGCATTTTGAATTTCGAAAATGCGAGTAGTCAAAAATGTCAAAATTTTAAAAAGTCGAGAAAATTGAGTTTAAAGTTTTTCGAAGTGAAAAAGTAAAATATTTTTTCCGATTGTCGTGAGGTTTGGAACTATTGTTCTTCATGTCATTTCTCATAATTTGGCTGAAAAAGCGATCCCCCCCCCCTTCAGAGACCGTACACAGCCTACGGCCATATTGGCCCTTTATAAAAACTGTTTCAATTTATGAGAGAGCATCAATGTTTAAGTTAGAAAAACGTGCAGAAGAATGAAATTCAGTCAGATGAATGTTTATTACGAATCAGAATAGAAAAATTATGGTGAAAAAATAGCGATTTCTTGCATTCTGTGCTTTTATTTCAGAAAAAACACGCAATTGACCAAATGGGTCCTTTTCAAAAAACTTTAGAACCTCAATTTATGTCACTTGAAGTGCGTTTTCGGCAAAATCCCTATACCACACGATAGTAGACACTCCAAGGAACAGAAATTCGCAAAAAAAGAAAAAATGATAATTTCGACCATTTTTGCTAAAAACGCGATTTACTCGAAAACTGTGATCGACTAAATGGGCCATTTTCTAGCGGAATGACACATACATGTACTTATTACATCAACATGCAGTGGCGTAGCGAAGTGTTTTTTCTGGGGGGGGGGGGGGGGGGGTTCTCAATTTTTCCAACTTTGAAACTGAAATTTGCCAACTTTAGATATAAAATCATAAGCGCGCCCAGAAATTATTCTGGGGAAGGGCTGAGAATTCCAGTAAAAATAGGAAGAATAAAGAGATTTGAGCAAAGAAAAATTGGAAAATTGCGGAATTTTTTGGAACAAACAATCAATACACTCCTGAAATCAGTGGAATGACTAACTGAAAATCAGTGATTTTTCACCGATCTTTCAGTGAAGTCAAAATAATTATTGATTTTTCCTGACAAATGGGAATTGATTGAGAAATTAATAAAAAATCATTGATTTCCAAAGATAATCAATTGATCATTTCAGTGATTCTCAAAGCAGGGCTGCGAGAACGAACGAGAACAAAGAACAAAGAACCAAAAATTTTGAGAACGAGAACAAGAACAAGAACAACTTTTAAAGCATTAGAAGAACAAAATCGAGAACGAGAACGATGATTTTGCATTTTTTCAATTTTATTTTTTGCTAGAAAAATGGCAATATTTTTGAGTTTTGAGAAAAATAAAGAACTAAGAACCAAAAAGAACAAAAATATTGAAGAACGAGAACGAGAACCAAAATTTCATCGTTCTCGCAGCCCTGTCTCAAAGGCAGAATTTCATCAAAGACTGATTCAGATTCATTGGGCGAAATTTTTTCGAAAAATCATGTTTGAATACCAAAAAAAATGCACCTTTTCAATTTTTGTAAAAATATCGGGGGGGGGGGGAAGAGGTCGAGCCCATTGTGCCTCCCTCTTGGGCGCGCCTTATGGACAAAATGAATTTGAAGTAAAATTTAAGTTTCATAGAATGGTGTGGCAAAGGGTGCAGTGACGTACCGAAGTCTGGATATTGAATTGAGGCGGCAAAATTTCAGAATTTCTGGCTTGATTTTTGAAAAAATGTGAAAATCAATTTATTTAAGCACAAACAGATGACTTTTTTGGGGCGGGAATAGATGGCACAAATTTTCAGACTGACCTAATTTTTTTAACCACTTCTCCCTCTCATTCAATTCATTGCTTTTCCCTGCGTAATTTCGATGTATCTAATCTACATATATTATCTCGAAGTTGGAAAAATCAGTGAAATTGCCAATTTGTCCCAAACAAAGTAAGGATGGAAAAGTTCGAGATAAATTATAATTTATTTTTAAAATTTTGTAATTTCAATGGAAATGCGAGCGAAATGAATTAGACCCGAACGAAACGAGGGCGAAAATTTTTGAAAACCTCAAGTTCAAGGCGAAATAGAACAATGTTAGATTAACAAACTTGAGTAAAAAATTGACCACTTTTACTTTGAAATTATTGAAGGAGAAATATGATGAGGCCGAGGGCAGCGAGGCCAAAGCTTTTAAAAAATTTTATTTTCAAACATCGAAAATGAGTTTTGAGAAGAAAAAAATATAATAAAATCAGGTTAATATTGAAATAATTTTGAGGAAAAATACGAAAAAAAACACTTTTGTACGAAGTAGATAAAATACATACATACAATAAGGCCGAGCGCAGCGAGGCCAACGTTTTTGAAAATTTTAAAATTGGGAGGTAATTGCAGAGTAGGACTGTAATTTCTGAAGAAGCGATGTTTACTCCAAAAATTTTATTGTTATTGGTCAAATTCGCCAACTTTTCTCATTTTGAGACGAATTTGCCAACTTTTTCTACTAGCATTATCGGGGGGTGGGGGGGGGGTGACGTGCCTCAAAAATTATTTAAAAAATTTAAAATAATCTGATTAATTTCATTATTTATAATAATTGGTACAAAATTAATCCATCTTATCATTCTATTTTTTTTCTTCATATTTCAGCACAAAATTTAGCGAGTCAAAATCAAAAATTTTTGTTATTAATGGAATTAAAATTTTTGATCTTTGAATATGAATTAAACACTACTGGCAAACATTTAAACAATCATAATTGCAAGTCGATTTTCAAGAATAGCTTACCAATTGACTGCTGTGGTCGATATGAAATTCTGAACTAAGACGTCGGAGGCGCGGAAATATTGAATAACCATTTCACCTGTTGCTGTGCTCTGCAAACATATGCGTATAAATTCAATAATACTATATCAATATTAGGATTTTACATTCTTTGATGATCATCAATCGAAAAGTTATAAATATCAAGATTAGGCTTTTCATCAAGATAGTCTAAAATACTTACTTTTTGTTTATAAACAGTACTATTAGTATACGTGAGAGAAGCATGAAACAAATTTCATTACCTACATTAGGTGTGTTGTTTTACATTATTTTAGTTCATTTTTATTTTTCGTTTGGGTTTCAAAAATCACATTGTATGTAATTGTTCATCATTTTATATATTCATGAATTTTATCGCATTCAGTTTAAACTTTTACAAAGTAGACGGAAATGACGAGTGATATTACCTATTAATAACAATAATGCTTTCCTAATTTTGCTTGCGTTCTGCATGTTTGTGATTACTTCAGCAGAGCCAACGTTGTAATTCGAAAATATGTTGAGCAGAACAAGGGACGCATATACCTGAGAAAATGAAATTAATGAAAATTAGTAATACGGAACTTATCCCAAGCACAGTTTTAATCAGAACAACCAATGAATCATGAGAGCATCAAAACCAATACACCATTACAATATCAAATCATTCTCCGAATAAAACATTTTAGATCACAATTACCTGATGAGTTGGGAGAGTTGGGTCTTTAGTATCACAAATTATCACAATGTTGAAAAACTAATGAATCGCCATGTAACATACAGAAATGGAAATTGACAACCACATTACGAAATAACTAAGATTATTCTTGAGTGGATTCGGATTCGGATAAGTGTAAAAAGTTTAAATTCAAAGATCAATCATCAGTAATTAGTAATTTAAAATAATTTTGATTTATTTTTTAGCAGTCTGTTTTATTTTTTTCATTTTTATTTTTATTTTTTCAGTGATTTTGTGATTAGTGATTCTGATCGTTTTGATTAGTTTCCAAATAAAAGGCAAAACTCAATAATACAAGGCCAGGTTTGGCTGCTGTAGCGACGTGAGCTGTGACGACACAATTGTTATCTGTGTGACGTCACAATTCAGCGCTTAGGGTAGGGCCTTGTAGGCAGAAGGTTTTGGATTGTGCTGTCGTACAAATTTGAAATTTGTAAAAAAAATTCTGAGAGAGATGAGAGATAAGAAATGAAGCCCGTATGCTCTTTTTTCCCCTTCTCCCTTTCCCCAGGGTCCACCCCCAACATTTCAAACGCTGATACTGCCTTATCTATGGGTTGTAATGAAAAAATTTTCAAACAAAAATTGTTCCTCAGCACCTAATGTACATTTTCATTTCTCATCAAAATCCATTTTGAAGCAACTCCTGCCCCCCAAGGCCCCAAATTTGAAAATAAAACAGTTTTCAGAAAACTTCAAAATCATGTTTTCTTCATTTTAAGTAAATAGCTTCAGAGATACGACAAAATTTGTAATCACAAAAAGTATTCAGAATTGAATTTCCTTTCTAATGAGTTTAATCACGACCATTTTCACCAACTTTTTCCAACAGGGTGGATCTCTCCCCTTTCCCCTTGTCTCAAAAGTTCAAAGTTGGACCCACGAAAAAAAATTGAACGATTTTTGTTTTTCGATATCTAATGCATAATTTCATTTATTATCGGAATTCATTTTGGAGTAAATTTTGTTCGTGGGTTCAACTTTTGTGAAAACGAGGAGTCGAGGAGGGGGAAGAGGTCCACTTCGTCGGGAAAATTTGGTGAAAATGGTCGTGATAGAGCTCATTGGAAAGGAAATTTAATTCTGAATACTTTTTGTGATTACAAATTTTGTCGTATCTCCGAAACTTTTCGTTTAAAATGAAGAAAACGTGATTTTGAGGTTTCTCAAAAACATGTTTTGTTTCTAAATTTGGGGGGGGGGCAGGAGTTGCTTCAAAATGGATTTTGATGAGAAATTAAAATTTTCATTAGATGCTGAGGAACAACTTTTGTTTGAACATTTTTTCATTACGACCCATAGATTAGGCGGATCACACGTTTGAAATGTAGGGAGTGGACCCTGCGAAAAGGAGGTGAGGGGGAATAGCGCATCCAAACAAAATTTATTTGTTTTAGTGTCTAGAACAAAAATCAATCACAAAATCAATTTCAACAGGTATCTCGCGCGGATGTACAATTGAGACCTGACTATACAGTATGACACAGACTGAAGTGTCTTGGTTTCAAATAATCTCAAAAATAAATTTCGGGACTCAAAAAACATTTATTTTGACATCTCACTCGAAAAATTTTAAATTTTGGTCCCTTATCTCCACTCCTGTTGAGCTCTTTGGATTTTTGATTATTCGATTTTTTGAGAAAAGAACCCCGGAAATGAATTCGGTGGATTAATAAACATGAATTTGTATACCTCATTCGATAGTTTTGAAAATGTCTCAATTTTTGACTTTTCCTCTCACCCCCGAGAAGCCCTTTTTATTTATTTGGTGAAAATTGACCCTAGAAATAAACTCTGGAGTTTAAAAAACATTATTTCGATGCTACATACGATATTTCCGGTAGTTTTTTATACCTGGAAACCTCTCCCTTACCCTTGTGTGCCTGGGTAGGGGTTTGGAGATAACCCTTGAATCGGGTTCAAAGGCTTTGAATACCTCAATTGCAAGTCCAATTTTTCATTTTTTCCCTTGGTTTTTTTTTCGAACTTGAGTTGCGATTTAATTCGGCTCCTCCTCCTTTCCCTCCCAAGAACGAAAAAATTGGAAAAATAGCTCATCTGACCTCATAATCGAATGCCGCAAACTCGAAAGGTTCATTTTTAAATCGGTGACTTTGACGTTACCTTGAAATTACTGTGTTACTATGAATGGTGTACCCTGTATTTCATGCATTTTACCCAAATAAGGAATTCTCGGAATGAAATTCGAAAATATTTGAAAATTTCTAAATTTTGCTCATGCTTCAAAATTTGGGAATTTTTTTCATATTTATTTTTGTGTTGTTTTTCCCCCTTGAATTTCATAATTCGTTTTTTCCTAATTTGATTCAATTATTATTTTTTAACATTTTATACCACCTTTACTATAATTTAAAAATTAAGACTTTCTTTCATCATTTCAACTGCGATTGCCAAGAGTGAAAAAACTTTTCAACGAGGCATCTTAACGCCAGGAATACCCATGTCCCCCCTTCTCCACCATCATTTCTTTTCCGTACCTGCCACTGCTTTTTTTTTCCAAGTTAAAACTTTCAAAACTATTTTTAATTTTCTAAATAATTTGTCGCGTCTTTTAAAATGAGACTTTTTGCAAAAGAACCCATTTTTTTGTATTAAACAATGAAACAAAAAAATCGAAACAAAAATTTGAAAGACTTTGTGATTAAATTCAGAAAAAAAATGAGTTACCAAATATGATAGACATTGCAGGTGATATCTGGAAAAGGTCTGTTTTGAATCTGAAAAAAAAAACTTGAACTGAATCCATTTTTGTGGCTATTTCAATCCCATCCCAAAAGCCACCCCCCTCCCGGATTCGGGTGGAACTAAAATTACAAAATTTCTCGCCGAATAGTTTTCAATTTTGGACTCTTCCCCAATTTTGGGCCCACTTCTCTTCCTCGAAGGTCTAATTTTACTCTTAGTATCAATTTTGAATTTACTTTTTTCAACCTCCTTCCTCCTCCCTCCCCTTCCTGGCAACAATATTTGCATAATCTCGTCTCATACATCATTGAATCAAATAAAAACTCGATAAAATTTATTATTACGTAAACAATTTGTGTAACCTACATAATTCATCTCGAAACAATACGACTAAGCGAGGTTTCTAACGTGTAAATAACTCGTAACAACGATTTACTTTCAAAAAATCAATCTCTCCTTAGCAAAAGTAATCACTTTAAAAAAACAAACTAACAAAACAAAAATTTTAAAAAAGTCAAAAAAATATAAGGTATGATGAAACACTGAAAAACAAGGTGTGAATATGCTAAAAATAAGTTGTACTGATTAAGTTAACGTAACAATGTACTAAATGTTAAAAGTTAAAACAAAAGGAAGAAACTCGATCGAAGAAAATTCCCAATGGTATCTACTTTGATAATACTGATAACGTCGAACACATACCAAAATTCATTTCAAAAAATCATAACACGTATAAAATAACAGCTCATCTACATCTTATCAAAATAAATCGCGTATCTAGTTAGCTCATCACAGAAAAATTACTATAGCGAAAAATATATTCACAGGAAGTAAAGTCAACGGAAGCATTATTACGAAAAGTCTCCAACGTAAAAATCATTATAACAAGCGTACAGGTAAAATGCCTGTATTTGGAAGACGAACAAAAAAGGTAAACAATTGTGCTCGAGAAAACAGTCAAACATTCGAAGGAATGAGAGTCTGAAGGTGGGGAGGTGCCAAAAAGCAAAAAATTCGAATTTGTTTGTTAAATCGTAGTAAAAATAATAACAAAACATAATTAACAAAAATCAACGCTAAAAGAATCAACGTACTAAAACAAAGAAGAAAATAAATTGAATTGTGAAGAAATTGGAGTCTTATGATTGAACCGATCCGTAGGTGCCGGATGGAGGCCGATAGTGTTTCGGAAATGTAGAAGCTTGTATCGAATTAAATGCATATTTACGGACACCGATGTTTTTGAAAGTGTTCTCCCTCCGGACACCTTCGCTGTAAAAAGATAACGACGATTGTTAGTACATTTTAATTTAAATCGTGTTGTAGTCGAGAGAGGAGGGAGAGGAGAGGAGAGCAGAAATGGAGTTATTATGGCATTGGCGGATTCAGAAATGTGCCAGCTGTCTCAAGGGCACTTGGAATGTTCAAAAAAATTTCAACTTTTTGTTTTTCTAATATAATTTTTCAGAAAAATTTTCACCCAAGTCCAAAACAAAAAATGAAAATTTCAATATCAACATTAATGTTATTTTTTTTGTTTTTTGTTTCAGGTGAGTTACATACAGAATTTTCATCGGTAGTAGGTACATATAAGAAGTATAATAATTATTGAGTAAGTAATTTTTCATGACTCTTGATAAAATCTTTTTTCGATAAAATTATTGATTTAAAAAACTGAAATTTTTTTTTAAAACTGATTTTCAAGTTTTTGCTCTTGAACTTCATTTGCTGATTTTCTAAAAGTCAATCGGGGGGGGGGGGGATCTTGAAATGATGAAAATAATTAAATTAAATGCCACTTTTAGGCAGGGATTGGGAGTCGAAAGATAAAGCTTGGCTTTTGGGTTATAGTTTTTGAAAAAATTATAAAATTTTAGGTTTTGTTAGTTAACAAAGTTCCAAATTGTAATGACTAACTTTCAGACTTTTCCAAAATGCGAATTTTTGGCTTATTTTTGTTAAATTTTCCATCCACTTATTTTATTTTGAATTTTTCTGTACTTCTGTTTTAAAAATTGAAATAATCCAGAAAGATTAGACTTGATCATCGTATGAAAATTGGACTCTCATTTTTTGAAAATTAAAGGGATAAAAATTTCACGAAAACATGGTGTTCTAACTTTGAAAAACCTTATACCAAATTTCACCCTCTTCCCCACTTCCTCCAATTTTATTTCCAAGTCACCTTTGAAATTTGACTCAATTCTAAAATTCCTAATTTAATTTTGAAATCTGACTCAATTTAAAAATTTCCAAGATTTATTTTTGAAAATTCAAAATGATATGTACAGAAAAAATGGGGCAGACGTTTTTACTCCTGCCTGCAAAAACACCATTGAGGCATTGATGCTCACTTTAGTCTATTACGTTGAATTTTCATTTCAAGGGAAAAATAACGAGTACCTACTTGATTGTTACTAAATTCGAATCCCTTACTCTAGCACTCAAAATCGAGGCAAAAAACTTTTGTTGACTACTGAGAACGAATTTTTATGAATTAGGAAAAGAATAGTTTTCACAGAATTAGAATTATTGTTTATTCAACGACTTGAAAAATTGCAAAGATTTGGTATTGAAAAAAATTACAGTGCTGCCTACTGAAATTTTATAAACATCGAGTAAGTCATAATTTATTTGGCAGCTGTCATTTTTTTTCAATTTCTTTAAATTTTATTCTTGGGATCAAAAAAATTTGGGCGCAACGTATCATTTCTGAATCTCCTCAAATAGAGAAAAAAATTCAAACATAACTTACCTTCGCATACAATCAAGAGCACGTTGAAATTCGTGTTCTGTTAAATCGTACTCTTGATGCAAGATATTCGTTTGTTCCAAAGTCACAGCCATACCAGTCCGATCTTTGGCACTTTTGCAGCTTGTAAACCGTAATCCTAAAATGATAAGTTATTTTTAATATACGTGAATATTTCTCCAAATCAAAGATGATGCAAAGATTGTCTCAAAAATTCTGTCCAAAGTCCGCACATTTCACCAGAACGAATTGTAACTTTTGCTATCATTTAGACACACTGAAAGCCAAATTTGGGAAAATTTTGATCTAGGTACTTATTTCGCCATTACACTGGAGGTTCGAATGGTCATCCCTACAAAATGATTTTTGATACGATTATAAATATTCCATATTTTTTGTATTTCTGTTTGAATAAATTTTTCAAAATTTGGATTAGACGAACGGGAGGGGTGGGGAGTGGGGAGGGTTTCTGTCCCCTTCCTCTGGAAAACTGATTTTGAAGTGAGAAAAATCACATTGAAGTTGGAAATTTTTCAAAAGTGATAATTCTATTTTAAAGTTTTGATGAATATTACATTATTTTAAATCACAGAGAATCACATTGGGGGAAAAATTGCAAAAAAATTTACGAGCTTGAGAATTCAGCTCCAATTTGGTATCTCAATTTTTCTCTCAAATTTAAAGTAATCATAATTCGGTGAATTTTTTTTTCAAATTTAGGTTTGAATGAGTCATTGTACCAACCTTGACTAATTTTACACGAAATTTGTATTACCATGCAACTCAATTTTTTCCAAGTCTATATTTTTTCAGAATTTTTTCAATTCTAACAAAAATTCATTCTTTTTCCCAGAATTTTTTTCATCTTTAGTCTTTCAGTCTCTAAACATATTTCAACAATATATTTTTCAAATTCAATGAAATTTTTTCTCGGCTCGAAATTTTTCACTTGAAAATTTTTCTCAATTGTTTTTCAACGTTGCAACTTTTTCTTAGAATATTTTTCTTTTCTATTGTAAACTTTTACCTCAAAATTGTTTTCAACTCTTGAGTTTTTTCTCCTTTTTTTTAAATTCATTTTTAATTCCAATAAAAAATTTACAAGTTTGGTACTTTTTTTTCTGTTCTAAAACTTTTTCTCCAAATATGTATTTTCCAACTTTGAAATTTTTAGGATCACAAAATTTTTAAAAATTTTGAAATCAAAGAATTGAATTTTCGAGTTGACAAAGGAGAAAAAATGTCGGTAAATGAAAAAATCTTGGAGCGAAAAAAATTGAGGAAGAAATTTCAAAGTTGGAAACATTTTTTATTTGAGTTAAAAATTTAAATTTTGAGAAAAAATTGATGAAAAATTTTGGTGTTAGAAAATACATTAAGAAAAAAATTTTAGACCAGAGGAAATAATACACCAAAGTTGAAGAAATTCTGAGAAAAGAAAAATTGAAAAATATGGGTTTTGAAAAAAATTGAGTCGCATGATAATTGATGACTGAAGACTCATATGAGTCAACCAGGAAAGATTCAGTCGTTCATACAATTTTGTTTTTCGTGCCTGATGCATATTCCGTGTAAACTTGTTCGTGGGTAGGCTAAGTAGGAGAGAAGGGGGAGACGCGCGACAGAATTTATAGGACAACTTGGGCGGTTTTAAAAAATTACAACTCTCTTACCTTTAACTTTGCGACAAATCTGACTGGCTAAATTCAACACCTCCACGTTTTTATTCTTATTCGCATGCACAGCAGTTTTCAATTTTTCCATTAAATCCGCCAGAGCAGCCGAATGCGCTGTATTGAGTAAAGCTGTACCAAAAACCAAAATTATGAAATACTTCTAAAGCGAAGAGAAGGATAATTGAGGAAATAATCTTCGCAATATACATACACGTCTTGATGAAAGCATCCGTCCCGACAGACAAATTAAGCTTCTTGAATCTATGATAATATTCGTTAAGTTTATCGAAATTATCGATATTACTTTGTTCTTGAGGTTTAGTGGCGTTCAGACTTTCGGCCAAGGTGGCCATTTCGTTGATACCAATGTTGAAAAATATCGGAGTAACTCTAAAGGTGTGAGTTAGAGATAAAGGTAACGCCGAAAATACAGCTTCTGGAACCGGTAGGAGGATTCGTAACGATGATCGTGATCCCATTACTTTCGGAAATATTTCTTCCTCGTTCCTACGAAAAAAAATAAGGTAAAATAAAGCGAATGTTTATAATTCATCAAGTGGAGATCAATTTTTTGATATTTACTTGGTTTTAGTTGGGACTAGAGTAAACGTAACGGTGGACAAATCCTCCACAGCTACCACCATATCACCCCACATATCGATTTCGTCACCGTAATAACTAAGCAATCCTTCAAATTCGACTAGTAATCCTACATTCATGAGAATGTACAAAAATACCGGATCGGACTTCTGGCACCATAATTTCGCCAACAATCCGCTTATCATTGCAGTCAACTACGAAGGCAAAATACATAAAAATTAAGATCCTAATTTTTCCATCTTTCGTTCCTCGATCCAAATTCAATCCTACCGCTTGTGAAAAGCACACCAGTCTTCTGTACCGAATATTACAAGCGACTTGGGCAGCTTTCCTGTCTTCTTGGATTCTAAAAACGCTGTGAGTGAGTCTGGCAGTCTTCAAAAGTCCATCCATAGCTTGTCTGAGTTTTCTCATGCTGGGTTTCAGTTCAGTCGTCCAATCGTCCAGCGAATCGAAATCCAACCCTTCGGTAAATTTATTCCTCACCGGAGCAGCAGTTGCACCATTTTGGGTACTCGTTGCCTTCCCAGAGTCGAGTTTCGAGTCGATGTTCTGCGAAAAATTTAAAATATTTAATTTCAAATAGATCAGAAGAACTGTCTCTGGCTTTATTAGGCTTTATTACATACCTGTCTGATGGCTTCCTTCTTGAAAGAATGTTGCGATCTGCTGATCGTCCTATTACATCGTAATCTTACAGCAGGACTGCCACATTTACCGCACAGAAATTTCACCTTGCTTACCAAACACATTACACTGGCTTCGATATTCAACTGGGTCAAATCCCAAGGCTCCGGTTCATCCGTAGGCTTGTAATAATTGGCCGAAGGCGAGCTACACATGGCGTGAGTGTCTAAAAATTTCTTATTCGTTTCGCAACCATTTTGCCCTTCCGCGGAGCCATTTTCGTCGCAAGATTTACTACGTTGGTGGTGATTGAAATTCTCATCCTTTTTCGCATCGTCTTCGGTATCGGAAAATAATACAAATGGCTCTTTGTCATCTGCGGAGGTGTTACTGCGAGGAAGCTTGGATGGCGGTAGGAAATTCCAAATTGGTGGGTTTTCGATGGGCGACATTAGATCGTCGTATTCGGGTCGTTTCGTATTCAGGGATATTTGTTGGGCGATTTTTTTGAACTGAGAGACTTCCTCGGAGTCGGTTTGTTCTTCTTTGTATAGTTTTGTTACTTTGTTATCTTCGATGAAGTTTAGAGCTTCTTCTACCAAACCTGGGTCCCAAAGGCTGAGTAGGATTCTGGTCTGGAAAAAGTTAATAAGATTAGAGTAGGTGGAGAGGTATTTAATGCGGAGGTCGAGTGAGACTTACTTTGGATATCATGTCTTCGCAAATTGGCAACATTCCCATGCTTTGTTTCTTTTTCGCTAAACTTAACAGCTTTTTCATACCGTCAACGACTTCTCGTCTGAGTAATTTTATCGCCTGGATAAATTCAATTCGTTTAGTACGAAATCTAGTTTTTGAATGGTCAGATTTTCAGGATTGACTTACTTGAATGGCATCATACGCCAATGTGATCTTACTAGGTCCACTCTGAGCTCCGGAGGAATGCATAGGAGACTCCTTTAATTGTTGGATTAATCTGAAATATTCAAAAGATTGATTAGAGTGTGTCATTTATATTGTGAAGCTGTTGTATCATGCACCAAAGGAAGATAGAAAGAGACAGAGATTTTGAGTTGTATTTTTAATTTTTTGGCGTTTTTAAATTTTTTGATACAATTGAAAAAAAAAAAACTACTTTCAGGGAGATGAGCCTCATAAAATTACAAAAGCAACAAAAAAGCTTTCGAGAAAAATGGTCAAAGAGAATTTTCAGAGTTTCTATGAATCCATTTTTGGGGTCGTTTTAAGCTCTAGACCGAGAAGTCTGCCTTTAAGGAGGAGGAGGAGGGGGGCAAAAGTGGAAACTTTCAATTTTATTTACCAAGGTATAAAATCTACATTTTTTGACCACTCAATTTTATTTTTGGAATTTTTTCGACCCTACACCTCAAATTTGTCCCCCGGGAGTAGAAATAGGCAAAATTAAAATTTCTCAGCTTACCAAGCGAAGTATCGAAAACCATGTTTTTTGACTCCCTGAATCCATTTCTGGGACAGTTTCCCAAACACAAAAATCTAGGCTCTTAGGGTGAAAAGGTGGATTTTGAGATTTTCTGAGGTGGAAAGCTGGAAATTTTCCAACTTTATCAGACGAGGGTGAGGTATCAAAAGTAATGTGGAATTTTTTTCTGTACCAAAATTCGATCCTCCAGGGTGGAAGACGAGACGAAAATTACAATTTTTTTCAACATTATCAAACGAAGTATACAAATTCATGGGTTTTGACCCCCTGAATTCATTTCTGAGACAGTTTCAATCCCAAACACAAAAATCGAGGCTCATGGGGGTGAAAAAGTGAATTTTGAAATTTTCTGAAATAGGAAAGATGAATTCAAATAATTTTTGACATGGATATGTCTTTAGGCCTGGGGGGTAAAATTTTGAAATTGTTACGCTAGAAAATTCTTACGCTAGAAAATTCTTACGCCTGAAAATGGTTACGCTTGAAAATGGTTACGGTTACGGTGGATCAAGACATTATGACATTATGTTGGACTTAAAAAAACTTATAAATAAAATTAAATATTATATTTGAACATAATAATTTGCTGATATCCTGTTAGACTTGGACGAGTTACGGGTTATGTGTAATGATCACAGTGGATCAAGACATAATGACATTATGTTAGGCTTGAAAAAACTTATAAATATAATTAAATATCATATTTGAACATGATAATTTGCTGATAACATGTTGGACTTGGAGAGACTAAAGTCGGTCAAAAAGTCGGTCAAAAAGATGGTCAAAAAGTCAGTCGAAAAGTCGGTTGAAAAGTCGGTTGAAAAGATAGTTGGAAATCAGAAAGATGGTTGGAAATTCGATCTGAAATTCGATCGGAAAGTCGATCGGAAAGCTGGTCGGAAAGCCGGTCGGAAAGTCGGTCGGAAAGTCGGTCGGAAAGCCGGTCGGAAAGTCGGTCGGAAAGTCGGTCGGAAAGTCGGTCGGAAAGTCGGTCGGAAAGTCGATCGGAAAGTCGATCGGAAATAGACCGATTATTATATGGAAAGTTAGAAGGAGCGTTATATGGAGTTTTAAACAGTTACATTTTTAGATTATGACATAATGACAATATGTGAGACTGGAAGAAGTTAGATGGAACGTTAGATGGAACGTTAGATGGAAAGTTAGATGGAGCATTATATGGAGCGTTAGACAGTAACATTTTTAAATTAAGACATAATGACATTATGTTAGACTCAAAGAAGTTAGATGGAGCGTAAGATGGAATGTTGGATGGAAAGTTAGACAGAATGTCAGACAGAAAGTCGGGAAAGATTGCCGGAAAATGATTGTCTGAGAGATAGTGGTTGGGAAGATATGCGCTAGTTTAGTAGAGGCACAGCACTAGAAGCTGAGTAAATGGTGCATCCCTCTCCTTGATGGTAATCAGAAGTGTCTTTTGACCTGTGTAATAGCAGTAACACAGTAACTAAATGAAGCTGTCATACCTTAAGGGCATTGAAAGAATATAAGTTGATGAACATTCTGAAGAATTATATTAAATTTGAGAGTATGGTATATCTTACTGACATATCCATGTTCTAAGATTTTTGCTTTAAAGCAAAAAACGCGTTCATTTTTTTTTAAAGTTCATCAGTCAAGGGTGAGGTATCAGAAGTAATGTTTTTTGGCCCCCTGAATTTTTTCCTGTCCCAAAATTTGATCCTCAAGGGCGGAGGGCGAGCCAAAATTACAATTTTTTCAACGTTATCAAACGAAGTATAAAAATTCATGGTTTTTAACCCCTTACTCTCTCATTTTGAATCAGCGAAAAGTCACTGATAAACAGTCAGAATTGTAGCACAGGAAAAAATCAGCAAAATTCACTGATTTTCAGCGAATTTTCGCTGATTTTTCAAAGATTTCTACTGATTTTTCTGCTAATTTCATAAATTTAACTGACTTTTCAGTGAATTTTTACTGATTTTCCAGTGATGTTTCTCACCTATTCATTTTTATTCAAAATTATTTCACTGATTTTCTCCTGTACTGCAATTCTGACTGTTTCTCAGTGATTTTCGATCATTTTCACTGATTTGTCAATGAGAGAGTAAATTCATTTCTAGGATTATTTCGATCCTCAAACGCTAAAAACGGGTTTCTGGGAGGAAAAGCTGGATCCAAAATAGCTAATTTTTTAACGTTATCGAGCAAGGTATCTCCATATTTTTGACCTATTAAAATTTTTTGAATTTCCCTTCAAAATGGAAAGTTTTTGATCTTTGGAATCCATTATTTCTTGAATGGTTTTGAACTTTATTCCCAAAAATGTTAGGAGAAACCAAAATTACAAATGTTTCGACTTTTTTCTTCGTAGAATATCAAAAACCCTGCACTTAGAAGATCAATTTGAAATGTTTTATAATTTTGAACCAAACCCTTTTTCCTATGGGATTTTTTTCTCAATAAAATTGCATCTAAACTGATTCGAGGGGGTTAAAAAAACTTTGATTTCAACATCTGAATTGAAAATTTTGAACATTTTCCTATTTTGGACCCACTTTCCCAACCCAGAGCCTCTACTTTTGGATTTGGAGTCGAAATAATCCCAGAAATTAATTCGAGGTGTCGAAAAACATGAATTTCGAAAGATACCTCATCAGTTAGTTGAAAATTTTTCAGTTTCGATCCTACTCCCACTTTCAATGGTTCATTTTTGGATCTAGGGGCAAATTAATCCCAAAAATGGATTCAGGTGCTTCGAGCACCACTTCTGAGTCATTTTTCAATTTATTTTTCGATCTCAAAAATACAATTTTTACTCAACTTACTTAATCAAACCGCCATTTTTTGACTTATGAGAATGAGCTGTGAAAGCACCGACGGTTATAACGTCGTAGAATCCGCTCTTCTTCAGAGTATCATTTTGTACCCATAATCTTTGCAGATGTAAATTAATCGGGGCGAATTCCAACGAACGATCACTTTTACGTGAGCTTGGTTTAAAGTAGCTCCCTGAAAAATGAAACGAAATCAGAATTCAAAGTAGAGGTAAAATGATGTTCTGATACATTGACGAAGATTACCTTTGAACGACCTGAGGTTCTCTTTGGCTTGCGAATATAAATGAAGTAATTGAAGATGCCTGTCGAGTACTTCTAATTGACGAGAATTCCACGGTTCGACTAACTCTCCCATGCCAGCTACTTCTTGCAATAGTTCTTTTTCTTCATTCATAAAAATTTCTCTGAAAATATACATAATTGAAGTCAATTTCGGATATTCTAGACTGGGGAAGCACATTCATGCCCATGAAAGTAAAAAATCAGCTTACAAGAGTTGCTGAGGTAAACAAAAACACAATTTGCTTTCAGCCATGATCTCGTGAACCGAAATATCGCCTCCGAGACCGGAATGAAATCTATACGTGACCAGTAGAGCATTAGCGAATAAAAACTGTAAATGGCCTTGATTGGGTATCTTCTGTTTGACGTTAAATCTAGAAGGTAACGATTGAGTACGTCTGTGACAAGGTACCTACGAAAAAACGACGTTTTAGTTCATATTTGGCCCAAATAAAAGATCAAAGATCCGGATAAGTCACTCACATTCAACGTATTACTATGATGCAGGGATCTACAAGGCGTAGATTCGGCACTAGCGTTGATACTTTCACGTTCGTGGCGCCAAATCGTCAAAGTAACGAATCCTGCCACTGTATTTGTGCAGGACAACAACTGTACCCTGAATCGACTTTGCTGACAGTTGAGAAGCGTAGAAATGTACAGCTTGGCGCTGCCCAGTGGCGTCGCTAACCCTGAAAATTTCTCTCGAACGTCGTAGGCGGTAATTCGTATGCATGATTCGCTGGTCAGACCGTCGCTGGGCCAGAAACAGACCGTTTTCAAGAACGAAGGGTTGCTACTTTTCTGTAAAATAGATCATAATTTTTTACAAAGCCTGAGTTATGATTTGGAGAAGAAATATGACGTACTTCGACGATCTCTGTATTGGTATATTTCAACCATACGTCTTCTTTAGGTATATACACATGTACGACTAGAACGGGGCGAGGTGGTCTACCATGACCGTCGCAGAGTAAATTATCACAGCATAAAGATACCTCGCATAAAGGTAACTCGATCGTATCTGCGAATGGGAACCAAACATTGTATGATTTTTAAAAAAACAGAAGTCGACGAGAAGACGAAATCAGAGCCGGCGGATCATTTTTTTTCTCCGTAGGTGCTCCTCACAGTCTCACACTCTGGTGGGAAGAGCCCGGGGTAGGAACGAGGATATTTTTCAACTCTAAAAATTTTTCCTAAAAATATTTTCCAACCCTAAAATTTTTTCATCTAGAATAAAAATTTGTATAAACTCTGAAATTTTTCTCCCTCCAATTTTTTTCTCAGGTCAAAAAATTTTTCAACTCTGGTATTTTTTCAACTTAAGAAATTTTTTTCATTGTTGAATATTTTCTCAAACTTGTTTAGATCTTGAAATTTTTTCTCAAAATTTTAATTTTTGCAGTTCTTGAATTTTTTTCTAAATTCCAATTTTTTAGCTCAGAATTTTTTCTTGAATTTTTTCCTGCTCTAAAATATTTAGAGTATAAAATTTGGGTTGAAAAAATTTCAAAGAAAATCACGGTAAAAAAATTCGAGAGAATGTCAAGTTATTAAAAATTTTCAAATCAAAGAATGGAATTTTATACACTTGATAGTTGATATCAATATCAGTGAATGGAAAAATGTTAGTGAATAAAAATTGAAAAAAAATTGGGAGCTGAAAAAAATTTTGAGGAAGAAATTCAGGAGTGGGAGAATTTTTTGAAGTTGAATAAATTGAAATTTTGAGAAAAAATTTTGAAACCTAAAAAAATTAAAATTTTGAGAAAATAGTACACAGTTATGAACGATGATTTTTATCATTGTGCTGTCGAGGTGCTGTAAATCAGAAGTTCTAAGGTGAAATTCAAACGTTTTAAGCCGAAAGTTTGTTCACATATAGCTAAAAGCTGAAACAAGAGAAAGCTGAAAGCTAGCTGTATGAATCAAAAAGCTAAAAGCTAAATCCAAAAGTTTTATTTTTGAAATTTTCAGCCGAAAGCCAAAAGCAGAAGTTTTATTTTACGGTTTTTCATCACTAGATTTCAGTTTGGTGTGAAATTTTTCATTTTTTTTTTTTAGAAAATTTGGTAAGGTTACCGTTGTGATTGAGTTTCAAAATTTTTGTGGATTTTGAGATTTTTCAACAGTAACTGCTGAAAAATCATCGTAGGTGCAGAGCACCTGCGGAAAATTCTATGTAGGTGCTCGAGCACGTCAGCACCTCCAGTAACGCCGGCCATGGACGAAATTGATAGATACCCAAAGCGTGATGTCCTTTACGGATCCTCCACATTTGTACGTCCAAATCCGGATCGTGGGCTTGTTTGAGTTCCAGTTGCTCTTGCAACGAGACTAATTGTGATCGAACGTGGTTGTAGCTGTAGATCTGTATTGCCTCTAGCCACATATCGCGTTCGTGTTCGGTGTAGGCGGCGATGTGCTGAGTGATTCCACCTTCGAAAACTGGAAAGAATTTTTAACGATTTATATTCGTGTTAATGTAAAATTTTCATTAATGTGATCGTATTTTTTATCAGAATTGATAATTTTTTGTCAGTTGGAACATTATTTTTGTTGAACTAGAAAATTCAATGTGTCATGTTGATAGTTAATTTAAATTCATTGAATTTTAACAAATTGATAATGAAATCCTACCTAATGCTAAAATTCAACGTAGCTGATCTCATTTTAATTCATACGAATTTCTATGGTTGAAAATCATCGTACGACGTAAACTTTCCACACCGATGACGCAACAGTTTTTATTTTTCAAAAAAAGTTGATATAACTCGATAACATCCTCTACTACAAAACGTAAATTTTCAGAAATTCACGTAAATGAAATTATCAAATTGAATCGTAAAAATTTGCACTATATTAAATTTTTAAGCTGAACTTAATCATCGAATATAGTTTCAGTGTAAATTTTTGGAGAATTCGAAACCCCTGAATCGATTTATCGATTTCTTGAATTATTTCGACCCCAGATTCAAACGGGGACTCGGAGCGAGGGGGTAGGTGCTATCTGCGGTGTCCGTTTCCGATACATTTTATCAATAAAAAAGCCTTCGATCGAAATTTTTTTAAGCCGTGGAGTGAAATGTTGAAATGCATGTTCTTCAACATCTAGGATCTATTTCTAAGATTATTTTGACCTCCAACCCAAACCACGATCTTCTAAGTTTGAGGTAAAGGGCCAATAATAGTTTTTCTCAACAATACCTCGCTCGAATGCATCAGAAAATTTGATTTTGGAAGTCCAATCCTCCCTTCCATACGCAAGGGCTCAGGGTTTGAAGGGTTAAAAAAAATTGAAAAGTGGATTTCAATTCAGGGTTGTCGAAAACATGCATTTTGATTCCTCTCAAGGGTACTTCTTATTACGAGGTGGAATTTTTTTTTCGAATTTTAGAAGTTTGACCTCCCAAAGGGGTTCATTTTCCTCTAAAAATTCAATTCCAAAGTTTGATCTTCCTACCTCAATAATTAAGATCCATGCGTATTGCCCCCTTTTTTCTGAAGGGATTTTACCGAGCGAAAAAAAAATTGGTGAAATGATATAAAATTTCCCAATACTTATTAGATACTGAAAAATCAAAAATTATGATTCAGGATTTTTCGACCAGAGGGAGAGTCTGGAAAAAAATCAATCCACTTAGATCCAATCAATTTCTGACTTCAGGTTTTTGGATTTTGCTAATTAATCAAAAGCTCTGTTCGCCAATTTCGAAAACTATCCCCATTTCCATTCCAGCCCCTGCAGAGAGGACAGGTGGGGGTTAATTTTTTGCTTTAGCTTTTGCATTTCTGTATGAAAATATTAAATTTTGAAATTTTATGACTAGTGATAAATTGAATTACTCCAAAATTAGATTCAGAAATATTTATGTTTCTAAAATTTGAAGTATCAGCTTTTTCATTTCACACATTTGAAAGAAGTTCAATGACCTCTTCAAAAAATCTTTACGACGATGTATCACAAACATCAATATCCAACTTTCGAAAAAATATTGAATTTTTTAAGATTTTTTCGAAAGCTTGTCATTCAGGCAAAAGTACTTCGGGTCAACAAATTCGGGATATTTTTTTGGGGAATAGGGTGCTCGGGATTACAACTTCCGGGGATAGATTTTTGGGGGAATGTATGGTAAAACCAAAATGGAGAGAGGGAGACAGGAACTGGAACCTGGAACCTAGAACTTTGGAATTTTGAAATTTATTTTATTTCACTTTTTGAAATTTCAGTATCAAAAATTTTAGAATGTGTTTGGCTAAAAAAATACATTTTTGACAAAAATTGCAGTTTTTTTTTTTAGAATTTTAGAGATTCTCAAAATATTAGGTACTGAAAACAGAAGGCAGGATTCGCAAAATTTTTGAAAAATCATAATTTTGTTCAAAAATGATTAGTTTCCAGAAAATTCCTTTCATTAAATTTACCTATTCGATAATTAAAAATTGAGTACCTATGTATTTCAAAAAAATTTCACGTAGTGGTTCCAAAATTTTTTAAATTTTCAAAAAAAAATTCACGTAGTGGTTCTAAAATTTTTAAAAAATTTTAAAGGTGTTTTTTGATGGAATTAACGTCTGGTTCGTATCAAAAACACAGAATACAACACTTTCAGGATATTAGTATGTTGGAATTTGGCTTTTGAAGACTTTTTCTTCAGTAGGACGTTTTGGAAAAAAATCGACACTATTCGTATTTTTATAGTACATCTGATACAAAACGAAAATTTTCGAGTTAAATTCTGGTCATTACATCTGAATATTTTTGGGGAAAAAATGCTACCATCAAATTTCTACCTCGAAAAATAATTCTATAAAACTATTCATCAACTTCAAATTTACCAAAAATGTCGAATTATACTTTTTGAAAACTAACGACTCGAATATGACAATTCAATCATCACAAAAAGGAGAAAGGTTTAGGAAATTTCAAAGTACTCTAATATTTTCAGTCAGTTTTGAATTATTACTCGTCGCAAGTTAGATTATAAACTGTAATAAATATACTGCGTTTTTGTTGTGTTTGGCCTCCCCTCCTCCCCGTCCAAAAAATATTCTAACCTCCTTAAAAAATTACCTAATTCGATATTTGAAAAAATTCTCCAGCATAAATCTTCGATTCGATTTTGAATTAAAGATTAGGAAAAAAATGCCACCAAAAAATTTCCGCATTGAAACATTTTTTTATAAAACAATTCATTAATTTCATTAGCCAAAAAATATCGAATTTCACTTTTGGAAAATAACCAACTCAACTGCGCCAATTCAGTCATCGCAATTCCGTTCAAAAAATCCAATTAATCTAATAATTTACCTAAAAAAAATCCATACGTTCCATCCAGTAACGAATGATCCACTCGAATCGTACAATGAAGTAACACAATCACTCCAACTGGCTCCGACCATTGATCTTTGGTTTTCATGTAAAACAATAGATTTCCTCGTAATCTGCACCATCGTTCCAGGCTCGCTAGATACACATCGCACAATTAGCACCAGTAAAATCAAAATCGAAAACATACAAGACAGAAGTATCGTGCTGAAGGTGCTAACGATTCTACGTTTTCGTTTACATCGAAAATACGACGGAATAATTTCAATAAATCATTCCGTTGGTGATTTATGATTGAATGCTTGTTCGTCGTCAGTAAAACGAGCTGAACAAATCAAAAATTTATAACCTACGAATATAGTTGTTGACAGAAGGAAGATACGTGTCACGGAATCCATCAAGTGACGTCTACCAAAGTGGAGCAAAGAAATATGACAGGGGATTACGAAGTAAATTATTTTAAAATTACGTACGATATAAATGGTAAGAAAAAAAAAACGAAGCAGACGCTTTGAAAATACAACAATTACAACGCAATCTAAACAAGCACACGAATTAGGATTAATTATCTACGAATACGAGTCGTGCAATTTCGTCCAAATCTACATATCGATACAGGTCAAGACCAAAGTCTCTCAATTTGTGCATCCCACACCGAAGCTGAACACTCCTCGAACCACGACAAACACCCAAGTAAACGTAATAAGCAAGCTAATTACAACAAAGTACAAATACTCTGATGAGATGTAACCATAACACGAAACGGTTAATTTATACCTATGGATGATATGTGATTTGCGTCGAGTTTAGAAGGTGACATTGCGATATGTTAGAATACGCGTATGTACATATTCTGGTGATTAGGTTAGTAGTAGATACACAGTCCCGCATTCCTTTGATATTTTTGTATTAAATTATACCTTTATTAGTGCCAGCATAACATGATAATTCTTGAAGACTTTTGGATTTCCGTTTTTTTGACGCTCCTTCTCCTGAAACGTTGATTTACAAATGAACAAACCGTGTTATGGCCGGACCCAGTTGACCCGAAACCTCGCAGATCATTCGACACAGTAATTTTAGTCGCATGCTCGAGTTTTAATCGTACTTTATACAAGGTATACGAACTACGAATCCGAACGAATATCGAAATATACAACGAAAAATCGAAGAAATGAAAAAAAAAAGCGTAGCTGGAGCTTACTGGAACTGGTACGAGAATCGCTACGAAGCTGCGTCGATTTCGTACCGTCGAATCAATGCATCTCGATACGTACTTTCGGAACGTTTGAAAAATCCGTCTTGTCTTTCCCATATTATGAGGACGCCTTCTTTATCGAATTTGTGCGCTGGCTGTAAAGCCAATGTGATCATTTCGTTTTTGTTGAATCTCATATTGGACCGATCTGTAAACCGATGCCGGATTTAGATGTGTTCGAGGCGAAGGATTAAGTAAGAGGATGACTTACTCGGATGACGAATTATTAGAGATGGAATCGAACCGACATCGCTGGTACCTTTTCACTGCTTCCAGATATGAATATTTTATGTATAATTGTGCCCTGAAGCTGCAGCTGGTGAGAATGGTGAAGTGGAACTGTGAAATTCGTGTGTGGCATGAAACACGTAAAATGATTCTGTTTTGTTGCACATTGAGAAGAATGTTCCAGCGGTGGAATTTTTCGAAATTGTTCGATTTCGGATTAAAGAATGTTTAAATTACGAAAAGTTGCAGAGAATGAACGAATCAAAATAAATATGCCAATTTTTTTAACATTTCAATATCAAGGTAAAAAGTAAACTAAGGTAGGAATGTGTTGATGTGTGCGCAGTGCTGCCACTTATGGAGATTTTCATGTGTGACGTTGGCAATTTTTTAATGACGGAATTCGAGTACGAGAAGTCGAAAGTCGAGATATTTCTGAGAATCAGTGAAGAGGCATATCCGTATCAATTTAACTAAAATTTTAATTTTTTTTCAAGTTGACGTACGAAACGAAAATTATTATTGCCTATGTAGTTGATTCGTAGTCCCCTCGAGAGATGAATCAGATGAATGAGAGATAGGCTGGATCGAAAACAAGTGTTTGAATTTTCACAATTATTAGCGGAGTAGTTGACTTTGAATAGGAGATTTCTCATAAAAAGTTTTGAGTCCCTTACTCTCTCAATTATAAATCAGTGAAAATTACCGAAAATCACTGAGAAACAGTCAGAATTGCAGCACAGGAGAAAATCAGTGAAAATTTTTTCACTGAAAACAAATCAGTAAAAGAAAATCACTGGAAATCAGTGAAAATTCACTGAAAACTCAGTGATATTTATGAAATTCACTGAAAAATCTGTGAAATTCTTTGAATAATCAGTGAAAAATGATTTTTCCTGTGCTGCAATTCTGACTGTTTATCAGTGATTTTTCACTGATTCGGAATGAGAGAGTAGCTCATCGAGGAACGAAGCCAAAGGTCCTCAAAGGGAAGTCATTTTTTGAAAAAAGAAAAAAAACGCTGACTTTGATATTCTTGATGTCTTGGGTGATCCCATCCCACCTGTGTAGTATCGTGGTTATCTTCATGAGAAGTCCGATTTGAAATTTTAAAATCTCTTTGACCCATTGACTTTGAACTTTTTCCCCTTTATAAGTAAAGGAGTTGAAAAGTTGTAATCGTGAATTTGAAGATTTATTGACTTTTGCCTATAAAATCAAAATCGTTCACTCGAAAATCTTGAAATTTAAGATTAAATTCGACGAAATTTTTCAAAAAAATCCATGGCAGGGTTTCTAATTAATGTATTATGACTTATTTAATATTCATGAAGTTACTTTTCAAAAAATGGTCAAATTTGTTTTCCATACCTACCCAAAAATTTTTGACTTTTTTGGCCATTGAATGAAGAATTTTATTTTTGTAAATATTCAGTACTTACTGCCATGAAATTTTTTTGAGGGATATCTACAAAAAAATGGAAATCAAAGATCTCCTGCTTGTGGAAAATTTTAAAAAGTCAAAAAAATTGAAAAAAGTCATAAAAATTATGAAAGTAGTCACAGCGGATTTTTAAAAATGATTCGAAGAATTTTTAACAATTTTTAAAAAAATATTCGTATGTAAGTATTCCGAAAATTTTCTGTTGAAAAAAACTTTTTCTGTGTAGAGATTGGATAGATCGTAATTCAAGAGTATACTTAATAGATAGGTAATCGTTTCAAAAAAGTTTGAATTCGAAGTGTTGATTCCAACACGGTCGAAGATAATGAAAAATATATTCTTTGACATTATCTACCTACTCTCTCAATTATAAATCAGTGAAAATTATCGAAAATCACTGAGAAACTTTTATTGAAAATAAATCAATGAAAAAAATCACTGGAAAATCAGTGAAAATTCACTGAAAAGTCTGCGACGTTTATGAAATTTGCTGAAAAATCAGTGAAATTCACTGTTTTTTCCTGTGCTGCAATTCTGACTATTTATCAGTAACATTTCACTGACTCAGAATGAAAAAGTACATATTTTACTATCGATCTCCCCCCCTCGGGCCCCTCCCCAAGTTCCAAATTCCCAAGTATAAAAACTTCCGAAAAAGTTATTCCAGGATGTCTAACGGACTAGCTAAGTCAATCAAGTTAAGATTAGTGAAGACTTTAGCCAAGAGGTCAAACTAGTCATGCAAAGTCAAGCCTTTTTTCCAAAATTGAAAAAATTTCCATTCGTTCTTAACAAATAATTTAAGTAAAAGGAACTCGCTGTGATTTTTTTTGAATCATATTTGTTTGAATTTTTTCGTAAAAATTTAAATTTAGGAGGTCGTGATTTTTTTTGACTGAGCGTTTTTCGTAAAAATGATTTTTGGGGGTGAGGGGAGGGTAGCTCTTGAAAAAGTCAAGCTAAGTCAAGCTTTTTGCTCAACAAATTTTGTTACACACCCTGTATTCCCCTACGTCCCGAATCTACTTTTCCGAATGTAGGTAATTTTCTCGTGTAGACAAGAAATCGAAAATTATTTTTTTATTTCGGTGAATTTTCACAAAACTGTATTTTGAGCTAACACTCGAAAAGATTTCGAAACCTTACTCGATAAAATTGAAAAAAAAATTAGTTTTAGACCCACCTTGCCTCCCTGTTCAATTTTTGTATCTAGAGTAGAAATAATTCAATAAATAGATGAGGGAGGAATAAAAAAACAGATTTAGATACCTCATTCGATAGTCGATACGGTCGAGAATTTTAAAATTTTTGGTCCTTCTCCCCCCAACTCCGGACGATCAAATTTAAAGTTGGGACCAAAATAATCATACAAATAGCTGTAGTTCGAAGCTTTGAACCCCCCTCCCTTACAACCATTTAGGAAAATGTTTAGTTTCTTTTTTCCCCCATTTGTTTTGGTTGGAAATTTAATTAAACTCTTCCCTCCCCATGAGGGCAGAAAAAATTTGAAAAAAATCAATTTAAACTCAGAAAACCCTGAGAAATGGAACGCCGCAACCTCGAAAGCTGAAGTTTTATACTTTATTCTATGTCCATAGTAATATTCATTCGAGTTTCAGGAAAGATTTCATTTGGGAATACATTTTTTGGGAGTTTTTCTATTCGAGAAATTGATCCGGAATCATTTTATTTTAATTTTGATTTAAATTTTCAAATGGTTGCTGAGTAAGTTTCAATGATGTGAGGGGGGGGGGGCTTGTTGAGTGTGAGAAGTAGATTATTTATTTTTTATGTCTTTAACACCTATACCTACTTATTTATGCTCATTAAAAAATTTTCGCCGTTTTAATTCAAAATTAAAAAAATTATCTAATCTTGAGTTTTATTAACTCGAAAATTTGAGTGAGCACTGAGATGTTAGAAGCAAAGAACAATTTTTCCATTATTCGAGTATAATTAATTTTTCGACTTCAAGTGCTTTGATAATTGGAAAGGGTTGGTGAGAGCTAGAATTCATATGAGAGGCGTTTTGCGATAAGGGACCTTGTGGTGAGAAGAAATCGATTGTTGAATTTTGTCTTATTCGCATAGAAAACATGTTTTCTATGCGAATTAGGCAAAATGCAACATTCGATTTTTTTTCACCATAAGGTCCCTTATCGAAAAACACCTCTCATATCAAAAGACGAACTGGCATTTATAAGTTGTTTTTTTACTTTTCATTTGAAATGGGTAGGACCTTGCTTTGTTTGAAAATTGTTTGAGGAGGGGAGAACGAATGATGGAGAGAAAACGCAACTAATTTTTCAAATTATTTTCAGAAATTGTTTTTTTATTGTTGTAAAATAGGTACTTACCTTTAACCTGCTTCGTTTTTTTTCGATTTTGAAAAAAAAAATATTTGGACGTGATCGAGTGAGGAACAAAAATAATTTTTTTAGCTGATTTTATTCCATGCCAATTTTTTATTTCGTTGAAATCGTTGTAAATTTAAGGGGGAGGGAGAAGATGTGTTTGTGATACCTGATGTGATTTCAAACAAATTCTGGATAGATATATTTATCATATAATTTTTCAATTTTTTGAGCATCGATCAAAGTTGAAGCCTTGAGTTAGGTTTGTTTTGAGACAGATTGTAATTTTTCATTTTTTTTCTGACTGAGTCTCTGATTTTCAAATTTGAAAAAATTCTCATGAAAATTTTTCCAATCGAATTCATGAAGTTTTTTTTCAAAGTAGGTAGGTTGAAAAAATTGTATCTGCCTCTGCCAAATGTATTTTCAACTCACAACACATTAAAATATATTCAGCGATTGTTTAGTTATCTTGAAATTATCCCTTCTGTTCTTGCAGTAGGCAAATCATCAGAGTTGGTGCTTTAGGTGTACAAGTGAAGTAAATTCGATGCATTTTCTTTCTTTACGACTGCTCGTACTCCGGCAATTTCGCCACGAAAATTGAAACTTTTTATTCCCAAATTTAGTTTATTCATCTCAACGGTTCTCAGCTTATAATCGGTCTCAAACCTCCGGTGGCCGGAGCTCGATTGTTCTTTCGATCCGGATATCCAATAAAAAACCTATACGTATCCACCCACGGATACGTTCCATACTTTAAATCCAACGCTCTAGCACACAAGCTGGTCGCCTCCTTGGTGGCAAACCTCAACACAGACCCTTTTCCGTCGATCGGAGACCCCTCAGCCATCGTCAAATACCCCCAAGCACTCAGCAGTTTGAAAATGATCGTAGCATTCGCGTCGCCAACTTGCACAGGCAGTTGAGCATTATCAGCGAAAAATAAAGCTGTGTAGTATTCGTCGTGTCTGATATCGGCGCTGGTAAAATCCACCGCCACCTCTGCTCCATCTTTTATAAACGACGTGAAAAATTCCTCCAAGGATCTGACGTGGAAAAATTGACGAGCGGTTCGGCCTTCCAACAGGAAACAGTCGTTTTCCCAATAGTTGCCTATTTTTTCGGCCTCTAGGAATCTCGATATCGAGTACGGATTATACACCACTAGATCCGAATTCCTGTTCAATCTGTACCCTGTGTACCAGTTCAACGAATCGTTCAGCGTTTCGGTTTCGATAAATTGGGCCGATTTGTACAGCTGATCGACTATATCGCGATTGAACCCGTAATACTCTTCGTAAATATTGTTGAAGGTGTCGTAAGCCGCGTAATCTTCCTCCTTCATCTCTGAAAAAACCCTTTCCTTGGAGAACAGCAACGTCCCATGCAAGATTGCTTTCTCCAAATATGGATTATTGGTGAACGAGATATTGAACCATTTGGCATAATACCTTAAACTTTGCCTTTCGACGATTGGTCGATAATGCCTCATACCGCAGGTGAATTTATAATCGAATGCTTTCATCAAATTCAGATCGTAATCGTCGATAAGTATTACACTTTTTTTGCCATAATACTCGTAGATGATTTTACAAAGATTTTTCAAGCTGTTCAACGCGACTGGCTCTTTGATATTGAGGTAATCGTTGACATCCTCGTAGGCCAACTGTTTGAATAATACTTGAGCCTTCCTCGTTGGCTCCAATTTATCGTAATCTTCTTTTTTCATATATTCGAATAAAAAGTGATACTGGCGATAGGCCGCGCAGATAGCTTTATTCAAAAACATACACATACTTTCGAAATCGACGTGATAAACGTATTCGTCGAATTGCAAATGTATGACGGGAAACTGACCCTGGTATTTTTGGAGAAATTCTGCATGTTGGGCGATCAGCAAAGGTGATTGGAAATTATGCTCGCGGTCGTCTTCAGGTGAAATGTAGATGCCTGTTGTGAACCAGATTCGATTGCGTGTTTCTTCTTTTGGCATCAACTCCCTGCCCCTGATATCGGTTTCCATTTGGATGAACATTTTTATCATGTCTGTGTTGAGGGATTTGCCCAATCCTCGAGGAGCAGTTATGACGATTAGCTTTTTATCGCAGTCGAAGAGTTCTTTTATGAGAAGACTGTTGTCGACGAAGAAATCGCTGAATTCGATAAGCTCGAAGTACGAGGTGACCATGGGCATGAGTAATTTGCCAAATTCCGTGTGGTAGTCTCGTTCGTGAAGGACTGTTTTGTATTTAGGAGCATTTTGCGAGGATGAATAGGTCGAAAGTAGCACGATCACGATCAACAGTCGATGATTGATTGCGAACATGACGATGTCGAGAGTAGCCCCGAAATGAACTCGAGTCGAGCTTATCTTTACTTATTAATTTGAATGTACAGCGCATATTTTTGTAAGTAGGAAATCGATTAATTCAACGGCGCATCGTGATAGGAAAAACAAATAATACCTATTGATTTGTACAAGGTTTTATGAATTCATAATTCCTCATTACAGGATTTTTTTAGTCATACAGGGTGTTCCATGAATCGTCTGCTAAACATTTTTTCGGATATAACCGGGCACCACTAAAAAAAAACTTGGGATGAACATGTTGCCTATTCTGAAAATTGAAGGAGCAAATGCTGTTTCTAAAAAAAATTACGTCAAAATTTTTTTCAACCGTGGGAATGGATAGTACTTTGAAAACTGAACAATTTACACTTTATGACTTTTTGCCTGTCTTCAAAATTGAAGGGGCTGCGAAAAAAATTGTTCAAAATAAATTCTTAAAAAATGAACTGATCAAAGGAATGGATAGTACATTAAAAACTTAAGAAATTTTATTCTGTAGACTTTTTGCCCAACATCAAAAATAAAGGGGCTAAGGGTCATTAAAAACTGAGAAAAATTGAAATTTTTTTGAAGCCCATTTATTTTGAATGATCTGTAGCCCCTTCATTTTCGATGTTAGGCAAAAAGTCTATACAGAATGAAATTTCTTCAGTTTTCAACGTTCTATCCATTCTCTTGATCAATTCATTTTTTGAGAATATTTGTTTTGAACAATTTTTTTGTAGCCCCTTCAATTTTGAAGATAGGCTAAAAGTCATGAAGTGAAAATTTGTTCAGTTTTCAAAGTACTATCCATCCTCACGGTTGAAAAAAATTTTGACGTGATTTTTTTAGAAGCAGCATTTGCCCATTCAATTTTCAAAGTAGGCAACATGTTCATCCCAAGTTTTTTTTTAGTGGTACCCGGTTATATCCGAAAAAATATGGTTGGCAGACGATCCATGGAACACCCTGTATTCTCGTAGGTATATACAATATACATAGGTAGGTACTACGTAGGTCTAGGTACCACATTTCATTCAGATTTTGTTGAAAAACTTCTAGTTAGTAAGTATTAATTATTGGAGAAAAAGTGATGAAAGTTTTTGAAAATTTTGTGAAATAATTGTTTTTTTCTCTCAAAAATTTCTATTGGCAGATGTCTAAAGATCAAGCTAAGTCAAGTAGGTCAAAATAAGTCGAGTTTTTGACCAAGAGGTCAGACCGGTCCTGCTACAGGGTGTTCCATGAATCGTCTGTCAAACTTTTTTTTTATGTAACCTTGTACCACTAAGAAAACAGATGAACATTTGTCCTATTTTGAAAATTGAAAGGACAAATGCTGCTTCTGAAAAAATCACGTCAAAAAAATTTCGATCATGGGAATGGATACTACTTTGAAAACTGAACAAATTTTCACTTCATGGCTTTTTGCCTAATTTTAAAATTAAAGAGGGCTACAAAAAAATTGGTCAAAAAAAACTCAAAAAATGAATTGATCGAGGGAATGGATAGTACGTTGAAAACTGAAAAAATTTAGTTCTGTAGACTTTTTGCCTACATCGACAATTAAGGGGCTACGGGTCACTCAAAGTGAACGGGCTTCGAAAATTTTTCTCAATTTTTAATGACCCTTAGTCCCTTTATTTTTGATATTAGGGGAAAATTCAACAAAACAAAATTTTTTCAGTTTTCAACGTACTATCCATTCCTTTGATCAATTCATTTTTTGAAATTGTTTAAATTTGTCCGTAAAAATTATTATTTTGTGTGTGTGTGGGGAGGTGGGTGAGTGGCCCATAAAAAAGTCAAGCCAAGTCAAGCCTTTTGCTCAACAAGTGGCGCCGGAAGCTTTTTTTTGGGAGGGTGCAAAATGAGTACAAAGACTTGGAATAACAGAAGGAATTTAGGGGAAGGGGTAAAAAGGAACCTTTTTTTGCAATGTTAATTCAAATAATTCATACAGACAGGGTGTCCGGTAAGTGGTCTGCCATACTTCATTTTTGGATATACTAAAAAAAAGTTAGTTGAACAAGTTGCATATCTTGAAAATTGAAGGGGCAAATGCTGCTTCTAAAAAAATCACGTCAAATTTTTTTTTCAACAGTGGGAATGGATAGTACTTTGAAAGCTGAACAAATTTACACTTTATGACTTTTTGCCTGTCTTCAAAATTGAAGGGACTATAAAAAATTTTGTTCGAAAAAAGTTCTAAAAAAATAACCTAATTAAGGGAATGGATAGTATGTTGAAAAATGAACAACTTTTATTCTAAAAATTTTTTGCCTAACATCAAAAATGAAGGGGCTACGGGTCATTCAAAAAAGTGGGCTTCAAATTTTTTTTTAATTTTCTCAATTTTGGATGACTCTTTCAGATCTGCATAAAACCAAAATGTAAACAATTTGAACTCCATACTTGGAAATTTTTTATTATTTTCGGTAAATAGTGTGTATTCTGTAACCTTTCGAATCTGTAGTATCCTTCTCTTTGTATTATGGCGGTTCTAATGGTTCGGATATTATTTGTAACGCTTTTATATTCTGAAACTCGTAACGTACTCCTAACATACTAAATAGTTCTTTTGCTTCTTCAGGATCATTCCTAAGGGCCTCAAGGATTGAATTATCGATGACATTATAAGGCGATTTCTCTGCTATATTCAGATCACCATAAATTTTCTGCATAGCAGTTGCGAAAGCGCGGTAGCTATCTTCTTTGTTTTCGTACCTATATTCAAGCTCAACTCTTCGGCGAATTTGTTGAGCATGAACATTTTTGGAATTCAAAATGATTATCCAACGAGCGTATCGATTTCTTGGATTAATTTGGTCCCTTGGAAACAAATCTTTTTCTAAATGTTCTACTTGCGTACAAACTACGACAAGTTTTTTGTATCCTAGCAGGCTTTCCTGAAAAAATATTGCAGTAGAATTGAATGCAGATAATTTTGCAAGTACTTGTAAAAATTAATTGATCACTTTCTATATACCTAACTGATAATTATGTAATATCATTTTGTAAAATGAATACCTGATCACTTTTTTAATGTCTATTGTAATAGGTATACAATGTTGAAAAGTATTTTGAAAAGTTAGGTACCTTCTCATAATACAGCTCCTTTAATTCTATTTCAGCTCTAATCGCTCGGTCAATCACTTCTCCCAATCTGCCCAAAATTTTTCCTTTTGCTAATATTTCATCATAATTTAAGGGAGTTGAAGGATGAAATTCATCCAATAACACTTCAAAGGGGATAACTTCCTAAAAATACAAAACCATTTGTGATCTGGTAGTTACTTAGACTATGGTCTAAAGGTATTTAAATAGATTCATAATGAAAATTAATGAAAATGCCATAGGTACTTAAATACTTTGATTACTTGCTGTTTAATACTAATTGTTAAGGATTTAATTTCTCTGCCGCCAATAGCTGCTGATGTACAGGTATCTGACAGAATAAATACACAAAAAGTAAATTTTACCAAAGTTGTAAACATATTACATTCAATAATTTTTCAAAGCATTCCAAAGATGTTAAGATTTAAAAAATCTTTTTTAGTTACTTTGCGCAGAAATTTGATTCTTTTTTTCTTAAATACATAGGTATATATTATATAATAAGTAGGTACCTACTAACCAATCACTAATGAGCTAAATTATTGCATTAGGTATGTACTGAGCAGTGGCGTAGCCAGAAATTTCTCAAGGAGGGGGTCCGAAATTTCATGATTTTTGAGAAATTGTAAGTTCACCTCCCCCCCCCCCCATCAAATTTTCTCTTTTTACTATAAAAACACAAAATTCAAACTTTATTAAATTTTCATGCGATTTACATAGCACGTTTAAGGAAAAAAACTGATGAAAATGTAATCTTGGAACAAACAACTTACATAGGTACTAATTATTTTGGCCTTAAAAGCCAATACAAATACCTAATAAATCCAAGAATTGGCGTCAGAAGCTTTTTTGGGAAGGGTGCAAAGTGAGTATGGAGACTTGGAATATCAAAAAGGAACTATTTTTTGCATAGTTGATTCAAACGGTTTATAGAATTAGTAATTTCTTTCATGCCCGAGCGAAGCGAGGGCGAAGTTTTGAGAAAATTTAATTTTTAATGCTTCAAAAAGGCATTTTTTACGTAAATTCCTGACTATATACATAGGTAATTATCAAATGTGATTTCTTTCATGCCCGAGCGAAGCGAGGGCGAAGTTTTGAGAAAATTTGATTTTTAATGCTTCAAAAAGGCACTTTTTCACGTAATTTTCTGACGCCAGGGGGGGGGGGGGTTCAGACCCCCAGGACCGACCCCCCCTGGCTACGCCACTGGTACTGAGTGATCTTTGATTAAGAAACCAAATTAATAATAAAATCTACTTAAGTATCTCACATTGGAATGCGATATATCCATATCATAGCAAGTGTATTTGCGATATCTCTCTTTTTTATCGGAAAGATGATGAAATAATTTTCCTACTCGCCAATTTCAAAACTTAAGTACCTATTTAGTGCATTCTCAGTCCATTACTAGTGAAATTTTCAGCACATTTGCTCTTGTGTAATTTTTTTTTGTGTTTCGTTATGAATGTATTTAAAATATTTCTTTGTTTTATTTTTTTTCTAAAATTTGTATGTAGCAGTAGCAAGGATGAGGTAAGTAATACCTACTTAATTACGTCTGAGATGAAACTTAATTGTATTTTTTATTGATAATTTTTGATTCATTTTTTATTGTAGTTGCCGAATGATGTGGAAGAGCTGAAAAAAATGGTCCTGGAACTTGAAGATGAAAACGAATACTTACGTGAAATACATGGAGGATATTATACTGGGAGGTAAACCATTGCGTTCGAAAATTTTTTAATTAAAGTAATATAATGATTAAAATTTCACGGTAAAACCTAAATTGCACACTGTCTTGTACTGTAGTCTGTAGTATTCTTTTGAACCTAAAAGGTTATTTTAAAAATTGAGTATTTTAGCCAAAATTTACAAAATTTTTACTTCATAATATGTTTTCTGATTGTGAATTTTACGAAAAAAACACACGATACATTCATTCATTTTCCAAAAAATTTGTTCGACTCTTTTTTCAAGTTTTAAATATCAAGGTTTTTGAAGTTTTTGTTTGTAAAAAACAACCTAAGTCCATATTACACCCCATTTTGGTCTTAACTATGGTTGTTGTTGTTTTTAAATTGTCATATATTTTTGAACAGAACACCTTACCATATTTTAAACATTCAGGAGTGATTGTTCGCTGCAACAAAAAGTTTATAATTCAAAATTTTTAATCAAGCGATAATTTTTGTTAGAGAAGTGAATGTGGGTGTGGTAATTTCAGATTTATTTTTCACGGGACAACATTTCCATATTTGAACACTTCGCATGTAATTTCATTCTCCTATGTAAAATTTCATTTTTTGGTAATACCCGTACGGATTTTGCTTCATAATTGCGGAATTTCATGGCCTAGGTTGCTTAATCATATGCCGCCATATCGTTTTAATTTTCTCTTACGGTATTATCAGTTCATCATCTGGTATATAGTCATGCCTAATGAAAATTATTACATTCGCAGATATTCCCGTACCCCATCGTAGAGCAGCGTTAAAAAAGATGAAAGAAATGGATAAAATGACAGACAAGCCTCCGTCCGAAAGTGAATGTTGGGGAGATACGGTGGATATATTTTCCTCATTCTAAAAATACCGGCCACTCATTCAGACATATACTCATCCATTTTATGTGCTTTTGAAATTTGGATTTATGGTTACGTGTGACCCAATTTCTCAAGTGTTTGGCTTGACCAAAGATTATTTATCTGCAAGTACGACTGAAAGGTTACAATCATTCGGTCATGTCTTAATTTCACAACCTATGACCACTGATGACTCATTAATGCATTGATGAGTCATCAGTGGTCATAGGTTGTGAAATTAAAACATGGCTGAAGTGATTATAGCCTTTCAGTCGTACTTGCAGGTATATAATCTTTGTTTAAGTCAAACACTTTCGAGATTGGGACACCGGTAATAAAAAATCCAAATTATATAATTTCAACTGTTTATGGATTTCGCAATCCATAAACACTATGAATATTTTAACTGGCTGCGAATAAGTCACTTCAATAACACCCGCTGAAATGTAAATTAAATACAATATGATAATGAATATTTTTTCTACTTCTTCTTACTTTAATCACATTTCATAGAAACTCTATTTTCATTACTTCTTCTCAGTGATGGAAAACTGAAATGATATTAGTTCTAGTTCCAGTTCCAGTTCTCAAACTTTTTTAGTTCTAGTTCCAGTTCCAGTTCCAGTTCTCAAAATTTTTTAGTTCCAGTTTTCAGTTCCAGTGATGGAAAACTGAAATGATATTAGTTCTAGTTCCAGTTCCAGTTCTCAAACTTTTTTAGTTCTAGTTCCAGTTCCAGTTCCAGTTCTAAAAATTTTTTAGTTCCAGTTTTCAGTTCCAGTTCCAGTTCCAAATACCAGTTCTAAAATTTCAGTTTTTTAAATTTTGAAGGACAAAAAAATGCAAAATTTTCTGCTAAATTTGAACTTTGTTGTTTTTCTTTTTCTGATTCATAGTACAATTTTTTATCTGGCTAAGTTTTACGGCTTTGCAGTATGGGTGGTGAGCAGTTCTTTTTTTTCAAAGTCCGCTTGATTTTGCACTCAGAATTATTTTCAAACTAGTTTTTTTCCTATGGGTAATTATGTTTTAAACTTCAAAAATTTTTCAACACAATTTTTAAAATCCAAAATTTTTTGCTCAGAATTTCTCAAACTTCAAATTTTTTCAAGGTAAATGTTCAAACTCTGAATTTTTCGAACTACAAATTTTTTCAAGGTAAATTTTTCAAGTCCAAAATTTTTCAAACTTCTACTTCTACATTTTTTCAACAAACTTTCAAACTCTGAATTTTTCAAACTTCAAAATTTTTCATTTTTTCAACGTAAATTTTTCAAGTCTAAAATTTTTTCCTCAAAATTTTTCAAACTTCTACATTTCTTTCAACGCAAATTTTCAAACTATGAACTTTTTTTCCTGTAAATTTTTTTAGCTTCAAAACTTCTAAAACGTTAATCGGAGTCTTCTTCAGGAATGTTCTGAAAAATACAATTGAAAATTATTTTTAACAACAACATCGAAAATAAAATAATGAAAAATACAATAAAGACATTTTTTTTTTATTGTATAATTCATTATTTTCAATGTAGTTGTGAAAAATAATTTTCAATTGTATTTTTCAGAATATTTTTGAAGAAGACTCCGATTTACGTAGAAGTGTTGAAGTTTGAAAAATTTTGAGGGATGAATTTACAGGAGAAAAATTCAGAATTTGAAAATTCACGTTGAAAAAAAATTGAAGTTTGAAAAATTTGCAGGAAAAAAATTCACAGTTTGAAAAATTTACGTGAAAAAATTTAGAGTTTGTAAATTTACGTTGAAAAAAAATGTAGAAGTTCAAAAATTCTGAGCAAAAAATTTTGGACTTGAAAAATTGCGTTGAAAAAATTTTGAAGTTTAAAACATAATTATATAGGAAAAAAACTAGTTTGCAAATAATTCAGAGTGCAAAATCAAGGGTACTTTGAAAAAAAAAAGAACTGCTCACCACCTACCGCAAATCCGTAAAACAGGGCCAGGTCAGTTACCTCCCTGTTCAAGTTCAAAACAAAAGAATTCTAGAAAAAAAGTCATTGTCATTAGTAATATTTTTCAAAAATGTTGTGACTAAGACAACCCTTGAATTTTTCAACAAAAAATTTGAATACCTAATGTATGAGAATAACGTCTTTAATTGGATGAAATTTTCGAGTTTACAACACAATATTCTTCGTTATTCACTTTTTGACGCGAATTTTCAAGGTTTGGGGTTTTTAGTAAAAATTTTTTTATTGAATGTGGTTTGGTAAAATTCAACATCAAAATTTTGGCTTTTTCAAGTCATATTTTAAATAATAAAATTGCAACTGCTGGAACTGGTATAAAACTGAAATTCATTTCAGTTCTAGTTCCAGTTCCAGTTCCAGTTTTTCACTTTTAGTTCCAGTTTTTTTCAAGTTCCAGTTCTAGTTCCAGTTCCAGTTTCCCATCACTGCTTTTTCTCTCCTTTTTTTTAAAGATTAGATATTTGTAGTAGTGTAGATACCTATTTCAGTTAGTCCGTGTAGCCAGAATTTTTACCTGCATCAGTGTCCAGCGTTCACCTTGTATCAACCCTTATACCACTGTCTCCCCCTTCCTCTCGCTTCCACCGCACGGCATCTTGGATTCAGAATAATCGACCGTCCATTTTGTTGCATTCACAACTTTCTTTGAATTTTCATAATGGATGATCACTCTGTTGAAAATACCAAACTTTGAAGCATCGAAAGGTTCATTTTTTCAATATGTATGAAATGAACAAATCTTGAAATGAAAAAAATACACTTGTTTTTTATTTCTTCTTCCGTAATATTTCTGAAGAATTTTGTCTCTAGGTATAATGCTTTTTTTGCACTCCTACAATTAATTACCAGTACAAATAATCGATCAGTTATTCGATTATAATTAACGGGTGAAATATTCGATTACCATAGATTATTTTACCGGAAAATTTTGTCGATTATTCCATAAAAAAAATAAATCGATTAAACCTTGATGTTCTCATGAAAATAGACTCTACTGATACATATTAGGGTGGATCGCGAAAAAAAAACATACCTCGGATTTTGACCAAACCCAGTAGGGTTGTTGAGGGGAGGGGAGCTGGGGTTCCCAAAGGCCACCTCTTTTTGAAAAAAACACGATTTTTTGTGTTTTTTAGCTACTTAAAATGGTGTGCGATTCATGGAACAGCTCTAAAAAGGTGCGATTTGAGTTTCTACATCTCCCTGAACCATCGCCAACCTTCTTCGATCAAAACTAATTGTGAAATTTTCGCTGGCCCTTATTAATAATTTTTGCGCCGGGTAATTTTATATATTTTTAACAAATTTTTTTTTGAAGAAAATTTTAAGAATTTCTTAGTAAATTCCTTCGATCAGTGTAGCTAATTGCGAATTCTGATATTCAAATTTATAGAATTCGCATATCTTATCGCTGGAAAACTTCACGAAGTCTTTTAAAATGATTTTTGATGATGAATTCTTTAACGAAATTCAAATAGTTCATTCTGTAGTTTAAAAAGTGCCTACAGAAGTCAATAATTTTTTTGGTCATTTAAAATGAATTTGAATTAGGGAATTTGAATTTTTTTTTAAATTGCGTAAATCGAAATACAGTTAGCAGCACTACCTTGAATTTGTTTTTAATTCTTGAAAAATTATTTTTGGCGATCGAAAATTTTGAGGCGAATAGAATTTGTTAAAATTTTTCAAATTCACGATCTGTAAGTTTTCAATCTCCTTTTAGCGGGGAAAAAATTGTATTTAGTTTCGAGGTCAATTATACAGGGGAATGGTAAAGCCTCTCCTAGCTCCGAACCCCTTGATTTGGCAGGAAATTTTTTTTAGGTCTCTCACTCAAAGTAAACTACCCTCGCTAATTTTTGTCAACATGCCGAATAATCATGTTTTTTTTCCGATCCTCTTTAATACATTATTAGGTGTGTCGATTATTGTGAAGATGATCGATTAATCAATTAAAAATCGACAATTTGAATAATCAGATTATACCTAAGTATGCCTTTTAGAGTTAATACATTTTTTTTTTTACTTATTTTCCATTCAAAAATTATTGATTCTTCTGGATAGATTACGAATTCACTGAAAAATTTGTGATTTTTAGTAATAGTCCAGTAGAATTATGCTTCGAGGTCAAACTAATTGCTACAAAGCGTTTTTTTGCTTTATTTTGTAGGAGAGAGTCTCCTCTATCACATATCTAAAACCCTCCCGAACCTCCTCCCCCCGAGACACTTTTTTGAGGTATCTGCCCCCAAATCAGTTTTTTGCCTTTTGCGGGCTAGGGTTCAACTTTACAGAGAGAACCATTATGACGAAAGTTGTTCTACATAAAATTTCCTACAAAAATGATCATTTTCATTTTTTCCGTAAGTCGCATGGCGGTGGAGTAAAGGGGCTCTGAAGATTAAACTTCGCGAAAGCTGCACAAAGAATACATGTTTTTGATGTTCTGTGACCATTGTAATGAACATTTATCCAACGATCGATGACATATGCGGGTGTATTACATTTATACATACAATCGGAACTACCCTTGGCGTGCTGAACCCCCTCCCTCCCCGCCACCACCACCTCTCTCTTAGCTCAGTCATTTTCAGTCCGAATCCCTAGAAATTTTTTTGGAAACCTGAATTTCCCATAATTTATGTAGAATTGCAGAATGATCTTCCAAACAACATATTACATCCCCGAAAGTGTCCAACAACCCCAATTAAGGAGGGTAAAAACCACCCAAGAACCCAGTTTTTTGTGTTTTTCGCCGAAAAAAAGGGTGTAATCTAAATACGTTGAGAGTGAAATTTTCTTCCACGTTAAATTTCCTATAGGAATATTAAAAAACAGTTTTAAAAATTCTCATTTTTAAAAAATATTAAGAGGGATTGAAAATTACGATTTTTCAAATTCCACAATCATTAGGTTTTTCGATTTTCTAGAAGAAAATCAGGAAAAACTAATAATGATTTCAATTTTCCTCAGCTTAGTGTAAAAAGTGTTAGCGAAGTGCATCGAATTTATGTTCTCTCAATGCTATCTTTTTTTTTTCTCTTACGAATAGTCGATCACTCCAAATGCTGCAGTTCCACAGTATTTTTCATTTCTATGAAAATTTCTTCTATAAATGAACCGAAATCTATATTTCAATCAACCTGCTTAATTTTCCCCGGATGTAAATTATTTTTCCTATCCACATTTGAAAGTATTTTCGTGATGATTTTTAATCGTTTTTCGAATTTCGTTCGAGATCTCGTGATTTGGCACCTTCACGTAACAACAATCCTTACCCAATCGTTCCTCGGTATGCTGAACTCGGGCCAATGTCAAATATCCAGCGGCGTACAAACGTTTCAACACTAATCCAATATCGTCTGCTGTCGGTCTTGCGATTCGTTCATTGACCAGATTGAAAATTCTCTCGAAATCGTGACTTTTGAACTGAACAGTGGTCCATGACACAGGGATGGATTCGCGTTTCAAAAGCCTTTCTATTGGAGACTTCATAAACTCTAGAATCATCAACTGACGTATCTTTCCTTTAGAATTTGCCATTACCCAATAATCAGATATACATTTTTTTTCCATTGTTTGAATTATGTCCCAAGGGCAAAAAATGGTGTAATTAGAGTGAACATCGAATTTATATCCTCCATACCGATTCATCGCCTCGATAGTCAGACCTTGAGAGACGTTCCCTATCTTTAGAAGTTGTTCACTGACTGATTCAGTGAATCCGTAAAATTCAGCGAAGACGTTATTTACTCCGTCAAATATCCGAATAGATCGTTGAACGGATACGAATAACTCATCGATGCAGGAATGAGTTCGACCTGTGATGATCACCTTCATCAATTTATCATTTCCATTGAACGTGAAATTGATGAAGTTTCGAAGAAAATCCATAACTCGTAAATCTTGATCTTTGGGACGAGGTTCATCCCGATAGATCCAATTTTCTTTCACGTGATTGACCAAAAAATCCATCTCGTCTATCAAAATCACTACTTTACTGCGGTAAAACTTGAACAAAATTTGGCTAAGAAATCTGAAACTCTCCGCCATATCGTCCCAGTCGAGCTGTCGATTCAGAGCAAACATCTCGAACCGTTTCCATTCCTCTTTAGCTTGTTGTTTGATTTCATGCTCAATTTCCGCGTTACTTACCAATTTGGCGAAATATTTTTGAACGTAAAAATGTCTTTTGAACTCCAGAGATATCTTCTCGCGTATTATACGTTTGATTAGTTCTATTTTATTTGGATAAGATGCTCCGTTGGAGGGTTTAAAATCAAAATATATGACCGGGTGGTTACCCTGATACTGGTCCAAGAACTCTTCGTGTTGGCTGATCAGTGGACTAGTGGAGAATACGTGTTGCCCATCTTTGGCGGCATATCGACCATATTTAAAATACGTATGACCGGAGTTTCGTTCTTTCTTCACCAAAACGTCATCTTTAATTTGGTACTCGAAAAATAATTGAATCATACCGAGATTAGCAGTCTTGCCAAATGTAGGAGGTGCTGAGATCAGCAGAATTTCCCCGGAGCACGATACGATTTCCTTGATGAGCAAACTTTTATCGACAATGTGATTCGTGTCGATTAAGAAATCTTTGAAATGGGTGCAACTGGGTGTGAAGTAGTTGAAATTATTTTCTCGAGGTGGTCGTTTGATTTTCACTAAGATGATCGAGGTGTTGGGTGGAAGTGAAAGGATTGATGAAAAGCCAACACTGTGATTGAATATCGAGAGCAGGATGATTATGAAAGTACGAGGAGAGAATCGAGGTCTGCGAAATAATCAAATAAATTAGTACTCTAGTAATATTTCGGCATCAAAAATGGATGTATATCAAGTATTGGTACCTACCTGATCATTTTATGAGGAAGATTGGTAAAAGTGGTCTCGATAGTGAAATAAACATCAATCACGTGAAGCAAATTCTTGTGAGTCTATCAAAATATTATAGATAATTTTGATAAGTTTCAAGATGATATCGCGTTCGATCAATTTACAATTTGAAATCCATGTCAATATAGCCACTGGGTCGATGAATAAAAAATTAATAATGTGTGTCGTCGTATAATATTTTTGTGGGATTTGGTGAGTTTATTTCCATTTCCTGAATTCAAAAATGTGTGGGTTGATTCCCACTTTTTTCATGGTACCTATGCTCGAATTGATTCCCATTTTTTTCGTGGTATGTACGAGTTGATTCCGAAGTATTTTCAATTATTTTTATGTTGAATTTTTTTTAATCTCAAGATTTTTAATCCAATTTTTTCAACTCTGAATTTTTTTCTGAAAAGTTGACACCAAATTTCTTCCCACTTTTTTCAATAATTTATAGTTTTTCAAATTTTTTTCTCCAAAAATTTTCTCAGAATTGTTTTACCTTTACATTTTTAAAAAAATTATTTGTTTGAACTTTAAAATTGTTTCTCAAAAAGTTGAAATTTGTTTCAATTTCAATTTTTTTTCTTGAAACATTTTGAAATTTCAATGCAATAGTTTTTCCAAAATAAACATTCTTGAATTTTTTCAATTTAAACTTTTCAATTTTTTTCAATTCAATATTACTTATTCAATTTTAAACTTTTTCAAAATCTTTGGGTACCAACTTTGAATAATTCTAAACAGCTGTTTTTAAATTGCATGGAAATAATGTGAGTTGAAAAAAATTTGGAAAAAACGTTGAGAGTTCGAAAAAAAAATACAAAGAAGTTTAAAGTAGAAAAAAATTGGAAAATTTCTTTTAAGTTGAACAAAAATTTAAGGAAATTCAAGATTGAAAATAATTTTTAGAATAAATTCAGAAAAAAAGTATAACATGAAAAAATCTGAGAATATTTTTGGTTGAAAAAAATGTTGATGTTGAAAATACGTGAGAAAAAAATTAAAAGTTGTAAATAATTCAAAAAAATGAAGTCGAAATTTGAAAAAAAATTGAGCCAAAAATTCACAGTTGAAAGAAATTATTTAGAGAATAGGGGATCAACTCGTACAAATCCCAAAACAAAAGGGAATTAATTCGTGAAAAAATTTTAAATAGAATTCCAAACTTCAAAAATGTGGGAATTCAAATTTTTAAATAAAGCGGTCATTTCTGGTCTTTCCACAAAAAACGACGAAAAACTATGAAAAACGACCATCTTTCAATGTTTGAAATGGTCATTTTTGGTCGTTTCTTCTAAAACGACGAAAACCGATAATTTTACAATTTTCTGAATCGGTCGTTTCATCGTTTCTTCAAAAACGACGAGAAATAACCACTTTCTAATTTTGTAGATTAATCGTTTTTTGTTTTTTTGCAAAAATCGATGAAAAACGATCATTTTTCAATTTTTTTGAAATGGTCGATTCTTGTGTTTCTTCAAAAACGACAAAAAAAATGATTTTCCAATTTGTAAAATGGTCGTTTCTGGTAGTTCTGCAAAAAACGACGAAAAATGACCATCTTTCAATTTTTAAAATGATCGTTTCTTCAAAAACGACAAAAAACAATCGTTTAATTTTTCGAAATGGTCGTTTCTGATCGTTTCTTCAAAAACGACGATTGAACGATCATTGTTCTATTTTGTAAAATAGTCGTTTCACTCGTTTCTGATCTAAATACGCTCTGCAGAAATCAAGTATAACCTTGACGAAATTTATAAACAATAAACCTTTATTGTAATCCGGCTTAAAACAAGTTTTCCTTTCATTTTAAATTCAAATTTTTGTTTTTGATTTCAATTCTAGCCTAAAATTTTACAAAGAATCAGAAAAGAATTTGTCTAAATATAGTATCATGCCCCATGGGTCCCAAAAAGGGCGTCAGCATTAAAAATGTGGGCATCCTGAACATTTTTTTTTGAGATTTTTTAGGTTTGGCATCTTTTTTGTGATAGGTATGTGGGGAATATTAATGATATATGCCCGCAACCAATCTTTTTCAAGTTTCTAGTAAAATTTAATTTTGAAAATTCCCCTATTATTTTTTTTTCTGATTCAAGTCCCAAAATTGTAAAAAGTATTATTTTGTTAAAATTGAATGTGTCACAACAAAAAGGGCATAACTCAGCATATGTCCTTTTTGATGCGACAAGCGATTCGTATTCTCTGAAGTTTTCTCTATCCATTGAGCCCCCTCCCACCTTCCAATATGTTTTCCTCGAAGAGTTATGGCGTTTTTAAAATGCGAAGTTCACAATTTCGGTACCTACATTACATGTTTGATTTTCGAGAATTTGCGTAATGTTTATTTTTTTCACTGTGCAGATGGTTGTAAAATTTTAAAATTTTAATGAAGTGTTTTTTCAGTTAATTTTTCGTCATAAGTTTGAAAAAATAATAAAATTCTTCCAAAATGTATTTTTAGCATTTTTTTGTAACCAAGAAAATGAAAAAAAAGTTGTCGTCATTTTTTAAAGTGCGATATATCCGCTCCCTGAACAGATAATTTGAAATTTCTTTCATGAAAATGTTCCTTTTTTCATTCTTTTCAACTTTTGTATGAAGATTTTTTTTTAATTTTCACTTCCGTAAAAATTATACGTCATCAAACGTAGAAGGGTCGAAATGAAATTTTGTCACAACAAAAAGGACATATAACTCAACCTTTTGTTTTCAATATAGAAAAAAATAGAAAAGATATCAAGTGATGGGCGAGCTGTTTTCTTGTAGCAAAAATATGAAATTTCAAGGTAAAATTTTTTTCCCCAGCTCAATTCCTTAATTTAGTATTAAAAAAAGTATACTCAAACTTCAATCGCGATTTCCCAAAAACGCCATTTTTTTATACGTCCTTTTTGCTGTGACACGTTCAATTGAGGTTTGAGGGGATAAAAATGGGAAAAGAGGAACTGCACATTTTCTTCTATCTTAAAATTCGAAAACCTTTTTTTAAGGAACAAAAAAAATGTATAAAACTATGTATTTTTTATGTAGGTGTGCAAATTGAGAAAAATTTCAATTTTTAATTTTGATTGGTAATCAAAAATTGAGAAGGACAATACTTTTCAGATTTCAGCTGTATCAAAGGCGGGTAACTTTGTTGTAAAACAAAAACATTCACGTCGATAAAATTATATTAAAAAGATATAAAAAGTACAGGAACAATGGTATATGCAGTAGCATACTTTGGCACAACATAAATTGACAAAAAATTATTCAATCAAACAGGACACGAGCTCAGTAAAACATTATGAACGGCGGGAAACTCAGTCCAGTCTAATTTATACCCCCGAATGACCGCGTTTCTCATGCATCCTTTGAAATTCTCTTTATTAGAGTGGATTTTCTTGGCAGCTTGTTCTATAAAAAGTGATTCGGTATTAGAATTAAATTGGTAAATGGAACCGGTAAAAAGTACCTACCTAATAAATAAAATGAGTCATTACCTGGTATGCCTCCAATATACAAAGGACTATTGGTATGGGCTTCGGTGATATGTCCGTTATCAGATAACCAATACATTTTACTCATGTTGTCCACATGTAATGATATCTCTTCTTCGACAAAGTTCACTTTTACTTGATGCCATTCGTTATCGCACAAGTGATACATTGACGAAAACTCTAATTCTAATTTGAATGGACGTCTGTCTCCCATATCTCCATTCAGAATGACCTGGACAACGATTATTTTCAATGGATAAGTAAATGAAGGAAATTAGGTAGTAACAAGCATGTAATTTTAATAAAACGTACTTTTCCTTTATTAAGTTCCAAAGATATGGAAGGGTATCCATCAGGTTCTGAGATTAACATAAGTACGCCGTTCATTTCAGTAGTCCTGAATTCCAGTTCGAGTTGCAGAGAGGTGCCAATTGAGAAATTATTTGCTAAAATAGAAAAATTCCTAAATACCGGACTTGAAAATGTGAAAAATTGCAAACGATTGTTCAAAATACCAGCTACGGCGTACGAATCTCCGGAAAAATAAACTCCTTTTTCGATATTTGGGAAACATTGACCTACATGATGATGTTTAGCTCTATCACCCACTAAATCTTCTTTTTTTCCATTGATTATCACTTCTTTAATACATCCTTTGAGAGCTTCGATTTTATCAAACTGCGAAAAAAATTAGGTACAAAAATTGATGAAAATGTCTCAAAAATCACGTCGTAATTTTAAAATGAACTTACCACTGGATCAAAAATTCGTATATCGTTGGAAAATCCACCGATAAAAATAGTACTTTGTAAGTTCAACTTCTTTGGTATTGCTACTTTTTGAGAATGAGATTTGTCAACAAATAAATAAAGATTTCTACCGTCTCTGATTAATTTTAGCTGTAAAATAAATAAAGCACGATAATAAATTCGTGAATAATTTTTTTAAGTGTTCGAGTTGATAATTGAAAATATATTGTTGACTTACGTAATGCCAATTGCCATCATCGTAGGAGGTTTCAATTTGTAATTCGAGTCTTCTTTTACCTTTAATGAGAACTATAATTTTACCACCGAAGAGGAATACTTTGAGGTAATGATCTTGTCTATCGTCAGCAGCTCCCTGAAGTTAGAACCCGAATCAGAACAATGCAATTGTCATAAATAAAATAGAATTTCATTTTTCAAGTCTTACCGGAATTATTAATAGGACACCGTTTAGATAAAACGTGCGGAAGGTCAATTCGATAGTGGCGTTTTTCTGATGGAAAACATATCGATCATAATCCAGCCTCACGTAACTTTTCGGCAGGTCACCAAATTGAACCGCGAATGGCTGTACTGAATAGGTATATGATTTCTGGCAGCTGTTGGCTCCGGCAGCTTGAGTGTTTTGGGTTAAAAATGCAGCATCACTTTCGAAATCGGACACTTTGGGTCCTATTCTGCCGATTAGTGCTCTTTCGAATTCTACTGGTCGGCCAAAATGGATTAGCCTGGAATGAGAATGAAATTTAGTTGATGAATGGATGAATTCATTTGGCAAAATAACGAAGTGAAGCATGGAGTAGGTATCCAGAAACCGGTTTCTGTGGTGAAATGTGAAAAGTTTTCCGATTTTCCTAAAAATTGGTTTACTTGTGGGTCGCGTATTTGAGGCGCTGATTACGAAAATAACGGAGAACATTTTTGAGAATGAAATCAAACCTGTAGAAACCGGTTTCTTTTTCAAAAATTTATGCTGATTTGGCCAAAATTTAGTTTGAAAAGACTATTTGAGACTTCGATTACGAAAATTTCCTCAACTCAATTCAAGCTTGCAGGAACCGGTTCCATTTCGGAAGTTCATCGGAAAATGGAATACCTACGTGAGGTTATCTCTTCCTACTTGATCTAGGGGTTTCTCGTGGTTGCTTTTAAAAAAGAACCGGTTTCTGTAACCTTGGATCCATTTTTGCAGAAATTTTTGCTGACCCGTATATTTTTTCAACCAGTGCTTAAAATACGTCTTATAAACCAATTTTGTGGGAAATCGGAGTCGATTTCAGAAAAAACCGGTTTCTAATGGCTTAAATTCATATGCGGAAATTTTCATTATATTTTTCAATCATTGCCTCAAGCCTTAAATACTCCTTGTAAATCAATTTTTAGAAAAATCCGTTGAATTTCAAGTCTTTTAATAGAAACCGGTTTTTGCATACTTGAGTTATTCATTCGCGGAAATTTTCTGCACTATAATCGTAATTAGTGAGTCAAATATACTTTATTTACTTCGTTTTAGGAAAATCTGGGCTAATTTTTGAAAAAGAACCCGGTTTTTAAAAGCTAAAAACCATCGAGAAAATTTTACTATGTTAATTTTCGAAATCTGCAAACCCTTTAAAACCAACTTTAATCTGATCGGATGACTTTTTGGAAAAAGAAACCGGTTTCATAAGAGTTGTGCTCTTTTGCAATCGTTGCCACTCTGTATTCGTGATCAGCACTTCAATGAATCGCTGTATATAGAATATCAGCAAAATTGTGAGCATAATTATAACCCTGTACTACATTTTTAAATTACAAACACAATTTTAAAAAAACACGAGGGGAAAATTTCAAAAAATTATTCCAAAAAATTTAAATTTGGCTGTGGAGGGTTTTTGAAGTTCTAGAATCATTTTGACTGCCCTAAAACCCAAGTCCAACCTGGGGGGGGGGGGGTTGTACATATGTAGAACTAAAATTGAATTTTTTCTGATTCATGTCGATTGTGGTATGAAATACTATAAAAATCGATTTTTTTGAACCCCTGAATCTCTAGGTTACTTAATCATTTTGACGCAAATGGAATTTTGGCGATCCAAGTACAAATTTATGGTGAGTTCAAATTTTTTCAATTTTCTCAATTCTATTTCTTTGTTCAAATCAGTACCAACCCAATTTTATACGTGTTCCATTGGCAACATTTTTTCAATTATTTTCTCCAAAATTTATCCAACTTTAATTTTTTTAATTTTTTTGATCTCATATTTTCATTATTTTAAAAAAATTTCTTTCAAGTCGGTATTAAATGAGCTGGAAGAAGTTCTGAAAAACGTAAAGTTGAAAATTTCTTTAAAAATTCAAAGTTGAAAAAAATTTTGATATATTTTTAATTGAAAAATTTTCGTATTTACTTAGTTGGAAAAAATAGAACCAAAATTTTAAAATTATTCTAAACAATTTCACAGTTGAAAAAAATCTTAAAAATTGTAGTTGGAAATATTTTTAATGGGTACTTAAGTACTAAAATTTTTCCCAACTGTAAAATTTTAAAAAATTATTTAAATTTTCTTAACATTTTTCCAACTTATTTTTAAGATTTTTTTTTCGAATAATTTCAATTTTTTTTCAAAAGAGAGACAGAGTGAAAAATGACAAATTTTCAATTTTGTGAAATAAGGATGAGGTATTATGAAATGCGAATTTGACTCCCTGAATCCCTTTTTTTGATCATTTTGACCTCAAATTCGAAAATCAATCCTCGGGGATGAAAGAAGGGGTCCCAAATTCAAAAGTATTTGGCGAAAAATTTTGATTTTTGATCCTTTACTCTTGAGAGTCAACTCATATTATTCCTTACGTAAAGGGTTTAGAAAAAATGAAGAAATAATGTGGTAAAGCTAAAAAAATCGAGGAATTTTATTTTCGAAAAATGAAGGAGGAATGGTCAAGTAGGGTGAAAACAAAAATTTTTCAAAAAATCAAAGTAAAAGTTGAGAAATTAAATTTTAGGATAGGTACTTAGTAAGTATACACTATACACCTTGGTATTTTATAGTAAAAGTTATTATCAGTCATAATCTTCTTACCTATCGTCAAATATCACATCTTTGATTGTCCCGAAGAAAAATGTATCCGAGATAGACGAAACATTGAAAACAATATCGGCTGGTACTCCTCCCAGGAATAATCCTCCTACAGCTCCGGCAGCTTTTACTATCGACGAGTCGGTTTCTTCCATGAAGCCAATCGCTTGAATAATGTCGTCTACTCGTAATTCTAACCGCTTTCCTGTTTTGATAACGTTTATAGCGTGAAATTGGCCATCGTTAAAATTCGTATCTGCTCTGGAGATCAATTTAGTGTCTTTGTTTCCGGCATTTACCACCAGTTCTATTCGACCTTCTCGTAAACCCAACGAGTAGTAATTTACATTGTTCGTCTGAATAAAAAAATAAATTGCACATATCGAATTTTAAAAATGAAATATATACCTGCCTACATATTAAAAAATATTCACCTCAGATTCATCGTCGTCATCTTCTTTATTACCATTTGAATTCTAATCAATGAAAAAAAAAACAGAATTAAGTATATAAATGCTTTTGCAAATTATTCAAAAAAACAAATTCAAAAAATCATACCGGAAAGCCTTCGGTCGTACTTAGCATCAAAAATGCATCAGGCTGGTTGGTTGAAAAGACAAAATAGAAAGAAGACATCTTTTGCAACGGATACGATCCTAATTCTAAATAACCATTACCTTGGAAGCCGACCACAGTAAAAGGCTGCAAAATACCGAACGTGATCACTAATTTATCAAATTTTAAAGTATTTCAAATAAATCGATTTAGATTACTTTATTCGAACACGATTTCTGCACACCCCAGTATTGTCCTCGTAACAAATTATAAGCTTCTTGATTGACTTGCATGTCAGAAATACACCCCAGTAACGAACCAGGAAGAGGGATTGCTGTATCGAAACCTGGAGGAGAGCCTCCGATGAAATACTGAGGTACTGATAAATCAGGGATATCGTTTGGAGCAGGCGATGATGGAGAAGGACTCCCTTCCCTGCTTTCACTGCCTACTTTCACAGCAACTGAAACGGATTCAGGGTTGTTAGAATTCAAAGATGTGAAAATTTAGGTCAAATTGATCAATTTATGGCACTATTTACCCTTTTCGGACTTCTTTTTACGATCGTATTGTCTGACCATTTCCACATGGGTCCAATTTCCAGTCGTATAACGATTGGTCGTTTTAATTTCTAATTTCAAATCCTCTCTGTATCCAATTTGTACCAAAATACGCCCATCTTTCATTACTATTGATATAAATTGCTCCTAAAAGAAGAAAAATTCTATAAGACGAGTATATTTTTCAACAAATTTATCGAGGTATAGAAATTATACTCACAGGTTTGGCAGCTACTGCATAAAACAGAACTGCATTCTCGTCGTATGTTTTGAAATTAAAAGACGCAGTGAAAACATATTTATTATAAACGGAAGTTCCATGTCCTTTCAGTAATGAGTATCCATCGCCCGAAAAATGGTACGAATCGTCTTCCAATAATTCTTCAGTTCTGTGAAAGTCCAAAAAATGTTTCCCAGTTTATAAATTCCATAATAGGTTATTTTTAGATACATTCGAAAGTAGATCACTTACCCTTCGACGCAAGCAATACAATTACTGGCTGTTTCGGATTTAAAGTTCCATAAACCGATGGGTTTTTCGTCAAAAATTACTTGGGAAAGACATCCGATTAAACCGTTTTGTTTACTCAGCAAATAAGGTGATACAGGTTTGCCACTTCCACCAATCCAAATTAAATCGTTGCTGCTGACGTCTAATCTGCTCCATCCTGATACTGACGCGTTTGTGACTGGAGATCCATTTAGAGCTGAGTTCGAAGTCACTGGACGAACTGATAATTTGCCTACGTTGGCAATTCTGAAGCAATTGAGTAACATGAGTGTTCGGTTGGATCGAGAAAGACGTATTCTGGATTTTGACTTGACGAAACCCTTACGATTTTTTTATGTGTACCGAATTCAATCGCACATTTGAGAATGTCTCTCAAAATTGAGTCGTAACATATTTTTCTTTTTAGTAATTTGAAAAATTAATATTTTTTGTTTTCAAAAATTTTCAATTTGTTTATTTTGTTTGTTTCAGGTGAGTACAGAATTTTTATTGTAAAATTGAACAATGAAGAAATGAGATCGAGTAAGTTTTTTACTGATTTAAGTAACTTGCCCCTAATATTTTTGACAAAAATGGGATTTCGACTTTTCAATGACCGAAGTCCAAATTTATGTACTTATTCCAAGTTGATTTTGATTTTTTACAATTCATTTCGATTTTATATTCTTTTAAAATATTCTCAAATTATGAGTAAAAAGTAATTTTTAAAAAACATGACGTTGAAATTTTTTAAAAAATCGAGTTAAAAAAATTGAAGAAAAGTTTTGTCACGGAGGGAATGTCCACATCTGCCAGGTGGTAACACTGGGCTAGATGACGCTAAAAGTTCCTCTGAACGAAATGTTCAGAACTTCGTACCAACTGTAGTATTGTGGCCTCGTAAGAGGCATGTCCTAAATGTGTTATGTATTGTGTAATGTATTAAAAGTGTGTTGCATAAGTAATGTGTTTTTGTACACCTCAGGTGTAAACATCATTTTCCAGTACCACGGATGTCGTAAGACTCCGTGAGTAAACATTATTGTGCCTACTAGATAGGTAAAGGTTATCTTACGTAAAAGCAGGAAGTGAGGGACATAAGTCCTCACCTGATCACTGAGGCCTCTCTCACCCTGTCAGTTTTAAAATTATTATTCCAAAAAATTTTCGAGTTGAATTTTTTTAAAATATGAAGTCAAAAAAAAATTGGAAACAATTTTAACATTTAACATTTTTCTAACTTGAATAGCATGAAGTAAGGATTTTTCCAACATTGATTTCTTCAATTTTTTTTTGCAATTTCATATTTGCAAGAATTTCTACTGGCTTAAAATTTTTTTTAGTAGGTAATTTAAAAATTTTCCCTCATTTTTTTTCAATTGAAAAATTTCTCCAATTGGTAGTTTTTTATAAATTTTTTTCTCACCGTGATTTTTTGAAAAAAATTCAACTTGATGTGTTTCAAAATTTTTTCCAACCCAATGAGTGAGTAAGTTTAAAAAATGATAAAAATATGAAATTGAAAACAATTTTAAATCAAGGTTGGAAAAATTTATATAATTTTAAGAATTTTATCGTTGGGAAAATTTTAAAAGTGGCAATAACTTTGAAAAAAATTAAAATTCGAGAGTTAAAAAAATTTTGAGTTGTAAAAATTTGAACTTGGAATAAGTTTGGATTTGGATTGTAGAAATCCAATTTTTGGCAAAAATAATTTCGAGTTAGAATTAATGAGAGAAATAGACAAAGAAATTCGCAATTTTACATTCGATTTCAAATTTTTACTTCGCCTCCTCACCTCTCCTACCTGAAATACCTGTATTTGTTTTTCAGACTATGTTTAACTATTACAATTTTCTCCTAAATTAAAAATATTATTTAGAACGTTGTTAGAGAAAACTTCTTGAAAAGTGTGGTAAGATGTCATTAAACTTGAAAAAGTATAAAAAATCGACTGAATTTTTTAGCCGGGGGGGGGGGAGGGAGTCCAAATGGTTTTGGGGAATATTCCTCTCATGATAAACTATTTTATTGATTTTTGTCAAAAGCAGGAATTTTTAAATTAATATCTAATGAACATACAAGAACAAGTATTTATAAGAAAAGTAAAAGTCAAATTTACCTTCTGATCTCTATTTTATACCAATGCTGGTCTTTTTGCAAATCTCCGGCAGTTTGAATGTGTAGAGGGTGGGTAAGTTCTGTAGGACCTCCGCCAACATCCCAAACAAATCGAATTTTACGATTGATCATTTCAACTGCTAAGAAATCTCCCTGTAGAAGAGTAATTCATCAGTGGCTCATTGAAAAAAAAAGTAGGGTTAGGATTTCCATACTTACGCTGATCGAGCTAGATAAATAAAATAATAGAGAGTCTCTGTGATGAGAAGAAATTGCGTATGTGATCGAAATATAATTTGTGATGCTCGGTTTCAAATATCTTGAAAGATAACTCCTCGTGCACAATTCTTGGTCACTTTTACTTGATAAAGATACGTGGATCTGAAAAAAAATTATGATCAATCTTGTGATTATTTCGGGGTCTTTGATTTAAAAAAATCAAATGTCAGAAAATCTTACCCCATTTGCTAAATGTTTAGCCTGTTCTATTTTACTCCTCAATGCTGACAACTGGTTCGCTATCGTGGAATTCCATTTTTCAAAATGTTTATTCCGTTTGACGAATGAATTTTTCATGGAATTTAATCGTGTAGACATTTCCATAACAGCTTCGTCGGTTTCTTTGACTGCCAAGTACAAAAAAATTGGATGAAAATTTAAATTTGGAGATATTTTTATGAAAGTCGATGCCTTACTTCTCAATTCGTCGGTAGGTCTGATATTAATTTCACCGTAGTTTTTAATTCTCAATAATTTTGGTTTAATTTCATCATTAATGTTATCTTGAACGTAAAACATTTTCTCGTAAACATCGTCTGGGATCTCCATCGAATTTTTATACCTTTCCAAGGAATCATTCATTCGTTTAATTGCTTCTGAAACATAAAATGAGACCATTTATTTAAAAAATCATTTCAAAAAACATATATTCCAGTTTGAAAGCAAATCTTAAAAGTTACCTTTAGTTTTATTAATGTCGATCAGTTGATGAGAAACATAGGTGATATTTTTCACAATATCTTGCAAATTTTTTTCCACCAAAAGGACGTATTTTTGTTGATATTCCAACTGCTTTTGCAATAAATTAACATCCGATAATTCCATAGCAGCCAAAGTTTTCAGCTGTCTGGATTTCTCTTCCATGGAACCAGCTTTTTCTACAATTGATGCGGAGAACTGTTTAGAACGTAGCTGTAAATTCAATAAAACGATCGATGAATTGATCGACAGATGGAATTAATCATTCCAAGAAGTCCAACCTCGTCTATAGCTTGATTCGTAGCGTTTAATAATTGACGTGTTTCATTGAAAGCGTCGACGATTCTTCTGTAAGCTGTGCTTGCTTTCAAAGCGATATCTGCATCTTGTTTAGTTGCAGCAAATAATCTATCAAGAAATACGAAAATTAGGATTATTCCTTTTTGCATTTCATTCGCGTTTGTCTTTGAAAATATGTAGTTAATCACTTACGAGACGTAATTTTTTGCTCGATTTAGCAACATTTGCGCATGTTGGATGGCAGGATTGACGTAATTTTCTAAATAACTAGGATTCAAGTTGAACAATATGCCTTCTTTTTCTTCAGCCAAACGAATCAATTCTTGTAATGTTCTCAGAGACGATTTCACATCCTGAAAAATATAGATCATTTTCAGAGTAAGGTATTAGAAATTTTAGTTCTAAGAATATTTTTCTAAAATCTTGAGCGCTTGGATTTTCATCTCTGAAATCCAAAAAGATCAAATCATTGGCGTTTACCTACCTGAATATTATGGCGAGTTTGTGTAATGAAGCGACGGGTATCAGTGGATCCCAAATTGGTATCTTCTTGGGTGTTGATAACTTCATTGGTGATCCGATTAATATTATCGTTAGCTTCTCGGATCCATTGTAGTTTATCTCGACTATCATATGAATACCGATATGCCTGGAAAATTATTCTGATATTATGCCCATTGGCAGATTCAGGTGATTTGAAGAGATGTGCTAATTTTTTCTTTCTTTCTCATAATTTTTTGTCTATTCCTTATTGATTTATTTTAATTTGTATGATATTGTGAATAATTTTAGTAACTTTCGAAAAATTTAACCATTTTTCAAAATTAGGGCAGTTCTTCAAACATTGGAAAATTTTTTAAAAATTAGACAATTTTCCAACAATTGGATAATACTATCCATCTTTCAAACATGAGACGGTTTTCCAAAAATGAACCATTTCCCAAAAATTGATCAATTTACCAGTCATTGATTACTCAGGACTGCATTTTTTCAACTTTTTTCTGCTTGATCAATCTGGATAGGTGATTCTGACTTAATTTTGGTGTTTATTTCGAATATGATTTCAATTTTTTTCTATCACATCGGTGTTTCTTTCAATTTAAGTTTTTTGATGAAAAATTTTTCTACACCTTAAAGTCAATTTTATGTGCACAAGAAGGGTCCTACGAAAAAAAAAGAATTGAATATACATAAATTTGAAAGAATATCGACTTTTTTAGTCGAAAGGAGCGTGAAAAATCGTAGAATCGATACCTTGAAAATTTCGAGTTTTCCGTTCCTTCGGAAAAGTCGGGAAACTCGACTGGAACGCAATGATTGGTCGTAAGACGAAAGATAGAGCTTCCTTATTGGTTGATTCTGTTTTTCGCTGCTTTTCAGCTAGTACGGTCGGGATCCGCTTCGGGGACCTTTACGATGGATTTTCCTGACTTAAACTTCGGTTTAAGCAGGAAATAGGATACCCACTTTTCCGATGGTTCGGAAAAGCTAGATCTACGATAACGTAGATTTTCACGTTATGATTTTCTCGCGGCGAGACAGGCACGTAGCTCAAAATTCGAAATTTACGGTCACGTTGACCAATCACCAAGTATCGTTTACGGACATCGTCCTTTACGTGAAAATACGAAAAAAAGGAAAACTTTCAACGAATGAAAAATAACTCAGATTTTCTTTTCTACTATTTATTTAACGAAATAAATAGACATTTTAAATTACACGAAAAATTACAAAATCTGATTTCGATTTTCTTAAAAGAAAATCGAAACAGGAAAATGAAAAGTACATTGACCTATTCGACGCTAGGTACAAAACGATACAAACGGTCGCGGGTTAACGAACGAACGAACACGAATATAAAAAAAAGAAAAATAAATTATAGGCCGTAGCCAACTATTTTACACGAAAAACGACCGCGTATTTATCGATTAATTACAGTAAAATTAACAAAATTGTAAAATTTTATTTTTGTGGAGTCTAATTCGTTTTTTTTTTCAAAAATCTTAGCTTTTTCGAGATATTTTCAATAAAAGATGAAAGTTGAACTTTGAACTTTCCACTGAGATATCTCGAAAACTAAATTTCATAGGAAAAAACGTATTGGATTTTATAGAAAAAAATTTTACACTAAAATTTATGTTCTATTCATTTTTTGTAGGACCCTTTTGTTGCTCAGAAAATTGATTTCAAGTGTCAAAAATTGTCAAAAAGTGTAATACAAATTTTTAACAAAAAATTTCAATTGTAAAAAATCCTGTACTGAAATTATTTCACTTTTTTTCTCGTAATCAGCGCGAAAAATCTTATCAAAATCATTCATCAAATTTCAAACATCATTTTTCAAGTTTATCTGTGTTGGTTTTCCAAATATTGAATGGGTTTTTCAATAAATTGGATAGTTTTTTTTTAAATTGGACGATTTTTCAAGGGTTGGATCGTTTTCTAAAAATTGAAAGTTTTTCAAAAAATTGTCAGTCTTTCAAAGTTTTTCTAACATTGGAGCATTTTTCAAAAATAAGTCTATTTTGAAATATTTGAACAATCGAGTATTTAAATTTGAGAAAATTTCAAAAACTGGGAAACACTTTAGCCAAGCAAAACGTTTTCTACAAATAAACTGAATTTCAAAAAAGTTGAATCCAAATTTTTTCAAAAAATTGAATGACTATTTAAAAATTTGGCCTTACTATTTAAAAAACTGAAAAAAGGCTGGTACTTACGTCTCGAATTAATGAACTGGCATTGGATATAATTGCATCTAGATCTTCGACTCGTTCGATCATTTTGTCAACTCTTTTTTTCAACAGTTTTAATCCAGGCCCATTGTTTTCGTGACTGCGAACCACGTCGTCAGCCATTTTACAGAAACTAAAAATGAAAAAAGGTCCCTTTAAAAGATTCGAGAAATCTGGACTACCAGCTTTCGAAATTCTACGATTCGCGAGTAAAAATAATTCAATCTCTCTTCTTTCGTACTGGCACAAATTACCAACCTTAGAGCTTTTTCGGCTTGCTCCATCAGGTTATAGGGTTTAGCATCCATAATATTCGCCAGCAGATAACGAGCTTCGTTCACGTAAGCTCCTATATTATAATCTGTATGTTCACTGCTCACGTATTTATTCAAATTGCTGGTGAAATCTGTGGAAAAATGCATAATTATAATTGATTGAAAATAAGGAGGGGCAAAAAAAATGAAACTTTCAATATTAAATTGTTGAAAAATTACGTGTAATTTCATTTTGAATGTTATTCATGGTATCCAAAAATGAGATCACCTCGTCATTAAGACTTCTGGTGGAAGTTCCTAAATTTTGATAATGTTTCCATATTCGTTTGATCTGGAAAAAAAGAAAGAAGAGAAAAAATGCATTAAATCGTGCTTTTAGAGGAAAAAAATTGATTATTCAACCTAAAATTACCCTACCAGGAAATCAGAACTAACCTTATTAATGGCACTTTTTACTTTTTTCTTCAATTCGTCCTCGATTCTGCGATTATAAAGGTTTAGACGTTTAGTGAACTCCAAGTAGCTTTGATACGTGTTATCAACATCATCGAAATTCTCGCTCAAAGCGTTTAATAAATTCCAAGGCAGGGTTAGCTTCCCTTTTAGTACAGATTCAGCATCAAAGGTCAACTCTCTCGTTAGATTAGTCACAGCGTCGGTTAACATTTGAACACAGGTGTCATTACATGCTAAAAAAATTAGGTAGGTACATATTACATAGAAGCAGATGTCACCTAATCAGCGATAGACTGATGGCGAATTTGTTTTCTTACGTTGGCATCCTTTGTTGGTGAGAACTTGATGAGATTTTTCACAAATGGAACAATCCCTGCCAATAATTCCAGGTTTACAGTTGCACTGGCCGCTTTCTTCGTGGCATTCGTCACTTACGCTGCCTTGTGGATTGCATTTACATGGGTCACAGTATCCATTTTCCAGTCGAGGGTATCCAAACCATCCGTAATTGCACCTAAATTAGAAATAGACCGCTTGTACTATTAAATAGTATCTAAAAAAAAAAATTCTGAGGGGAAAAATTAAATTAAAGGTACTCACCGATCGCAATATCTCCCAGTGTAACCAGTTTTACAATAACAGGTGACATTTTCGGTCGAATAATTCGTCGTTGTAGGAAAATTACAAGTGAACGCGTGATTATTGATATCCGTAGGGCAAGGACATAACTTACAGGTTCCATCTTTTTCATTTTTGTAATACCCGTCTGCGCAATTTTCGCAATGAGCTCCTCCTGTATTATTCGAACAGTTCTATATAAATTGAAACATTAATGGCGATTGAATTTAAAAACTGAATAGTTTGAAATTAACCCTCTAGATCTTTGTCCCCAGGAAAGGCCTGAAGGACGAATTTCAAGAATTTTTCTTGCATCATGTAAACTCATTTTGGAATAGGGTCCAAAATTATTTTCATCCTTGAAAATTGAATTAATCTCCGGCAGGAAATGGGGGATCCAATCAAAAAGTTGCTTAATTTAAATTTCCTTCTGGGTCGAAACAAAAATGTATGAAAATATATACCTACACTGAGAAAAATGGAGAATGAAAAATGAATAGAAAGTGTTGCAAAAAATTATAAATTTTATTCAAAAAAAATAAATTTTATTCAAAAAAAATAAATTTTATCCAAAAATAATAAATTTTATCAAAAAAAAATAAAGTTTATCCAAAAAAAATAATAACGGGGCACCATTCGCAAAATTAGCAATTTTTATTAAAAAAAATAATAAAATTTATCACGAAATTTGGTAAAGTTTATTGCATAGAAAATAAAGTTTCGTCAATTTTGCGATAAATATTATTATTTTGCAATAAATATTATTATTTTTTGAATAAATTTTACTAGTTTTGTGAATGGTGCCTTTTTATTATTACGTTTAATAAAATTTATTTTTTATTTTTTTGAGTGTATGTTTAAAAAATCAATGCTGAAAAGTGAAATTTGTTTTTCAAATTCTGGGGAATTTTTTGAAAATTCAAAATTATCCCGTGACTTTGCAGGAGACCAAAATATCAAAATTTTATCTAATTAAAGCAAAAAACTGAAATTTGGTGTATGCACTATTTTTGCTTTCTGAATCGATTGGAAGAGGTTTCGAGACGTTCTGGATCCTCCAGAAAATTTTCCACTCTCCAGCTGTGAAATGAATCCTATAAAACTGAAAAAGTTATAGCCCACTAAATCGTGAACATGAAAATTAGAACGTTCTCGTACTTTTTTTTGTACTGAAAATTTTCAATTTTTTCACAATTTCTTGCCCCCCCCCCCCTCCAAAATATGAAAAATCCAGTAAAATTGTATTTTTTTATTTTCAAAGTACATAACAAAATTCAAAAGAAATACAAAATTCGATTGATTTTTTTTTTGTTTTCCAAGTAAGTACTTGGGAGCCAAAATTTGAAAAAAAAAGTCTTGGTAAATTCATCATTAGTGATTTGGAAAGCCTTAATAAGTGTTTTTTTTTTAAATTAGTACTTTTTTCAGATTTTCGTACTTTTCTTACCCTGTAAACATCTTGCACTTACAAACACGGATTTCCAAAATTCATAACTATTGGAGGTCAAATCCATATTTTTTCTCCAGAGAAAGTTTCTCCTAAAAATTGAAAAATTGAAAAGAGGTTCTAAAACATCTTGAAACTCCTTCCAATTGATTCAGGAAATCAAAAATACAGGATCTATAACTAAACCGAGCAACCTTAGCGTAAATTTTTTTTTTAGCTTTTTCTCCTATGTTGGTAAATTTGAAAAAAATGCAAAAAATGGGAATTTAAGCCTCATGTTGCTTGGTTCATTTATAGACCCTGTTGAATGTATTATAATATAACAAATGTCAGCTTTGTATCTACCAGATTAGCTCAGGTTCAGATTTAACTAGCTTTTTTGCAAAATCATGGGGTGATTTTAAATGTTCAAAAATTCGTCCCCAAATTTCACTGCCAGTTAGAATACTTCCCTTGTTAGGGGGATCATCAAACTTTTGCTAGAAAATTAGTACTTCCAGCGATTTCCTCCCCCCCTCCCCAAAAAATATTTGAATTCGTTTTTCTGTTTGGTCAGCAAAAAATTACAACAAAAATATACTTAAGCTGAAAATGCGATTTTATAATTAATTTTTGTATTACTATGATAATTGGAATTTTTGGCGGGGGGGGGGGGCTTTTCGCACTATTCCAAAATGGGCTTACATCATGTAATGAAAATTTTAACTTTTCTGGACACGAAAGGGTTAAAAAACACGATTAATTCATCTTTCCTTTATAAATACGTACCAAACAAACTCCAGTTTCCGGCTCGCAAACAGTCGAGTATCCATTACACTCGCAAGGCATAGCTTCTCCGATGACCTGAATTACAATAGTCGATGTGACTGTGGTTGTTCTGTTACCGTGATACCGATAGTAACCAATTTCAGGATTTTGACACGACGAAGATCTATATTGGACCGGACATTCGCATAGTTCAACGCCGTACGTGATTGACTGGAGAGGGGGTAAGGGGGAGAAATTCTCTACCGCTATGTCCATTGATACGTCTGTTAATCTGAGAAAAATTTATAGGTCACGAATGGAGAAGAGCGAGTTTTGGTGTGGCGATTTGGGTGTAATACTCACGTAGATTTGGTAAAATCGACAGATTTCGTGGCTCTGATTAAAATATGCTGGAGGTTTTGAAGAGTTATCATGAAAACGTCTCGACTGACGTGACCGGTAGGGTTATTTTTCAGTTTCCATAAGGATTCGTGGAGTCTGGAAAATAATACAGTGGGAGATAAAAATCGAGTTTTTTAAGAGAAGTGACGAAAAACTTTTCATCTCGTAATTTCATCATATTAAATTTCAAATTATGTATTATGAGATTATAAATTTTTATTAATGAAAAAGAAAGTCTGGTATTACCTGACTTTATGGTGCGAATCAGATGTAATCAAAGGTGGAAAATATTCCAAAATAAATCGATCATTTCCTTGTATTTGAATCAATGGATACGAAGCGATTACCGAAGATGGCAGAAGTGTTGTTCCTCCTTCGGTTTCGGTTGTAAATTGAATAAAACCTCCGTAAGATAATATCTGCAAAACGTTATTGAAATTTCTGTTCAAAATTACATAAAAAAAGTGGCCTGAAAATTTTCTAAACCTGAATCAGTAAATCAGTTAGATGAACTTTACTGAAAATAAATTAGTGATTTTCCATTGGTTTTTAAGTCAAAAATGACTGATTAGAGAAAACAATAATTTTTGATTGAAAATTCAGAGAAAAATCACTGATTTGCAGAAAAAATTTATTTTTCTGACTTGAAAAAGCAGAATTTCACCAAATCTAACTGATTCAGATTTAGGCAGAAGTGTTTTAATTTAAGTTTTACCCTATCTCCTAAGAAATTTTCTGGTAATTGCCAGTAGAGAGGTGCGTCAAATAGATAATTCACGCCGATTTCGATGTCTCCTGTTTCACCGGGTATTAGTCTGAGATTATTGGTAACGTTCAGCTTTATATTATTTTCGGAGTTGCCCAAAGTTGTTTTTATTACATCTGTTTGATCGCCTGGTAACGCCAACTGTGTAAATGATCGCAAGATTGTAATTATGGCAAAATTAAATTAATTTAGATTGAAAATTATCATTTCAGGACATCATGTCCAAGTTGACTCGTGTAGTTGAAAATTTTTCTTACATTGATGAAACATATCTGCTGTGTATTAACTGGGTAAATATCCGACGAGCTCAAATTATTGGACGTATTGTTGGTATCGTAATGAACAGTCAAAACTCTATTGGGACGTAATCTAATATGACTCCAGGTCAGTCCAGCTTCGCTGCATAATGTACTTCGACCAAAACAGAAGCATGCTGTGCATCCATCGATATTATCTTCATGCAAACCAAAAGTACCTTCTTTACATTGATCACATTTTTTACCCATTGCATTTACCTTTAAAAAAAAGTCCATAATGAATTTAAGAAAAAAATTAATAAAAGCTGATGTATAAATTGGAGTGGAATGAGGGGGAAAGGGGGTTCGATTTTGCTCATTTTTCAACGTATGTTGTATACTTTGATTGGAGGCGCTTTGAGACAAATTTGGGGAGCTGTGGGTTGCAAAGTAAGGTAATTTTTCAAAAAACCAAGTTTTTGATTTTTGAATTCCCAAAATCTATATTTTTTTGGAACCCCTGTGTAGTAAAAGTACTGTATAATTTGAGATGATGAATCTTTTTCTTTTTCTTTTTTGATTTGAAGTTGATTAATCCTTCCTGTATCAGGCCGTTCAGGTTCGCCTTAGATTTTTTTTCAACATTCAGAAACAAATTTTACAAGTAAGTCTCTAGAAGAAAAAAATTGATAGTTGAAATTTTCGAAAATAAAATTCAGAATCCTCTACGTGATTTTGAACATTTGACTTACAAGGGAGGTATCTTAACTCGGAGTAAAATTTTGAGCTGAAAGAAAAATAAATCGAAAGTCCATTAAGTATCTGAACTCCATATCCAAAATTTCAGGTGCTCAAGTTCATTTCTCGAATTTTGGCAAATTTGTCAAATTTTAAAATGACTTCATCGCCTGCAAAGCATGAAAATTTGATCTAATCAACGAAAAAAGCTGAAATTTGGTATGCACCCTATTTCGACCTCCCGAATTAATTGGAAGCGGTTTCAAGACGTTTCGAGGCTCCAGAAAATTTTGAAATTTTCCAGTACTGGAGAAAATCCCATAAAAGCAGTCCATATAAATTTTATCCCCTATACCTTTGATCGATTAAAACGCAATTTTTCGAAATTCGTAACTTCGAATGAAAATCCACATTTTTTGGCAGAAAATTTCCCTGCAAAAATGTGGATTTTAACTCGAAGTTACGAATTTCGAAAAATTGTGCTTTAATCGATCAAAAAGGTCACCAATAAAGGTATTTTACGATTATGGGTGCAGGGATGAAACAGAGTCACCTTTTTTAGTGACTTGTCCCCTATTTTCAGGGTTGGTCACTAAAAGTCCTTTTTATGGCCAAGAGGTCACTATTGGTCACTTTTTTCATTCAAACGATCTGTTGTTTTGAATGCGACTTTGTTTTTCCCAATTTTCTCCGCAAATTTTAGCTGTAGGGTTGTCGTTTTGGTCTCATTTTGTTCATCTGTGAAAGAAGAATATGAAAAAATCTTTCCCAAAATTTCAAAATCAATTTTTGAATTCCCTCAGAAAAAAATTACAAAAAATGATCGTATCGGCTCAAAATTTTAGGGGGTGATGGAGGAAGGATCAATGTATTTTTCAAGCTATTTCTGACGTTTCTACCTCAATAAGTCTTTGATTGGTGGAAGTTTGAAAAAAATTGGTCGAAATGTGGCACCCTTACCCTTGATAAAAAAATTTTTCAGGAAAGAAAGTATTTTCAGCACTATCGCAGAGAGAAATGCAGTTTGAGTTATGTTTTTTGGGGGTGGGGGGAGGATGAAAAAAATTGAAAAATTAGTCACTTTTTTCGAAAAATAGGTCACTTTTTGCCTCATAAAAAGTCACTAGTCACTATTTTCCCCCAAAATCTGTGTTTCATGCCTGTAGGTGCTAAAATTCACATGGCCCATTTTTATAGACTTTTCTCTAGTGCTGGAAAATTCCAAAATTTTCCGGATGGCTCGAAACGTCTCTAAACCGCTTCCACTCAATTCGGGGTTCAAAAATAAGGTATACGTATACCAAATTTCAGTTTTTTTCGTTGATTGGATCAGATTTTTATTGCAGGGCGATGAGGTAGGTAATTTTGAAATTTCAAAAACTCGCCAAATTTCGAGATATGAACTTCAACCTCTAAAATTTTCGGTATGAGGTTTTTTTATGATGCACTTTTGATTTATTTTTGTTTCGGCTCAAAAATTTTACTATGAGTGGGGAAACTACTCTTGTAAGTAAAATTGATGCACTTTTTTTTTCCAATGCTCCATAGGTATCCCTAAGGGTCTTGGCACTTTAAAAATTGAAAATTGCAGTTTTTTCAAAAACTACCCTATTTTGGAAAACCATAGCTTCCGTCCTAATGGTCCATGGAGACTAAAAAATTTCCTGGGAGATCCCCCATTCTCAAACCATATAACATCAAAAAATGAGAAAAATCGGAGAACTCTTCTCCCACTCCACCGTGCTCTATCCTCATTATGAATAATCTACCTTGCAATAACACTGCCCCTTATTATCACATAAGCAACCATCGCCGGAGCATGTTTCCGGATCCGTTCCAGCCCGATTGCAAGAACAAAGACGACATTTAGGAAATCCGTAATACCCTGGCGCGCAGGTATCACAATGATCTCCCGCGAACCCAGTTCGACATTCGCATTTACCAGTGGTACTTTTGCAATGACTAGATTTACTGCCGTGGGTATCGCATTCGCAAAGCTGTAATTCAGCAAAACAACAAAATATCAGATATTGTCACAAATCCAAGTCTCGAAGTGTACTAAAAATGCCCAATTACCTGACACCCTCGATCGGTGTAATTCCACGCACTGGAAATACATTTTTCGCAATTAGGACCTTCCGTTAACGAAGGGCAAACACAACGTCCGTTGTTTTTGTTACAAATATGGCCAGGTTTATCGCATGGGTCACATTCTGTATCATTGTTGAAAATATTTAACATTAATTTGAAGTTTTTTTCAATGATGGTTTAAAATTTATCGTAAAATTCCAGTACCAAAACATCCCAAATTCGAGAACCCATAAAAATGATCCTTACACTGGTCGCATTTTCGTCCGGTCACGCCGAACTTACACGTGCATTGACCGGATGTAGGATGGCAGTATTGGGAAATTGATCCTTTTACGTCACATTCGCAAGGTTCACAACCATCTTCGTTCAAATTCCAAAATCCTTCCTGATTTTTTTTAGAGCAAAATATAAAACGCTTTAGAGATGAAAATTGACTACGAATTGTAAATTTTTGAATTACCGTACTTACTTTGCACTGGTCGCAAGTTCTGCCGATGACATTATTTCTGCAAGGACATTGGCCCAGAATAGGGTCACAAGTGGTTCCCAGACTTCCAGTTGCATTGCACTTGCAATCTTTGAACAAACATTGGTGCTTAATATTTTTGACTAAAAAAAGCTCAGACACCAAAAAAATCACGCTGTGACTCGAAGTGGTGCAAGTATAAATAATTGATAAAATTTTTGAATTCCAAAAAAATCAAATTTCGTTCCATTTTTTTCACTTTGAAGTTGAACAACCTTTTGGACATTTATTTTGGGTTGAAGAGCTGAAAAGTTCCAAAAATTCGAAATAGTTTATTCGAAAACCTATTTGTAAGATTTGGGATTTTGAATCCTCTCTCTGAGGCTCAGTTTGGGTCCAAGAGCGAAATGGTATCAAAAATTGAAATCAGCTCATTTAAAAACCTACATGTCAATGGAATTTTAAACTCCCTCCCTGGACCCTAATTTAGGTCCAAAAGCTAAACCGTGTCGAAAGTCGAACTCAATATTCGAAAACTTGCACATACATTCATACCCACATGTAGATTTTGTACTTTCTCATTCTGAGTCAGCGAAAAGTCGCTGATAAACAGTCAGAATTGCAGCACAGGAAAAAAATCAGCAAAATTCACTAATTTTAAACAAATTTTCGCTGATTTTTCAAAACTTTTCACCGATTTTTCCAAAATTTTCACTGATTTTCAATGATTCACACTGATTTTTTGCTAATTTCATAAATTTTACTGACTTTTCAGTGAATTTTCATTGATTTTCCCGTGATTTTTCTCACTGATTCGTTTTCATTGAAAATTTTTTCACTGATTTATAAATGAGAGAGTATATTTTTGAATTTTAAACCCCTTTCTGAGGGCCTAATTCGTGTAAAAATTAAATTCATTGTCCTTGAAAATCCAAAAATAAGGATCATTTAATAAAAACGAAATTACCCCTTCGCGTGAATTTTTGGTCGAAACTTGTACTTATCAAGCATTTACTCACACGAGCCAATAATTCAAATCTGCAGTATGAACTTACCTTTACATCCAGCTCCACTGGGAAATCCGTACGAATCAATACTGCACGAATCACAAGTCACTCCGATGACTCCTTTTTTACAGGGACAATTTCCAGTTATTGAGTCACAAATCAGGTTCTCTGAACCGATTATATTGCAATTACAAGGAACGCATCCGAATTCTACGTTCCCATATCCATCTAAACATCGGTCACAAGTTCTTCCTACGTAGTTCATTTTACAGCTACACTGGCCGGTGGTTTTATCACAAATGTCAGCACTTTCAGATCCGGTAGGATTGCAATTACAGCCTGAAAATTCGAGTCAAGATTTGATAAATGAGAAATTTTGATGTTGAAAATTCTAAAAGTGAAAGATTACCATACCAATGCAATTTTTATTAGTTGCATTTCCAAAATATCCATCTTTGCAAGTTTCGCAATGCCATCCTTCGGTGTTACCTTCGCAGCTTAGGCATTGTCCTGTAGTGGAATTGCAAGCTCGACCAGCACAGTCGCAAGGTTCACATTTTGATCCCAATTTGGTAGGTTCACCGAAATATCCATCAGCGCAGCTGAATAGTTCGATAAGATTTTTAAATTCCCGTTTTCGACGAGTAAAAAATTAAAAGAAATGGTTTTTACACGTCGCAATGATTTCCTCCATATCCACGAGGGCATTTATCGCAATAATATTCAGTTTGGGAATTATTCGTCAGTGTACAAGTGGGACTGAAGTTGTTGGAAGGATCTAAGAGCGGGCAGGCACATGGATTACAGTCCTTCGAGGTTCCTTGTTCAGAATTTCCGTAGAATCCGTCGATGCAACGGTCACATTTAGAGCCGGTAGTGTTGTGTTCACAAATCTAAAATGATATTTCATGGTTGTAGCTTCAGATTAATTTTGCTGCAAATGGGATTTCGTGATTTAAATCCAAATTTTTTCTAGTTTGCAAGTTTGAATTTTTTAAGATTATTTCGTTAATTTTAGTTTTTTTTTTTCAAAATTGCATCCAATTTTTAATATTTTTTCAACCTATATTTTCTCAAAATTTTTGCAATTTTGATTTTAAAATTTTATATTTTTAAAGATTTTTTTCAATCTTATCATTGAGTTGAAATTTTTTTGAAAAACATTAGGTTGAATTTTTTTCTAATTCAAAGATGAGAAAAAGATGAGAAAAATTTTCGAATTGAAAGAATAAATCTTAAAAAATATGAAGTTGAAAAATATCTTTCAACTCAAAAATTCATTTCCAATAGGTAATTTTGAAATTTTTACTCATTTTTTTCAGCTAAAATTTTTTTTCTCATCTTTGAATTTTTCAAAACAGTTTTCATCATGTTTTTCAAAATTTCTTTCTACCCCAATAACTAAGTAATTGGGAAAAATTTTTACAAATACTGAAAATATGAAATTTAAAAAAAAAATAAAAGAATCGAAGTAGGAAACATTTTGAAAACATTTAGAGTTGAAAAAATTTGGAATTGAATCGCCGAAATTCCATTTGTGGTAAAATTAATTAAAATCTAGTACTTACATGGCACTGGCCTGTTATTTCATCACAGGAAGGCGAATGCCCATTACAGTCGCATAAAGAGCAAATTAGGTGATCAAATGATTCCTCGGAGGGTAAACGGACATAACCATAATCGCATCTTTCGCATAGGAGACCTGTATATCCAACTGGGCAAACGCATTGTTCTAAATCCAAACTGATAACTTCATTTTCTGCTTTTTCTTTGGTTCCAAATTCCACTACAGCATCTGTCAAGCTGTTAAAAAATACTAAAAGTGAGATTGAATGATAAAAATTGGTCAGTTTTTTGGAAATTGAACAATTTTCTAAACACTGGACAGTTTTCGAATTATTGGACAGTGTTGAAGTTTCCCCTTTGTTTCACGATTTTCTAAAAATTGATCAGTTTTTCGAACATCGAAAATTTCCCGAAAGCTGGGCAGTGTTCGATAAATCGACAATATTCCAAACATTTCGCGATTTTCTAAAAATCAGATGGTTTTCCAACAATGATCAATTTTCCAACAGATGGAAACAGTTTTCAGAACATTGAACAATTCTCCAAAAAAAAAATTAAGCATTTTTGAAAAAGTAGACAATTATTCAAAAACTGAGCCATCTTCCAAAAAGTGGGCAGTTTTTCAAACATGAGGCAGTTTGGACATTTTATGGCCAATTTTTAAAATTAGGACAGCTTTATTTACCAAATTTAAAAAAAATTCTAAGAATTTTTAAAAATGGTATCGTTTTCTATATATTTGAAAATTTAAAAGTTTTTCCAAACATTGGGATAGTTTTCAAAAATTTGGACAGTGGACATTTTCCCTTCCCAAAATTGAACAGTTTTCCAAAGAGTGGACGATTTTTCAAAGGTTACATTTTTCCAAAAATTGAGCCATTTGTCATAAAATGACAGTTTTTTAAACGTGGGACTACTGGGATTGGGACGTTTTCCAAAAAATGGATAGTTTCCCAACTTTGACTAATTTTTTAAAAATTTGACACTTTTTTGGGTCACTTGATTTTTTTGTTGAAAAAATTTATTACGACCCCCGAAACTATCTTCTCTGATATTTGAATCCATGAATTATTTAAATTTTTCTGAAAAATATTCGAATAGGTACTTAATTAGTAAAATCTGTCATATTTACCTGCAATCTGACTGATCAGTGTGGAATTTCGCCCGAACGAGTAAATTTTTAACATCGGATAAGACAGATAAAATTTCACGTCTGGTAATTCCTTTCTTATAAGTTTTCGACTCAAATGAATACGAACTGAAGCTTTCTAAATCTTCGGTTATCAAGTACCATTCATCTTCGATCATTTTGATTTTCAAATTCATCTCATTATTTTCATAGTTCCCGCTGTCGTAGCCAAGTTTGAGTCCATTTTTAGCCTAGAAAAATATTCGATCACGTTACAAACGAAACGTACAACCACCAACTTTGTAAAATTTTCGTAATTTTGGAATCTACTTACCATTAAAATAACATCCGGATTGAATACTGATTTTCCACTCGTATCTCCTCGTCTCACGTTCCACGAGACGGATAAAATTAAATTTAACCCATAACTGGTCAGTTTATTACCTAGCAGTCGATTTGGAGCAGACCAGTAATAATTATCGACGGGCATTTCGTCGTCAGATACAAGTAATACACTTTCTTCGCTGTTGGTTTCTGGATTTGAAATGGTGGTCAAGTTCAGGCTGACTACAGACCAGGTTTGGTTATCGCGAACCTTGGGAGAAAAATTCATCGGTTTTTAATCTCAATGAACAAAAAAAAAGTACAAATGGATACTCACAGACGCCAAGTAGAAATCTTTAGCTACAGAACAGGTAGTCGATATTCCAGAACAGAAACACTCTTTGCATCCTAATGGATTTTTTGATGATAAATTGAAGTATCCGGGCTTGCACCTGTTGCACATGGTACCGGCGACGTTTGCCTGAAGAAATGAATTCTCCGTGAAAACCGTAAGCCAATAAATATCAATTGAATGAAAAAAGTACGCACTTTGCAAATACATTGTTTTTCGCAAGACTGAGACAATTCAGTACCATTGGGGTCGCATTCGCATCTTTCGCAGTTTGGAAAATTATAATATCCTGGAGCGCATTCGTCACATTTCGTGCCACCGAATCCTTCCAAACATTCGCAAGTTCCAGCTCTCTAAAGAATCAACTTTTTATTAAAAATTACTAATTTACTAAAGTGAACTACATTGGTGGAGCTAGTCGTGTGTCCAGATGCTAATTGTGTTATTCTCCAAAAAAAATTGACAAGTGATAGATTTCAACTTGGGAAATGATGGTTTCAGGATAGAAGTCGTATTTTTTCCACCAAAAGATGACTTTGATGAACTGGAAAGATTAAAAAATCACGAAAAAACTTACAAACCAGACATTCTTATTTTAAATGCGATAATAAAACTTAATTTACACAGGAGTTTTAAAATTATTGAAATTTTTTGAAAAATCCATTTTGTTGAAATATTTTTCACTTATTGAAACTAGTTACGACTTTTTAACAAAATATTTCAATTTTTCTATTTCTTTTAATTCAATAAGGTTAGGTACTTTGAATAATTTTTTCAGGTTCTAAAATTTTTTTTCAATTTACAGAAACGCAACAACGTAATTTTGTTTTCTCATAAATCAGTGAAATTTTTTTCACTGAAAACAATTGAGTGAGAAAAATGAAATTTCCTGAAAAATCAGTAAAAATCTTTGAAAAATCAGCAAAAATTCGCTGAAAATAGGTGAATTTTGCTGATTTAACCTGTACTGCAATTCTGACTATTTATCAGTGACTTTTTACTGATTCAGAATGAGAGAGTGATCTTAAAAAATTACTTAAATTCTTCATTTATGACGAGATAAGTGTCTAATTTTTCAATTTTATGAAAAGATTCAATATTTGAAAAATTGACTAATTTTTGAGAAATTGTTCAATGTTTGGAAAATGATCCAATTTTTAGCCAACTGTCTTACGTTTCAAAACCTGTAAATTTTTCAGAAAACTTTGGAAACTGGTGAATTTTTGGAAAATCATCCAGTATTTCGTGGCTTGTCTTTGGACAACTGTCCAATTTTTAGGGAATTGCCCATTTTTTAAAAACAAGTAAGTTTTTCTTGAAGTCCAATTTTGAAAAATCGTCCTTTTTTCGGAATAAGGTCTGAATTTGTTGAAAATGGGTCTAATTTTTGGAAAAAAGTCCCAATTCAGCTAAAATTGACCAATTTTTGAAAAATGATTCAATGTTTGGGAAAATGATCTCTTTTTTAGAAAATCGTTCGATATTTAGAAAATAGGTATGTATTTCATTCAATTTTTGGCAAACCATCGTAGGTTCCTAATGTCCTATTTTATGAAAATCGTCCAATGCTTCAAAACCTGCCCAATTTTTAGGAATCCAACTGATGTTCGGACAACTTTCCAATTTTTAGAGACCGTTAATTTTTTTTATTGAAAACTATTCAATTTTTTAAATATCATCCAAATCTGGTAGGTATGTATTTAGTTCAATTTTTGGCAAACCAATCTTAGGTTCCAAAACTTGTCCAATTTTCGGAAAACTATTTAATGTTTGGAAAGTTGTCCTATTTTATGAAAATCGTCCAATGTTTCAAAACCTGCCCAATGTTTAGGAATCCAACTGATGTTCGGACAACTGTCCAATTTTTAGAGACCGTTTATTTTTTTATTGAAAACTATTCAATTGTTTAAATATCATCCAAATTCTGACAGATAGTGCAATTTATATGATTTTTAGACAATTTTTCGATATTTTTCGATGATTTTTGATGATTTTTAATGATTTTCTGGAACTGTTGAATTTTTGAAAAATAATCAAATTTATTTAAAAAATGACAAATTTTTAGATATTGTCTAAATTTTTTGAAAATCGTTGATTTCTTTCTCAACTTATGGATTTTTTCATAAATTTGCCTAATTTTTTTAAAATTTGCCGAGAAAATTGTTCGATTTTTGGAAAATTATTAAAATCATTCGCAGAATAATGGTCAAAAAATAAATGTAGGGAAATCCGATAATTATGAGAAAAAGCCAACACTCAGCCCTGGCGCAACTAGGCACTGTTTTTCAACTCATCTGGAACCGTCAATGCTCAAATATTACTTATAATCAAAACTCCGAATCATACCTTTCCGGTTTTTGAAAAAGATGAATCGTCGGCTAGGCATAACCCGGTAGACCCGATCTGATGGCAATCGCAAGGACGGCACGGTTCATCGTCATCCGGTCGAACTTCAGTCGGCCTGTACCATCCGAGATCACATTTTTCGCAATTTATTCCCGTCGTATGTTTCTATCGAGGAAATTCGAAACGATAAGATAAAGAAAAAAGACAAAATTATCCGATGAGATTATTTTTCGTATCTTACTGTGCAATTAATGCAAACACCTCCTCCGCGATATTCACCTCTGACGTTCAAACTTGAATTCGTGACGTCGATTTGAGCATCGTATCTGCAGGAGGTTGCATGACCGTGGCATTGGCATGGCTCGCAAATGAAAGGATCTTCGGTCGTGGATTCTTTCCAAGGAACTTGATTGTAAAGTGGACAACAACGTTCGCAATTGATTCCGCAAGTGTTGTGGATACATTCACAGTGAGGCATCTGTCGCAGAAATTATTTATATAAATTAAATCAGAAAAGTAAAAACCAAAGAGATTTCATTGATAACACAGGTCGACATTTTTGAACTTTTGAAATGCTGTTTGAATATAATGGGTGATTTTTATAGTATTTTTCACGCTGATCACGATAAAAGCAGTGGAAAAATTCCATCACCTAAGGATTTTTCACAATTTTAATTTTTTTTGGAACAGTTTTTCTACTTTTTTTGATAACTTTTGACACTTACAGTCGATTTTCTGGAAAAAGAAAAGGTTCTACGAAAAAAATGAATAGAACATAAATTGTAGAGTGTAAAATTTCCTTTCTGTGAAGTCCGATAAGTTTTTTCTTAGAAGGCTTAGCTTTCGAGATATTCTAGTTGAAAGTTCAAGTTCAACTTTTTTTTGAATTAAAAATATCTCAAAAACTAAGCCACCTAAGGAAAAATTGATTAGACTTTACTGAAAGGAAATTTTATGCTCTACAATTTATGTTCTATTCATTTTTTTCGTAGGACCCCTTCTTTTGCCATAAAATCGATTTTTTGTAATGAACCGCATTTTTAACATTTCCCATTTGCAACAATGGGAATATCAAAGGGTGGCAAATCGACAATTTCTTTCTACGTATTTGTGTCTGACCTACTTTTTAGTGCAGAGTTCGAATATGATTTCAGTTTCACCCCATCGCATCAGGATTTTTTATAATTGAATTTTTTTGTTGAAAATTCGTTTTACATTTTTCAATGTAAATTTTGACCATTAAAGTAGATTTTCTGGCAAAAGAAAGGGTCATACGAAAAAAATGAATAGAACATAAATTGTAGAGCGTAAAATTTTCTTTCAGTGAAGTCTAATTAGTTTTTTCTTAGGTGGCCAAGTTTTTAAGATATTTTCAATTCAAAAAAAAGTTAAACTTTGAACTAAAATATCTCGGAAGCTAAGCCTTCTAAGAAAAAACCAATCGAACTTTACAGAAAGGAAATTTTACGCTCTACAATTTATGTTCTATTCATTTTTTTCGTAGAACCTTTTCTTTTTCCATAAAATCGACTGTAAGTGTCAAAAGTTATCAAAAAAACTGAAAAAACTGGTCAACAAAAAATCCAAATTGTGAAAAATCCTTGGGTGATGGAATTTTTTCACTATTTTTTTTTGATCAGTGCGAAAAATGCTATAAAAATCACCCATTAAGCTTCAAACAGCCTTTTCCACTTCGACCTGTGTAATTTACCATATCATGAGATCGTTTGCATTTGCCAGCATGCCCATTACAAATGCATTGAGCTCCTATGGATATTTTTTTGATTGAGTAGAATAGTCGTTTTTGAACAAACGAATCCGATAAAGACGATTGCTGATCTTTTGGAACGTTTAATTTTTGAAACCTAAATCGTAAAAATCTAGCTATTGAGAATTCTCGAAGCTCGTCTGTGCTTAGAATGGTGCAACTGGAAATACATCCAGGTCGACCTTTAGCTATGAACGCGTGGATCTGTAATTTGAAAAATTTATAATAAATTGAAATTTTTTCATCATGGGTACCTACATTGAAATATTTTCTCTACCTCTCCACCTTCCATAGGTTTAATTTTCGAATAAAATGTACTGCACAGTACTTGATCATCGGATTGAACTGTGTACGAGCCAGCAGCACCTGTTGTGGTCGGTAATCTGTATTTCTGCCAGCAGTCGTCCTCATTTCCAACGAAATATTGCCAAGGAAAATAATTCACACCATCGGTAGATCGTTCCAATATCCACGTATCCGGTCTTGGGGAATTAGCACATTTTATTATAATATACCAAATATAAAACATCTGTAAAAAGACCACTTATGAGTCTAAGTAAAGCATTGATCGAGATGACCAGTTTCATTGAGTACCTGTCGAAGATCCAATGTAACTGTGACATATTCGTATTGAGGTCCTTGTTCTAGTGTCGGACTTTGCCACCAGTTTGTCGCATCGGTATCGATGGCATAAGATATGTAGTGTCTTTTCAAGACATCTGCACCGCTACTGGTACAGATGCTGCATTGAGATGAGCCTCCTAATTTACAAAATTCTTCGGAACCGTGAGATGAACTGCCGCAGGTTGCATTTGCTGATATTTCGGCTATCGGTGCTACATCGAAAAGAGACGGATATAGGGCTGATGAAGTCCGATCGGTTACTTGATCCAACGTGTATTGTAAGTCAACGGTGTGATTGGTAAATGTGTCGGTGTCGGATCCGTCTTCATCTGAAATAAACGAGTTCGTGATATTTTCAAAAAGCGCGAGGTATCTAGGAATGTTGAAAAAAATTCGTGAATTCGAAGGGAGAAGGCAAAAAAACATGAATTTGAAGGGAGGGGCAAAAAATTATAAATTTCAAGGGGGAATGCAGAGAAATTCGAAACTTCAAAGTGTTGAAAAAACTTCAAAAATTCGAAGGGAAAGGCAAAAAACATGAATATTAAGAGAGGGACAAAAAAATCATAAATTTGAAGGGGGAAGGCAGAGAAATTCGAAAATTTGAAGAGATAGGACAAAAAATTCAAAATTTTGAAGAGGAGGTCATTTCACCGTTCCTATGCTTACCATCAAATACCATATGTGTGTAAAAAATATAACCTTTGATTTCAAAGACTGTATGTTTCTTGAAAAGAGCTTGTTTTGAAACCCTTGAAGTCAAAATTTTGACTTCCGATGTTGATTTTTTAATTTTTTGTTTTTTTGAAATTTGAAATATTTTTTCACCAAAAATGTAATATGTTTGATAATATCGAGGAATTTTGTGTCTCCAAATTTCCTCGCTAAAATTCCGAACATTATCAATCCTACTGAAAATATCCTGACCACGCCATCCAACGCCACTGAAATAACAAGTTACTGAATTTTTTCATTGAAACTTCACCCCCTCCCCTCAGGCCGCTCCCTTAATGATTTCTGGGTGCTCTCATATTATGAAGTCTTCATACAATTGAAATTTTCCAGCCTTTTCGAATTTTTCCGAAAAGTGTCCAAATCCACATGGGAAGCTAAAAATCGAGTTTTCATTTCCTTTCGACAAGCTCAACTAGAAGATCTACCTTTATCCCGATTTCCACGTAGAATCCTCAAGTACCTGTGTATTTTTCATTTGCATAAGATTTTTTCCAATTCAAATGAAAACCCAACTACTAATTGTCAGAAAAGAATTCAAAAATCGATTATCAATGTGAAGGAAGCTTGAAAAACGTGGTATTTGGATGACCTAATGTCAACTATTGAAGTCATGTTTTGTTTGCCTAATATCTTTCATTTTGAAGAAGTCGAATTTGACTAAATATCGCTATAAAGATCACTAGGTATATTGAAAAAAAGCCTGCTTTACCCACCTAACTATTCTATTTGAGCAAAATAAAATTCACATTTTTCTCATTGTTTAATTTATTGATGAAAAAAATTATTTAAGAGGATTGTATTATTAACGATTTGTTTTTTTCTTTGTTTCAGGTGAGTGTTTACAGAATTTTAATCGTAAAATTAACAATGAATAAGAAAAGCAATTGAGTAAGTTGTTTTATGATTATTGGAAGAATCTAAGAGGCGAAGAAGCTTGGAAGTTGGCATTTGATTCTAATTTTTTTTCGCCTGAATTCAAAAAGCCTAAATTTTATTGAGCGAGCACTAAAGTACAAATTTTTGCTAAAACTTTGAGAAAGTCATTTTCTACTCGAAAGTACTTGGTAACTGTTTTCTAAATGATGAATTCCGTTCATTTTCGAATTAATTATCTGTAGTGTTTCTGTGTTCATTATACAAAATTTTCCAAAAAAATTGTCTTCACTACGCTTGGAAGTGACCATGTTTTTTAATGATTTTTAAAGTTTTTCAAATTTTCTGTCTTAGAATAATGGTCCGAATTTTTATTATGTACCTATTAATTTTCATCGTATGCAGATAAGGGGAGATCGTCAAATGAACGTATCTCGATCAGATTTTGACGAAAATTGATAAAATAGTTTTTTTTTTTAGTGCAGAATCTTTCATTATTGAGTCCCTCTTAACTGAGAGGGGGAGCTTGGAGACCTCAAAGAGGGTCTATTTTGAAAAAATCTAGTGTTTTGCCCCTTTTGGGAAGTGCCACATGCTGAGAACATTGGGTACTCCTTCTCCTCTTTAAAAGACATGATTGAGTTTTCACTCCTTTCTGATCAATGACCTCGATAAATTTTAATATACCTACTTTATTTATTTCGATTTTTACCGAATTCAAAACGTTCACTCAAACATCTTAGAATTGATCAGAATTTTTTCGGTCACTTGAAGAGTAGCTCATAAATAATTTTGCCTCAAATCAGATTTCGGCGATTCAAGTAAAAATGTATTTCAAAATCATTGTTTTCAACTTTAAATTTTTTTCAAAACTGTATATCTAATTTCAATTTTTTTCAAACTTCAATTTCCTCTAATTTTTAATTTTTTTTTTCAATAAAATATTTCTTTGAATTTTTCACAATTATCGAATTGGAAAATTTAAAAAAAAACATGAAATTGAAACATTAAAAAAAATAAAAGTCGAAAAAAATTGAGAAATATTTTTGGAAGGAATTTCAAAAATATAAAAAGTAAAAAGTCGGAAAAATATTGAGAAAATTTAAATTTGAAAATTTTTACTATTGAAAAAAAATTTAGTTATGAAAATTTTTCCAGCTTTGCTTTCTTCAATTTTTTTTGCAATTTCATATTTTTAAAAAAATTTCGTCCACCTCAAAAATTATTTTCATTTTTTTTCAACTCTCAAATCTTTTCAATTGAAAATTTCTTGGAGTTTTTCTCCAATTTCGAATTTTTAAAGAAAATTTCAACTGTATGTTTTTCAAAATTTCTTTCAAATCATTCAATAAGTAATTGGTAGTAATTTTAAAAAGTACCCAATAAAAATATGAAATCAAAAGAAATTTAAAAAATCAAATGAAAGAAATTGAAAAAATTTAGAGTTGAAAGAAGTTCAACTTAGCATTGGACTTGATTCGTCGAAATCACATTTGCGACAGGATTATTTGGGAGCTAGTCGTCTAGGTTCAATTTTTGACGAATTTCTCCAGAAATTTCTTGCTGATACTGTCAGCTGAATTTTGATTTATGTAATCTTCAGTAAATTCGTGTTGTTTATTTTAATGGCTTAAAAAATCGGTCATTATTTTTTCGGGCGTATAACTGGAAACGAAATGAGTTTTTGGCAATTTTCTGAAACTGTGCTGCCAACTAAAATTTTATGAAAATTGCGCGAGTAAAAAATAATAATGAAGTTATTCATCATATTTTACATTACCATAGTAAAATCTATTCTCGACCTTAATCTTGAAAACTAATCGTAGTGCGCTCTAGTATTCTACCGTAGAACTGATATGTTCCGCGAACCGCTCCCAATCTCATTAATTTAATGTTTGTGTGAACAATTACGAGATTACTGTTACTGCGTTTATTTTAAATTTTTCTCGATTTTTATTCCTTCCAATTTATTATTTCACAGTCGACTAAAGGGATAAATTTTTGTTGTATTTTCGATTAAGGTCTTCTGGTTCAAGATCTGAACATCCCAAATCGGTCCTCTAAATCTTCACTACTGTTATGAATTAGCATAAAGCAAAAAATTCTCGACATCCTCGGAATTTTTGAGCCTTTTTAGAGTAAAATAATTCAAACCGCAAAAAAATAGGTTCATAGTTTCCTCGAAACCTTTCCCAAAAAGTGATTCATTTCACCAAAATTCGTTACTGATAAGAAATATAAATAATATCCTTGAGCAGGTGTTATTTTTAAAAATTCGTGTAACAGGTGTCAAAATGATTATCATACACTCGTCAAATATCCACGTAAAAAATAAAATCTGGTATTTTCGTTCAAAATGACAAATTTGCCAGAATACAGGAGGAAAATGAGAAAAAATTTCAACATTTCCAAAAATCCGAACAATACATCTCCCAAGTAGCTCGTAATTTTCATATTCATATTTCAAAAACGTATAAAATTATCATATCAGTAAGATGATAATAATTGATAAGAGATGGAAACATAAACATTTAAACATCTCAACCTGTTTCACTTACCGCGCTTATAATTTCCGTGATTACGAATCCGAGAAGTGATTCGATTACGATGCCTAATCCGGTCTTGAATTGTTTCTTGCCAACAAATTAGAATACAAAATGCAAAAAACACATTCATTTTAAAAATCGATTAAGAAATGTCTACTGCGTGAGAAATGTCCTCCGGCTAACATTCTCCTCAATCATCGATCAAAATAACAAAATTATACGATATTTAGAGAACCGAAATTTTCAAGATAGCACATCGATACATTTATAATTATTTCAAATGCACGTAAAGTAATGAAAAAGCTAAAAGATGATCGGCCATTTTGCATCGATAGTTGCTGCTGAGAAGCTGAGATTCACGAATAGAACCGCTGAACCGGTACTACAGCGCACGAGATATATGACAATACTTTTTTTTTAGCTTAGGCAAGGCAGGGGTGGTTGACGCGAGATTCCAGCGGTTGAATAACACGAGATACGAGATACTCGTGCGTACTCGTACTGCAGTGCTCAATGCATCTGTGTACTGAATAGTGGAGCATACGTTGTGTAATTATACGCGAAAGAAAAGGCTATTTGTAATTAGCAACGAGCTGTTTGCTGTTCATACTGATAAGATATCGATTTCGTTGTAACATCCGTTAATTTGCATTTGCTAATCATTTTTAATTTTATTGCTTTTCCTCTTCGTCATGTCGAGAACTTCAAAGATAGCGACGTTTTGTCAATCAAGATGAAACAGATGTGGGATTCCATCAATCATCACCAAAATTTTCAACCTTGGTTCCTTGGTCTCTCAATTCTTCAAAAAAAATAGTTTCTAGTTTGTAGGCTATACGATTACCTGTGTGCATCCAAAATTTTCATCATTTCCGATTATTTCATCCTGGGTATTGACCGGGGGGGGGGGGGGCATGCCACAGAGTCACCTTTTTTAGTGACTTGTCCCCTATTTTCAGGGTTGGTCACTAAAAGTCCCTTTTTTGGCCAAAAGTCACTATTAGGTAGTTCGTTTTTTCACTCTAAAGTCACTTTTTTCATTCAAACGGCCTTCCGCACTTGCATAAAATTTTAAAAAATGCTAGTTTATTTTTTAGAACTCGTAATTTTTAGATGCAGAATATTACGATTTTTTTCAGTAAAAACTTATTTTAGACGGAAGTTATATTAATTATAAGTTTATTACTATAGAAAAAGTTTATTCTTTTTTTCAGTTATTTGAAGCATATTTTTAAACTCGTAGCTTCAAGTAAAGATTTATTAAGGATAAAATGCCCTAATCTCGACTGCTTCCTAATTTCGACCATCGTCCATCGGCCGATTTCGGTCGCTATAAACGCAATATATACCGGGAAAAAATTTTTCATGCTCCGTTTTCACAGATAAACAATTTGAGACCAAAATGACAACCCTACAGGCAAAACTAGCGGAGAAAATTGAAAAAAACGAAATAGCATAGTATGTAGTACAGCCCTTTTAGGTTTTGACCCCAAAAAAAGATTAGCAGAAAGGGGAAGTTTCGTAGTAGGGTATGTATTTTAAGATTCCTGAACTTCCCTAAAATTGGTGCATAATTTAGTCCTCCTTTTGGGGAGTAAGGTGGTTCAAATTTTGTTTTTTCGTCGATAACTTTCGAAATTACGCACTAATGAAAAAATAGTTGAAACAAAAGTTGTAGAGCATTAAAAAACGAACAATTTTGTCATTTACCATTTTTTCTCAGGATGTCATGTGAAGGAGCTACGGCCTTCAGAAAAAAATCAATTTAGAAAATTTTCCATTACCTCAAATAATTACCAATAATCGAGTTAATCGACTTTTAGGAGCGGTTTTTTTTTACATCCTATTACTAAGTAGAATAATAAAAATGTACAACCGACCCCTCATCTCAAAATGGGGGGGGGCTGGTGGTTGAAATTAGGAACCCAAAATTTCGAAAATCAATTTTTGAATTCCCTCAGAAAAAATCACCAAAAATGATCGTATCGGCTCAGAATTTTAGGGGGTGGTGGAGGAAGGATCAATGTATTTTTTAAGCCATTTCTGACGTTTTTACCTCCATAAGTCTTTGATTGGTGGAAGTTTGAAAAAAAGTGGTCGAAATATGGCACCCTTACCCTTGATGAAAAAATTTTTCAGAAAAAAAGTATTTTCAGCACTATTTGCGGAAAGAAATACAGTTTGAGTTATGATTTTTTTTTTTTGGGGGGGGGAGGTGTATTTATTTATGAAAAAAAATGAAAAATTGGTCACTTTTCGAAAAATAGGTCACTTTTTGCCTCATAAAAAGTCACTAAAGTCACTATTTTCCCCAAAAATTTGTGTGGCATGCCTGGGGGGGGGGATATTTATTTTTCCTTTTTCTCTGCTTGTAACTCGATTTTAAGGCTCGTTTATAATGGCACTGAATTTTTTCACTGAAATGTTGAAATATTTCAACTTTTTACAGGGTGTCTTACAGGTCAAGCTACCTGTCCTGATAAGCTAAGCTTTTTTCAAAATGGTCATGCTGGTCCTAAAAAGTCAAGCTTTTTGACCAATTTACTCTGATTTATTCAAAAGGTCGAGCTTTTTTCAGAAATATAGCTATTAAAAATTACGGTTATTTGAATTTAATGTGTTTGTTGAAATTTTAATTTTCTATAAATCGCTACAAGCACACAAATGTATAGTGTTTTTTTTGGGGGGGGGGGGGGGGGTGCTCAGAAAAATCATATAAAAGGTCAAGCTAAGTCAAGCTTTTTTCTCAACAAATTTTGTTAAAACACTCTATTTCAGTGCCTATTATAAATAGTTCCAGATGAAAACACAGATTTAACTTTTTTCAGTGAAAAATTCAGTGCCATTATAAATGAGCCTGAGTTTTATTTTTCAAACCTGATTACATGGAACCCTGGAACTGGAAGTATTTGAAATAAATCTGTTTGAGACGTTAGAAATACCTGGAGAACCTCATGAAGTGTAGGTATCTCGGAGATTTTGATGAAAAGTGGTTTCAAGTAGCAGCCCTTGACCTGAGTATCACACCACCAAAATTTTAACTGTCAGTTTTGAAAACTATTCCCGGGCTACCTGATCAAAGTTTTGATTTTTACCATGAATTTTTAATGAGGCAAATCAGGGTGTCCATTCTCTGAAAAATCTGGAAAAGTCAGGGAATTTTGAAATTTTCTGTGGAATTTTTCGAAAATCCAAGAAAAGGATAAATAATTTAGAAAAGTGTTTCTTTGCTTGTTTCATAATGAATTTTTCAAAAAATTTCACCCTCGCTCCGCTCAGGCCAAATTATCTGATTTTTTAAATCATCATTTTTTGTTGATCGTGATAATTCAAAATGCATGTCTTTGTCCATTAAATTATGATTTGAATTATTCAAAAAAATTTCCCTCCCTACGCTCGAGGTAATTTACACTCTTTCTTTTTACAGAATTTATTTAAAATCCAAAGTTTTTTGGAAACTCCCTTTTTAATGAGCTATGATGAGAAAGAAAAGCCATAATGCCCTTGACAACGATTTTGAAAAAAAAAACGGGGTGGAACTTACAGAATTCGAAATTATTGGCCATGTTTTGGAAAACATGAATGAGAGAAAAATGGTGAATTTTCATCTTTTGAAGATATTTTTCGCAAAAATTTCCGCCCTCGCTTCGCTCGGGGCTCAACATGTGTATATTATGCTTCCATAAAATGATTTATATTTCACCTCCTCTTTGACTGTTTTATTTATTGGTACCTACTTACTAAAAAATTGCAAGGGATTGAGTGAATTTATAAATTTGAGGCATGTGTTTTTATTTTAGGGGAAGGGGGATAAAATGTGAAGAAATTTTTGAATTTTTAGACCGGAAAATCCGAATTTTCATTCGCTTGATTTGGAAGACATCCTAGTATAATTTGTTTCATTTTTCTAACATAATTTTGCGTTGCAATAGGTACTTAGTTTTTCCTTTTTATTTAAAATTTTTTCTGTAGGAAATAAATTCAAATTTTCAAATTTTTGTGGCGAGAGGAAGTTGGTAGGCTCAAAAATGTTCAGAATTAATTTTAATCTTTTTTTTTTGGCCCGAAAAAAAGCATCTAAAGATCTCCTAAAAAGTATCTGGTGATATAAAAAAATAATCGTTCAACCCCATACATTTTATATCATTCTTATGCAAAATTTCAGGATATAAGACAGCCCCCCCCCCCCCGTTTACGAATATCATATTTAAAAGGTCTGGAAAAATTCGAAAATTGCCCGGAAAACCTGGAAAAGTCAGGGAAAATCATTTCTGAAATATATTGGACACCCTGAACATTTTTTCCCATAAAATCATAAACTATTAAGGCCCATGGGTAGAACATGTTAAGAGGAGTAAAGAATGTTATGTACACGTATTGCCAAACTTGAACATAGATGGGAGCAACTTCTGATTTAAGATTTCATTTTTAGTAATTTTTCTAATTTAAATAAAAGCAATTGAAAAAAATTCATTATTTTCGCGCAACACACGAGTAAAAAACGAGAACATTAGTTTAGCCTATCTTCAATGTTGCAGGAGCTCTGTTTGAAATTTTTTGAAGAATATTGATATTTTCTTATACCAATTGAAACTTGAAAGATCAGATTTTAAGGTCAAATGAAAAGAGTACAGAGAGCTAAAATGAAATTTAGGTGGACAAAAGTCCTTTTAACCAGATAGGTACTCAAATATTTATCGAAAAATAATACTTACGTTTGGCACAAATGGTAACTTTTCAGCTTTTCAGGAGTTCCCATAATTCATATTGTGAACAGAAAAAATTGAAAAATGAAAATTCATACAAACGGGAAATTGAATCAAGTTGTGATTTTGGCAGGATAGAGGCCTCATGAACTCAGCTATTGAATTTTGAAAAACTTTTTATTGGGAATCGATGAGAAAAGCGCCAAAAGAATTTATGGGAAAAATTTTTAAAGTCATGTTCTCCCCATTTTCCCATAAAATTGTCGATGATAAATAAATTTTCTCACCTTTTATAAACTATTAGGTATTAGGTAAGTATATCTCAAAAAATTGAAAAAATTTTGCGCAGTGGTTCTAAATTTTTTTTTAAATTACACAATCGAGTTTGATTTACTTCTCCTTTCATTGTTTTCATCCTTATTATTCTTATGCTGAATTTCTAGGGTGAAAAACGTTGCATAGATTTTTCAAAACAGTGACATCGGAAAATTTTGGGGAGGGTGCAAAGTGAATTCTATGGAAATTTAGAATACCAGAAGGATTTTAGGAGGAGGGGGTAAAAAGGAGCCTTCTTTCATACTGGCGCCTCAAATAGTTTATATACCTAATTGTGATTTTGTTTCTGCCCGAGAAACTTTGAAAAAATTGGATTTTTGATGCTCACAAAATACATATTTTCGTGTTTTAATGCTTTGAAAATTCCTATCTGATATAATTTGGTGGGTGGGGGGGGGGGGTGCAATGCACCTCTTGTACCCCACTTTCCGACGCTACTGTTTCAAAACATTCCAAATTACAGATTGATTAATGGATTTAAATACCTACTCGTTCGATCTTTAAGATATGTTTCATTCAGTAATCAAGCAATAAGCTCGAAATGAAGTTGAATTCAGTGCGATGCTCGAGTTTACTGTACCGTTGCTCGTATCACTATTCTCAATTAATCTTAGTCTAACGTCAGATTATTTTAATACCGATGTACGCGTCAAAGATATGTTTTATTCGCCGGTACCTATTTTAGAAAATGTCAATACGTATTCTGTATTGTTGGAATTCAGCAACATGATCGTCGATAAGACCCTGTTGATTAAACAAATCCTGGAAAGCGACAGAAAAATTATGATCATTGCCCTGCCTCGAGGTTTCGGCAAAACCATGAATATGGAAATGTTGAAAGCATTTTTAGAAATCGAAGTGGATCAATGGGCCAACGAGCTTTTACCCAAAAATAAAACCGATAACTTTAGAATATTCGCCGAAGGTATTTGGGTATCGGAAACGATGTCCGAAATTCATAATTTCAACGGTCCTTTGCTGATAGCCAAACATGCCGAAATATTCGATCGGTTCCAGGGTCAACGTCCTGTCATCCATTTGCAGTTCAGTGAAGCCATCGATATCTCGTGGGATGAGTTTTACTTAGAAATACGTAAATCCATCCGGGAAACTTTTCTGGAACACGATTACTTGATGGATCATTATAAAGATATATTTTTCTTCAAAAATGGCACCGAAGATGAAATAAAAGCAGCTAAATGCAAAATGGAAATATTTAACGATCGCATATCATTGGTTAAAGACGAATCGAGCGTAATCGAGAGTATTTACCTGCTGAGTAAACTATTAGCAGAGTATTTTGGTCGGCCGGTTGTCATATTGGTGGACGAATATGACCATATGTTGCTGCAGATCTTCAAATGGGTGCTAGATTCCCCGGAAGGGAAACAGTATCGCGATTCAAGTACCGAGCAACGTGTTGTTGTGTTTTTTCGCCAATGGTTCGGTAGAATTTTAGGCCGAAATGAGTTCTGCGAAAAAGCCATCCTGAATGGCCGAACGTTGTTTTGCAAAGACGAGGTATTTGCTGAAGTCGAAGATTATATTGGTATCGACGCTTTCACCAATCCGTTCCAAGAGTATTATGGATTTACCAGCACAGAAGTGGAGAGATTGTTTGATTTGGCCGAAATTGCCGAAGATCTTCGGCAAGATGCTAAATTTTGGTTTCACGGGTACAATTTGAACTTGTTTAGTGATCTAAAGGTCTATAACTCGTTCGCTATTGCTGGGTTATTGGCCAATCAACGTATTAGTAATTATTGGGAAAATGAGTACGCTTTGTTGTACGGTCGTGATATCAGGAGATTATTTCAGTTTGCCCCTTTGCGCGAATTTTATACTAGATTGATGCAAAGAGGTTCGGTAAAGTTATCGTTCAGTGATTTACGTATCGATAGATCCAATCGTCTTCAGTTGGCTGAGTTATTGGATTCCCAAACGTCTAATTTTACGGTTGGCGATGATAGTTCCCTGGTGGTGATTAAGGAGCTGTGCGTGGCTGGCTATTTGACCAATTCTGGTATTTCAGAAGATGGCAAGGTTGTGTTGAGGTTTCCAAATATGGAATGTATCAGCGTCTGTGCTCGAGTTTTGGACGAGTCGATTGGAAATTATTCGTGGTTGAGCGACAATTTCTTGTTTAGGTTCGCTCCGGAGTATTACGACGAGATGGAAAAGATTGAGAGAGGTATTCGTACGAGGAGACCGAATAAAATATTTTTAACGCCGTCCAGAGGCCCTAAATATCATAAACCGACCACCAAACAGACGTATTTCATGGAGACGTTGGCGAGAACGAGGCGTATGAAGAAGGCCGATTACTGAAAAAAGAAATTCGATGGAATTGTTATAATTATGATGAATAAAGGTGGTAATAAAGGGGAATATTTTGAAAAATTCTCCAAGAGAAGTAAATTTCAAATTCAAGGTCATCAGCTTCAGTCGTGGGCTCAAGCTGTAGGTATAATTATTTTAGCTTTAGCTTGGTAGGTAGGTATCCTTGCATGTGGAATGTTTGAAACTGACAAAGCTTCTGAGAAAGTTTTCAAGTTGGGAAAAATTTTGAAAAAATGATGGATTGGAAAAAATCCGCAAATGGGTGAATTTTTTGAAAAATTTAAGGTTGGAGAAAGTTTTTGAGTTGAAGGAAATTTTGTAAACAAAAATCAAAATTTCCAAGTTGAGAAAAAATTTGAAAAAAATTAGATCAGAAAAATTCTTACATGGATAAATTTTCTGAAAAGTTCAAGGTTGGAAAAAAATATTTGTGTCAAAGATAATTTTTTGAGCAAAAAAAGTTGAAAACATTAGGAAATTGTAGGTTGGAAAAATGTTTGAAGTTGGCGAAGATACCTATGTACTGAAAAAATTTTCAAGTTGGGAATAATTTTGAAAAAAATTTAGATCAAAAAATCCTGAGATTGATAAATTTTTTGAAAAGTTTGAGGTTGGAAAAAATGTTTGAGTCAAAGAAAATTTTGCGAACAAAAAAAGTTGAAAAAATTAGGAAATTGTAGGTTTGAAAAATGTTTAAAGTTGGCAAAGATACTGAAAAAATTTCAGATCAAAAATCCTGAGATGGGTAAATTTTTTGAAAAGTTTGAGGTTGGAAAAAATTGTTGAGTTGAAGGAAGTTTTGCGAACAAAAAAAGTTGAAAACGTTAAGAAATTGTAGGTTTGAAAAATGTTTGAATTGTGCGAAAATCCTGAAAAAATTGTCAAGTTGAGAATAATCTTGAAAAATTTCTAGATCAGAAAAATTCTTAGATGGGTAAATTTTTTGAAAAGTTTAAGTTTGGAAAAAATGTTTGAGTTGAAGAAAATTTTGTGAATAAAAAAAGTTGAAAGCATTAGGAAATTGTAGGTTGGAAAAATGTTTGAAGTTGGCGAAGATAACTATGTACTGAAAAAATTTTCAAGTTGGGAATAATTTTGAAAAAAATTTAGATCAAAAAATCCTGAGATTGGTAAATTTTTTGAAAAGTTTGAGGTTGGAAAAAATGTTTGAGTCAAAGAAAATTTTGCGAACAAAAAAAGTTGAAAAAATTAGGAAATTGTAGGTTTGAAAAATGTTTAAAGTTGGCAAAGATACTGAAAAAATTTCAGATCAAAAATCCTGAGATGGGTAAATTTTTTGAAAAGTTTGAGGTTGGAAAAAATTGTTGAGTTGAAGGAAGTTTTGCGAACAAAAAAAGTTGAAAACGTTAAGAAATTGTAGGTTTGAAAAATGTTTGAATTGTGCGAAAATCCTGAAAAAATTGTCAAGTTGAGAATAATCTTGAAAAATTTCTAGATCAGAAAAATTCTTAGATGGGTAAATTTTTTGAAAAGTTTAAGTTTGGAAAAAATGTTTGAGTTGAAGAAAATTTTGTGAATAAAAAAAGTTGAAAGCATTAGGAAATTGTAGGTTGGAAAAATGTTTGAAGTTGCCAAATATCCTGGAAAAATTCTCAAGTTGAGAAGAATTTTGAAAAAAATTTAGATCGGAAAAAATTTGTAGTCAAAACTTTTTTTAGAAATAAATTTCATTGAAAAAATTTTAGGCAGGAAAAAGTTTCAAGTTTTAGCCAGAAAAATAATTGTTTTATAAAACTTTGTTGAAAAAATTAAGGTGTGTAATTTTAGGCTGAAAAATTCATTAGAATTCTCAGATATCTTGAGAAAATTCAAAGGTTGGGTAATTATAAATAATTTTAGGCTTAAAAAAAGTTCAGAAAAGATATTGAAAACAGCCAAAATTAATAATTTTTTTTAAATTCTTGATTGAAAAAAAAAATGAAAAAAAATAGTCTGACGTTATCCAATGGATATCCATAAAATTCTTGGCTACTGGTTCTTTTTAAGTAAGTATAAAGCTGTGTACGTTTGTATGTCGTAAATTTTTTTAAAATTTCTTGATGACGACTTTTCTATACTGGAACAAATTATAGTTTGAAAATTAAGAAAAATTTTAGTTGGAAACATTTTTTGGAATTGACCAATTCTTGAAAAAATTTAAAAGGGAGGTAAAAATTTTGAAAAATTCTATGTTTGAAAAAATGTTCGTGTTGACAGAATTTCGGAAAAAAAACGAAGTTGAAAAAACTTTGAGAAAATTTTAAATACAGGGGAAAAGTATGAAGTTGGCAAAGATGTTAAAAAAATTGAGATCTGAAAAAATCGAGAAAACTTTCTTTTATTCGTGTTTCACAAATCGTTCTCTAAAATGAATATAAAAACATTCAAATAAAATACTTGTAAAATGTGGCTAGTCTTTATTTTTTTAATTTTATAGGCTTAATTGGAACAAGATTTGATGATTGAAATTAGTTTCAAAATGTACTGTATAAAAATTTGATGCCAAAACGTGATAACGCCCTTTGCAAAATTGTGTGATTGAATAATGAGCAGAATATAAAACAGGCAGTGTTTATCTTGGAGAACTGGTAGGCACTTGGCAGCAGAAAAGTCGTCAAAAAAAGACGTTCCTCAAAATTTATCAGCCTTTGCAATTGATAGCACTTTTTTTTGCGATTACCCATCTCAGAATTTATTTTTTAATGCACAACTTCTTTTGAAAATGAACGATTATTCATTTGAAATCAGCATTAATCATTCAGCAGCGATTTGGCATTCATTTCATTATTTATTTATATGCTTCATTATTTTGTCTTCTGTCTGTTGTTATTACCTACTGATGTAACTATGAAGAAATACAACTTGAACTTTTGTTTGTACTTTTCCAATATATTATAGAGTAGTTCTTTTTACATCTTTGAATTACAAATGAATAATCATATTGTGCTAATGTTAAGAATATATTGTACATATTTACTTTCAATAAATCCCATTGAAATTTTTATTTCATGGTTTTATGTAGTATAATGTGATAGATGAATTATTTCTGAAAAACATGTAAAATTGCAGTATGAAGTGTTCAGTTTTGCATGTTGCATGACAAAAGGTCAACTTGAAACTTCAATCGGCATCGATTTTACAAAATGCTTGATTTTTATACCTAATTTTCATAAACATTGAATCTAATCTACTTCATCATACCTGCACATATTTTTAGTTACATAATTAAAAAAAAACACAAATATGTGTTACAATAACTTGTACTGTATGTACACATCAAGAATATCGAATTCATTTTTTAAAAAAAGAAGACTTACACTTCTGAAATTTCGTTTCACCGGATTCGATGGAAATCTCAAATCCAACGGAAACAAGGGAATTCCAAAAAAAACCTTTTTAATTTCTTACTTAAACAGTCGAAGTCAACCTTTTTTATCTTAAAATAATTAAAAAATGGACGTAAGATTTAAAATGGTTACCTCTTGGTAGATACTCGGTGGTTATTTTTAAAAGACTAGACAAAAGCAGTACAGTTTTAAAAACTGACCTCAAAGTAACCGGGTTTAAATTTTCATATCATATAAAAAATCGATATTGTTACTTAGATTTTTTGGCATGAATTTCACTTGGAGGTGAATCAAGCTGATCAATTTACCAATTGTCTAAGAAATCAAATCCCGTTTTTGGAATATCATTAGATCTAAGTTCATATTCTTCGGCGGTAATATCTTGTTCCACGACCAATGACACAACAGGTGGTGGAGGAGGTGGATTTTTAGGTTTAAGGACTGAACTCTTTTGAGATTTAGTAAGTGTTTTATCTTCCATATTCTTAGAACTATTACTAGCGGTCTTATGCTTACTGGAAGTATTCTCATTCAAATTACATCGTTGTTCTTCTTTTACCGTCGATGTTAATTTGGAACTTCGATCAGCATCGCCTCGACAAAACGGTTTTGTTCTTGAATTTTCATAGAACGTCGAATCTACTTGATCATTCTTGTCTATATTCAGCTGACTCTTACAAAACCATGAATATGAGTTGTAATTTTGTTTCAAAGGCTGGGAATAATAAAAAAAATTATGAAGAAATAGGTAGATACAAATTGGATTTAACACAAGCATTTAGTTATAACTACTCACTTGGATAGCAGAACTTGCATATTTCAGGACAGCCGATGGATTTATTATACTCTCATCAATTGCTTGGTTTTGTTCCTTTTTATTCAAAGTGTGCCATAGGTCTTGATATGCTTCTTGTGTACTTTGAATGTCAGCAGAGATTTTTTCAGCCAAAACATTTAAATTTCTGAAGTAAGCTTTACTAATAGATTCGAGATCCATTTTTGCAATATTTGTATTCTAGTAAGTAAGCTATAGGGCTACAGTGACAGGAGACAACAGATAACAAAATCAATTGACGTACTTAACGATAATGCATAAGAATATGGCCAGACATTGTTGAAAACATCGACTTTATAAGTTTATGATCGAGGGTTGAAACGTTAAAAATGAAGTAATTATTAACTTTAAAAATCAATCCCTTTTCTCACAGCAATTTTAGCAATTTAAACATATCAAATCGACTTGCCCCGTTGAATGTTGATAAAAATATTGGTTTATAGACAGACGCGACGACCGTACAGGCAGGGGTGAAGGGAACTGATTTGCATAACGCTCCAGTTTGTAAACAACAGTGATGGAAGAGCCGGGAGCGAGCGAGAGCGGGAGCCTTAAAGAGTGGTACTTTTTGAAAGAGAGAGCGAGAGCAAAGACAAAGAGCAAAAAAAATTGAAATCTTAAAACTAATGAGAATCGATCTTCGTTAATTATTATTTCAACAAATAATGTCAAAAATTCAATTTTTTTACAACAAAAGTTGAAAAATAAACAATTTTTTTTGGCTTTCAAACAGATGAAGTAGCAAACGGCCGTCTGTTTTGTCCGAGCTCGGGACGGTTTGTGGAAGAGCCTAGTGACAGTGACAGACGTACAATTTTGATTGAATTTGTCAATTTTTTCAAAAAGAATATTTTTTTAACAACTAAAATTTTTTCAGCACTAAAAACTAAAATTTTTTCACGACTGAAATTTTTCCATGAGTATGATTATATTTTTTTATCAACCAATTTTTTTTCTAAATTCAATTTTTTTCCCAACTAAAATTTTTTCCAAATTCAATTTTTTTCAACACTGAAATTTTTCTGGAATGCTTACAATGTTTCATCAACCAAATTTTTTTCTCAACTGGAATTTTTTTAAATTGAATTTTTTTCCCAACTAGAATTTTTTCAACATCAAATTTTTATCTCAATTAGGTAAGTAAATTTTTTTCTCAACTAACATTTTTTTAACACCAATTTTTTTCACAATCAACATTTTTTCACGACTGAAATTTTTTCTGGAGTACGATTTTTCATCAACTAAATTTTTTTCTCATCTAAAATTTTTTCAACAATAAATTTCTTTTGACTAACATTTTTTTAACACTAAATTTTTTCTCGATTAAATTTTTTCTGATGTACAATCTCTTATAAAATAAATTTTTCATTAACTAAATTTTTTTCACAACTGAAATTTTTTCTCAACTAAAATTAAATTTTTTTTCGAGAGTGAAAAACTATTTTCTTGTCATTTGTTGATTTACAGAGTTGTAATATATGTAATGTATTTTCGGGGGAAAAGTGGTTTTGAAAAAATAGTTCCGAGTTTAGAAAAAAGTGTAGGTACTTCGGGAAAAAAATTGTATTGAAAAAAGAAAAAGGAAAAATTTCGAAATTTGAGTTGAGGCGGGGGTGGCAAATTTTCTCTTTTCCCCTGTGAAATGTATTAGGGAGATTCAAAAATCATAATCAAAAGTCCCGGATTTCGAAAAATTATGCTTTAATCGATCAAATAGGTCACCAATACAGATAATCAGGGATAAAAGGTGCCAAACTTCATAATTTATGGACCATTTGTATGGGCTGTTCTACAGTGCTGGAAAATTGCAAAATTTTCTGGAGGCTCCGAAAAGTATCGAATTCGGAGGTTGAAAATAGGATATTTATTTACCGACATTCAGTTTTTTACTGTTTGTAAATTTTGTCTAGGAAAATTTTCTGCCGGAGTTTTCCCTCGTACCTATACGTTTTCGAAAAGGCTGAAAAAATTGAAATTTTATCGAGATTGGTTAGAAATAGTAAAATTCTGTCTTGGGAAATCAATATGTATTATACGAAAATCTGCTTTTAATTATTTTATGAAAGTCGGTAATCAAAATTCCTTTTTTTTTTTTTACTACGTTCGTAGAGTAAACTTTATGCTAAGACGAAATAAATATGTTTCTAAAATAAAACCATCGTCATTTCTTATAATTTATATTTTTTGAATTTCGTTAATTAAAAATTACAATGTTTAAAAATAGGTACACAAATTTTTAAAAATAGAAAAAAAATGCAGTATGCCAAATGTAAATGTAGATCTCTAATAAAATGTATAATTTACTACCGTTACTTTGTAAAAGATCAAAACTCATTTTCAAACATCACAGATACTTAATATGATTGAAAGAGAAAAAAATCTAAGCTCGTTCCCAGACTTGGTGTTGAAAATACAAAAAATTATAAATTTGATCTCACACGTTCTGCATACTCACATTATGCATACTACCAATTGACATACGTTATGTTGTTCACTAGAGGTGATAATTTTGCTCTCGTTTTCGAAAGTTGGAGAGAGAGGTAACTGGAAAGTTGTACCTAGACCTCAAACCAAAGTGGTAAAAATTTTCATCGCTCGGTCTCCATATTTACCCCTCTCTATCAAAACCTTATACAATCTGAATTCTTATTTCAAAAAATTTCGGAAATTTGAAAAAATATTTTGAATGTATTTTCAAAATGATTTTAGTAATGTCGTTACCGAAAAATACTTTTAGTAAGTACCGGTTTTTCACCATCATCCTTTTTTTTAGAAGTTTCGAAAAATTATCACTTTTTTCATGTTTTTTTAATATTTAATACAAAATCAAAAATCTAAATGATGTTAGTGCGAATATTTTAACCTATAAAAATTATCAGCGACGATTTTCCACGTTTTTTCCAATTTTTGAAAAAAAAGCATGTAAAATACACTTTTCCTCTTTTTTTTGAAAAAATAGTCTCAGGGGTTGACGATGTTAAATTGGCGCTGCTGATAATTTTAATGGGTTAAAATTTCAATACTAGGTATGTATAATATTTCAAAGGAAACTTTTTCTTCGAATAATTTTTTTTCTTCTAAATTTTAAAGAACGTGAAAAAAGTGATATTTATCAAGGACTCCGAAAAATGGGATGGTTTTTTTGGAAAAATAATTTTTTTTTCATAATTTCTTGAAAACAGTCAGATTTTACTGATTTTGGAGTCCACTGGGGAGGGGTATAAGTGGAATCCAGGAGTGAAAAATTTTAACCACTACATTTTGGAGACAGAGCACAACTTTTAGCTACTCCCTTCCCCATTTTAACTTTTCCCCAAAAAAAGTGAAACGATCCTTATAGTTTACCCCATAAAATGCACGAATAAAAAATAGGCACTTACTCTATGCAAAAAAATTACAAACTTTTTCAAAAACGAAAAAAAATTACAAAATTTAAGCTAAAAAATAATATTGCTGAAGTAATCTGCGCGAAAAATTGAGTACAAATGCACAACCTCGTTGAGTGAAACAATAATGAGCAAAAAATAATTGTTTAAGTACAATAAATAAATGCCACAATTAAATTACACGTAATTATTCGTAATATTAGGAACTAAAACGAAAATTATAATTTTCAAATCGATTAAGTACTTATATGGCACTATTAAATACAAATAAATGTGCACTCATATTACTCCTCTAGATATTATCAATATCAATGATTGTCCATTTGCAATACATATAGGTATTCAGTCTATACTCTTACATTATTTAATTACACCGGCACCTTGTAAGATGAATAACTTCAAATAAATAATAAAGAGAGAGAAAAGGGAAAAAATTACATGAAGAGTGAGATCAACGATATGAAGTCATGAACATTTAAAGCAAAAAAATACAAAAAATTGCACAAAAATTGTCTAGAGTTATAAAATAATGAAATGGAATGTACCAATATCACAAAATAATAAGAAAAATACTGCGACAGAATAATAAGTAAGAGATTTTTTAAAAAAAATACAAGCTAAAAATTGTAAAAATTTACAAAAATGTAAAAAAGAAACAAAAATTATAAGCACACAAAAAAATTATACACGAATATAAAACATGTAAAAGTACAAAAAAAAAATGCAATAAGTGATGCGAGGTATGACACCGTATTCATCTTAATTTTAAAAGCAGTTTTAGTTTCATTTTGGAAAGTAGGTATAGGTACTTCAGTTATACTCGTGTTTCTTCATTCGTATCTTTCCTGCAAAAAATCATTAACAAATCATTAAAATTATTTTTGATAACATTTTCATCATAAAAATACTCATTTTTTTCAAAATCAAATTACTCAACTATCAAATTCAAGAAATAAAGCTTTTTTGAACCTATTCTGATGCAACAATACATAAAATATACAATTTACATTACCTACTTAATATCATTTTGAATTGATTTATTAATTTTTTTAGGAGTGATGAAAAAATTCCTCTGGTCAAATTATGACATTTGTGACTCGTGCAGGGAAAAGGTATACCTAAAGTCGGAATTTTCAAAAATGAGTTTTTTGGCTTAAATAATAAAGGAAACCATAAGGAACATATTGAGACCTTGATGAGCATCTAAGATTGATTTTTCGTCGAGATGAAGACATTCCAAAAAAACAAAATTCTGAGAAAAACGCGTTCAAAGTTTTTATTCTAGTTTTTTATATTGTATCAATCATCAAAAAGCTGCCAAAACTACTTTTTCATACTAAAATTTCACGAGGAATTCGTTTCTGACGTCAAAAATTGCCTCAGGAGAAGAGAAAAATGAAAAATTCATCATTACGATGCGTTCAATTTTGAAAAAAAAATCTTTATAAAAAGAAATTCTATTTTTCATGCACTTATCAATAGGAAAATGAAAATAATTACTATCTCAATGCGAGGTTTGAGATTCGCGTATCACAAAAATAATAACCTAGTTGGCCCTTCAATTACGCAAATGAAATATCCAATAAAGAAATAGGTACTCACGTAGATCTAAATACCAATTGAAAAAATATTGCTAAAACCTACGTAGATACTTAAAATAGGTACACAAATGGGTAAATAAAATACATAATGATAATTCTTACCTCACTGTTGTAATAATATTCCGAGTAAGCGTGAAAAAGAAACATACACCGTTAGTAAGTGAAATTTACGAACAAGAGGAAAACCCCAGGAAGAATCAAAACTCAAATACAAAGCACGCCAAAGAAATGAAAAATTCAATTCAAATCACAAAAGCGTCATTGTTAAGTTAAAGCAGGGTATCTACCGGTCGCGAAAGTCGTGAATGTCGCGAAAAAGTCGCGAATTTTGATTTGGGTCGCTAAAGTCGCGAAATTGACCCAAATTCATCAAAAATCGCGAATTTTTCCGAAATTACTTGAATTTTTTTCGCCTTGTAAGTACAAAAGAAAAAATTAAGAAATTTCACCTTCACCCTCGCTTCGCTCGGGCTCATAAATTTTCAAAGCCCATTCTTAAATTATAAACCTTCTTCCCTTCCATTTCAGACAACTGAATATTTTGAAGCCGAAAAAATATGTTCTTGTGGGAGACTTAGTAGCGATCACGATTGGGATTTTCAAAGGGAGTATCGTGTCCATTCTCGGGAAAATCTAAAAAAAATTGGAGAATTTTGGAATTTTCAGTTGGACGTTTTAAAAATTCAGAAGGAGAAATCATTGAAAATATGTCTCTTTTTTGCTGTTTTTTTAAATAAATTCTCAAGAGAAAATTTCGCTTTCGTTTCGCTCGGGCCAAATAATCGCAAATAATCTGCTAATGTTTCAGAGACTTCCCATGAATTTATTTCTCAATTTTAGGGTCAAAATTCGCGAAATTAAGAAAATGTTTGTGAAAAATTGTATTTTTTTAAAATTAAAGACGCATTTCCATTTTTCTGTAATAAATTTGATCTCGTTGATCCCGTTGATTTTTTTTTTTTTTTTGGGGGGGGGGGGTCAAATCGAGAGGTAGATACTATAGATACCTTGGAAAAAAGTCGCGATATTTGATTTTGAAAATTCGGTAGACACCCTGTACTAAGCTCTTCAAACCATGTGTCATGGTACGAAGCGTAAATACAATTCGGAGATTGATTAAGTAATTATTTTGAGTGCAGATTGCATAATTACAAACGTTCTATTTTCCATCACAATATCAAACAAGTCATTACGTAATTTAGTAAAGGGAGTAGAGGAGAAAGGGCGAAGGGTGAAGGGAAAAACTTGAACAAAAGTTCAATGTTTTGTCAAAAAGACAAAAAAATTCCATAGCATTAAAATCAGGGTAAAAGTTTCACCCTCCCCCTCAACTTTACATTTACCCCTCCCTATCAGGCCTTAAAATTTATCCATGTTCAAAAAATGTCAAGTACTAGTTTCTAATTATTTTTGTCAAAAATGGGATTTCGACAATCGAAGTCCGAATTTATTCTGAGTAGGTAGTAGGTACCTAGGTAGAAACTCTTGTCAATTCAAAGTCTAAATTTTTTCAAAATTGCATCCAATTTTAAAATTTTTCAGTTTTAATCATTTCAATTTCATACTTTTATCATTTTCATTTCTTTAAATTATTTATTAAGTTGGAAAAAATCTTGAAAAATCGAAGTTGGAAAAATATTTTTTCCAATTTCAAAGTTTTTTGAAATTCAAATGTTCTCAATATTTTGTCAACTTTGATTTCAACAATTTTTTTTCAACTTGATAGTCTTTTTTAAAAATTTTCAATCAAGGATTTTAAAAAAATGAATAAAGTTTCCTCTGAAAGGAAAAGTTGTTAACATGGATATGTTTTTTCCTGTCAACATTGGTGGAGGAAACTCTATGATTGGTATTTCTGACCTTTATCCATTATTTTTTTGCCTAGCAATTTTATTTCCGGTGTTTAGAGACTTTCACTTTCTGGCATTTTGTTGGACTTTTAAAAACTTGAAAAAAATTGGAAAATGTTTTGCGACTTTTAGGTCTTAAAAATAGTTTTTTTTTTTGCATATTTCTGACTTTCTAATATTGAGTTACTTTTGAAGATATAAAAATTTATGTTTTTAAAAGTCAGCGTCGCAGGGAGGGGGACAAAAAAGCAAATGCATTCCCATCAATGCTAATACTTTCACATATTAGACGAAAAAACTATCAAATAGCGCATGAAAAAGGAGATGAGAGGAGAGGGGAAGAGGAAATCTTTTCCCATAACCCGTGCATCAGTTAAGCAAAATGAGATGCGATTCCTTATAATAATCAGCACATTAAAACATAATTACATGCTTTCAAAAAAAAAAAGAAAAAGCATTCAAAAAACCTTAGTCAAGTCATTTCTATTTAGATAATGTTTGTGTACTCACTCAGATTCGGAAATATTAGCGATGCCATACTCGTTAGAGGTGTAGAAAGGTCTCCTCTGCATAGGTAACGTTGCCATCCCACTCAGCATCGTAACACTGGCATCGCTACCTCTTCTAGATTCGCGATCCAGATCATTAGTCAAACGTCCATATCTGACAGGGTCGTCACTCCTCAGGGACAGATCACTGCCCCTTTTTACGTTAAAACTACGCACTGAGGTTTCATCGTTGACTCTCAGACCAGGCTCGAAATGCATAGGATCGTAAGCTCGACTGGCACTATGGATAGACATCTCGTCCAGAGCACGTTTACGGTCGATGCTGCTGTGAGACGAATGTATACCGCGACCACCGCCACAAATATCTAATCCACGAAGGGCTCGCACGTCTTCTACACCATCGTAGACTTTATCTATACTCCGCATTGATGATCTGTTGCTGGTCATTCGGCATAGATCGAGGTTCGGGCTGTGCGACGCGCTTAATTTTCTAACTGGTAACTCTGCCCCTCGAAGGATATTCATGTAAGGTGACCCACAATGGTCTTCTTCGGCTAGAAAACAAAAATTTGATGAGCAATAATCAAAATCTGAAATCTGCACAAGGTTGCCAACCTCGTGATTTATCACTGAAATCAGTGATTTTTCCGATTTTGAAAAAAGTTAGTGATTTTTGAAAAATTTAGTGATTTTAGTGTTTTTTTACTCTTTTTGTCAGGTTTACGTTTCAATTTCCAGTGATTTTAGTGATTTTTGAAGAAAAAAAATTGAAAAAAAAATTAAAATTGAAAAACAGTCATTTCTGGCTACCTATCTGATGGTAGAAGATTTTCATATAATTTCGAAATTTGTTATGATTTATGATAATATTCAAGTATACACTTGGACTTGGAGTATTCAAAGTTCATATTTTTCAAGAATTAGTTCGATATAATTAAATTTTTGAGAATTTTAATTGATATCTAATTAAATATAGGTAGTACAACCACAGCGCATCTCTTCTCGAAAAATTTAATGATTTGTTTCTCATGATTTTCCATTTTTCCATGATAAATGAAGTGATAGCAGTGATTTTTTAAGACGAAGGCAGTGATTTGAGTGAATTTCCTGGTGAATGGAGTGATAAAAGTGATTTTTGAGGACGAATACAGTGATTTGAGTGATTTTCTAGGCAAATTCAGTGATAGAGGGGAATTTTAAGTGTGAGAACAGTGATAAAAGTGATTTTCAAGAAGAAAATACTGATAAAAATGATTTTTCTAGGATCAGTTCAATGATATAAGCAGAGGCCTTTCAAAGCCCAAATTTTCCAACTAATTTTTTTAAATTTGCCAACTAATTTTTCCAAATTTGCCAATTGATTTTTTAAAAAAATTTACCAGTGCTAATTTTTCTCAAAACATTGCGGAAGCAATATGTATTCATTAAAAAAAATTATTTAGGAATAGAAATTACCACTTTTTTGGTACATATAAAAACAGATTCAAAAATAATAAGAACAAAAAAATGTTACAATCTCGAATTTTTTCCCTGACCAACTTCATTGTAAATAAAAACCCCTTTGGAATTGTCTTAATTGTCTCGAGTGAAGCAAGGGTGAAAAATTTCAAGAAAATTTAAAATTTAATAAGAAATATTTTGTACTTAACGTAGCTTTAATATGAATAGTTGATGAGAGAAATGAAATTGGCCCGAGCGAAGCGAGGGCGAAAATTTTAGAAAACCTCAAATTTAAGGTGCAATAAAACAATATTTTGGATTAATAAACTTGAATGAAAAATTGGCTGCTTTTACTTTAACAAAATAAATATGATAAAGCCGAGCACAACGAGGCCAAAGATTTTGAAAATTTTGATTTTTAAACATCGAAAATGAGTTTTAAGAGATAGAATGTAATAAAAGTAGTTGCAATAATTTTGAGGAAAAATACGAAAAAAAATCACTTTTGCAGGATTTGAATTAAGTATTTTAAAATTATGAAAAGAAAAATACAGTAAGGCCGAGCGCAGCGAGGCCGAAGTTTTTGAAAAAATTTTATTTGGGAGGTAATTTTAGTGATGGGTTGAAGAATTGTGATTTGGATCGTGATTTTGGGGAGTAATTTCAGACTTGGATTATGATTTCTGAAAGAAGGTCCTCAAAAAAATCGTTCTGAGGACTTACTTGCCCTCTGCCTCTTTAGGTGAGACCCTGCTTAACTATATCTTACTTGAACTGTTGAACCTAAAAGTATACCTATTATAAAAATCAAAATCAACTTTGAGAAAAATTAAAAACTTGAAATCATGTTTAGAAATTAAAACATGAAGTTACTTCATTAAAAAGGTTCTAAAATCAAGTTTTTAGAAAAATTGTTTAAATTAAATAATTTTTAAAAACTTTACAGTTAGATTTTTCAAAATGAAAAAAATGGATTTAGCCCTCGCTTCGCTCGGGCTAAAATTTTAGAAAATCGCAAATTGAATGTGCAATAAAAATAGTGTTTTGGAAGAATAAACTTTAATGAAAAATCAACTGCTTCTACGAAATGATTAAAGCAGAAATACACCATGGCCGAGCGTATCGAGGCCGAAGCTTTTGAAAAATTGGATTTTCAAATATCAAAAATAAGTTTTAAGGAGAACAAGAACAATGAAATTATTTGGAATATTTTTGAAGAAAAATACGAAAAAATCTCTTTTAAATTACAAGTACAACTATATAAAATTTTTTTGGTTGACGAGTAAAGATTTTCAAAATGCAAAATAATTAATCATTTTTTCCCTAAAAATACATTTATTACAACGGTTCAATTCTTCGCTGGGAAAATGATAAATTTTCAGTTGGAAAAGGTTGGAAAAATGACTAATTTTCCCAACTCATAAGTGAAAATTTTGTTGATTTCCGACTTTTAAAATAGGTAACCATTTTATTTATTCATTTTTCATTTAAAAAATAAATACCAATCGTCCCAACTGACATTTTTACTCATCACTTGGGAGAACGACCGATTTTGAGTTGGAAAAATAACCAATTTTGAGTAGGGAAAATTACCAATTTTGAGTCTGGAAATTTACCATTTTCGAGTTGGGAAAGTTACCAATTTTGAGTTGGAACAAATGAAAATTTTGTTGATTTCCAAATTCCATCTTTTAAAATAACCATTTAATTTATTATTTTTCATCAAAAAAATTAATCCCAACTGTCCAATTTTCCCAACTGATGTGTTGAAACGTTCAATTTTCCCAACTCACAAGTAAAAAACTTCCTCAGGCGGGAGGAAGTTAGCCCCCTATCGGTACATCACTGATCTAACAAATCTCACATAGGTACCTACGAAATTTTCTAATGAAAAATTTACAACACTGCCATTTAAAATTTTTTTTTTCAATTTCAATATTTCAGAACTTTTCTCAATCTTTATCACACGGGCTTTTCTGCCAACTTTTTGCCAACGTCACCCAACTTTTCCAACTGGAAAATGCTGGGGGTGGGTGGGTGGGTGAGGACACTCCCCCCCCCCGGTCGGAAGGCCTCTGGATATAAGGGATTTTTGAACAACGTCTAAAAAAAAAGAAGTGATTTTGGTGATTTTCAAACTCTTTCTTTGCATTCAGTGATTTTTGGTCAAAATTGGCCACAGAGGTTTTTAGTGATGCCTTTTTCCGCCCAAATCAAAATATCGGTTGGCAACCTTGAATCTGCAGATGATGGCAGATGATTTAATGCGATGCAGCCAACTTACCGGTATATGGGAATGAGTATTTGTCATTTATATTGCCCCCTGGGCCAGTGTCGATCCCATCATCGTATTCTACATCGGACATGTGACGCTGCATAGGATCCGAAGGGTCGACTAGGTATTTTTGGCCAATGGACACTGGCGGTTTCGATTCGAATCTCATATAAGACGCGATAATATTATTTTCACCATCTGATAGATTTGTATCAGTCCAGCGATGAGGATACGATTCGTCTTCTTCGGCTGTGAATGGGTTTTAAGATTGATTAATGATGAGGATAGAACTCAATTCGTAATAAAATGTGAAAATATTCACCAATATTTTGCTGCTCCATTAATTGACCATTCCATCTGGGAGGCGAATACCGATACGATTTCAAATTGGGGAAAAGTTGAGAATTGGCGATTACATTGAGATGAGAGGGAGGCTGAACAGAGGGCATTCTTGATAGCGATCCAGAACAGGCAGCGATTGAGTCTTCAATGACATTAGGCAAGTATCCGGATGCCATGCGAGGAGGTGGTTTAGTGGATACCCCGACATTTTTCCTTTTACGACGAGATCTCCTGGATTCTTCGTCGTCACTGCTGTGAGAAGAGGCTAAATCCAAACTATGCCTTTCAGCAGATCCCTGCGAAAAATAGTCAGTTATGTACCAATATATGTTCAAAAATTGAAATAATGAGTCTCTTTGTACCTCCGAATCAGAATCTGAAGTATGTTGAACCGGTTGCAGAGCCGATGTACCGTCTGAAGCACTCGGTTCGTAGTTGCTAGTCGATGTCGAGGTATTGTATACTTGGACATCGCTTCTATAAGGACTGCTGCATGTTTTATTCGTTGATCTGGAAGTAGTGCTCGATGTCAAAATACCCATTTGTCGTCTAGCTGCCTCAAACGTGTTGACCCCGGTGTTACGATATGCCAAAGACGAATGCTACGAAACAAAAATGTTTTCAATTCGATGAATGATAAGATTATTTTGTAGAATGGTCTTTTGAAAACTTACCACCGGATTATTAACCGAATGACTAGTACTTTTGACCGGACTATCGATATCTTCTTCAGGAATCAGTGGCGCTTTACCACCGAACAAGTTCATCAATATACCATGCAAACTAGCTCGGATTCGACCGTTGCCAAAACAATAACCGCACAGAGTGAACCAGGCTTGAACCACTATTGCGATACATAACAGGCAAGTCAATATGATATCACGTTCTGTACCAGCCAATAGCTCGAGCATCCAAACAGCCACCAATAAGGGCAGAGAGATCACAGATAACCATAAAAGAGTCCTAAAACATCAATTTCAAATTATTAAATCATGTCCATATAATATACATTTAAAGAAAATATGAGTTGACTTGATTCTCACCTTAAATTACCATATCCGGCAACATGATCTTTCAAAGTGAAAGCAGCTCGCAGTGACAAAAGTAACACAATAAGTTTACAAATTACCAAAACACATACTGGTCCTACCAAACTCCACACTACAGATTCGTACAAAGACAGCCAGCAGCTAAAATAAATTGGAAATAATTCGATTAGAAAAATTGAATTTTTGAAATATGTAGGAGGAATGTATTATTTCTATGATCTTTAAAGAAATCCACTCACAAGAAATAATTGCCATATTGATCAGCTCGTACTCCGACCGATAACCCGACAATAATAGCAGGTAATCCGTAACCAAGTGAATGATAGAAGCCCATTTGGCCATGATTTACATCTCGCATCTCAGTCAACATTCTGTACAAATGCAGCGTACTAACCAGCGACCAGCACATTACGCTGAGCCAAAGATAATGCAGTCCCATGGCGACAATTTTGCAAGAGAACTGAAAAACATTTCAGAACAAATTAATATAAATATGTGATAGGTAATTGGTCTGTTCTGAGTTTGTGGAGTTCAATTAAAACCCAGCTCTTGAAGATATCGATTTTTGAAAATTTGATCGATTAAGATATATACAGGGTGTTTCAGGGTAGAAGTAAGGGATTCCAGGCAGTGACTAAGCGACACATACTGAGTCTTTGTAGGTATGTTTGCCTAGCCTCCGAACCGCAGGGGCTGATTTGCAACAATTCAAAAAAATTTTTTTTTCAATTTATAATTTTTTTTTTTGAATGAGCATAGCTTGCAAACCAAAATAGGTAGAGATTTGGAATTTGTTCGAGAGAAAAGAGAATTTTATCTAGATCACGATGGTCTGGTTGTTTTTTGTCTTAACAGATCAGGGAAGCAAGCAGCTGATAAAATAAACAGAAAAACGCTTGAAAAATGTGTGTCAAAACCTTCAATTTCCATCATGTTTGTTGAATTATTCAAAAATTTGTTCTCTTGACCGATCGATTAAATTAATGTTTCTAGAAGAAAAATGTTTGCTCTTTTTAATGGCGCAATCCCCGCCTCTCCATCTTACTTAGATGAAAAGTTATGCCCATTTAAATTCTTGAAAATGATTATGGAATTTCCAAAAAATACTTCATTCTCATTATTTTTGAGAATTTAAATGGGCACAACTTTTCATCTAAGTAAGAAAGAGAGACGGGGTTTGCGGCGTTAAAAAGAGCGAGCATTTCTCTTTCAATGTTTGAATACTCTTTCGATTCTGCCACCACACATTCTTGGTTTCGCTGAATGGGTATCTCATCAACTGCTTATCATAAAAATCTACACATACCTATTAATTTTTTTTAGAACAGATCTGAAATGAGAAATAATCGAGAAGGTCTGGAAGCAGCGACGCTCAATATTATCAGCCGAGCTTCTCTTTGTATCGAACTAAATGGTGGCTGATTCGAAGCTCTTCTTTAGTACCTAATTCAAATTTTTTCAATAAAATAATTTTTTGAAATTTTTACATTTTTGTTAAGTTATTCAAAAACTTGTTCTGATTGCCCATCAATGAAGTGGATATTATTGAAAAAGAAATGTATTCTCTTTTCAACGCCGCAAACCCCGTCTTTCTATCTTATTTAGATGAAAAGTTATGCCCATTTAAATTCTCAAAAATAATGAGAATGAAGTATTTTTTGGAAATTCCATAATCATTTTCAAGAATTTAAATGGGCATAACTTTTCATCTAAGTAAGATGGAGAGGCGGGGATTACGCCATTAAAAAGAGCAAACATTTTTCTTCTAGAAACATTAATTTAATCGATCGGTCAAGAGAACAAATTTTTGAATAATTCAACAAAAATGATGGAAATTGAAGGTTTTGACACACATTTTTCAAGCGTTTTTCTGTTTATTTTATCAGCTGCTTGCTTCCCTGATCTGTTAAGACAAAAAACAACCAGACCATCGTGATCTAGATAAAATTCTCTTTTCTCTCGAACAAATTCCAAATCTCTACCTATTTTGGTTTGCAAGCTATGCTCATTCAAAAAAAAAATTATAAATTGAAAAAAAATTTTTTTTGAATTGTTGCAAATCAGCCCCTGCGGTTCGGAGGCTAGGCAAACATACCTACAAAGACTCAGTATGTGTCGCTTAGTCACTGCCTGGAATCCCTTACTTCTACCCTGAAACACCCTGTATTCATATAAGACAATTACAGAACGATCATAGGCGTAACTGGACCTTCTGAAGTTCTGAGTAGGGTGTGCCAAAACTTTGGGCCCTCCAATAAAATCAAAAATAATATCTATGTCCAAAAAATTTAATCAAGAAATCGGCAGTTTTCTTCGTGTTGCAAAAACAAAGTTTCAAATTTGATTAGGTAGGTACCTACTTCAAAATGTGCGAAAGTGCTAAAGTTCATGGATCATTTTTATGGGCTTTTCTCCAGTGCTGGAAAATTCTAAAATTTTCTGGAGGCTCCAAAACGTCTTGAAACCGCTCCCAATCGATTCAAGAGGCCAAAAATAGGGCATATATATGTACCTACCAAATTTTTAGATCAAATTTTTATCTTCAGTAAGGCGATGAGGTAATTTTGAAATTTCAAAAATTATTCAAAATTCAAGAAATGAACTTCAGCTCCAGAAATTTTAGATATTTCAACTCTTGAGTAAAATTTTGAGCCCTAACAAAAATAAATCGAAAATAGGTATATCATAAAAGAACCCCATATGAAAAATTTCGGATGCTGAAATTCATATTTCAAATTTTAGCGAATTTTTGAAATAAAAATTAAGCAAGCGACTTTTCATCGAAAAAGGTAACTTGAGGGGTTTTTTCAGAACATGACAAAAAAAATATCCCATTAGAAGAATGTAAATCAGTGTTCAAAACCGATTGAAGTTCAATTGGTGGTGGTGGTTGTGGTTTTGGGATGTGTTGTTATTAAATGGTTCCTGGTTCTGGTTTTTGAATTGGTTTTTGACAATTGTCTGAAACGGTTCTGTTTGGTTCTGATATTTTCAGTTTTTGTAATTTGTGATTCTGATCTTGAAATGGTTCTGGTTTTTTATTTTTTGCAAACGGTTCTGGTTTTGGGTTCTGTTTCAAAAAATTTCATCATATTGTTCTGGTGGTGGTTCCCAAAATTAGAGACCGTTTCAATTGGTCCCGGTTCTCCCGGTTCCATTCGGTCTTTCAATTTATTTTTTCAATTTTCAATCAATTAGAAAAAATTCAAAATTGATACGTAAGGTACTTTGGTTTTTCCATATTTTTGAATTCTGACCTGATTTGGAAATCCCTGTCCCCCCTTGGGGTGTTCAGATCCCATCTTGAAACGTAATTATTTGACAGCATGAAAATTTCTCCTTGCTGTAATTTTTTCAGATTTTTAAATGGTGGCCCACATCTTTATCTTTTATATTCATCATGAAAGTTGAACTTTAATTATGGAGGTTAAACTTTGAACTTTTCAAAATGTGATCATCAATTATTTTCAATTTCCTTTCAATTGTTAACAAAACTGTGCAAACAGATTCTTCTTGGACTTTACCAATCTCGAGATATGAACCTTCAAAGTTGAGTCGTTTCACAAAAAATCTTAATTGTATGAAAATTACGTGGGCTCCCGGCTCTCCCACCCTCCTAGAGGATTTTGATCGAAATGACAATGATTCCTCGATTGTACCATTTAGGGAAACCAGTAAATAAATTTTGAGAAAAATAGGAAGACCTAAGATCAAAACCTGCTCGAGTTGACATGGAACACACCAAAAGAAGGAAAAAAATACCAAACTACGAAAATTTGAATTGATTATTACATTCCGTCATCCTCCGCCAAATTGAAATACACTAAGTACATACTTCATATAAAGATTAAAGAAAGGTGCCTACTCAATTGCTTAAAAATTTTTTTAGAACCAATTGGAACCGATTCACAAATTGGTGGTGGTTGTTCTTGTATTGATTAGAAATTTATTGAAATGGTTCCTGTTGGTGGTGGTTTTTATCTCAAAATACTTATGCTTGTTCTGGTGGTTCTGTTAATTTACAAGCTTCAAAATTTCTTATGGTTCTCCCAATTGGAAATTTCTCTTTTTCCCTGCTGAATTTGTTCGTTTTGGTCTTTTTTGGGAATATTTCAACACCTCTTGGAACCGGTTCCAATTGGTCCTGGTTCCCATTTGAAAAATCGAAAATAAAGTGGTTCTGGTGGGTTTTGGTTCTGGCGGTTTTGAACACTGATGTAAATTAGTGCATTCAGCGTTATTTAAATTCTCAAAGATTTTGTACTCGATTTTGAATGATTTTTCCATAACTTACGATGACTTTGCAAAAACTGGGAAATTATTCAATACTTCGCATAATTTTCCAAAAGTAGAGCAACTTTTTTCCACAGCCTGAACGATTTTCCAAAAATTGAGGAATCTCCCAAACCTTGGACTTGGACAATTTTCAAAAAAATAAAGATTCTTTACAAGCAGGAAATTTTATGAAATTTCCACATGTATCATAAATTGTAAGGTTTCCTCAAAAAAATAATAATTTCTCAAGAAATTGGGCTGTAGGTGAGTTTATTCCCGACGAAATACCCATGTGAAAGAATAAGGCGAATACATAGATTCCCATTTTTTCGGGGTATGTACGAGTTGAATCCTACTTTTTCTCAAAAATTTCTTTCCATTCTGAATTTTTTTCAAATTTCAACTCCTATTTTCTTAAAATTATTTTCAACTCTTAATTTTTTTTTCACAATTATTTCCAACACCAGAATTTTTTAGCCTAAACTTTTCTCACATTTTTCCATGTTTAATTTAAATGTACTTTTCTGAATTTTTCCTCAAAATAGTTTCCAGTATCTATTGAAAATTTTCTTGAAAAAAGAACATTGCTACCAGGACACATTTGGGAATTTTATGAAAAAAATGTCCCGGGAGAGAAAAAAATTTGAAAAATCTGGTAAAAGTAGTGTGCCAAGGCACACCCGGCACATTCGGCAGTCACGCCTATGAGAACGATCTAAATTTTTCTCAGATTGAACTCTTATCAAGAACCTGATTAGTCAAGCATTTTTTCCAAATCAGATCACTTGCCCAATTATTTTCTTTTTTATAATTTTTGGAAATCGATAACAGAAATCGAATTGATAAAATCGATGATCAAAATCAAATTGATGATTGAAATCGAATTGATGATTCGATGATCGAAATCGAATCGATGATTGAGATTGAATTGATGAATCGATGATCGAAATTGAATTGATGATCAAAATCAAATTGATTCATGATAGAAATCTAATTAATTTGATCGATACCTAATAAAAACTAAACCGATAAGTCGATGATCGAAAATCGAAATCGAATTGATTGATCGATAAATGAAATTGAACTGATGGGCCTATAATCAAAATCGTACGGTTTGGTCGATAACAAAAATCGAATTTATAAATCAATTTAAAAATTGATAACCAAAATTCAAAGATTGATCAGATCAATTTTTAAAAATTCATCAAAATGAACCTAATGGATCACTCAATACCAAAAATCAAAATTTAATAGGTACCAATTCAACTTTTTTTAGCTAATAAATTGATAATTTGGATTCAGTTAATCAATATCTTCATATACCACCATCATGAACTAGACCTACTCACCTCATTAGACACAATGGACATTTTGCTCTTCATCGCAAACAAGAACAAACACTGGGTCATCAATAAGCAGAACGTAAGACTGATACAAATCGAACTAGAATTCGTATTGGCTCTTAAAAGGCTCAATAAAATAAAAGCCAATCCCAAAGCAGTAATGGCCATCGTGAATGCAATCCATGATGCCATATCTTCGATAAATGTGAACTCCGCCACATACTGCAAAAAAATAATTTGAAATTAACGTCGTGAAAAGTTACTTTCATTTCTTTAAAAAAATGATTACTTCTCCATCGATAGCGTCAACTAGCACAGCATAAGTGGATAACTGGTTGCAGGTGCAATTCACCATTACAGGCTGCTTGGAATGTTTCTGAGAAAATATATCCGGAATAACAGTCAAGCACCCAGATCTGGTCCATTCGCCATATCTATAAAAATTTCATGAAATACAAATTACCAATATTTGTCTCATTCAAATTCAAAATTCAAAAATTCATATTTATAAAATCTTACCCTCTGACATTGGTCCAACGTACACATTGAGGATTTGACAATGGGGTAATCATGTTGTGATTTAACCAAATTCGTAATCGAATTGGAACTGGTAAAGGAACCCAGCTGACTAAATTAGTTGTATTTACATCACCTCCTGTAGTTTCTCGTTTCCATTTGAAATCGTTACCTACATATGAAATAATTAGTCAGGTAAAACAAACAATTAAGTTAAGATTTAAAAATTTAGTATTTTATACTAATAAAATAACAATCCATCAGGTTGAAATAACCCACCTGAATGCTGATTAATCGCCACAATAATAGAGATTACTGGAGATCCAACAATTAAATCAACACCATATCGTTTGGATACAGTTTCATCGTATTTCAGAGGTATCAATGAGCCTATATTCTTATACTGAGCATATCCAACAACAGCATTATCTGATTTACTGAACGTCTCTTTCAAACTTATCTCGCCTAAAAAAGGGAAAAATAAACACTTGGACGAATATTGCAGGACAATACGATCATATTGCATTATATTCAGAAATATAATTGCATACAAACCTTGTTTAATCGTTTTAATACCCAATAATTCAATCGGAATCATAATTTGAGAATTTGTATCAAATTTTGACTTATTCATCAAATAATTATTATACTTAGGGAATACAACCGTTGGCCCTGTCGCACTCTTCAATCCCAAAACTTGAGAACCAGTTTTTAAGGAATTGACCTGCAAAAAAAACCACCGAATTTAAATACCAATTTATGCTCAAATACAAACAAATATTCAAAGTATACATACTTGAAGACTAGATTCCAAAATCGAAGATGTATCTGGCAGATTGACCTTCTCTTGCAATTTTCCTGGTACATCTAGAGATGTATCCATTTGAATACCATCACTTTCGAAGCCAAATAAGCTCTCAGATGTGACAATATCCAAGCCAAAAGCTAATAAAAATGAAATCCTCTTAGTATACAATTTTTTTTAAATCAATTCTAACCTCAAATTCATACCTATATTCGAAGTAACTATTTCAAAGGGATCGGTATAAGTGTCATGCTGATTGGTCACCAAAACCATCAAGTATTCCCACAACGTATGCAAAATAACGTCAGGTGTTTCATTAATCAAATTCTTAATTCCATCCCAATGGCTTCTTTCTTTGATATCGATGACTCGACTCACACCCAGAATGATATTCTGCATGTAATCTTTATCCTGACTGTGGGTGAGGTTCAGACCAAGTTGAGATTTTTCATAGTTCAACAACCTCTGGATAATTTGTTCGGCGATCAGAATATCAGCTCCGTAAAGCTGGTCTGTATTATTACACGCTTTATTGATGGAATCTGCTGTTTCAATGGCCACGAATGTATTCAACTGGAGTCCTTCGCTTTCCAGATCAACAAGCTGGATAAAAACACCACAGAAATCAGTTTTTAAATCTCAAACAGTGACTAAAAAAATTTTGAAACACAAAGGCTCTGGTGCAATATGGGGGTCATTTGGCCTCAAGTGGAACTTTGTAAAAATTCTTATGCCATTCGATTTGGAGTGGTAAAATACGATTTTAGAGCGCATGAGCGAATTTTCATCTCACCCCTGGGGGGCTGGGGGCCCAAAATACGCGATTTTCAAGCTAAAACCTTTTAAAAATTCTCTCTCCGCGAGTTTTCAACCGATTTTTTTTCAAACTTGGCACATAGATAGAGGTACTAGAGGGGAGTGCTCTGAAATTTTTTCAGATTTTTCCGACCACCTTAATGACCTTTAATTTGACTTTGAAAATTTCAAATCGCCCTGGGGAGCACAGCCTTGGTGCTGTCTCAAAAATTTTTTCGAATTAAAATTTCTAAATGTATTTTACACTCCTGAGAATTTTTTCAGATTTTTTCAAGTGGTGGAAATTGGTCAAACATTCAAAAAACGGGTGTAATTCATCATTTTTGTTGCTTAAAATCATTGTTTTCCATCAATTTTTCATTTTTTATAGTTTCCTACTAAAAATATTATAATTTACTCGCCGTGCCCCATTTCGACCCTTATTCATTAATTTCTTACAACTATGACGTTTTGAGCGAATTTAATGCTTACACCATTGCAGTAGTTCAATGTAGTCCCTGCGGTTAGTTCAGGCATACTGCACTTTTTGAACTCGAGTTGAAACGTGGTTTTTTAATTAGTGTGTGACCCATAAGGAAATTTTTAAGAAGTAAAGTCATTAAAAATTTCTCTTATGGGATGAGCGTGGGGGAGTTTCAGGAGAGGGTTAACCCCGATTCTCTCCCCCTCCCCCTTTTCTCAAAAGTTTGACCCACGAAAAAAAATTGAACGATTTTTGTTCTTCGATATCTAATGCATAATTTCATTATTATCGGGATTCATTTTGGAGCAAATTTTGTTCGTGGGTCCAACTTTTGTGAAAACGATGAAGGGGGAGAGGTCTACTTTGTCGGAAAAAGTTGGTGAAAATGGTCGTGATAGAGCTCATTGGAAAGGAAATTCAATTCTGAATACTTTTTATGATTACAAATTTTGTCATATCTTCGAAACTATTCGTTTAAAATGAAGAAAACGTGATTTTGAGGGTTTCCTCAAAAACTTATGTTTGGTTTCCAAATTTGGGAGGGAGGAGTTGCTCCAAAATGGACTTTAATGAGAAATGAAAATGTACATTAGGTGCTGAGGAACAACTTCTGTTTAAAAATTTTTTCACTACGACCCATAGATAAGACGATACGCGCGTTTGAATTTGAAATGTTGGGGAGGGGGTGGACCCTGGGGAAATGAGGAGGGGATAAAAAGGGCATACGGGCTTATTTTCTTTGTTTTAGTGTCCAGAACAAGAATCAATCATAAAATCAATTTTAACAGGAGTAGCGCGCGAATGTACGATTGAGACCTGACTATATACCAAAAAAATGCTCCAATCTCGTTTCAACTCAAGAATGTAGTAATTGAAAAGTTGAAAATGCTCTGAAAAAACTTTTAGTCACATGCTGCGCCAGGGAGTTGAGTTAATTTTTTCTTGAAAAACTCCCTACTTTAAGAAGCCTTGGATCGGTTTGAAAAAACTGAAAATGACAATTTTGTGTTGGTTTTGAAAAAAGGATCAGTTCCAGGTACATATTTCGTTGAGAAAATGAGAAATTGCGAATTCGAGTCGACTTTAGCGAAAATCTACAGTTTTTCGCCACCAAAAATCGACAATCAAGAAGGTATTTCACTTTCTATTTGGAAACCAATAACAAATTCGAATTCAGAAGGTTTGGATTCTGTTACAAACTGGTTTCAAATTCTAATGAAAACAATCGCAATTTTATTTCTTTTTTCTAAAAATCGGCCACTTTTCACGACACAAATTGTACGATTAAGCGAGTTCTACGCTTTTGATCGGAAAACTAATCGTAGATTAAAGTTCAAGAGGGTCGAATTATATGAAAATGACACCAAGCTTACCCCGACCCTTGTTTGTGGAAAAATCGGGGTTATCCCACTCCTAAAACTCCCCCACGCTCATCCCATAAGAGAAATTTTTAATGACTTTACTTCTTAAAAATTTCCTTATGGGTCACACACTAATTAAAAAACCACGTTTCAACTCGAGTTCAAAAAGTGCAGTATGCCTGAACTAACCGCAGGGACTACATTGAACTACTGCAATGGTGTAAGCATTAAATTCGCTCAAAACATCATAGTTGTAAGAAATTAATGAATAAGGGTCGAAATGGGGCACGGCGAGTAAATTATAATATTTTTAGTAGGAAACTATAAAAAATGAAAAATTGATGGAAAACAATGATTTTAAGCAACAAAAATGATGAATTACACCCGTTTTTTGAATGTTTGACCAATTTCCACCACTTGAAAAAATCTGAAAAAATTCTCAGGAGTGTAAAATACATTGGGAAATTTTAATTCGAAAAAATTTTTGAGACAGCACCAAGGCTGTGCTCCCCAGGGCGATTTGAAATTTTCAAAGTCAAATTAAAGGTCATTAAGGTGGTCGGAAAAATCTGAAAAAATTTCAGAGCACTCCCCTCTAGTACCTCTATCTATGTGCCAAGTTTGAAAAAAAATCGGTTGAAAACTCGCGGAGAGAGAATTTTTAAAAGGTTTTAGCTTGAAAATCGCGTATTTTGGGCCCCCAGCCCCCCAGGGGTGAGATGAAAATTCGCTCATGCGCTCTAAAATCATCTTTTACCACTCCAAATCGAATGGCATAAGAATTTTTACAAAGTTCCACTTGAGGCCAAATGACCCCCATATTGCACCAGAGCCTTTACCCTTTTTCTTAAAGAAGTAAATGAGTCTGAGGTGCAATTGAAAATATCCGGATTTTGCCATCCTTCTGATGTATTATCGCATATTCTGGATGCTTTACCTACGGATCCGCGAGGACATGATTCAACGGCTACTTTACCAAATTCAGTGCGTCTCCACCAAATTTCATCGGCGAAATTAAGAGGACACCCGTCGTACACGACTATTTTACAGAAAACAAGAAAATTAACCAATTGGTACCAGCAATGGCAACAATTATTGAACAAACGAGATTCCTAACCTGCACAACCGTCTAAAGTAACTTCAGCAAAACCATTGGGACACGCTTCGCATCTTCTTCCAACCACTCTGGGTCGACATTTACATTGACCTGTGTCGAAATCACACGATGAACCGAATGATCCTTCAGGATAACAATCGCAAGGTAAGCAGACATCAGAGCCGGTCGGTTTGTAGTGATTTTCCTGCAAAAAATTGAGCCATCAATCTTGTTCAGATTTTCTTCTGGGTTAAAATTGTGATAAAAATGGTTTACTTTGCAAAAACACTCTCCGGTGGTTTTATTGCAATTAGGATTATATCCGGAATCCATTGGGCAGTTGCAGGGACCACAGACTGGATATCCCCACCAACTAATTGGGCAACTTTGTTCAACTTCTATCTCACAATATTCACCTATGTAAAAAAAATGGTATCATAAATGGTGAGTATTTAAAAAAAAACTATCCCAAAAATATTTTTTCGTTTTTTTCACCTGTATATAGCTCGCTGGTACAAATACATCTATATCCACGAGGTGTATCCACATCTGCTATGCACTGAGCACCATTAGCGCAAGGGTTTGTCTCACAGACATGATTACAAACCGGACCTACATATCCTGCATGGCATTGACACGTATGTTTTTCCCATGTAGCCAAACAATCGCTATGTATAGGACATTTTCCAGGATTGCACGGGTTCGTTCCACCACATCCTTCGACTACTTTGAAAATTTCAGTTGGTCTTTGCAATGTTTGTGTTGATCCAATTCGAACATCCTGTGAAGATTTCAAAAATAATATTTCAGTATGGGAATAAAAATAACTTATGAACCAAACATTTATCAAATATTGACCTGGACACAGCCGCTGAAGGGTGCAAGCCTAATATTCTGTAATTTTTCTTCTTCCACCTTGCCTAAGGTAACTTTGCCAATATATAAACCTTGCACTTTGGCGTTCAGAATCCTGGTAACAGATCGTTTACCATAATCCATGGACAATCGGACACTTCCTCCGGTCAACCAAGTGATTTCGATACGATGCCATAGTCCATCATTTAGACGGCTGGTCGTCAACGCCGCAGACTGTCCATCGACAATATAAACCAAATAACCAGCTTGGAGCTATAAGGGAAAAAGAACATCTCATTAGAACCTGTCATATACAATAATAAAAAGAAATTAATTTTTAAGACTTACAGCAACTATAGCATATTCTCCTTGGCCCATTTGTATGCACATGATAAAAGCATCTTGCTGAAGGGTACGAATGGACAGACTACTAGACCATGGTAACTGAATAGGACGAAGTAACGGATTGAACGATAATGTACCATCTCCATTGAATCTCCAACTAGGCCCAACATCTAAATTGAAAGAAAAAATTATGAAATTGAAGAAACTTGAGTTGACAGTGGATTTTTCACTTTTTTTTTAGATATTTACTTTGGCTGCAATCTTTTCCACTGAATCCTTCGGTGCATTCGCATAAAAATGTTCCCCAAGATTCAGTGCAGGTGCCACCATTTTGACAAGGTTGACTAGAGCAATGAGAAAGTTTCTGCGGGCATCCGATTACTGTGCCATTATCGGCCACATAACTACAAAAAAAATGATAAATTAATTTAGAGGATGGAATCTTCACACAAAATTTGTGCAGATGTCAACTCAAACCAAGGGAAGTTTAAGGTAAAACTGTAATTTTAAGTATGGGACTTGATGAAAAAATTCTTGTTTAAAATAAAAATGATGAATTCAATTTCCTCATATTACATCTGGTGCCAAAATATATTTTAGAAATTTAAAGTATGGATTGGGAGGGGGGAGTAATCTAATAAACAATCCAAATGCAACAAAATACACTTTTTGCATACTTATTTTACTAAAGGGCCATAAAAAATTTGATTCAAGTATTTAGCCTCTTCCAAAATTAAAATTTTTCAACTTTTGGAAAAATATACAAAAAACTGTCATGGGAAGTAATTGCCAATAATGAAAAAATGGTAGATGGGTAAATTAAAATTGGCCTCGATCAAAAGTTCCATACTACTTTTGACGGATTACCTACCTATTAAAATCTAATAATTTATTATCGATGTGTACATCCGCAATGCAGCCCACGAAATCGCGATTTTTCACTTGGAACGAGGTTGAAGATGGGAGCATAGGTAATCCTCCGATTTGCAACGGTCCTGTCAAATCCAAAAATCGATGACATGTTTCCGTAGAACTAACACACCTATTGGGAAAAAAATCGGTGGTAAAATTTTCGTACATAATTCATAAGCTTTTTTTACACTTTACCTAGATTCTAGAACTTGAGAAGTAAGATTAGCACATGTGTATCCTATTTGATGCCCAAATTTGATGGTCAAAGTTGTATCACAATTGTCTAGAGATAATGTGGCTGTCTGAAATTGCAAAAAATGGATTAAAAATAGCAAAATACCAGTAACAACGGTTAAGGTACTTATCAAAATCTCAACTCACCCTGTTATGATAAGATACCACAACAGTATGCCAGTTACCATCATTTACTCCTCCGGGCAATGAAGCTAAAACTTTGGTCACATCTGAACCCAAAGAAAATGAAAATTCTACAGCTTGACCACCTTCAGCAATTTCCAAAGCAATAAAATCGTGTAATTCGTTATATCTGCCGTTGTACAACAACAATCCAGACTCTTCCAACGTTGCGAATCTGTAGAAATGAGCCAAATATTATTTTTCCTGTCTTGAGAAAATATATTTTTCGTTTTTACATCCGATTTTTTTACCTTAGGGATATATGCAATCGATTTCTTTGCTTCAACGATGGGAAAGTCAAAAATGAATTTTTGGGGAAACTGCGTCCTCGTAATTGGCAAATGCGATCGTAATTATCGTAGGTGTTGTTTGGAGTACAATCATCGCAAACAAATCCACCTTGAGTTAATGGTACACACGTTGAACCCGAATGACAAACCCCAGGTTGACACTTATCAGTCAGTAAATCGATTTCACATTTGTCTCCTGTAGAAATGGAAATAAAAAAATAATTGAAATTGATTTCAACGAAATAATTATTTCAAAATTGAGACAATCGCGAATTAATTTAAATTACCAGTATATTGAGATGAGCATAGACAAGTATATCCTCCTTCTTTACGTTTGCAAGTACCTCCATGTTGGCAAGGGTTTGAATAACATAAATTCACCTCGGTATCACAAAGATAATGCTCGTTACTCCCTACAAACAGATTTTATTTTAATATTCAAATAAATCTGCCAAATTTCTTCAAAGCGACCGAAATAACTGACCAGTATAACCAAATGGACATTGACAGACGAAAGTGGACACAGGATATATTGGTCTGAATAATACACTGTCGCTATGAATGAATTCGGAAGCATTTCCAAATTTCAAAATGGGCAAACACTGCTCAAAATTCAAACATGGTTCTCTCAGACAGAAATTATCATCGAATGGTAACACCTGAAAAAAAATTAATGAAATATATGAGCTCGTATCATCAAAAAAATATAGAATGTGAAGCCGCATACGAAAAGGGGGCATTGCCCAAAAAAACGAGTTTTGAGTTAGTGATTGATCCTTCTATAAAATTTCACAAATATCGCCAGTTCGATTACTCGACTTTAAAGTGTTGAAAAATGGCTTTTAAAAAACGCAAAAAAATCAAAAATGCTCAAAAAATTTTTTTTCTTTATTTTCGCATACAATATGATGTAGAATCCAGTAAAACCATCGCCTGATCGAATTTTCCCTTCGAAATACGAAAATAATGATTTTTGAGTTTACTAAAAAAAAGGGGAAAATTCCCAAACTGCTGTAAAGAGTCAAAGACATAGAACTAGAAAAAATTCCCGCCGGCCCTTCAAATTCAAAGAAAAAAAAACACGTTCAAAACTTGAAACGCGTTTTTTTTTGGGCAATGCCCCCTTTTCGTATGCGGCGTCACAGATATCATTTCAATCATTGAATTATATGTACTTGTAGAGTAGATAATTTGGCTAAAATCATCCTATTCAGATACACTCTTTCCTGGAGATACTGAGACGAATAAAAAAAACCATCTGGTTTACGTGCTGAAAAGCTGACATTCAGAATTCTTCCGCTAACGTCTGTATCATCCTGCAAAATTACAATAGGTTTCATTTTTAATCATTTTTCATAACTTCTATCTCCCATATTGCACAACAAACCTACCAAAATACTAAAAATGTATATATTCTCTTTCGGACACGGTATAATGGCTGCTAATCCTTCGATAAAATAAGACAGCAAAGGAGAAAGAAACACTTCTTTGGTCATATCATTCAATCGAACTGTAACAGAGCTATACAGCATTTCATCAGTCACCAATCTGACGAGAAGCTGCATTGTAGCTTTGACTTCATTAATACCATCTGAAAAACAAAAACCACATTCAATGAGCTAATTCCTTATTAAAAATGCATCATAAAAATTAATAATTTACCTGAGACAAATAATTCAATAAAAGCTGTTTTTTGGACATTGGTGTTCAATTGAGGAGACAACGTCAGCAGACCGTTTGATTCATTCAAATGTATGAGATTGGCATTATTACCGGATAATATACGATATCTGAGTTTATCAGAAACATCCGCGTCAAAAGCTGGAACCCTGCTGAACGGTCCGATAGGAAAATGGTCTTTAAAATTGTTAAAAATCACCTGAAATGAATTGAAAATTTATAATTGTATTTCTATTTCACAATATTTTCATTTTTTAATCGATCAAACCCCGCGTTTGACCAATTTACTTGAAAATCTTTCAGCTGAGGAGCATTATCGTTCACATCGGTGACCAGAATTTCAACATGAGCGTCATTTCGAAGCGGAGGAGACGCAGCTCGAACAACCAGATTGAATTTTTTCTTAGGAGATTCATAATCCAACTCGATTAACGTAAGAATTTCAGCCTTATCGGAGCCGGGTCTTCTTAGCAACGAGAACGAATTTACATCTTCTCCGCCTTAAAAGAAATCAACGTATTATTCATTCAACACTAGCAAAAAAAACCGTCTCAATTTCAAATAATTACCAATAAGGGAATATGTGACTTCGGCATTCTGCCCCTCGTCCGGATCCTTGGCATATAAAATACCAGCAATCGATCCAACTGGCGAATTTTCAGCAATATAAAAAGTCAATTTATCCGATTCAAACGCCGGTGGCGAATCGTTCACGTCTTCTATACGAATCGTAACCAGAACCTATAAAAAAGTCATAAAATTTTTAACGATCCCGCCTCTATCGTTTCTGCAACACCTCTGTCTCCGCGCTTACCGAACTAGACATAGGTGGTGTTCCTCTATCGATAGCCATCGCGTGTATCTCGTACGTTGCGATACTTTCACGATCTAATGGAGTTGATGTGCGAATAACACCTGAAGTCGGATCGATAACGAAAGCACCCACGTCTTCTTTCAAGGCGTACCGAATTCGGCTATTTAATCCGGTATCAACGTCGTTGGCGGCGACCTGAAGAACGCTAGTGCCTACTAATGAATCTTCCGATACTGATCCAGTATAACTAGATTTCAAAAAGGTGGGTGCGTTGTCGTTGATATCTGATACTGAGATTTCTATGTCTGTTGTATCGGATAGTTGAGGAACTCCACCATCTTTGGCGGTCACTGTGAGTAAATAGCCGCTTTGTACTTCTCTGTCCAGTGGCTTAGATGTGATTATTGCTCCGGTTTGGGGATTTATTGTGAATTCTGGAGCGTCGCCCATTCCACTGGCCAATGAATAGGTTATCTGTGTGAATTTAAAAAAAAAAGATGATTCTGTTTGTCTAAATGCATAAAAAGAATATAAATGAGGTGTGATCGACATACTTGAGCATTTTGACCAACATCATTATCACTGGCAGCCACAACCAAAACAGTTGTTCCCACAGGTACATCTTCGAAGATACTTGCTGTATAAGGAGCATTATCGAAAACTGGAGGGAAATTATTCGCATCTGATACGTTCACATAAACAGTAGCTGTATCAAATCTTCCACCAGAATCCAAAGCTCGAATCTATTTGTAGATACATCTCAAATGAGGGTTTTTTTTTGACAAAATGCCCTTGAAAACAATTAATTTGCATATTTTTTAAATACAAACCATCAACACGAATCTTTTTTCTTGTTTATAATCCAATGGCTGTGTCACAGTAATCAGCCCTTTACCATTATGAGTAGTTATGGCAAATCGACCACGTGTATTACCATTAGCGATTTCATAGTGTAATCTAAATAAACAAATTGATTTCAATCTCAATGTGAAATTACTCCATTATGGTGAAATATTTCTCAATTATACCTAGGACTCTCATCCGGATCAGTAGCCACAACATTGGCTACAGGAGTACCCGGTGGATCAGATTCAGACACAACTGCATCATAATTTTTCGGATTAAATACAGGATCATTGTCGTTGACATCTTGGATATTGATAACTACGCTGGCTGTGGCGGATTTTGGTGGATTTCCATTATCACGAGCAATTATCTATGAAATAAGGTAATGAAAATAATAATTGGTCCAAAAATGTGGTAAAAAGGGTACCAATGTTTCGACTCACCTGAAATTGATATTTACTATTCCCTTCACGATCTAAAGGTTTTGTAGTATGAATCCATCCAGAATGTTCATTAATAGCAATAGATAAATCAGTGGCAGGAGAGCCTTGCACATCTCGTTCAGCGATAGAATATTTTAATTCGGCATTTTCTCCTTCATCTGCGTCATATGCTTGGACCTGGTTTTGAAAAATTCAGATATAAATTCCACTTCATTATTGGACAATATTTTGAAAATTGTTTTTGAATACTTACTCTAACGATACTGTAATCCACAGGCACATTTTCCAAAACAGATTCTTGAAACAACGATGCGTAAAATCTTGGTGCATTATCGTTCACATCTTTCACATTGACTAGCAACTGAGTAGTATTTGATCGACTAGGAGTACCTCCATCTAATGAGAAAATATTTCCATGAATTAGACACAATTTTTAAAAATGATTTCCAGAAATATGTTTACCAACCTTGAGCTCTAACAACTAATCGATAATTTTTCATCGTTTCGTAATCTAGTGGCTTAGCCAAAGATATATCACCATTTTGACTATCGATAGAAAATTGGCCTTGGGTATTTCCTCCAATAATTGCATATCTTATGGCTGCATTTTGCCCTAGATCAGCATCTGTGGCCCTGTCATCAAATAATTCACCCATTACAACTCATTCTCAGATAGGAAAAATGTCCACCAATTTATAAAATGATCAGATTCAAAAAATCAATCCCTTACTTGATGGTAGCAATTTTAGGATTCTGATTCGGATTTGTATCTTCAGCCACAAAAACCGTATAAGTTCGTTCGGCAAATTGAGGATAGTTATCATTCTCATCCAGAACCTTAACCACAATAGTTCCAGTAGCTGATTTCCGATCAGTAGCTGGCACTGCTCTATCTGCAGCAGTAATAATTATCGTATAAACTTCGACCGTTTCTCGATCCAATACCATTCTAGTGGTCAGAACTCCGGTCATCGAATCCAGATTGAAAGTCTCAGTGGAAGTGTTACCGATACCACCGCCATCGATGCTTTGTATTTCATATTCGATCTGTTCAAAAAATTATTACGAATTAGTCGACTTCTATAGGAATGTACTTCAATTTACAATAATTTTTTTAGTTCGTACTTCTCCATTACGTCCTATATCTTTATCAGTAGCTCTGACTGTGGTAACAATTGAACCAACTGGAACTGATTCCCTGATACTGGCTTCATATTCACCATTGGCTACTTCAAATATAGGAGCATGATCGTTCACATCCAGTACATTAATTTGTAACGTAGTTGTGGCAGAATATGGTCGATTAGATAAATCTACAGCTTGAATACGAAAATAATGTACATCCAGTTGTTCTCTACAAATGAGAAAAAAATTATTGGAATTATATATAATTTTGAAAAATCATTTTCCCAAATTTTTTACCTATCTAAAGACACAGAAGTGGTCACCACTCCGGACTCCGAATTTATATTAAACATAGCATGTGATCTGCCATCCAACAATGGTATCATCTGATAAGAGATTTCTCCTCCTTCAGCACTTTTCGCATGAACGGTACACACATTAGTTCCGGCTGGTTGCTCTTCCAGTACTGGGGCTACATAAAGAGGTTTCTCAAATTGAGGTATTTTAGTATCGGTGCTACCACCATTTTGTAAATCGCGCCGAACACGTCCAATTTCATTTTTCTCTTTACGATGCCAAAATACAACCTGGAACAATGAACAGTTTAAGTGAATTTATAAAATACCAATGCGAATAATTGATCTATTATTATAATTCTATAAATAATAGCTTATATGAAATATTCTAACGATCTAATTGCTCAATTATCTTTTGATATGGTCGAATTATGTTACACACGTACTACTGCCTTTTATTGTAGAAAATATTACTCGGTTGTCTTGTCTACTTAACCGAAAGTAAATCAGCATTCATGTTTAATTACCTTGACGTAGTGTGTAGCTGGATACATAATATTGGTGTCTGTGCTTTCATCACATTCGTATGAAAATACAATGTTCACTTTCCACGGAGGATCGAGAGGTGTACAAAAATCGTAAGCTGCGACTAGATCACCTTCACTGGTTTCTATCGATAGTCTAGGGTCCATTACGTCCATGTAACGTATTTTACACTCGGATGTGATAGCTCGAGGTATAACGTAGTCTTTTAAGCTCATAACGAGTTGACTTTTTCGAAAACACGTTTCCCATAAGGGATCGAAAGCCGGTACACTGTGAAAAATTGAGGAATTAATTACCATCAAACGTTGAAATTGAAATAATTAATGTAGAATATTTCACCTTGTTCCTGGCAGTGCAAATGATACTAAACTTTCGCTATACATTAATTTCAATTCTGATATCTTGGAACTGAAATAATCACTGGATATTTCTGTGAATTAAACAATTCCCATTAGTTTACTTCAATGAGATATGATTGTAGATGAAAATTAAGAAATTAGGTACCTTTAGGTTTACCTCGACTTTCACAACCATGAATATAAATTTTCAAAGGTATAGAAACATATTCGTAAATATCGTTACAAGTAGAATCGATGTACATAGTGAACACATTCGGGTATTCGACTCCATCACATTCTAACCTCCTTTTCAGTGTCACTGATCCGGTGGATGAATTGACTTGTGCAAGTTTCTCGACGAATGATGCACTTTTATCGACATTCATGTAATACTTCCTCGTCGGCTCCTTGTAATTTAACAACATTCCGTCGAAAATCTGAGTTCCCGGATTAGTGTCATGATTTACTATTACCAAGTACCCAATGGAACTGGGCACAATGGAGATGGCCAGCAACAGGAAATGAAACCACATCGCAATGTTCAGATTTGGGATGGATTTAGGGGTTTATATTGGCAAATTGATCGACATAATTTTCAATATATTATGTTTTATCACAGCATTTTGAATATTTCGACACTGATAAGAACACTGGAAAAAGTATCACACCAAGATGCATAATTAATCACTCATGTAACTTTTGTGTTTTAAAAATTGAACTGATTATGTTACGAATCACAACCATTTTACAGATTTTAAAAAATGACTAGATTTTATACACAACACAATTACAAAATAAAATATAAAAATATAAAAGAATATTTCACGTGAATTTTTCACAACGGCGTCTCTCTCAATATTCTGCAGGTATCACCACAACAAAACACTGTTTACATCGTTATGCGCATGCGCCATGACTCAGGTGCGCTAAAACAGTGTAGCCACATAACCGACGCGACTGATTTATTAATAAATTAGGCGGTTTTTTGGGGATATTTAAATTAAATATGATGAAATCGTTAAGATGTCTAGTACTTCCATTAAATGAAGTAATTTTGCATCATTCATTTCCGTTCCCCGATTCACAAGCGTTTTCTTGGCCAAGCACGAAGAATTAGTCATTTTGGAGCAAGCTACATACATGCCAAGAATGCGGTGTTCGCTGGTTCGCTGATCGTTCTCATAATTATAATGTAGACTGGAAAGTGGAATCGCTACCTCAACCTGTGTTGATTGACACCATCATCATTGAAGAAAAAAACCGTAAAATATTTTATTAAATGTAAAAAATGCGGTTAAATATTTTCATTCTGTTGGAAAAAGACCGAGAACACAACAATTGTTAAACTGCCAAATAAAAAACGTTTACCAAAAACGTAGCAACGATTTATATTTCAAGATATTGATTACCTATTTCGACCAGCCCAGCCGTGGTCACTTCTCCCGTTGGTTAAATGACCTCATATTACAATTAAGAATCTCGCCGCGGGCTATAAAGGTGTTAGAGCTACAGGAAATTACTACTAAATCCGACGCCGAAAGAATTTATTTAAATGTATCACGAAATATTCCACTATTATTCGGTTTGGAGAAAGAAAAAAAAACGAGTTTTAAACGATGTGTGAAAAAAGATGTCTAATCGAGTCTGATATAGATATACTTACGTAGGTAGGCTAGGTACGTATTCTTTGGCTCGAGTTGGGAACCTTTAGCTAATCGGCGAGTTGTATTTTGAATAGTCAACAGGGGTGCCGAGATCCCCCTAAGCTTTTGAGGACTTACCCCCAATTTTTCTCACACAGCCCCCTAATTTTCACACCCCTCCTCATTTTTTCGCGACTCTCAATAACTATCAAAAATCCGTCGTTCTACCTCGTTTTGGTCCTGTCCCTGCTCCCTGGTCCCTAAATCATGATAAGTAACTCAATTTTTTTAAACCATCAATGACGTTCCGAAGGCATTTCTTCGAGAGGGGGAGGTAGGGAGTAAAATCTGTGAAAATTCCTATTCAGATTTTCAATTTTCCCAATTGTAAGATACCTACATCAATATTAGGTACGTATACCTGCGAGATAAATTTTGCCCGAGCGAAGCGAGAGAAAATTTTGGAAAATCTCGAATTCAAAGTGCCAAAGTTTTTGAAAAATTTCGATTTGGGAGTAATTTTAGCAATGGATTGACAAATTTGAGATTTTGGGAGTAATTTCAAAGTTATAATGTGATTTCGGAAAGGAGGCGTTCCCCCCCCAAATCTTTTTGAGGACTTAGTCCTCAAGAATTTAGGTTTCTCGACACCCCTGATAGCCAATGAATGAGCAGTATTTGTTGGGACTAGATACAATATTTTTTAAATTTTTTTTTAAGAGGATATTGAAAGAAAGATAAATACTTATAATTTTGAAATATTCAAACTTTCTAGTTTTGAAATTATGAAAATTTAGTAATAATCTCACTGAGAAAAATGTGTGGTAAAATTGACTACAAATTGTGGAAAAACTTATCCAGTCCGAGTTTATGATGCTTTTTACCACAGTTGTGGTACTTTTTTTGCCACAGCTGTGGTAAAAAGTACCACAGTTGTGATTAAAACTTTAAAAAGTACCACAGTTGTGGCAAAACAGTACCACAGTTGTGGTGAAAAGCATCATAAACTCGGACTGGATAAGTTTTTCCACAATTTGTGGTCAATATCGCCACACTTTTTTTTCTCAGTGCTAACTGATTTTCAGCAAAAAAGTGATAATGATGAACGACATACAGAGGCGGTTCGAAAACAATTTTTTTTTGGGGGGGGGTGAGGTTTAAAAATGCCGACTAAAAATTCAAAAATATTATTTTTTTGCAATGATTACAACAAAAACAATGTGAAGTAACATCATGGAAAGGAAAAAACACTATTTTTAGAGATCAACGTAACAAAAACTTGAAAAGTAACATCATGCTTAAATAGGTATGATCAACTGATCATACCTGATTAGGTCAATTTCCAGTCTTTCTCACACCTGAAAATTATTCTCTGAGTTTTCAAATAATATTTTCATTGTTAAAAGCCATGCCTACTCAGACCTACTCATGAACTCGGTTTGAACATTTTTTCTCTCGCTAATTTCATTGTCTATATTCGATAAAACATAATATGAAATTGTTCATGAGTGAAGCGAGGAGGAAAATTTCAATAAGTTTTGATGTAGGTACTGATTTAAAAAAATTATGGTTTCAATATGATTGTGAATATGAGAGAAAAGAATTTAGCCGGAGCGAAGCGAGGGCGAAAATTTTTGAAGACCTTAAATTTAAAGTACCTCCCTACAATAAAACAATATTTTAAATTAATAAACTTGAATAAAAAATTGGCCACTTTTTCTTTAAAAGGAGAAATGTGATTTGGCCTCGCTATGCTCGGCTAAAGTTTTTGAAAAATTTTAATTTGAAAGGCGAGTAAATCCATTAAAAATTACTAAAAGACCATAATTAAGTGCGGTTAGTTCCATTTGTAATAAATTTATTTACCTTCATTTTTACTTCAATCAGAAAACAAAATTGAGTTATTTTTTATTACTTCTGCTACCTACTAAATTTTCAACATTTTTTTGAATTTGCCCAAATTTCCGAGATTTTGCCGAATTACCTGAAATGTTCGAAATTTTGATTTGCCGATTAAAAATTGGCTGGGGGGGAAATTACCCTCCCCCCATTCACCCCTATCACGCCGCCCCAGACGACGTACCACATATGACAAGCAGTCGAATAAATAACATAGGTAACAAATAGTAAAAAATTAGCGAAATAGCAAAAGCAAAAACCCTGTTGCGAGTTGCGACCAGCGAGTAGCTGGTGGCTTGTTTAATTTGGGTTAACGCCTTAACAGTTGAGTTTTTTTTTTGTTAAAATGAAGGTTAGGGTTATTTCAGTTTCTTAAATTTGAAAATAAAGGTTACATTACAGCCTTTCTTTTGAATCTATAAAATTTTGAAAAAATTGGACTTAGGGCTAATAATTTATCTAATTTTAATTTTATACCGAGTGTTGATAAGCACTTTGAAAATACATCACTATCACTATTGTGTAACCTATACAATTACGTATGCAGACTTTCTTCACGTAACGTAATGTATAATCTATGAATTCCTTCAACAAAAAAATTAATTACCTGAACCGAAAAAAACTCATATTTTTCAAGTTTAATTTTAGACCATGGTTTCAGGAGGGATTGTTTTTGGATAAATAATTCAAGAAAGGGGGTGAGTTCGGAACAGATGATTTTAGGGAAAATTTTCTCAATCAATTTCATTTTAAAAAAAACCTTCAATTCCACACAAACACTTGAAGATATCAAAACAGCGTGTATTCTAAGATTTATTGGGCTGCCCTATTCTCTCTTTCCGAATCGGTGAAAAATCACTGGTGAACAGTCATTCAAAGAATTTCACAGATTTTTCAGTAAATTTCATAAATATCACCGAGTTTTCAGTGAATTTTCATTTTTCACTGATTTCCGGTGATTTTCTTTCACTGATTTGCTTTCAGTGAAAAAATTTCACTGTTTTTTCACTGATCTATTACTGTGCTGCAATTCTGACTGTTTTTCAGTGATTTTTGACAAATTTCACTGATTCAGAAATAACAGAGTAATTGGAAAATTGACGTTTTTTATAATTTTTTTTCTGCCCGGCTACCCTCACCCCTCCCCCCCCCTTCTAGGGACAAAAATATGCAGTCCAATTTCAACTTCTTGTTCGATATGAAAATCTTCAGCAATATGAGTATTAAGCACTTGAAAATGATGAGGGTAAGAATCAGGGACTAAGCTTTGGCAAAAATCTCGGGGTAAAAATGAAAAATTTAAAAAAAAAGAAATTTTCTGACTCATATTAAATGAAAATTTTCCGACCAGCCGTATTGAAAATGAAAAACAAAAATTCGTACTTTTTCGAGCTACTTTTTTGAATTCTAAAAAAACTAATTACTCATTGGCCATCTCCGTTCTAAAAAAAAATCAAACAATTTTTGAAAATTCCATTCGAGATTACCATCAAGTCTCCTGATAAAGAAGGATAAATTTTTTTCTGTTTCAAAATATTCAATTACTTATTTGGGATGGAAAGGCATCATTTTGAGAATTATTTGTGTGGTGAAAATTTTTGAAGAAAAAGGCATCCAGAATCTGAAATTTCTTCATTAAATTCGTGTTATGTTTTGACTTTCAAAAAAATCGATATTCCATAATAACCTCCTCTCTGTTCAAAAAAATCAAAATATTTTTCGAAAATTCTATTTAAGATTATCACAAAGTTCCCTGATAAATGAGAAAGACAAATTTTTTACCCTTCAGTTGTGTGGGCTAAAAAGAAAAAAAGTTCATTGTACCATCATTTTGAAAAAAGTTACCGAGCCCGAGCGAAGCGAGAGCTAAATTTTTTTAGGAAAGAGACATCCAAACGCTGAATTTTTTTCATTTATTTAATCAATATTTTAGTACTGAAAAAGAGGGTGTTTCAAAACTTTTTTTGGAACTGCCCAAATTTTTTTGAAGCTGCTGAATAGATTTTTGAAGCTACCCAAACAAAGCATAAAAACCCCTTAGAATACACCCTGTATCAAAATATTTCCCTCGCCAATGAACCAACGCAGGAGTAATAACACATCAATATAATATTTAAAATTAAATAATTAACAAAAACAATAACGAAGTTAATGAATGAAAAAAGAAAACGAAAGAAAATCGTAGGTAATTAAAAGTACAAACATATATAAGTGATTATCACGCAGACTTATTTGAGATTTCAATAAAAATACCACATTGTAAATAATACACGAATAACAATAAACACAAAAAGAAGACTAATGAAAGAAAGAAAACAACAACAACAATAGTAACGGATATCACGAACGTATTTCTACCTTTCAGTAATAAAACTATGGTCACTTAGGGTCTATAAAAACGAAGTATATAAATAGAAATTATGATTATAATGCAACACGGTAGGTATAAATGCACTCAGCTCTCAACTTGAAAATTTTGGAGCACCTCACATCAGACTAGTTTTACCAGTCATACAGCATCTTTGTTCCAACACTTTTCTGAGCTGTTTCAACGTATTGAGACAAACTGTAACGCAGCAAGATGACTTATCGGATTCGTTTCTGGAACAATTTCTGGCACATGGTTTCTTCTTGATCAGCGTTGTATCAGCAGTTGTCTTATTCGAACAGGTTTGCAGGACTTCCCTCAAATTTTCCGATAATTCGTTGCATAGATTTTGATCGTCGTTGGATTTCTCAATGTTCTCTAGATCTTGAGCAGTACGAGAGAGAAAAGCTAGATCGTCGATGTTGACGTATTCGTTCGGTGTGTCGGATTTTTCGACCTCGTCGAGGTAACTCGGTTCGAGACTGTTGTTTTCCTCGTTCCATAAAAGAGTGTCGAAGTCAGGCATGAAGAATTCATTACCGATCGGGTCATTTTGTTGAGATACGTTGGTTTGGACCAAGGTATCGATCCAATCGCTAGGCACGCCGAGCTCATTACTTAACGATTCTTCTTCGCCAATACGAGTGAAACCGAGATCACTGAGAACATCTATGGTGTCGGTTAAACTTTTCGAACATTCGGTTGTATCGGTGTTCTCCAAATTACTGACTGCTGATTGTACGGTGAAGGGATCTTGAGCCACGGCAACATTCTCCAAGAACTGGGTACTTTGAATCGATTCCGAAGCTATGTTCAGGATCGGTTCGCTGTTATCTTCGTAGACGCCTTCGAAACCGCTGTTGATGATTTCCGGTACAGCGTAGGAAGAATCTTCGATATGATTTTTCAGACTATTGATGACTTCGCCATTATCCAAGACGCACATGCGGAATATACCGTCCGGACCTTTGCCAATATTTTGACATTGAACTTTGAACGGTTCGTTGCCAGCTTGGATTTCGACATTGGTGTTGTTCAAGGTGTTGGTGAGACTGTGATCGACGTCGAGGCCGTCGCATGAGACGGATTTCTGAGTCAGAGCTTGGACAACGCTGCCGGAAAGATAGGCGTCTACCTCGATCTCGGTGGAGGAGTCGTTTTCCATGGCTACTGCTCGCATGTTTTCTTCTGTCAGGGGGATTACTACGTATCCTGTGGGAAATAGATTGTAAATTGAGTAAATTTGAAAAAAGCAACCATTTACTCGAGACGTTCAGCTAGGCCCTTACCTTGTAATTTTTCATCATCTGTTATTGATTCTATGGGTATCATTTCTTCGGTGGTGGGTTGAGATGGTACTGCGAGTTCGATTTGGTTTTCATCTTTGGTATTTGGTAAGAAATCTTTGAAATCTTCGCTGTCTGATTCGAAATCCATTGGCGTGTTGTCGTCATCGTCGGTTAGTGGATCGTCTTCCATGTTCTGCGTTAAAAATAGTAGGATTTTTTAAATTTTGGAACGATTTTAATTCTGTGAGTAAGCCGTAATCGTCGTGCGAGTTTTTATCTCCATATGAAGTTGAAAAATGTTTTAAAATAGTGCTGATTATGCTGAGGACACCGAAAAATTAAATTTTTGACTGTTATCAATCCATGGGGGTTTTTTAAAGATGAAAGATTTTTACCCTTCCTCTCACCAATTTTATTAAGGTCATCGACTAGATACATATCTCTCTCTATTGAAATTTTCTTGAAAAAATTGACTTCCAGTATTCGATCTGATGGGGGGGGGGGATTTTGAAATTACTGAAATTTAGCTTAGGTACGGGCACAAGAAAAATTTGAAATTTCAGCCCGAAGAGAGGTGCAGAGAAAGATTGAAAGTTTAACCTGAAAGGAGATACAGGAGAAATTTAAAATGATCCGAAATTTAGATTGGAGAAGGGAACAGAAAAGAATTTGGAATTTAGCCTGAAGGGAGGTACAGGAGAAATTTTCAAAGTAACCAAAATTCAGGTTGGAAGATCTGTGAATGATGAATTTGAAATTACTAAATTTTAGTCTGGAGGGAGGTATCCAAAAAAAAAATTGAAAATTCGGTAAATTTTAATTTATTGAGATTTAGGGTGGAGGAAATTTGGAATTGATGAAATTCAGCCTGCAGAAATATGCTGAAGAAATTTGAAATTTAGATTGAAGAATGGAATTTAAAAAATTGAAAATTTAGCCTGAAGGGAATTTGAAATTACTAAATTTCAGTCTGGAGGGAGGTATCTGAAAAAAAATTGAAAATTCGGTCAATTTTAAATTATTGAGATTCAGGGCGGAGAGAGGGCCAGAAGAAATTTGGAATTGATGAAATTCAGCCTGGAGAAAGATGCTGATGAAATTTGAAATTTTGATTGCGGAATGAAATTTTAAAAAATTGGAAATTTTGTCTGAAGGGAATTTGAAATTACTAAATTTTAGTCTGGAGGGAGGTATCTGAAAAAAATTGAAAATTCGGTAAATTTTTATTTATTGTAATTCAGGGTGGAGAGAGGGCTAGAAGAAATTTGGAATTAATGAAATTCAGCCTGGAGAAAGACGCTGAAGAAATCTAAGATTTAGATTGAGTAATGGAATAATTGAAAAAAAATTGAAAATTTAGCCTGAAGGGAGATACAGAAGAAATTTTCAAAATTACTAAAATTCAGATTGGAAGATCTGTGTATAATAAATTTAAAATTACTTATTAAATTTTAGCCTGGAGGGAGATCTGTAGAGGAAAAAATTGAAAATTCGGTCTGGAAGGAAGCACAGGAGAATTTCTAAATGATTGAAATTCATACTGAAGGGAGAAACGAGAAAAATTTTAAATTAATGAATTTCAGCCTGTAGGAAGATGTTGGAGTAATTTGGAAAGACTATACAATTCAGACTGTAGGGGGAAACAGGAGAAATCTGAAATTCAAAATTCTGAGTAGAAGAGAGAATAGGATACATTTTGAAATTACTTAATTTCAGGTGGGGGGGGGGGGGTGTCAAACGACATTTAAAATAGGTACCAAAATTTAGCCTGAAGTATGGGGAAGCGTTGGAAAAATCTCAAACCAGAATTGAAGGAGAGGGGGTACTTGGGAAATCTGAAATTACTAAAATCCCGAATGAAAGTTGGTACAGGAGAAATACAAAATTGTCAAAATACAGTTTCACATCCGAACAATACCGGAACGGTTGATCAATTTTCGAAAATTCTTTCATTTATGATGACATTCATTGTCTAAAGGAAAAAGGAGTAAATTTCTCCAGAAAAATGAGAATTTGATGTTTTTCGAAAATTCTTTCATCTATGATGACATTCATTGTCTAAAGGATAAAGGAGTAAATTTCTCCTGAAAGATGAGAATTTGATGTTATCTTTTTCCATTAGTTCTTTTTTTCTCTCAATTTACATAAAATTTGAAATCAAAACTAAAGGTGAAGTGGGTGAAAATTGTTTATGAAAATTCTAAAAAATAAGCTTAAGTAATTTCGTTGCAGTATTTACTGCAAAATAGGCCAATCTAGCTTTAGAACAAAACTCGACAAAACCGCAATTTCAAAACTTATACTCTTCATCCCAAAGGTGCTCGAACATCAAGGGCCTGTTATTTTCCACTCAAATGGAGATCTACAACTTCACAATAACACGTGTTTCAAGACTCTGGCGACAATTTATTCTTACCTGATGAGTTTTCGAATGATTAGAAAGACTGTGCTTGGTAGGAAATGACTTTTTACACTCGTTTTGAGAACACGTGAAAGGTTTCTCTCCGGTATGCGTTCTTTTATGCGTTTTCAAATGATGGCTAGCTGTAAATGCTTTACCACATCCTTCTTCTACACATCTGTAAAAATCCAACGCATATTATTAGAAAATCCGCTTCAAAGGTACATTTCGATTATTCCGCCACGAAATTAAAATTACTTATAAGGTCTTTCTTGGGTATGAGTCCTGACATGTTTTTTAAGATCGCTCAAAGTCGTAAAATATTTTCCACATCCAGTATGTCCACAGTTGAAGGTATTTCCGCTGTGTAATCTCTGATGAGCTCGTAATCTACATACATGATCAACCATCCAAGAATTATTTTTCAATTTCGAACAATCGTCTCAGTTCAATGACGAGTTGATTTATTACTCACCTGTATAAAGTACTAAATGCTTTTTCGCAACCATCGTGAGTACATTCGAAAGGCTTCACTTTCGTATGAACTCTGATATGAATTTTCAAACTGTACGAGGTCAAGAATGCTTTACCACATTGAGGCTCCGAGCATTTAAAACGATATTCGCCTGCAAAAAAGAAGCAAAAATTGAGAGATTATTGGATTAGAATAGAATATTGATTAAGGCTGATATCGTGTCTCGAACGGATTAATACTTTATCGTTTGACATTTTGATTATAAAGTATTTTACAAATGATAACGTACTTCACTTTATAATATTACGTGTAATTCCATTTTCGTCAAAATAAATATTTATTTTGGTATATGTCTAATTGTCTAGCGCTGAGCACCTTTATTTTACACGCATTGTCTAAATTTAATTAAAATGTAGGTTTTTAAAAAACCTATTCAGGTGAAAGGAGTATAGAAATGATGCAATATTGTACATATGGTTTTTAATTACATGAGATATGAAAATATAGGCTGCATTAGGAAGTTAGTACAAAAAAATATGGTCTATTTTGCTATTCTGAATTAGAAAATGGAGATGATTTGGAGATTGAAGATGACCAGCTCCCAATTATTTTTGCCAAAAGTGAAATTTCGACGATCTAAGTCCCAAGTCTAAATTTATTTTATTCTGAGTTCAATTTTTTCATTTCTAAATTTTTTCAGAATTTTATCCAGTTTCAAAAATTGTCCAGCGGTTGAATTTTTTTTCAATTTTAAATTTTTTCATCATTTTTCCAATCTTGATTTTTTCAAATTTCTTCTGATTTGCAATTTTTTTCAATTGTAAAATTTTTTTCAAGTTTCCAATAATTGTAAGATTTTTTCCAATAATTTTGAAAATTTCCCGCAAATTTTTTCCAATAATTTAATTTTTTTCAACTTCGAATTTAAAAAATTTTCAAGTTCGTTTTTTAAAATTTCGTCCAACTCAATAATCGGAAAACATTATTAAAAATGTAAAAAGAAAAAAAGAGAGAAATTGGAAAAATTTTGAGAAAATTTTTTAAAAGAAATTTTACAGTTTGAAGTGAAAATGGAAAAAAATTATGAGTTGAAAAATTTGGACTCAGGTCGTCGAAATTTCTTTTCTGGCAAAAAAAAACTAAAAGCTGGTGAATTGAAAATTCATTTTTGAACGAAAAAAATATAAAATGTACATCTAAAGGTTTTGAGTTCTGTACACTTCCAAGTACATTTATTTCCTTCCATGAAACCTCAGCAAAAATTTTTTCTACTTCAAAAACAAATCTACTCCACATCGCGTTTTCAAAAAAATATGTTATCACACAATAAAAAACGTAAAATCAAGAATGATCCACCTTAGAAAAACAAAATATCCCATAATAACATAGCACCCCGCAAGCAGACCACATATCGAGAACACATTCGAAATTCTCAGTATCTTTCCTAGATAGGAATTCGTAGACCTCGTTCGATCCGAAATAAAAACCACCACAACGAAAGATACAAACAATTGCAATATTTGACAGGCGATGATTAAAAAAAATAGAAAAACAACGACGACGATACACAGAAAAAAAAATGGATCACACATAAAGCATTGATAAAGCGATTTACCATGTTAGTTAAAGCCGACGTTATAATTCTTCTTACGACGAGTAGAAGCTGTAAAAAGAAACACGAAAATTAAAAAAAATGTAAAAAAAAGAGAAAATATTCACAAGTTATACAAAGCATATGAATAGCACTTCGATACACTTTAGAGAATAACCCTTTATAATAATTTATGGGCGATTAATTTATATAGAAATCCATCATGCACCAGGGTCACAGGACTCGTTACCTTTATGTGTTTTCATATGGGTCCTCAAGTTACCAACGGTGCTGTAGGTTCTGCTGCATCCGTCGTATTGACAATTATATCTTTTGATTTCACGTTTGTTGGTGGTTGGATCTGTTGTTTCGATGGTGATGATCGCGTGAGACGGATTTTTCGGAAGGGATCCATTTTTACCGGGTCTAAAATGCATTTTGATCTCGTCCGGGGTGATGGTATGGTGTATGTATCTAGAAAATCGAGTATTTATGTTATCTTATCTTACACAGGTGTATTGTTATCGATATACAATGATGTTTTGTTATACCGACCCAGCGCTTTCATCGTGTTCGTCGATCTGGGCCACATAAGTAGTACGTTCTGGAGTATTTTCTATATGGGCGGTATAAATGGTGCTTTCTTCGAAGGCGCTTTCCAGAAGCGAGAAATCTATGGGGTCTTCGAATTTTATAAATTCGTCCATCTCGGTGTACCCTTTAGGCGCGTTGAATTGGTTTTCGGTTTCGGGTAATTCGTCCATTATCACAGGTCGGATTCACTTACACGTAGGTTATGGTAACTTTTACATACTTTTACTAAACTAACGACCAATATCGTAAACATGTACGATGTTTCTTGGAAAATTTCAACATGAAATTTACAATCACGAATTCACGAAACCAAAATCAAAACAAAATTTGAAATTTGATAGTATTGTGTCAGTGTAGCCAAATCAGCGAAGAAATATTTTTGATGCTGTGGAGTACCTACAACAATCACGATTCGTTTAGTAGAAAAATTATGCTATTTGTAGTGCATTGGAATTTTTGTAGAGTTGGGACGTTCAAATTTTAAAATTTTTTCAAAGTTGTATCAAATTTTTCATTTTTTTATTTGATTTTTTTTAATAAAAATTTTCTCAATTTTTTCAATTTTGATTTTCAATTTTTTTTCAATTTTATATTTTTATTAGTAGTCCAGGGGTCGTCATTTGTCAATATGAGACAGGGGAGTCGGAGAAGATTACAAAGTGCGACATGCAACTGCAGCTCAAAAAGAAAAATTTGGTAAAATTATTTCACACAGATTTTCAGAGGAGGGGAAATAATAAATATTTGGTTCAAGGTGATGGGTAAATACATTTCTGGAGTCATTTCAACCTCAAACTCAAAGCAGAACTCAGTGTTGCAGTGTTGAGGTGAGGCGTAGGGGCTGCCGGCCGCCGAGGTGAATATGTAAATGTCTTGAAAATATCAATATCAATGCCAAGAAAAATAATGTTTTAAGGGATGGGGGGGGGAGAATCTTTGTCCTATTCGAGTTCCCAAACTAGGTACTTCTTAAAATTTCTTTTAATTAAGTACTCGGTAATTTTATTTTATTTTTCATGTAAAAATTGTAAAAGATAGGATAAAGGAAAAATTTGCATGCAAATATTGTGAATTTGCTATGTAATACCTATCGTAAAAACTGGAACATAATACCGATTTGAAGTCTTCCCGAATGAAGAAATGAATCACAAAATTTAATTTTTCAAATTTGATACACGCCTTATTTTTGTAACTGTACAAAAACTTTCTATTAATTGAGTAAATAGGTACCTAGACCTGCCATTTTTGCGATTTCAAGTTAGCATTTTCATTATTTTGGATATGACATTTTCAAGATTTAAGTATCTTTCCTTGCCAAATCGTATTATTGATAACCCTAAATTTGTAATTATTTCTAAATATACATACGAATCAGACACGCGTAGCTTGAATTTTTATAATCTTCTGATTTTTCAAGTAGGAGAGTTTTACATAGAAAAGGTAAGGCTAGAAGAAGTGAAATTTTCCGCTATAAGACCTAGTTTATAAGTTGTAAACAATTCTGAAATTTCACAAATTCTCAAATTTTTTCAACATTTTTAGAATTCCAGCAGAAAATTTTAGATTTTTAAAAATTCTTGAAATTGTGAAAATACCTAAATGGATTCTCAAAATTTCTAAAATTACAAAAAATTGTAAAATTTCCATAAATTACATTTTTTTGGGATTTTGATTATCTGAATTTTTATGCATTTTTTTGTAAAATTTCCAAAATAAATTGGTCTTCTTAATTTTTCATTTCCAAAAATTAAAGCAATTTTTACGCGATTTCTAACAAGTTAAGTTTTTATTATTTTAGCTTCAAAGAATTTTTCATCTCTTTCTCACCGGCGACCATATACTTAGTCTTTTCTAGAGGCATTGAAAAACCTGAACTCTCTCTTTCCCTGGCAACTCAAAATTGAAAAAAAATGATATTGTTTTGAGTTTTGAGTTATTTGCAGACAATATTTTCGCTCCAGTTCGTTAAATCTAATAATTACTATAAAATATCAAGTTTTTTCCAAGCGATTAAGAATTCAAAAATCCAAAGATTTACATTCAAAAAAAATAAAGTAATGGGATGCTTGAGGATTCACACATCTTGAAATATCTTTATTGAACATTCATGTTCAAATTTCGTAATTTCTTCAGCGATCATAGAACATTAAAAACATCAGTTGGTTCCTTCTCCTCAATAAAATATTATCTATACGATTAAAACAAATCAACCTATCTCTGGACATTAATTTTGCACGAACCCGGCTCGATGCAAAGTCTATCTCCAAAATCTTACACTATACTACGTCTATTTAAAAAACCACACCAAAATTAGGAAATGCTTCAAAATCTTGAAAGTACACTTTTGTCAGGCAATAACTCTACTTAGCTGAAAGAGTAGGTACATATAAAGTAGCACTCAAAAGAACACAGAACTCATCACCAAAATTATCATGCAAATGAAAAACCAAAAAAATACTTGAAAGACGGCGAGTAAATAAAATAAAGTGTAATTTATTTTTTTCCAATAAATAAATAAAGAAAGAAAGAAAGAAAACTTGAAACTTGAACATTTAAAATTATTCCTTGAATGGTAACATCGGATATGTTCCAAGTAATTTAAAATAATCGTTAAAATAATCATTTAAATTATACTGCACAGAAATACGAAAAGTAAACAAAAAAACACAATAACTTGGGGCACAGAATTGAGTAAACGATAAAAATCCATGGCAATAAAAGTTCCAAAGGTATAAAACGATAGTACACAAATAGAACACAAATATAATAATAATGTGCGAAATTGTGCACAAAGCTCACAAATTATTGAACAAAATATTAAAAATAATAATAAAGGAATAGAAATAGGTAAAAGAGGGTACAGAGTACGTAGGAAAAATAGGTATTATGATCACACGAGCAGCTTAGAAATATCCATCACATTTGAGATTGAGATCTTATAATTAAAAAATATAAGTCTTAGAATAAAAACTCATTGTGAATGAAACAACACTCGATGGTACCAGCACAGTCTATAGATCCACAGCTAGAGCTTCTCACAAGCTACAAATATTATTTTGGTAATAAAATAATGCAAGAGAGACTTGGAATAAAATGATAAAACCGTATGAATGATCAAAAGCAAATATCAAAGAAAACAAAAACTTGTGTTGGAATATTTGAGAACAAACAATGTTTTCAAAGTGAATAAAATGTACCGAGAAACAAGCCAAAGATCACATCTGAAATCTATATCATTGATTTTAAAATATTAAATTATTTTATCGAACTATTTAAGCTCAAAAACATTTCAGGGGGACAAAACACAAAACTACCAATGGCAAATTAGTTTGGAATAAAAAATTCTAAAATTCTTCTACTGGTTATTTTTTTCATTCATTTGATAACTACAAACACAAATTTGCTGTTATTGAAGTAATATAGAATCAGGGACATATCAAGCCGAACTTCTTGGGCCATTTTGAGAAACAAACTACAAAAGCAACAGAATCCAAACTATGTGAATAAGGCAACTACTTCATAATCAAAAAGGCACTGCAGAACATTTGAGAAAACACAACTTAACCCTGCTAATACAACAAAAAATATTTTGATATCATAGACAATGTTAAAAAATAAGATGATTATCTACGTTAAAATATCGTTCATGCGATAACCTCAATCTTAAAAATAAGATATTTGACTTCAAATATTGTAATGACTCGAATAAAAATGCAGGACAAATAAAGCTTCAATCCATTTACCTACTAATTACCAGTTCTGACTTTTCTGTAAATCATGAAGCCTGTTCCACCTAAAATGATCAACGTTGGTAATCCTAGACCGATAGCGATGATGAAGAAAACCATCATTGAAAATGCTGGCTCTGGTGCTTTTCCAATACCAACCAAGAATGACCTAAAATGAAAAAAAAAAGATTCTAAGTTCGCTTTATTGATGGCAGAGGCCCTAAGTCAAATTGTACAAACCACAAAGTGTAATTAGTCCTCTTATAAAATCCGTCTCCGCTCCATCCAAACGATATATTTTCAGCGGCAACTTTGATTGGAAAATTGGAAAGATTCGATCCATAATAGTAGAATACTAAGGTAGAGTTGAAGATATCAGGATTTAGGGCGTCAGTTGTGTTGGTTATATCATACTCTAAAGTTTTTGTCGAATTTGATACCACTTTGTTTGGTGATGTGTAAACGATCGGACGCCACTGCAGGTACCCACTGTGAGCTCTGTTTATATCTTCTTTGTTTCCAACACATAAAGTGTCTAACTAGTGATGAAAAAAAATAGGAATTAATTTGATTGAAATTAAGGCCAAAACGTATAATCTAAATTAATGTTTCCGTTTTTTGTCAATAATATTTATGGTTTTTAAATTGATAACACACCAACTAGGATGTTTGTTCTTCATTCAACAACCTGAATCGATAACTATGAGAAAGTCATCACTTACTATGAAAACTCCCGGTGTATTTTCATCATCTAACGTTTTCTTCGCTGATAATGTCACAGTTGAGTTTGGATAGTTCATACCAAGTGTTACAAATTCAACAGCAAATCGTGATCTGTCATAAAACGGAGTTAAATTATCGATTGCCAGGTCGACTTGTGAACTGTTTTCAGTATGTAATAAATGAGGTAGATCCACAGAATGACCCACGCTTCCAAAAACATATGTCTGATGAAAAAAAACATAAGGTGAAAAAAAAGGGAAAACAATGTATAGTGATAAGTAATATGATTCTTTACCGTAATATTTACTGCACCATTTTTGGAAATATTACCATTTTGGTAACCAACAGCGCTGAGAGAATAGCTAATAGAATTACTTGGTAGATCATCTAGGAACCCTGCGATACTCCAGTTAAAATATTGAGTGGGCATTTTGATATTTTGAGGATCATCGTTGTGTAATATTCCAGAATCCTCTTTGTCATTGAATTCATAAATCTATGGTACCAAAACACTTGATTAATGGTCATAATGATGTGAAAATAGACATAGAAAATGATACTCACATTATTGATCATCACACCAAAGATGTAAGAAGGCCAAGCACTAAAACTAATAGATTTTTGTCGATTTCTTTCATAATTATCCCAATTCACAGTCATATTGGTATTCCTCGGTACCTCAAACATGGTTAATATTGGTTTCGAATCGAAATCCCATACATAGTAGAGAATATCTGTGGGTCCTTCTGCTTTGATTACGATCAAATTTCCACATGTTGAATTACAGTCTGGGTTCACAAAATGGCTCAGCTGTAAGAATGGAAATTGGTAAGATTGAAATAGAATGCTAGATAGATATCAATTATAGTACTTACTTTTCGACTTGTATCACAAAGTGTGTAATTTAAATCACAAAAAAGTATAAATAGAGAGACAATGTGATGAAATTTACAACGAAACATTTTCAAAATCTAACATGTACATAGAAGAAGGCTAAAGTTCGCCCATAACTAGTCAATTATAATAGTACTTAATGCTACTGTTCAGCATCTATATAGATCAATTAATTAGTGAATAACGAGCACAAAGAAATTGTTAGTTGATGAAGTTCATATTTATGCGTATTTATTATTGAAATATTTTTGTAATCTCTTCACTAATCAGTAATCACTAAACGTAAACACCCCCTCTTTGCCTCTTCACCCGCCATGATTGAAAATATGTAAACACAGCTTTATAAAATTATGCAATTCTATTGGTTAGTTACTACATGACATCATTATACTGAACGACGTCATCATAAAGTTTATTGTGTTTCGATATGACGTCAATGTTTTGATAAGAATGGCCTAAAAACACTTTTTAGGGCAGCTTTTAGAGAAAAGTTGAACTTACAACAGATGACCATCTGTTGTTCGATGCATTTTTAGTAATTTATAAAATCTCCAACGATGGACGGATAGTATTTTGTGAAGGAAAACCATGGAATACAAAAAACAGTGATGGATTTCTTGGATTGCATATGAAACTGAGTGAAAATAAATCCTGCAATATGATTGTGTTTATTCTGTCGAGCGTTTTATTTACAAAACTAGGTAAGATGATAAGTTTATTTTGCTAAAGAGTAACAATCTGGTGATCTAATATTAATTAAATTGAACAATGTTTTGTGCAGATTTAGTATCATCAGATTGTACAGATATCTATGGTAGATCCATTGTACCAGGTATTCACTTCATCCCTGGTCCGGATATATGTCAATTATGTGTTTGTGATGTCACAACTCCAAAATGGTGCAAACGAGTGCTTTGCTCGCCGCCTCAAGTAAGCTTGGTGAATTTAATTGTTTACTCATAAAGATCTTCAACCCTCTAACAAGATGTTTTTATCCTTAGAATTGCAAATCATTTGTTATGGGGACTTCCTGCTGCGACTATAGCTGTCTCGATAATACGATTACACAAGCTGGTGGAGATTTGAGAGATGAAATAGATCGTCGATTTTTAATCACGATTGCTACAGCATTCCTTATTCTAACAGTTTTACTGTTTATTATTCATAAATTACGTCATAGAACTATCCAAGGTAAGTATTGAGAGAATGAGAATCAGTGACGTCCCGAAGGCATTTTCCGGGGGGGGGGGGGGGGGAGAGAAGAGGTGAAAATCCCAACTCAAATTCTCAAAATTCCCAACTACATATAGCCGATACCAGAATTCCGGAGAGGGGGGGGGGTGTAAAATTCAAATTTGCGAATTAATCAAATTTTTTTCAAACTTTCCCGACTGATTTCTTAAAATTTACATGTAGGTACTGATTTTTCCCCAAGTCGCGAGGTTTTTTGATTTTTTTTACTCGTTTTCATCATTTTTGCGAACTTTTGAAGTTTTTACAACCCATTACTATAAGACCCTTTTTGAGATAAGAAATCTGAATAAATTTTTCATTGGTTAGGTGCTCCAAACAATTTTTTTTTAACCTACAAGCAATGTCATTGTAGTTGAAAAAACATACGAAATAGTTTATTTGCCTTGAGCGAAGAAAGGGTGGAGTTTCAAAGAAAAATTATAATTTTACATCAATAAAATTTTGTAATTTCAATGTAAGGAATAGGGAGATGGATTTGGCCCGAGCGAAGCGAGGGCGAAAATTTTAAAAAACCTCAAATTGAATGTGCAATAAAATAATGTTTTGGAAAAATAAACTTTAATGAAAAATCGACTGTTTCTACGCGAGGCCGAAGCTTTTGAAAAATTGGATTTTCAAATATCAAAAATAAGTTTTAAGGAGAATAAGAACAATGAAATTAATTGGAATAATTTTGAAGAAAAGTGCGAAAAAATCTCTTTTAAATTACAAGTACAACTATAAAATTTTTTTGGTTGACGAGTGAAAATTTTTAAATTTGCAAGGTACCTAATTAACAATTTTTTTTCCAAAAAAGCATTTATTACAACGGTTTAATAATTCTTCGCTGGGAAAATGATCAATTTTCAGTTGGAAAAGGTTGGGAAAATAACTAATTTTCCCAACTAAAAAGTAAAAATTTTGTTGATTTCCAACTGTTAAAATAGGTAACCATTTTATTTATTCATTTTTCATTAAAAAAATAAATACTAATCGTCCCAACTGACATTTTTACTCATCACTTGGGAGAACGACCAATTTTGAGTTGGAAAAATAACCAATTTTGAGTTGTGAAAATTACCAATTTTGAGTTGGGAAATTTACCATTTTCGAGTTGGGAAAATTACCATTTTCGAGTTGGGAAAATTACCATTTTCGAGTTGGGAAAATTATCATTTTCGAGTTGGGAAAATTACCAATTTTGAGTTGGAACAAGTGAAAATTTTGTTGATTTCCCATTTTTGAAATAACTATTTTATTTATTATTTTTCATCAAAAAAATTAATTCCAACAGTCCAATTTTCCCAACTGATGTGTTGAAATGTTCAATTTTCCCAACTCACAAGTAAAAAATTTCCTCAGGGGGGAAGCTCCCCCCCCCTATCGGTACGTCACTGATGAGAATTATTTGGAAGTATTATTACTATTATAGTAACTCATTGGGTAATGTCGAATATGTAGTTGGCAGGCTTCAAAATAGACAACTGGCTGAGGACAGAAGAAGCATTGGTAGTATTGGTTTCATCACCGGAAGTATCGGTTATCTGAATTTATCAAATGGACATCATTTCGACGACCATCCTCTAGTACATTTTCCTGTGTACAAACCATATGCTAGTTATTTTCCAAGGGGTGAAGCTCCTCCGCCTTATGACGTAGCTATGGCTAATACAGCACTCAATATGACTGCAGCGACTCATTTGCTCACAAGTATGATTATTTTGTGTTAATGAGTGAGCCTGTAAACATGGCCGGCGTTACTGGAGGTGCTGGTGGGCTTGAGCGCCTACAGGGATTTTTCAACAGTTGCTGTTAAAAAATCCCAAAATCCACTAAAAATTTTGAAACTAAATTACAGAGGTACACATTTTCTAGAGAAAAAAAGAAAAATTTCACACCAAATTGAAATCCAGGAATGAAAAGCCGTTAATAAAACTTCTGCATTTGGCTTTCGGCTGAAAATTTCGAAAATAAAACTTTTGGATTTAGTTTTTAGCTTTTTGAATCATACAGCTAGCTTTTACCTAGCTTTCAGTTTTTAGCTATATATGAACAAACTTTCGGCTTAAAACTTTTGACTTTTACTTCAGAACTTCTGATTTACAGCACCTTGACAGCACAATGATAGAAAATCATCGTTCATGTCTCATGTCTGTACTATTTTCTCAAAATTTTAATTTTTTCAAGTTTCAAAATTTTTTCTCAAAATTTTAATTTATTTGACCCCAAAAAATTTTCCCACTCTTTAAATTTTTTCCTCAAAAATTATTTTTAGCTCTAAGATTTTTTTTTAAATTTTTGTTCACAAACATTTTTTTATTTACTGATATTTATAATTTATATCAAACTATCGAGTGTATAAAATTCCATTCTTTGGCATTCTCTCGAATTTTTTCATCTTGATTTTCTTAAAATTTTTTCCAACTCAAATTTTTTCAACATTTTTTATTCTAGATATTTTAAAGCAGGAAAAAAATTTAAGAAAAAATTCTGAGCCGAAAAAATTAGAATTTTTAAAAAATCTCATGAGCTGCAAAAATTGAAATTTTGAGAAAAAATTTCGAATTAAACAAGTTTGGGAAAATATTTAACATTGAAAAAAATACCAGAGTTGAAAAATGTTCTGACTTGAGAAAAATTTGGAGGGAGAAAAATTTCAGATTTTAAAAAAATTTTAGAGTTGGAAAATATTTTGGGGAAAAATGTTTGGAATTGAAAAATATCCTCGCCCCCACCTCGGGCTCCTCCCACCAAAGTGTGAACACCTACGGAGAAAAAAATGATGCGCCAGCTCTGCCTGTAAATCCTGAGAAAATCAGATGATATGTGTTGTAATTTATTTGTCAGATGAAAGAGAAATGCTCGAATTTAACGAGCAGAGGCGACGATGTAATTCAGCGGGAGTCGCTATGACAGGTTCCCATCGAATAAATACTGTAGAGCAATGCATCTGTGAGCCACCCCAGCCATCAAAAGATGATCGTAACCAGCTCGAATTGACTAATGTGTATACTCAACACCGAACGATACCCTTACCTATTTGTGTTACTACCGAATCTCTAGATCAGGATAGCCCAGCTCAGTCTAATGATTCGTTTCATCGTTGTGCATGCCCAGTTCACAAGAAAAGTAATTCCCAATTCGTATAATAATTTAAAGTCCGTCATCTTTATTGATCGTATATACTCGTTTAATATGCAGATTCCTCTGAACGAGCAATTTCTGAACAACGCAGCCGTGCTAACTCTACCAGTTACGCTCATTCTACCACTAGCACCGAAGAAAGCACGTATCCTTCTCAATTCCCCCTTGATCCAGCTCGAGCATCTTGTGCTCATCGTACATTACCCCTCTCCGCTAGTTTATCATCACCTCTACCTTCTACTTCGGATTCTTGCGAACGTCAGCCCCAATTTACTACTTTTTCGTCCGCTGTTAATATTTCCTCAGTGAATGGAAAAGAACCAAGTCCAAGTAAGCTTATTATACGAAAGCTCAGCTCAAATTTTTAAAAATCAAAATACACGAATGATTTTTCGGTACCTATTCTAGATACATTGGAGCCATTAACCAAACAATCCAGCCAATCTAAGAAATCCATACGATCGCAAGAATCTCAAAAAAAATCTAAAAAAGCTACCAAATGTTCGAAAGAACGTGTTGCTCCAGTCGCTACCCCCAGTGACGAATCCAAAGAATCTAAATCAGATTCTGAGAGCAGCAGTCCTCTCGTCGACGACTATCACGCTGAATGCGAAAATTGCAATTTGAACGTGAAAGGCGAATGCGACGGTACCGATGACGATTTTCCTGAACAGGAAACGATGACTTTGCAGAGGAAACTTCATGAGGCCTCAGCTGCTAAAAATAACGATCAGTCTATGAAAGCTTCATTGACGTTGCCGACAAATTCACGAACCAAAAGGTACATTAACCTTATCACTTCGCTAATTGTGCTTGGGTCGTTTTATTATACTTACTTGAACAAGGTTTTGACCTTTGATCTTTCTATTTTGTTCAAAATTTATTTTTTAGGGATCGATTATTTTTATAACATACAAAATTACGATCAATTCCTCCTCACAAGCTTATATGGGGGGGGGGGGTAATTACTCTTTCGCGGTTTCTTAAGACAATACCTGCTCTAAGTACCATTAAGACACCCAAAGTAAATTCAAAATCTTTCAAAACTGAAAGTTGAGCATTTGAAAAAAATTTCAAAGCCTCATCTAAAAATCGGTGAAAAAAATACAGTGATTTCATCTCATCATAGTTTCTTGGTGTCTCACCATTTGGGTTAAAATTCAAAAAAATTTGAACACATGCGTGACATATGGTTTGTTATGTTTTTTGAGGCGCTGAATTCGAATATTTATTTGATTTTTGGGTTCAGACTTTCGACACCCTCCCTATCCTCTCCCCACAGAAGCCCACCAAAAAATGGAAAAACTTGATTGACATTTTGTTCTGTTACAATGATATTGTTTTGAGTTCAAAAATCGAGTTATTTTTAATGGCGACCCTGCACCACCCCTTCACTTTCTCAACACCAGATTTGAATTTTTTATTGTATCTTATGAGGTATGATTCTTCGTGTTTGTTGGATCACTGAATTCGAATGCCTCCACTTTTACTCAAAGTTGATGAATCTAAGACGATTAAACTTCCTAAAAACCATGTTTTCAAGTGCCCTCCGGGTCTCAGTTTTCCAATTTTTCAAAATTTGATTTCAAAATCAAGGATTTTGAGAATTGAAGGTGGACGGTAGAAGATAGGGTTATTTGTACCAAAAATAAACTGGTATTTGTACATGGCTTTTGATTGAACTTTTTGGTTTTGGGGACGACCTGACATTCATTTAAATTTTAAAATGTTTTATATTAAGATGAGAGTAGGTCAATAATTTTTTTTTCAAAAATTGTGAAACTTTTTGCTGTAAAACAAGAACGAGCAAAGGTGGCACAAGCTCACAAAAATAACTAATATTTCACGCACAATTTTCTCTTTTTCTTAAATCGTTGTGTATTAGTCAGAGGAGGGGAGGGGGTTGGAATGTAACTTCCAGAAAATTCGTCACAGAAGAATTCATTCATTTTTTTAGTTCAGATGAAAATTTAAAACTTGACACCAAAAAATTCACTAAAAGATTCAAAAATGAGCAATTTTTGGTATCTTTTATTATTGAATGAAATGCATGAAGTTTTTTTGAAAAATATTATTGGATTGCATGGCCTCCCTAGACCTCTCTTCCCTTATAATGGCTTTGAATTTTCCTCGTGAATTCTCTCATATAAAGAAGAAGAGACCACAATGGGATCAATTGTTCATATCAAAGACCTGAAAAATCTAACAAACATTATGTTACATGATATTTTCATAAACGAAAAAATCAAATTGTGGTGGGTGATAGAAGTTCGTAACCGAAAAATAATTAGATTTTTGAACTCAACGTTATTAAAAATGTAACAAACGAATGCCACTCTGGATCTTTCATTTTTTAGGCCAAATGACTATAAGGTCAAATGCATATTTTAGTAAATTGATTTTTTTCAAATTGGTTAGTTCTAATTATATTTTAAAGACTCCGGATTGGCTCTAAACCATTTCCAATCGATTCCGGAGATCGACTCGAAAGTATGATTTTCCTAAAATTTCTACCTTCCTCTTAAATATTTTTCAATTTTCGCTGAAAATTTGGAAAGTTGATCACCACCAATTCAAGTAATCCACGTTTGTAGGGGTCAACATCGGTCCTTGTCGTAATGGGTGTTGAGCTTAATTCGAAGCTTATCCGAAATTACACGCATTTGTCGTTCAACTAACGAACTTTGTGGATTGTATGGACTTGTATGCCCAACATTAATGTTGTGTGCACTGTGCAGATAACATGGTATTCCATGTTTCGCTTATGACATCGGTCATCACTTTTCGAATCATGATTGAATTTTTTTCAATATATAAGCTTTTTTTTCAATACTGGAAAATTCCAACATTTTCTGGAGGCTCCAGAATTCCTGGAAATTACTTCCGAGCAGTTTGGGAGGTTGAAAATAGGGTAATAATTATATCAAATTTCATCCTTTTATCTTGATTGGATAAAATTTTCAAATTTCTCTCTTTTGCAGAGGCATGAAGTGATTTTGCATTTTCAAAAAAAAGGCCACAATTCGAAAAATAAACATTTTTTAATGCTAGAAAATTCCAAAATTTTCTGGAGGCTCCAAAAAGTCTGGAAACCACTTCCAGTCGATTTGGGAGGTCTAAAATAGGGTATATTACCACATTTCAGCCTTTTATATTGATTGAATAAAATTTTCAAATTTTTCTTTTTTACGGAAGCATGAGGCGATTTTGAATTTTCAAAAATTTACCAGTTCAAAAAAATAATGAACTTTGGTACCTGAAATTTTGGATGCATTTTCGATATATATATTTTTTGATTCAGAATTTTACTAGGTACCAAGTAATTGAGATACTTCCCTTGTAAGGCTCAAAACCTGATTAAAATGTTACGAATATGAAGTAATCCATTTGATACTTACAAGATTTTTTCATCAACTCAGATGTTCGTCAAAAAATCGAAAATGTGGACGCTGGAATGCCAAAGAATCTCCTTCCAAAACGATGCTCGAGTTGGTATCCTCCGAAGAGGAAGAAAAAGAGGTCGATAAATCTCAACCAAATAAAAAACCAGACTCAGACGATAAAGTCTAAAATTACGTATTATTATTTAAAGTGTAGAAAACATTCTAGATCTGTTTTTTTTTTATACTCAATGTGCCATTTAATTTGAACTACCCTGATGATCGTCTTCCATTCAATCGAGTTACCCTGGTGTAAGTTTCCATTTATCTATATTTCGATCATCTCGTCCAGTTCAAAGATTACGTAACCATTGCAGTATTACGTCGCATAATATTAAGTCCTTTGTATTTTCGGTTGCATTTATTCGCCTTTTTATTTTTTCATTTTCATTTACAGTTATCGGTACAGTATTATAGTGAATTATTCCTCAAAGTTCAGATCTCGAGCACATTTCTGCGCCTTTTCCCCCCTCCTTATACGTAAGCCAAATTCATCTCATTTGATGTAGTACCTATTTATACTCGCATTAGTTATTCCTCTCTTCCTTCCTAAATAATTCGAACGTATCGTGGAATTTTTTCCTTCAGGTACAGTTTTGAGAATACTTTTTATTTTTGTTTTGATTATTTTGTACTAATTTTTTTTTTTTTGTAACGTTTAGTGATACGCTTGTATTCTTCAATTTTTTATTTCATCTAACTTGATTAGGTAAGGTGACATTTTAACTAGTATAAGTTGATTTTTGTGAAAGATCTGTCAAGGATTTTGAGATATCTCGTCTGGTTTCCAGATTACAACTGATATCAGGAATATTTTTCATCTAGTCGTTCTATAAAACAGATATCATTAAGTAGTGTAAAAATAACAATGGGAATATTTTTTTAGAATTTTTCTACAGGGTGTCCCAAAAAACCATCGTTTATTTTATTCAGTGTGGTATTAAGTATCAGTGATAATTTTTTATTCTGAAAATGGCTCAAATTAATTTTTTATTATAAAAAAAAATTATAAAACGAGGCCAGAATCGAAAAAATTTTCAATTTATTAAATCTATACTTGTTTGAAATTTTTTACAATTTTTTAGAACACCCTGTAGATCCAATAAGTAGTTGATTTTCAACTTGGAGTATCTGTTATTTGAAATACTAAATCGAGTTTTTATGTAATTTATCGATAAACGGATAAAAAAATTCCAAACACGTGATAACGATAGTAACAAATTTGGAATTTCGGTCACGAAAATAATGAGTATGACCAAGTTATCAGTATCTATGTGGTATGTGTGTGTGTTGTGTAGTTAGATAGAGAATTACCTATTTAACATTTAGAAACGGATTTATATACTCGTTATACATGTTCTAGTCTTTAACATAATACACTCGAAACGATTGATCTGATGTAATTAGTAGTTACTACGTATGGTACCTTTCGAACTCGGTTTTATATTTTCCTCACTAGAGAAAAATTTTCAAGCTGAGTCATAATATCGAATTTTAACGATTGTATATTATTATAGATGTTGATTTTGCATTCTCATAATACTACATGTAGGTACCTACGTGGGTAATTCTACCAAAACTGTCGCATTTAAGTTACTTTTAAATTTCTCGAGTACAAAATGTGCCAGAGTATTTTTTTTTTGCATTTTTTATTGGATATCATCTCCCCCAACTCTTCCAGTGAAATAAATAATTTTTTCCCTTCACCACCATCTCCTGCATAAATTTTAGTAGTCACAAGTTCCATCGTCGTGGATGTTACCACTCGTGTTTTTCAATCTTTATTTACTTCTAACACTGAAGATAATTGATATTTTTGAAAAATATAAAAAACATGATATTGGTAGAATGTTCGGGTACACGTTGACCTCTCAGAGGGTCACCAGAAGAGCACTAGGTGGCCTCAAGACGAGACCAAAACTCTGTTAGCAGGTTTTTGGTCCATCGTCGTGGCGAAATTTCATTAATTTTTTCTGACTCTGTTTCATATTTTATCTTTTTCAAATGCAACACTGATTCAGAGATGTAATTAAATTCACTCCAAGTAATACAAGATTCGATAATTGCCCCCCCCCCTCATAACTGCAATTTCGTTTGTTTTCCAGCTGAAAAATAATTTAAATACCTATCTGATTTGAATACTGGTGGTTGAATAACGAAAGAAAGTGTGATGAAGCATGAAGCTGTGATTGTATATTTAGAAAATTGAAGGAATTTAAAAATCGATTAATCAAATGAAACTTGCAACTTTACTTGCAACTTATTTAAAATTTCGTGATCAAATCTAAATACCCAAATGGAATTTCCCATGGGGATGGAATTCCGACAGAGATAGGTTTTTTCGTTTCAAAATTAAATTTCAGTGTCCTCGTTCCTTAAAAAAATTATTAGGTTCTTTTGAAAAAAGGGTCGTCTCGTATTTAATTTTTACAACCAAATCCGTAATGGAAAAAACGTTGCTTCCACCCCCTCCGCCACAAAGCAGATATGCGTATACATGGCTGGGTTACAGATTATCGTGTAAATTATCTGTATTTATCTTGAATTTTTGATTAATCTCCTGATTTTTTTTATGAAGGAGAGGTTTAGAAAAGATACGGCTAGAAGAAATGAAAATTTCCACGAATCGCAGTAATTTGGTTACATATTTCTTCGAGTGAGGTGAGCCCTTCCTTCTTGAAAAACATCGGGAGATTTATAAAAAATTCAAGAAACGTGCACCGGGTTTCTCATTGCTCCATTCTTATGTTGAACTTCTACATGGCTGTAATGAAGTAAGTAGATAAATTTGTAGTTTTTTCTCTCTATATTTCTTATTTTGGAAACATCCGGAGTGACCGTAGTACCTCCCTTTGCATCTGCTTGTTCTTGAGTCTCGACCCGTTCCCTCTTAAAAAAAAAATTGAGTAAACTTGAAATTTTTCCACTTTTCATTTTGTTTGAGCTGTTACCAAATTTTATTAATAAAAATAATTTTAGGTACTAAATATAGGGACAGTTGTAAAAAGTTGATTCCCGAAGAAATATCATGCGAGAAGATAGGCTAATTGATTCCCATTTTTTTCGAGGTATGTACGAGTTGATTTTAAATTTTTTCAAAAAATGTTTTCAACTCTAAATTTTTGACCCGAAATTTTTCCCCATTTTTAAAAAAATTTTTACTCCAATTTTTTAAAAATTATTTCCTACTCTTAATTTTTTTCTCAAAAATGAGTTTTTTTTTATATATCTTGCTGAATATTGATTTTACGTTGAAATTAGTTCAGTACAATTTTAAAGTAGATTAAATTTGCTGTTTGCTCAACTTCAAATCTATGAAATTTTTTGTTCTTAGAAGTGTAATGAAAGATGGTTACTATGACTTTCATAAACAATAAATCGCATCGTATTTTCTCTCATTTCGAATCCGTGAAAAGTGACTAGGAAAAAGCTAAAAGCAAACAGTGAAAAAATTGCTGAAAAATTGGTAAAAATTCACTAAAGGTTGGTAAATGTCGACTCCCATTCCCTAATTAAAATTATCGTATGCATTTAACGAAATGTATAACGTAGGTTGCGATCATGTATGTATTATAAGTATTTCCATACCCGCTTCAGAAACACCCCCTTTTCAAGACTCTCCCACTCCTCACTTATGATAGCTACAGAAAATTTCATAGAATCAAAGTTGTAGCAAATGCAGTCTACTTTAAAATTGTACTGAACTAATTTTAACGTAAAATCAATATTTAGCAAGATATATATATATCAAAAAAACTCATTTTTGGAGGCTTTGATCCACAATTGGGCGACGCAAGAGGGGGAGAGTGGGGGAAGTTGTAGGTTTTACTTAGGGCAACGTCTCAAACATATTCCAAAAAAAAATCTTTGATGGGAATTATGTCTAGGTAATTTCCTAATTGCACTGGACTAATGTTGAATTGTAAAAAATCTAAGAATGTTTTAGTTGGAAAAAATTTTACTTAAGGTATAGTGTCGAAATTGTGAAATGTTTTGAGAAAAAAAGTTAAAATTGAAATAAATTTTAACCTTTTGAAAAGCAATTTTGAAGTTGAAACAAATAATTCTGAAAAAAATGTATTGATAACACAATATGTGTGTAAAACACAATATTTAACGTTTCCAGACTGGAATAAGAAATGCCAGTCACGTCATAAGATTGTATTTGACAATTAATATTAACACAGTAATTCGTACAGCAATATTCACTAAGTGCTCCGGATGGGAAACCAATACTAAAGATAATCTAACCACGTACTACGTACGTTTAGCTCGTAATTATCCGCGCAATCGCAATGGACTTGCAGTGTTGCATGAGCAAGTGGCGCTAATGCCTCCCGCTACATTGCCCCCTGAAGCGTTGTTTCAAGACTGAGGCTTCTGAAAAACCTGGGTAGCGGGGAGACACTAGCCACTTGCCCCAAGGATCAGGATTTGGAACTCTTCGAGCGTATGTGTCCGGTCACTAGTTTATTCTGCGTAGCAATAAATCAATAAAGTCATCTCATTTGTTTGTTCTTTATTTAACTCGTATTATAAATGTGATCTTCTAAAGAAAGGAACGAAAGTATTCTGTCTCGTAATACATAACAGGTACATGGAACGAAATAAGATCGAAATAACAGAATATAAACAGAAATTTCTTATCTACTACATAACGAGCTTATAATAATAACGGAAACATAACAAAAAAAATGTTACCGAAAATGAAAAACAACATAGGAGAACTTATAACTAGGTAACAAAGTAAAAAATGTCAAACTGCATATCTCTAGATTCCAGCACACAAAGGCTTCTTCTTCTTCGTAAGTCCGTTCGCTGGAAGTTTGCATTTTTAACTCGTACGTTCATCTTCTGTTATATGAACTCATCGTCCGATTCGATGATGGTTTCATCCTCGTATCTGAGCCACTTGTCCAATCTTACAAGCATGGTTCTGGCTTGTTTGGCATATAAAAATGGAGTTCCATCGAACGTATCTCTGAACGAGGACTGTGCCATGACCTGATACGCCGACTCAAAGGTGTACACTTTGAGTCCTTGAGGAGGTTTTTGGAATCTAAAGGTATCAACGATGATCTTCTTCGAAGTATCTTCTTTGGAGAGTTTTATCGGCGGAATGATTATAAGTTCTTGCACGCCTTTTTCCAATAACACCTCGTAAAACCATCGTACATAATCTGCCAGCGACCGCTGACTTTTTGCCAAGAATTTGAGGCACGAGAACGAGACAACGAGCTGAGATCCAAAGTCAGGCAGTTTCGATATGGTGTTTACTATTTTCTGTAGATCGGTGATGAGATGGTAAATCTCTGACTGTTGGATCTCTTCATCTATCCAATTACCCTTGGCCGCATTCCTGAGTATTTGGTACACTGGACCATCTCCACAGAGTACATAACCGTTGAGGGTGTAAATATGCTGGTTGGAATCAGCAATTGAGTACTGCTCTATTCTTCCAACTAGAGCGTTGGTGCAAATAATTCCGTTCTCGTTCCTGGTTCTTTCGTCTCTTTGGAATCGCGTATCTGATCGTCTACGCCTACTCATCCTGGTTGCGACTTGTTGTTTGTAGTCTTTTCGATTTAATATATTCTCCTTTATCATCTCGTAGTATGGAGTACGTTTCTGAGTTTTCGATCCCGCAGCATGGTCTGATTCGACTCGTTCTGTATAATGCTGGTCATTTTTAAGCTTCTCTTTAATTGCTGGGTCGAGCGTTTCTGTGATATCTCGTATCGGTGACTGTACTCTGGCCCAGTCTCCCTTTACATTTTGCCTGAGTGAAACATCCTGGGTAACCAGGTACTGTTGGCCCTCTTCTGTTATTATTTGCTCTGCGTGGGCACTCTGTATATTAAATGCCTTTGTTTTTTCTTTCTTTAGTTGCGCGAATTCCCAGTATTGCACGTATTCCTGGTTCAGCTGGTTGAAGATGATTTGGCGCATATTTGGAGACAGATAATATTTTTTGAACGTATCGGACCATACAAACATATCCATGTGGGATTGAATGTGTCTATGTTCATCGAGTATGTACCAGTTTTTCATGTTCGGATGTTTTTTGAGCAGTATCTGTGCCGGTGAGAACCATATATGTACCCCGCCTAGCGTGCGCAGGTTCCAAAACATTCTCATATACGTGTGGTATCGGTTAGTAGTTACTCCGGTGTCTTTATTTCTCGTAGGTTTTATCATGGGAAATAATAGGAAAATTTTCTGAATGCCTTTGGCTTTTAGCTCGTAGATAACTTGTTTCATTTCCTTCTCAAGTGACTCGTGCGATTTGTTCACTTGATTGAACTCAAATTGCCCCATGGACACCAGTGCTTGGGGTTTCGTAAATTGGGCCCTTTGTATGTGAGTTTTCAGCATTGCAATCGGCATTTGGTCCTTTAAGTGTGGTGGTGTTTCATCCGTCGGATATTCATTGATATATCTTGCCACGTACGAAGCCAGCGAGTCTCCAATAATTTCAAAGTCCTGTAAGTTTAAACAATGTTCTGTGGTATGGTTGGTACCATTCGTCAAATCGTATTGAGTAGGTTGCACCACTGGATGCCTGTCAATTACTCGTTTTTTGATTGATTTTCAGGTTGCGCTTCTGACACGTCTTCCACGGTGACTGGCTCCGTACTCATGGCTTGTACTTTTTTAGGATCCGGCTGTGTGTTGGGCTTCGTGAATGGCTGGCTTTTTGGTTCGAATATTGGATTCTCCCTGGAGAACCAGTTGTCTGCATGATTCTTTTGAGTGTAGGGTTTTTTATTGTGGTTTGTGTGTTCAGGTATTTCATCCCTTTCCCTCGTAATTCTCCCCTTCAAGGTATCGTGTTCGGTCTCGCCTATACGTTTGGCAGCTGCTCTGACTTCATTCATTATCTCGTACGGCTGTTTGGCCTGCGCCCAATTTACCATGACATCTAGTGGCGTCGGCAGTTTATTTATAATTATCCTAATGAATTTTCCTTTGTCTAGAGTATCGTGGTGAGAGAGCGTATCTACCCATTGTTGCAGCTTGTGAGTTACGTCCATGGGAGTTCCGGTCAATGACTCTTTGGTGCGGAAATGTTCGAAGGCCGCTTTCTGTCTGTTGTCTGTCCAAAATTTATCAAAAAACTCCGATTTAACTTTCTCGTACTCAGTGACTCCCGTCATTCTTTCTAGCCATGTTTCCGCCGCAGATAACTGTATTTGACCCTTGAATAGGGCTGCTCTGTATTCCGAGTCAAACCTTGGTTTGACGAGATTTTCAAATGCCTGGACAAACCAGTGTGGGTGGTATTTATTTTTGTCGTTGAATATTATACGCTGATTTGTGAGCATTTCCGCAGTAATGATGGGAGTGGGGTTGACCATGACGTTAATCGGCCCCGGGGTGACCGCAGCAGTGCCAACATTAGGTTGCGGAAACTGGCCGCTCATTAATAACTCGTAAGTGCCTTTTGACATATCTATCGCATCCTTTATTGATCCAGCCTGCTCTACAAATCGTTGATTTACTTCCTCATTTATCTGTTGTTGATCTAGGTCAATATTTGCGACAGCTACGCTGAGATTTTTCACTTCGTCGGAGACCTGGGCTATCTGTTGATCGGTTATTTCTCGATTACGCCTAAATGCAGTTTTGACTCGTATTTCGGCACCCTCCATGCCTTGCAGCATTTTTGCCTGATTTTCAAACATCGTGTCCATGCGTCCTATTGTCTGCGTCTGTGTTTTCTCTAGATGTTTGATGGCGATCGCATTAGCATGTATAATAGGTACGCTTTCTTCTATCGCGGTCAGCCTTTTGTACAACTCATGTACGTTTTGTGGGTGTTGCTTTTTCGTCTCCGTCTGTGGGATGGTTTTAGGCTTTCTATTTATATCTCGTAAAATTTGCCTCTGTTTTGGCGGTCTTTTTGCCTGGTTTTTTAGCGCAGACTGGAGTTGTTTAACTGTAATTTCATTGCTCACGCTATTTTTGCTCTTATTTTCCATTTTTTCCCATAAATTCGACGTGAGAGATTTTATTATTTCTGGCTGATTTTCTGTTCCAGGTGGTATGCACGGCGTAGACTTTGGTATTCCGGATACCTTCATCGGACCTTTCGGCGTTGCCTGCTTTGCTGGATTTTTTATCTCGTATGCACTGGTCTCGTCTTCACTAGGTAAGTGGACATCGGCAAAGTTCGGCATGGTCCAATTTAACTCGTCATGAAACGACTGGTTTATCTTTGACTTGGTGAGTTCGACGTTTTTATGCACGGCTGTCGTTTCCGGCCACGCGTAAATATCATCGGTCACGTTGTTCTGGAATTTCGGTAACTTTGGGTTATCCATCTTCGATTTTCTCGATACGTACTCCTCCTCTATGGACCTGAGACGTTTTTTGGGTAACCTTTTGTTGTTTGTGTAGCGTTTGGTGCGATAACCTTGCGCTATCCTGTCGCTGGCGCGCGTTTTCGCGTGCCTTTGTCTGTGACTACGGTATGTCTCTTCTTGCTCAGGCTGAGAATCGCTGCTCTGAGCTCCATCGACACGTTCCGGTTTTTCTCCAGCCATAGTCTCGTAAAAACTTAATAAATAACACTTCTTAAAAATATAAAGGGGTGGTCGTTCACCAAATACACGACTTACGTACCTGACACAATATGACGTGCACAACCGTGCAACTGACGAAAAAGACCACGGATTTTTCTAATTCCGGGCGCCAATGTGTGTAAAACACAATATTTAACGTTTCCAGACTGGAATAAGAATGCCAGTCACGTCATAAGATTGTATTTGACAATTAATATTAACACAGTAATTCGTACAGCAATATTCACTAAGTGCTCCGGATGGGAAACCAATACTAAAGATAATCTAACCACGTACTACGTACGTTTAGCTCGTAATTATCCGCGCAATCGCAATGGACTTGCAGTGTTGCATGAGCAAGTGGCGCTAATGCCTCCCGCTACAAATACTGATAAAATTGTTCGAAAAAAATTGAAAAAATAGAAATTTTGAAGAAAATATAAGGGATTGAAAAAAGTTGAAAGAATTTGGAGTTGGTTTTTGAGGAAGACATTCTGAGTTGAAAAAAATTTGATAAAAAATATTGGGATTGAAAAAATCCAAACTTGAAAAAGAATATTGGAAATACCTCCTCGTGGTATGGGGTTCTTTCATGACGTAGGTACTTTCGATTTATTTTTGTTTCGGCCTCAAAATTTTACTTCGAGCTGGGATACCTTCTTTGCAAAAAAAAAAAAAACTAGAATAAAAAACATCCTCAATGAGGAAAAAAATTGTTATGAAAGGTTTTCTTGCTTTGAGGTGATACTATGTACTTCGGCATAGGCTCCAATTTTCAACGTCTCTTTTCACTCTTTTTTCAGTAGGTACCTAATTTTTACTCGGTCAAATGATTATTACATCTTATAGTCCAGGAATTATAGCAAAATTTTTACGCAAACCTCGGAATCGTTGGGGGAAAGCTGAATTTTACATTATTAGTACATAATAGTCTACCAAACATACTCCTAAAAGTTGCATCCCCCCAACTGGCCGGCTACCCCCGCAAGAGGTCAATAACCTTTGCGAATATACGTTTTTTGACCGTAGCGCCGAAAGGAAGCGTCGGAGAGGTAAAAGTGGTGAAATAAGAAATGTTCTACGTGAAATTTCCTGCAAACTTGACCAGTTCAGTTGTTCTCAAAATCGCGAGATTCGACGTATAGTGGGGGTTAAACTTTTTCAACTTGGAAACATTTTTTCAAAAAAATGATAATTGTTTTTGTAATTTGAAGTTAGGATGAGCTCAAAAATATGCTGTGAAAAGTTACATCCGGAAACTTGTGAGCCACCCCCGTATGAGGTCAATAACCTCTGCGGATATACGTTTTTTGACTGTAGGCACCAAAAGGAAGGGTCAGAGAGGGAAAAGTGGTGAAATAAAAAATGTTCTACGTGAAATTTCCTATAAACTTGACCAGTTCAGTTGTTCTCAAAATTGCGATATTCAGCTTACAGTGGGGGTTAAACTTTTCCAAATTTAAAAAAATTTAAAAAAATTGGTAATTTTATGTGTAATTTTAAATTAGAATGTGCTCAAGAATATACTGTCAAAAGTTGCATCCGGCAACTTGTGAGCCACCCTCGTATGAACACATAAAATTATCAATTTTTTCAAATTTTTTCAAATCTGGAAAAGTATAACCCCCACTGTAAGTTGAATATCGCAATTTTGAGAACAACTGAACTGGTCAAGTTTATAGGAAATTTCACGTAGAACATTTTTTATTTCACCACTTTTCCCTCTCCGACCCTTCCTTTCAGAGCTGCAGTCAAAAAACGTATATCCGCAGAGGTTATTGACCTCATAGGGGGGGGGTGGCTCACAAGTTGCCGGATGTAACTTTTCACAGCATATTTTTGAGCCCATCCTAACTTTAAATTACAAAAAAAATTATCATTTTATTGAAAAAAATTTTCCAAGTTGAAAAAGTTTAACCCCCACTGTACGTCGAATCTCGCAATTTTGAGAACATCTGAACCAGTCAAGTTTGTAGGAAATTTTTCGTAGAACATTTTTTATTTCACCACTTTTTCCTCTCCGACGCTTCCTTTCGGCGCTACAGTCAAAAAACGTATATATTCGCAAAGGTTGGGGGGGAGGTGCAACTTTTAGGAGTATGTTTGGTAGGCTATTATGTACAAATAATGTAACATTCAGCTTTCCCCCAACGATTCCGAGGTTCGCGTAAAAATTTTGCTATAATTCCTGGACTATGAGACAATAAAATTGTGTCTATCATTTTTATTATTTATTACCAACCTACTTTGCAGATTGTTCCATATACATTTGTTCATTACGGTAGTTTCAAATGTTATCCAGTGTGCCTGTACCCAAGAACCTACTACAACTACGTTGAAAATTTTCGATAATTATAAAACACGGGTTTTTAAAACTGGGTTTCCCGACAAACAAATTATTGATGCGGTAAGTCTTACCTTTGAAGAGCTTGTCTGCGGCAGCCGCATGTTTGTAGATAATTCACTACTTATATGGTACTTTTACATGAAAGAGAGTCTAGTGGTGACCCTTCCACGAGCATTCGGCAAAAGTATTAATTTGGATATGATAAAATATTTTTTCCGAATGGAAATTTATAAAAACACCCTGAAACAAGTTCCTCAAAATGAAACAAAACCGTATCGAACATTCGAAAAGGGCATTATCGATTGCAGTAGCATATTAAAAAAATTAAAAGATAAATTTCTGGTCAGCAGTCTCCGAAACTACGAATTTTATAAACTCATAGGTTCAGTCCCCGTGGTACACTTCGGTGGACAGCACGGCCTGCATCATTCCTTAAAAGGTGTCTATAAAGTAGTGCAACGTCGAATTGAAGATACGATTAACGAGCATCAATACATAAAGGATGTATCCGAAGTCAATTCGACAATTAGGAATTATCAAGATGAATTTAAAAGACTAGAAGAATCGTTATACGGTGATATCGTAGATGTAAATAAGCTGATCAATGCCATACCAACATTAATTCAGCTGTTGTACAGAATATTTGGAAGAAAAGTATTCGTATTGATCGACGAATACGATGGAATTTTAAACGATATTTATTTTCATAGCTCATTTAATGTAACCGAGAGGGAGAAAACCGTGGAATTTTTTGCATCTTTTTATGGCTCGATAATAAAGCAAAACGAATACGTCAGAGGGGTTTTTATGACTGGTATCCTGTGTTGGAAAGGATTTAATATTTTCCCCAATAACAGCGGAATGAATTTTCATACAGTGAGCGGAGGCGATTCGATTAATTTTTACGGTATGAATGACGAAATTGTTACCGAATTATTGACCAATCTTGGGTGGAACCATACGTATGAAAGAGTGAATAAATATTATAACGGATATAATTTTGGGAGTTCAGGTGCTTATATCAGAAAATATAATCCGTATGCGATGGCACGTTTCATCACAGATACAGGAACCTCCGGCAAGATGGATTTTTGGACAGATTGTGGCAGTGCTTTAGAAATTTTGACAGAGCTGATGAAATACAAAAACTTTCACGAAAATTTCATGACTTTAATCGCAGGTGTACCAATTAAATTAAGAATCGACCATGATATCGCCACATTTACCCCTAATGATCTGGAAGGTTTATTAAAGGCTATACGTCGGGCAAAAGAAGCCCATAAAGAAAAATGGTACACGATGAAAAACCCCACCAATGAAGATAATTTCGGATTTAGGATTCTTCTTGCAACTGGTTATTTGACCGAATGCGAATATTGCTCCATTGACTTGGAAGAAAAGTATATATGGGTTAAAGTCACAAATTTAGAAATCATGGTACATCTTTTGTCAAACTACCGGATAATTTTTAGAGGTAATTTTGAAAAATGGGTAATGAATAAACCTTGGTGCTCACTTTTCAAAAATTGTGCCGATGAACTATCGCAAGTTTTGAAAAACATCAACCCTGATTTTCAAAAATTTGCCCTCGCGTTCGAAAAAATAATCGGATTTTATTTTCATGCAACGTGGCAGATTGAAGATGATGAGGCAAGAGTTTTCGCGAACGAAGTGATTTTTGAAACGTTGCTGAGTGCAATGGTGAACTACAATGTATTCAAAATGGGCATAAAACGAGTAGAATGCGAAGACCAATTCGAGTCTATAGTTGATGAAAGAAGACCAGTTGTGGTTTTTCAGACACAGGGTGATGTACTGACCATATTTGAACTGAAATACTGCTTAGGCCGAGAGTGGAATGCGGATATTATTGAAGATACGTTGAAAAATGCCACTAATCAAGCATTAGGTAATGCTGATTTGTATCTGCGGGGCAAAGGCTGCGGTCTGTATCGGGCTTCCGGTGCGAGAGTGGTAGTTTTGCTTGTGACGGAATACAGATTACGAGTCGTGTTGCGTACCATTTATCTGCCGGTAAGTAGTCCATCGAAAAGATGCTGTAGAAATATGAGCAGTTATTTTAAACGAATTAATGTTTACTGAATTTGATTTTGTTGTAGAAGGGCGATGTTCAAAGTTATAGTCGTAAAGAAAAACTGAATACTAAAGATTATTGGCCAGATTTACTTCAAAACGATGATGGCTTGTGGACCTATATTGGTAGGTAGGTATTTTATTTGGTATTGACCTAAGTCAGGCCATCTGGAAAGGTCGAAGGATGTTGAAAATCTAGAGAAGTTGGGGTAATGTCATGGAATTAGGGAATTTTCATAGGCGGAGATGGAGGGAGCATGGAGAGCTCAAGCCCCTTGAATGTTGAATTGCCCCCCTCCCATCATTTTCGTGAATATATGTATTTCAATCAGAAAAATTCTAAATGGGTACTCAATTTTCAAGGGATAAACTATCAAACGGTGCCTAATTCCCTGCTTTTTTCAAGCTACTAAAATGGTCTCTTTAATAAAAATAATAGTAATTAAATTTTGTCAAAAAGTCGGAAAATTTTGTTGGAAATCGACAAATGTTGAAATGGCCAAATGAAGAAACTAACTCGGATTCGTGTTAAGCAGGTCAAAATACCCCGATAAACATGCAATGTCGAAATTCACTTTTTTCGCTGATTTTTCAAGACAATAAAATTAAATTTCGAAATTTAAAGTAAAATGATCGTGAAGGGAGTGTTTATCGGGGTATTTTGATCTGCTGAACACGAATACGGTATTGGTTTTTTAATTTGCTCGTTTCTTTCCGTATAAGATGCTCAAAATTTAAAAAAATCTCCCAAAATACCAACATTTTTTACGGGTTTTCGCAATTTTCAGCCCTTGCGCCAACTCAATCGCCAAAACTGAATACGTGACGTGAATCTACGTCAAAAAACACGTTTTTATGATATTTTCAAAAATTAGTCGAACTTCGCTATTAAGGTCTTTTTTACAGTTGAAAATTTCAAATGGCCAATCCTCATGAAGGAGTGCACTAAAATTGATGAAAAAATTATCGTGAATAGACCTCTACGAGATGTAACTTTGTGCCAAAGAACAGAAAATTTCATTCACTTCCATTGGAATTAAAAATTCTTGAAAATGATGCAATAAAATGGCCAATTGGCCCTAGCTCCAAAAGGGAGAGAATGGGGGGGGGGCAAAATTTTTTCCAGAATTTTTTTTCATCAAGTTACACAATTTGAGGGAATTAGATCAAAAATCGGAGCTGAGGCCAAAACCACCCCTTATCCGGCTATACCCTTTGTTTCAAAGTTGAAAAAATTTTCCATAAAAATTCGTAAAGTTTTGTTTTGAATCAGCTGTTCAAAAATTTTTTAAAAGAAATTTGCGAATTTTGTAAGTCGCCTAAATTAGTAAATTTTTTTTTAGATTGTCAAAGGCTCTGGTGCAATAAGGGGGTCATTTGGCCTCAGGTGGAACTTTGCAAAAATGCTTACGTCATTCGATTTGTATTGGTGGAAGATGATTTTAGAGCGCAGCATGAGCGAATTTTTATCTCACCCCTGGGGCGCTGGGGGCCCAAATAACGTGATTTTCAAGCTAAAAACTTTTAAAACTTCTCTCTCCTCGAGTTTTCATTCCATTTTTTTCAAACATGGCATATTTCAGATTTTTTCGACCACTTTAATGACCTTGAATTTGACTTTGAACATTTCTAATCACCCTGAGGAGCACAGTTTTGGTGCTGTCTCAAAAATGTTTTCAAATTTAAATTTCCTAATGTATTTCACACTCCTGAGAATTTTTTCAGATTTTTTCAAGTGGTGGAAAGTGGTCAAATATTCAAAAAACTGGTGTAATTCATCATTTTTGTTGCTTAAAATCATTGTTTTTCATCAATTTTTCATTTTTTATAAATTTTTACTCCGAACTAATGGAACTTTCAAAACAACAAACTATACATAATATTGAAAAACGAATTACCTATGACAATTCATCAATTTTTTAAATAGCTCTCGCTTCGCTGGAGCATATGAAACCGGAAGTTATTTAAAGATGAGAATTGAGGATTTCATTTTTTTAAAAAATATGAAGAAATTTCAGCTTTTGGATGCTTTCTTTTCCGAAAATTTTCGCCCTCGCTTCGCTCGGGCTCTGAATTCATATAATTATTTCTCAAAATAATGATATGAATCTTCTTCTTTTTCCATCCTAAACAATTGAATATTTTATAGCAAAAAAATTTGTATTCCTTATTTATTGGAGGGCTTAGTGACGATTTGAAATGGAATTTTCAATTTTTTTATAATTTTTGGAAGGGGGTGAGGTCATTAAATATATAGTTTTTTTTGGAAGTTAAAAAAATAGCATGATTAAGTACAAAATTTTTATTTTTTGATTTTAGTTTGACTGGTCGTCAAATTTCTTTTTATATGAGTGGGCATATTTCTCTTTTTTTGATACCTAGTATTAGGCGGCAAATTTTTTATTTTCACCACTCCAGATTTTTGCCCAAGTTTCGTCTGTGAAAAAGAGTTAAACAAAAATGACGTAGTGGTAGTGACAGAAAAATTTTTAGAGGGTTGAAAATAAACATTTTTGTTTTGTGTTGCTTTCTTTTTAAACTCCTCTTCTCGCCCCCCCCCCCCCCCCCCGATACAGCCCATCTCCGTCTATGGAAATTTTTCCTGTAATTTTTTAAAAATTCAAAAGGATGATTGGTAAATCATCTAGAAAGTGTTCCTTTGCATATTACGTTATTATAGATTTTTACATCTCTTGACTAATTTTTTCATTCCGGTTTTTGTCCTTAAAATTATGAATTTTTTAAAATAAAATTAGTATTCCTCGTTACGCTCTATGCTAATTTACACGGGTTCCTTCTACAGAATTCATTTGAAATCGAATTTTTTATTGGAAACGAACTTTTTAATATGCTGTGATGATGAGAAAGGAATTGTAGAAGGGATGAAAAATTGATACAAAACGTGTCCAGTTGTTTGGAATCAATGGTTAAAAATTTTAAAAATCAAAATAAATAGAACATTATCTCTTTAAATCTACATAAATCAGTCTAATTTGATTAAACTCTGCGTTTTTGAAACTATGAAATTCATTTCACAGATCTTTCAGTTAAAAATCACTGATTTCACCGTCAATCTCCAATTTATCAGAAATACTTCATAGATTTATTAAGTTATAGTCAATTTGATTGAATTTAGACTAAATCATTCACATTTTTTACGATTTCCTATCGGGTCACTAAAACTTTCCAGGATCAGTATTAATTCCAAGGGTTCTTACTGAAAATTCAAAGTTAGAAATTTGAATAATTTTTGAAGTGGTAATAAAGTATCTTTTTGGTTCAGAAATTTTCAAGATTTATTTTCACTTGTGAAATCGTATTGCTATACGCCTCAATTTTTATAAACCATGTGTGACCCGTGCAGGGAAAAGGTACCTAAAGTCGGAATTTTCAAAAATGAGTTTTTTTTAGCTAAAATAATAAAAGAGACCATGCGGAACATATTGAGACCTTGATGAGCATCTAAGGTAGAGTTTTCGCTGAGATAGAGACATTTGAAGTTGAGAAATTCATGAATTCCAAAAAAAAAAAAAATGAGAAAAACGTGTTCAAAGTTTTTACTTCTGTTTTTTATGTTTCAATCATCAAAAAAACTCTCAAAACTACTATTTTGTACTGAAATTTCACGAAGAATTCATTTCTGACGTCGAAAATTATCTTAGGAGAAGAGAAAAATGAAAAATTCACCATTACGATGCGTTTAACTTGGAAAAAAATCATTAGGTACAATAAGAAATTCTGTTTTTCATGCAATTAGCAATTATCAAAGAAGCTGCCAAAACTGCTTAATTTGCACTGAAATTTCATGAGGAATTTTTTCTAACGTCGAAAATTACTTTACGAGAGAGGAGAGTTTGATGTCGGTTTCAAATTTTCAAGCAAAAAACTGAAAAATAAAGGTGTAAGAAAAGCTTTCGGCTATAGCTTTTAGCTTGCTATTTTTAAAACTTTTGAACTTTGGGCTTTTTGGCTTGTCACCTAAAGAGTCTCCCCTCAATAAGATGGTGAAATCGGCCTAGATCCGAATTAAAGACATTCCACATGAATTTTTGATTCCCTACTTTCACCCTTTCCGAAGTGATCACACTTTATATGCCGGAAATACAGAAACGGATTTAAGCCAAGTAAAATTGAAAAATTACAGAATTTCAGTTATCTTTCACTGATTTTTTAGTCAAAATTATTGATTTTTTCTGAAAAACTGGGAAATTGAGAAATCAGTGTTTTTTGACCAAAAGCGAGGCCGAAAATTTTTGAAAAATCATTTTTCAAGAGAAAAGAAATTCGATTTTTTCATATTTTTGTAATAAAAAAATCTCCTGTCCGAGCTTGGGGGCTCGAGCCCCCTGAACCCCCTCCCTTGGGTGCGCTTATATGCGAAGAATTGAATTTCGTGATTCATGTCTGCATTGTCTCCATTCTCAACCATTCCAAATTGACAAAATGATATCTGTTGTCAAATTAAAACTTTTTTTTTTTCACTTCGAATTCCATTTTTACGTCGTTACTATACCTGGCCCTGTTTTACGGATTTAAAGTGGGTGGTGAGCGGATTTTTTATCAAAGTCCGCTGAATTTTGCACTCTTAATTTTCAAACTCCAACTTTTTTCCTGTATAATTATTTTTTTCAAGCCTACAATTTTCTCTACGTAAATTTTCCATGTGTGAAATTTTTTCCTCAAAATTTTTCAAACTTCTACATTTTTTAGCGCAAATTTTCAAACTCTGAATTTTTTTCCTATAAATTTTTTAAACTTCAAATTTTTTCCTTAAATTTTTCGAACAATTGAAAATTATTTTCAACAACAACATCGAAAATATGAAAAATACAGTAAAGTTCTTTATTTTTATTGTACATTTCATCATTTTCAATGTAGTTGTTGAAAATAATTTTTAATTGTGTTTTTCAGAATATTTCTGAAGATGGCTCCGATTTACGTAGAAGTGATGAAGTTTGAAAAATTTTGAATTTTGGAGGGAAAAATTTACAGAAAAAATTCAGAGTTTAAAAATTTAGGTTGAAAAAAGTAGAAGTTTGGAAAATGTACAGGAAAAAATCCAGAGTTTGAAAATTAACGTTGAAAAAATCATAAAAATGTAGAAGTTTGAAAAATATCGAGGAAAAAATTTTAAACTTGAAAAACTTACGTTGAAAAAATTTTGAAGTTTTAAAAATAATTATACAGGAAAAAAGTTGGAGTTTGAAAATTTAGAGTGCAAAATCAAGCGGACTTGGAAAAAGAAAATTGCTCACCACCTACTGTAAATCCGTAAAACAGGGCCAGGTCTATAAAATGGATAGCCATTAGCCACCCTTATTCACGCATGTCGGCATGTCTCATTTTGAAAATTTTTTGGAAAACCATTTTAATGCATTTTCTTTTATCCATACAATATGCATCCAGTTTCATTAGTACACAGGGTCCTTGAATTATATCCAATTTTTCACTCAAAACATTGCTCAACTTTTCATTATCATTGATTACCATTTTTCCAAATTTTTCATTTTTTCATCACAATGTCAAAAAAATCAAAATATGTACTTGCAAAACTCAACTACGTATAGGATACTTATGCAAAATTTTTTGAAAAATTACCATTTTCAAGTCATTTTTGTGATAAAATTCACTAATACAGGGTGTTCCATGAATCGTCTGCCAAACATATTTTTTCGGATATAACCGGGTACCACTAAAAAAAACCTTGAGATGAACATGTTGCCTAACTTGAGGATTTAAGGGGCAAATGCTACTTATAAAAAATTACGTCAAAAATTTTTTTTAACCATGTGAATGGATAGTACTTTAAAAACTGAACAAATTTTCACTATATGACTTGTTGCCCAACTTGAAAATTGAAGGGGCTACAAAATTTTTTTTTTTCTGATAAACTAATTAAGGGAATGGATAGTACGTTAAAAACAGAAAAAATTTTGTTCTGTACACTTTTTGCCTAACATCAAAAATGAAGGGGCCAAGGGTCATTTAAAATTGGGAAAATTCGAAAAATTTTTGAAGCTCACGTATTTTGCTCGAACCGTAGCCCCTTCATTTTCGACGTTAGGCATAAAGTGAACAGAACAAAATTTCTTCAGTTTTCAACTTACTATCCATTCCCTTGATTAGTTGATTTTTTAAAAATTGTTTTTGAAAAAAAAAATTTGTAGCCCCTTCAATTTTTGAGTTAGGCAAAAAGTCATATAGTGAAAATTTGTTCAGTTTTCAAAATACTATCCATTCCCATGGTAAAAAAAATTTTGACGTGATTTTTTAGAAGCAGCATTTGTCCCTTAAATTCTTAAGATAGGCAACATGTTCATCTTGAGTTTTTTTTTTAGTGGTACCCGGTTATATCCAAAAAAATATGTCTAGCAGACGATTCATGGAACACCCTGTATTTTCGATTTATGATTTTTTTACATTTTTAATTTCTTCAAAAATTCCCTTTTTTTTGTAAAATCCAAGAATTTTTGGCGTTGATCAAAGTAAATTGAAAATCATAGGGCTGTTGGAACTGACGTCATAATTGAACTGGTGGGAAAATGTTGAATTTTCAAAGTTTTTTTTTTTCTTAGCTAGAAATTTTATTACATTCACAATTATCACAAAACTTCATTTTTTTTGCAATAATTTATAAATTTATGAAAATTCTGTATAAATACGTATGAAATGAATGATTTTTCCTTTTTCCCACCAGTCCCTTATCACGCTTTTTGATAAGGATGACGTAGTTTCAACAGCCCTGTTGGCATTGTCAGAATTGAAAATTGGGAAGGGGCACAAAAGAGCCGTGCGTTGGACAACTTTTTTTTTGCTTTTTCGAAGTAGAAAATGGGACTGAATTTTTTTGCGTGCTAAAAATGCACATATTCAGTGGCGTCGGAAAATTTTTTTTGGGAGGGTACAAAGAGGGTATGAAGACTTGAAATGCCAGAAGGATTTCAATGGGGAGGGGGTAAGAAGGGGCCATTCTTTCGCACTTTCGTCTGAGAAAGATTACAGAATTATGATTTTTTCATGCCCGAGAGGCGAGGGGGAAGTTTTGAGAAAATTGGATTTTCAATGTCCTAAGAAGATATTTTATCATGTTTTAATTCTTTGAGAATCCTTAGCTGATGTAAGTGTAATGAAAAGTAATAAGTGCAACATAATTTATTTCTGGTGGGGGAGGAGGGCAAGTGGGTGCCAGAATTTTTTCGGGGTAGGGGCACAAGTCCCCTCGGGCCTTTTCTCGACGACACCTTTGTTGAAAATTATCCATGTTCTCAAAAGGCTCCGATGCTGTATTGGATCTCTAGAAACCTCCGGTTGATTTTTTGAAAAATTCGGCCTCGATACCTATGCACCTACATATTGCACCCTCTTTCTCCGGCCCTGGGCAGATATTCCCTTATCAGTGGTCGTATGCATGAGCAATGTAAAGAAATAAACATCTTTTTTAAAAAAAAAATATCATTTATTTCACAAAAATCAATAAATAGGAAACGTAAAAAGTTTTAGATTACAATCGAGAACAATTATTTAAATTAAAATCTTGCATTGATTATCTTCGATACTATAAAATATGATCACATACACGTTGTCGAGAGTCTGTAATTTTTCTATGTACTCGATAACGCGATTCAAACATTTTTTGTACCTGGGATATCTGCGAATTACAAAATAAAAATGTCACGTCATTAGCTTGGTCAAATTGTACATACGAATAGTTGAATTTGCAAACTAGGTGCTGGATAGATAGGTAGTCGAATAGAACATTCACCTTTTACTTAAAGAAGCTAAATAGTCGCTGCTTTTCGAATTGAAATCCACGGTGGATACAATGGCAGCCAGCACTTCGTAAGGTGTATTCAGAATAATTAATTCTATTCTGGTTTTTGTCGATATTTTATTGAGACAATTCGAAATGCAATTGGAAGCCTGGAAAACGATCATTTTCAGTAAATGTAGGTATCGAAACGTATTCTTTAAACAGGAAGCAATTTTTTTTACTTACTTGATTTTCATAACGTCTCTTGTTATTAGTAGTCAATTTCTCCTCGGTTAAGAAAGTGATATTAATGGTGTGAGTTTGCGTTTCATTAATTCCAACCGATGCACTTCTCGTTTGAGATCGACTATGGTGGTGATTTGCGTTCGTTGTATTCTCAACGTTATACCCGCTACCTCTCATGAGTTTTTTTAATTGAGATACGACTTCCGTTACAGGGAGTTTTTTTTCATTTAATCTTTAACATTGAATCATTGAAAAAATTTGAAAATATCGTATTTATGGTGCATTCCTGATAAAATAAGATGCTTAGAATGAGCTAATGGAAATTACTTTTCACGAGTCCACGACCTCAGGGTAACCGTACCAGGCTCAGTTTCTTTTAGAAACAGGATGTAAGGTATTTTCATTTTGCTGCAGTATTCTTGAGTTTCTTCTAAGCTCTGAAATAAATTTCAAGTGAGCTCACTCGTTCAAAGAATCATAAATACAATCTATGGTTTTAATTTATTCGATCTTGTCGAATACAATTCGTCAGCTCAATGTGCCCAATTGGCCACTTTTTTCATGTTTGATCACTTTTAGTTATTTATCACTGAAGTTACTTTTTAAAAAAAATTGTCGCTGTAATAAAATAAAAAGGAGTCATTTGCAAAAAAAAAGTAAATTATTCTTCAACAGCTGAAGTTTATTTGGGGGAGGGGGTGGATAAAATTTATGCTTTTGATTAGCATTATTAGCAAAAAATTTTGATGTAGAGCTGCTTAGGAAATTATTTTTTGAAATTTGTCACATTTAAATCCTTGGAATTTCGGAGTCATTTAAGGCATACTTGAAAAATTTGACCTTTTTTGAAAAGTGATCATTAACCATGAAATTTCGGTACCTAAGTAGGTAGTTTAATATTTTGGGCAATTTTTCTAGTGTTAGATGATTTTTCGAATTTATTTTTTTTTCAATTTTTGAAAAATTAGAAACTATTTTTTTAGATGTAAAATGTTGAAAAAATTATTAAATTTTCGTTAGTTTTTTCATTTTTTTTAAAAATTTAGTTTGCTTGTGAACATTTTTTCGTTTTTTCTCGAAATACTTACTTATCTGGTTTCATTTTTAAAAAAGTATTTTAAATTTATCCTCAATTTTTGAAAAAATATCAAGTTTTGGATACAAATTATTTTTTAAATTGTGGTCTGTGTTTTGAAAATTTGGGACATTTTTTGCAGAAAGTGAAAAGTTGTTCAAGTTTTGAAAATGTGTCCAATTTTTGAATAATTGTACAACTTTTGGAAAATAAACTAGTTTTAGAAAAATAGATAAATTTGTCGGAAACTGCTTCAAGTTCTGGTATATCTCAACATTTAGACATGAGTCCGGATTTATGGGAAAATCATTTAAATTTTTGAAGATTGCCTAATTCTGTTGGATTTTTTGTTTTAAAAAAATCTTCAGGTTTTGAAAAATTGTTCCAAGTATGAAAACAACCTTTCCAACTTTGGAAAGTACCCAAGTCTGATATTTGGAAAATTCACGTTTATTTAGTGATGAGAAACTGAAACTGAAAACTAAAAAAAAACTGAAATTGAAATTGAAAAATTGAAACTGAAACTGAAATAAATTTCAGTCAAGTTTCAGGTTTTTTTTAATTTTTGATTTTTTGTCTCTCGGTTCCGATTGCCTAATTTTGGTTGCTTTCAGGATTGTGCCGAATCCCGTTCATTTTGATTCGAATCACGAATCCTTTTCTTAGAAATGATTCGTGATTCGTAATTCTCAAATCATAATGAAAATCCAAAAATACCAAAATGTATTGTGTGACTTACAAATTCAAAACATTCTAATTTCCAAAATCCGACTCCGAATTGTAACTGTTTTAAAAAAATTTGCGACTCGAGTTGATCTGGAAAAATTTTACTTCACATTACCTACTTCAATTTTTTTTTTAATTTTCCCACTTGTAAATTTTTTCATTGATAATTTATAATCGTGAAATTTATTCTTAATTTTTTTTGTATCTTGATATTTTTTTCAAAATTGTAAAATTTTTACCAAATCTTGATTTTTATTGACATTTTTCAACTCTTAAAAATTTTTCTCCTAATTTTTTCCAATTTCGAATTATTTTCCAAACCTTCTCCTACTTTGCATTTTTACTGAGAATTTTCATTGTTTTCACTTGAATTCAAAATTATTTTTCCAACCTAAGACTTTTCTCAATTTTCTTCAACTTTGAATTAATTTTTCTCATAAATTCAGAATTTTGTTTCCCACTTTCCCACCCAAAATAAATCTTCAATATAAATGAATGAATGAAATGAAATCGATTTATTTTGGGTGGGAAAATGGGAAACAAAATTCAAGATTTATGAGAAAAATTAATTCAAAGTTTAAAAAAAAATTGAGAAAAGTCTTAGGTTGGAAAAATAATTTTGAATTCAAGTGGAAACAATGAAAATTCTTAGAAATAATGCAAATTAGGAAAAGGGTTGAGAAAATAATTCGGAATTGGAAAAAATCGAGAGAGAAAATTTCAAGTTGAAAAATGTCAATAAAAATTTCCTATTCGGTAGAAGCGGTTAGTTTTTTCTCGGTGGCATAGTTTTCGAAATATTTTCGAGTAAATTTTCTATTGAAAATTTTCACTTCAAAACTTCAACTTGAAACGTGTTTTCCATCAACAAATTTCAAATTATTACAATAAAATCGTAAATTTTGCATGAAAAAAAACCTAAAAAGGTCACTAATAGCTCATTTGAAACATAATTTTATATAGATTCAGAATTCAGTAAATACTTTTGTAACCAAGTCACTTTTTCTAAAAAAAAAAAAATGCCTCAAATATATAATGAACTTTCAGTAAATGCAAAAGGAAAAAAATATGAAAAAACTGGAAACGGAAACTGAAACTGAAACTGATATTTTAAAAACTGAAACTGAAACTGATATCATTTCAGTTTCTCACCACTGCGTTTATTGTTCGAGTTTCTGGAAATTCTCGATTTTTCGAATGAGTTCTAAGAAATTGTCCATTTTTTTGAAAAACTGCGATATTTTTATGAAATTCCAAGTTTTAAAAAATTCCTCAATGTCTAAAAAATCGTTCAATTTTCGGAAAATTGCCATCACAAGCTCTAGAAAAATTTATCCAATTTCTATGAAATCGCCCAAGAAGTGTTTGTCCTTTCTTAGTCATTTTTCAAATAAAATTAGATTCCAAAGCGCACTTTTTTTGAGGCCAATCGAATTGGACACACCGGCAACATCTCAAGTACTCGTAAAATGATGAACAATCATAAAACTGATGTTGAGGATTATAACCTGTTCAACGTTTAAAGTTGTACTACGTATCTCAGCCAGCCATAAGTCTTTCACAAGCTTCAACTTTTCCTCTGCTAGATTATTCGAGCCTACTGAGCAAACGAGGACCTCGACCGTTGAGAAATGTTGATATTCGGGTTGTAAAGCAGCACCCAAACGATCCAGATATATGGTGAGACCAACGGCAGACTGTTTCGTCTCTTTCGTTATATTTAGAGCATTTCTAAGAACATAACTCGTCGTTAATTTTTTAAACAGCCAATTTTTTCGATAAAAAAATCATTACCTGTACTGCGTTATTAGGTTATCGTATCGTCCTCCAGCTGCGATCATGTCTCTTTCGCAATTATTCTTGTTCTTATGCTCCCAAACTATTTGAAACATGATTCCCGAATAATAATGGTAATTTGTAATCACACTAGGCGCGATAACAATTGGACACTGCAAATAAAACACATTTCGCATTGAGAACCTTGGAAATCTGAAAAATGTTGAAGAGACGTTTGAGTGATCGAAAAGTGCAAAACTGTACCTTAATCTTCAACGAAGTTAAAAGTTGAACTAAATTTTCCAGCTGGAAAAGTGCTATTCGACAAGCATCGTTTGAAGCCGAATTTTTTCTCAACAGGTGGTGAAAATGCGACGAAAATTTACTAGGTGGTATTTCAACATTCATCGCGTTGATCAGATTTGTCATATTAATTTCAGATATATTTTGAGGAACTTCATTCAATGAGCTCGTTTTTGCCGATGTGTATCCCACTGTCTGAAACAGCGAATGTAAGTACGAAAAAAAAATAATTGAGAATCGAGGCACTCGAAAACCAATACGTACCCTCGACTTATTTAGAAAATTGCACACTGCGAGATGTTTTTTAAAAACGACCTGATGATGGTACAAGATGGCAGCCACTAACGAAACGTGATTCAGACGAATGACGTAGTTTTTTTGCAAACTGTGTGAGAAACTTTCGAGGAATTCGCACACTATCGACAATGCTTCAGCTTCCATGGCCAAATTAGCTACGCAAAATGAGTAATAATTTTTAACATGATTATGATAATACGAGACTTTTGACAGATCTCAATGTGTAAACGTAAAAATACTAACAGGAATTTGGACTTATTATATCGAACGTGCATTCAAAATTTTCTTTCGGATGAACTCCCAACATTCTTCTTTCTCGATACACTCTATCGACGGTGTATCTTTTCATATGTGCAATATGCGGATTTTGAGCCAAATAACGAGCAAATGACAATCTGAGATCGTAAGGAGCGTTGACGATATTTCCAAAATGAGTCATCAAAGAGACGACTGCTGTATCGGTAATGCCCACTCCGTTGTTGGGAGTTAAAAATGGAGTGCTGAAGTAGGTGCCTCCGTGGAGACGAAAAATTTTACGAGCGTGATGTGCCATTTTATCCACGAAAGCGTGTTGCCAGACCATTTTCGTATGTGATGAAATATTGAAAGTTATATCTTCTGCGGCCGATACTTTCTGCAAAGAGAAATATACTTTAATTCTAGGATATGGGAGACGATTTTTTTCAATCGTAATTCCATTCAGTACTTGAATATCTCACCTGATTGAAGCATTCGGCAATCAAATGTTTGTACATTTTACTTTGAGGATTGCATAATGTGTGGCATATTTTTTCGTGTATCATTTCGTCTTCGAGCTCAGTGAGAGGAATGTATTCGTTTTTTAATAATTCTACAGCACTGGGTCGTTCTTTGGGATTATGATTGAGTAATTCGCTGAAAAAATGAAAAATAAAATAATTACCAAACTGGAGATGAATATCTGCCATGTACTTGGTATGTACAATTAAAAATTTGATAGGTTCTGTCTTACCGAATCAATTTAATCTGACGACACCACCTGGGATCCAGAAAATCAGTAGGAAAATCCCTGGAACTTTTTCTCAAATTGCTCAAAATCTTGAAACGTTCCATTTGCGTTTGAATAGGAGGATAACACATTTCAAAAAATATAATACCCAAGCTGTATATATCGACTTTCTGAAAAAAATGAAGATAAATTTTAGGTATTTTTGTGGATAAAAATAAGTATTGTATGCGATTACCTGAAATTAAAATTTTTTTTGCAACAATTGTAAAACGAGAGTCCAATTACAAATACGAGAGGGATGGTTTTTTTCGTTTTGGTACCCTATATCGTTTTCTCGACTTTTTTTTCGTTTAATGATTTCAAAATTATTTCCCATTATCGAATTCAACTTTCTCAATTTTTTTTCTCCAAGTTTTGAAATTTCTGCAATTCTATTAAACAAATTTCCAAGTTTAATTTTTCTTCACATTTTTTTGTAAGTTCAGTTTCTTCAATCTTTCTGAATGTTCAGATGAATTTTTTTTTCAATTATGGTAATTTTTTTCAGAATTATTCCGGCTCAGATATTTTTTTCAAATCGACGAACTACAGTTCCAATATCAATAAACCAGATTCTACCTATATTATTCATTTTTGTTTGATGTCTTTTCATCTGAAGCCAAATAAAATTGGAAAAAATATGTATCATATGGTTAGAAAAAATTTAGAGGAAAATAAAATTTTTAAAAAATTGTGATCATTTGAGAACTTGAAAAAAATTGTTTGAGAGAAAAATTCAAAATTCAAAATTGGAAATTTTTTTTAAATACTTAATACACAATTGGGAAAAGTTATGAAAATTTTGGCAAAATATTAATTGAAAAAATTTTGAGGTTTTTTGGATTGGAAAAATTCTGGAAAAGTTTTCAATCAGAAACAAAAAATTGAAAAAAATCGAAATTGAGAACGTGAAAAATCGGAACAAGGAAAAATTGTACACGGAAAAAATGTTAAGAAAATTCAAAACTGGAAAAAATTGAGAAAATTCAAAATTGGAAAAAAAAATCAGAAATACAAAATTGTTAAAAATTATGAGACAAAAAATTCCAAATTGAAAAAAATGAAGAAAACTTGAGAAAATTTTGAATTGGGGAATTTTTTGGGAAATTTTGAATGGAAAAGATTTTGGGGAAGTTTTAAATCAAAAAGATTTTAGGAAATTTCCAAGTTAAACAAATTTTAAGGAATTCAAAATTGGAAAAAAATAAATTTGTAATCGGAAAACATTTTGTAGAAATTCAAAACTGAAAAAAATTGAAAATTTTTTTGATAAAATTAAATTTGAACTTGGAAGAAAGCCAAGTGCACCATATGAAACAAAACCATACTTCCCAAGAATATGCTGTTCACAGACGTCCGCCATGAATAAAATTGACGTAATTGCAGTATAAAGGCCATTCAATTTATGCAATATCATAAAGACTTATTTATTTTTAACAAAATGCTTCGAAGATTCGTACCTGATTGTAATGTATATTTGAATTCGAGGTATTCAATTCAGGTGCTACGTACAGTGCAGTACCCACTTGACCTGTATGGGAGGTATTTGTATCTCCCTGTAACACACTGGCACTATTGTTACCAGAAACCAATGAACTGCTTTGAGTTTTCGTTGCTATCGATCTAAAAATAAGATTTCCACATAAATCACCAAATACATGCAAAATTAAAATATCGAAACGAAAAATATTCGAAACTAACTTATTCGGTGTTGCAAGACCAAAATCACCAATTTTCACGTGATCGTTGCAATCGATGAAAATATTCACCGGTTTTAAATCCCTATGAATAATTCCTTGTTCGTGTATGTAAGCTAAACCGTCAACCACCTCCTTTAACAATCGCCAGACTCTGTTTTCATCTTGATATAAATTATCGTCTATGGCATTTCTGTAATACATCGACGAGCAAAAACATCAAGTATGGTTATAAAATCTTCAATTTAGTTTTTTAAAAATTTAAATTATCACCGTAGAGTATTTTTTTCGCAAAATTCCATTTGTATATACATATATTGATTAATACAAGTGTCTTCATTGCTGCTACTTTCACAATAACTCGAATCAGTCTCCGTCGTGAGGGGTCCATCAGCTTCGGCGTCCTGTTCGCTGAAATTTCATTGGAAAAATTGCGATCAAAAAGAAAGCTTCGTGAAGAAAAAACGAAAAAAAATAAATACTCACATGAATTCTATCCAGTCGTTGTCTTCGTCATCTTCATCATCATCGTCGTCGTCACTAAAAGTAGGATCTGCCCCAGGATGGGGAAAACTTAGATTTAAATTATCCGTCAATATTTTCATAGCGTTCTTTTCTATTGGAAAATTAACCTATTAAATATTCAGAATTGAGCAAAAAAAAAATCAAAAAACTGAAAAAAAAACATGGTTATATAAAATCAATGTGCCTCAAATTTAACATGCTCAATCATTATTCAATGATTTATTGCAATAATATTTCGATAGAGCTGGCGAGAGTGAGCGCGGGTCCCAGAGCAAAAATTTCCCAATTTTCGAGCTTTTTTTTTCTGAAAAATTCAATAAAAACTTTCAACGATTTCTCTTTTCCCATCGCATTCAAAAAATCAAAATCGTCTGCAATAATTGATTCAGAATTTTGAAAATTTTTCATTTTTAGATCAAAAAATTTAAAAAATTTTTATTTTGGTGGATTTTTTTTCCACAATGTCTAAATATCAATGCAAAATTTCAATTATTATGACCAATTTTTCAAAAAATTCATTTTCAGGTAAATTTTGAAAAAAAACTCACCTCGAATTTTTCGATTTGTTGATTTAAAAATGAAAAAACTACTTTTTTGAAGATTTGCCTATTTTTTCAGATTTTTTGTCAACCTGATACACTTTTTGACGAGAATCAAAATTTATTCAATTTTTTTTAAGCTTTTAAGGAGTCCCGATGTTTTATGGGTCCATGAAGGCCTTTGGCGTTTGGCAATTTTTTTAAAAGATGCAGGCTCGATGCAGGTGGACCCAATGCACTCCTAGCTCTCGCCAGCCCTACATTTCAAGATCAATATTCCTTAAAATTCTTCGTATAATGAGCCAGAAGCATGTCTCACTTTTCTATCATAACCATCGATTTGGTCTGCCTGCAATTCCATACTTTCCAGCCAAGAATTATAGTAACGGACAACGTTTTCGTGATTTAATCTCGACAGCAATTTCACTTCTCTGGTGATTTTCTTGTTCATTTGCTTATTTTTCAGAGTCAATGGAATTCGCTTAATCGCGTAAAGACAATCGTCCAATTTATTACACACCTGCGGAGCACAAAAATGATGTAGAATAAAAAATAATACAGCAATGAAGCCAATTAAAAATTGATTTTATACTTTTAAAACATCTCCGAAGGCACCTTTACCGATGAAATCTAGAATTTCAAATTCCTTGACTAGTCTTGAATTTAAATTAAAATGTGATATCGTACTGACATAGGTTTCATCACTTTCACTATCCATTCCATTCTAAAGGAAAAAGAAAGGTACTCGTTTTAATATAAAGTGTGAAAGTACAAGTGCAGGGCAAAAAGCTTCGATATAAATGAACTCCTTGCTTACTTGTTTTCGTTCCTTATGCCTTACAGGTGTTGTATCTTTAATAGGACTACCAGAAACAGTTTTTTTTCTGTACAACATACGAGAACATTACAAAATTAATTTTATCCAGGGAAAAATCACGTTACTTGAGGCAAATCACCCAATAGTAAAAATAAAATTCAGCTTACAGAGGATAATCTGCGTCGTTATCATAAAAAGCATCATTTTCGATGGATTTTTTTGATTTAATTTTTTTCTGACGTTCTTTCTTAATTCCTTTAACCTCTAATTCTATAAGTTGTCTCTGAAAAATGAAATGAAAATAAAAATGTAACGAAAAATTGGATGAGGATAATTTTATCTACTTATTTTTGGCTAAAATTTTCAATGTAAGGCATTCAACTTCGGTTACCTTTATATTTTCTTCTGTTTTTTGTAATTCTACTTCTTTCGCTTTCTGTTCTTTTTGTCTCGATAACATTTCTTCGTAAAATGATTGAAATCCAGGTTTATTGCATTCAGTTAATACTGTCTAAATTTACGAGATTTAACATTATAAAACAAAAAAAAATGATTATATGAAATCATTGGCAGAAAGAGATATTCATTAGTGTTACCTGTACGTGCGATACCAATTCGAAAATCATCACTTCACCGACCAGAGAATTAGCCAGATTTTCTAATTTCGTTGAAATCTCGATAATTTGTTTATCCGATAAACCTTTGGAATTCTCCAACATTATTTTTGGGATTCTGAAAATAAATTTTCCTATGATTATGAAGAAAAACCGGCTAAAAGCGATAAATGGTCGAGATAATAAGAAGTAATTACTTATTGGGATATTCTTCGCAGGCAATTACGTGTAAATCTAGTTGAACATGTACTTCTAATGGTCCACTGTGTTCTCTTTGTGGCACAACTGTTACGATTACGTTTAAAGGTTTCCATGTTGTAAGTTCTTCGTTGAGGTTGATGAATTGATCAGTGAAAATAGCCTGGAATGTAACGATCAGTTGTACTGATGGCTGATGAACTATTTTATTGTAGTAATAGTGAATCAATAACCAACCTTTAATGCCTCTAATTCGTTTTGTTGTCTTTCTTGAAGTGTTTCTTCCTCCATATGATAAACTGTACGAAGTTGTTAGATTCTTTTAAACAGATTGTTTTGTCACTGTCATAATCCTTCAGGTGTGAACATTTCTTGAAAAGTGAAGTATCTCAAGCAGATTCACACTATCACAATATTAATTTTCAAATTATTATTAAATAAGGTTTTTGTTCTTTAAATTATAGTTCTAGTAAGTATAATACTTTTGAATTTTTTCTTCTGCACATTTTGATAATAATGATAACAATGTTTGAATCATTTTAGAGTAAGACTAGCGTGATTTTTTTTTGTACTCGCTTTGTGCCATTTTTTTCATCATAATTCCGGGCATTACAACTCTTTCATGCAGATATTTTTGATATTTTGGCATTTTTGATTTAAGACTGATTTTAATTTTAAAAAATTTTTGAAATTTTTGAAAAGAAATGACAGACATTTTTTTATTTTTTCTCCAATTCCAATTTTTAATGAAATAAATTGCCTAATATTTTTGAAAAAAGACCGATTTTGGAGAGTTATTTATATTTTTAATTTAATATTATGTATCTAATAATTAAAGAATTGTCATTTTTTCAAGAATTTCAATTTTTTGAGTAAAATTGTTCATGGTTTAAATTGAAGAAATGGGTAAGCGCGTTCAAAAAGTAAAGGAGGAGAGAGGAGCTAAGAAAAAGTCATGCTTTCGTGCAGAAAAAATGGGGGCTCAGAAGTCAGAAATATGTATGAACCAAAGAAAATTATTTCGAACGTCGATTTATGACCTGACGTAGTTGAGTCATTTTTTTTGTGTGTGATGGCCCTTGCAGTGACGAATCAATTTTTTACAATTAGCCCTAGCAGACCCTCTAACACGAGCCCAAGCTCAAGGGGAACCCCCTTCTCTGCGCAGATCTGATTCCAATGATTAAAAAAAAAATGAAAAACAAAAAAATACCTAGAAAAGTGGAATATAACGAAAAATAACGGAAAAAATGACTATTTAGGAAATAAATCCTTTCAAATAACGAAAATGTTCCATTTTTGGAAAAACGTTATGTTATTCGTTACGTTATTTCATTTTTTTAAAATTTCATTTAGTTCATTGTCTTATCTTTATGACGTTACGTTACTTTTCGTTTTGTTTTCACTGCTGAAAAGTGAAAATTTGCAAAAAAAAAATAAGGGGGTGTCAACTTTTTTTTAGTAATTTTTGTTATTTTAGTGACGTAGTCAAGTCTCAGATTTGAGCTAAGAAAAATTGAAAAATTCAGGGATTTTTGAAACTGAATTAAATTTAACTAAAAATCAATGATATTCGCCGATCTTTCAGTCAAAACTACTGATTTTTTCCTAACAAATTGAGGATTGACTTACGTTAGTAATCAATAATTTTTTCTTGAATGTAAGTATTGTATTCAGAATTCAGATATAGAAATTCTTTTCAAAAATCATCATGTTTGAAACCAAAAACATTTCCTTTTTGGGTCCCTTGAACCTCTGCCTTGGGTGCGACAATGAAAAACTTAATTTTCAAAAAGTTGTACTAATAATTTTTAGTTGAAATTTTCAATTGGATTCAATAATTGATATTTCAGGCATTGTGATGAAAACGTAAAAAAAACTTCTCGCTAGAATCAAAATTTTTCATGATTTTTGGATCAAAGATTTTTAATAATGTTTCAAGTATGGCGGGGAAGGGAGTGCGTTGAAAATTGACATTTTTTGAGACAAAAAACAGGCTGGACAATTTATTCGCCAGATTTTCTCTACTTTCAAGTTTCAGTGAGGTAACCTATTTTTATTTTTTTTTTCAAATTTTAAAGGTATCGACTATGGCTGTTTTTCAGATGAAGTAAACTAAAAGATGAATTCTTATTTAAAAATGAAAAAAAGTAATAGTTTATTAATCCAGGGGTATCAGTTATCTTTCAAAAACGATAGTAAATTTTTTTGTTATTTTTTCACTAACGTAAATTTTTTGTGAAGAAATGAAGAAATTAAAATATCTTCATTCTTCATTTAATTACGTTACAAATTTAGGAAAACAAATTTCGAAGTGTTTAAAAATATTGAGCAGATAGGTAATGAAAATTTATTGCGATTTTTGCAAGTTCAGCAATTAACAATTCACATTTTTTCAACATTATCAAAAAAAAAAATTCAAAATCAAAAATCAAAACTCGACAAATCGACATCGACAAGGACAAGTGAACGACGAACGAAGCTTCAAGTTTACGTTTGGCACAAAACGGTTACACAAAAAAATCACAATCCAAGCGTACAAATTCGATAAGAAATTTTTTTAAAATTGAAAAAACAGTTGCTCAACCGTGAAGAACTTTTCCGTCTTCTTCCAATGTTTGTTCTTTTAAAATTCGATCGCTGTTTTATATGTAAAATTCTATTCTGTCAGTTTTTAGCATTTCTTTTACTCCGTCATTGCCCAAGAGCTTCAATTTTAGCATGGGCATTTCAGATACTACTACATATGAGCGTTTGTACTTTTTTATATCATATCGTTGTTTATAATCGTCAATTACCTCGGTTTTAAGGTCCAACTTGACGAATCATCTCATTGTCATCGAACGTCTGCACGTGCTTTTTGGTAAATCGACATGAACGTGATTTCATATTCGTAGTCTGATCACCGGATAACCGGTTCGATGTACGCTTCCCCAACTACTTCGCATCTATAATTATGCAATGAATGATCGAGGAACACGTGGAAGGAGAAAGATTGGAAGGAGAACAAGTCAAATAGAAACTATTCTTTTCTAATTTTACATCTCGATAAGCGTGAGATGACAGAAGATAATCAGTGTCAAATGTCACGGTGAGATAAAAGTATAGTTTAGTCGTCATTCGAATTTGTTAGTTCTTTTTGTGTAAAACCTTCATTATATTTTATAATCTTGGTCCAATAATTGTCCAGTGTTAGCGGAATGTTTGCCAGGGTAACGTTTTATCCAACTTTGCTATATAATGTGTTTATGGAGAAAGTCTCCCAGAGGCAGTGGTATAATAGAATCGATGAAAATGTTATTTTGGGTGCTTTACCTCTCAAAGGAATGGCCGAACAGGTAAATTTCTTTGAAATTATTCACAAATATATTTCAATTTGACGAGCTCACGTTTTGTTTACGATTGCAGTTGATTAAAGACGAAAATGTCACAGGTGTGGTGTCAATGAATGAAAATTATGAGTTATTGTTCGCCCATGATCGTAAAGTAATTATCTATTTAGTTTTTCTAAGAATCAAAGGTTGTATTATAACCTATTTTGTTCTGAACTGAATTTACTTTCAGTCCTGGGAAAGCTTCGGTGTGAAATTTCTTCAGCTAGAAACTAGAGATATTTTCGAGACACCGGATCAGGATAAATTGAATCGAGGTGTGCAGTTTATTAATAACGTCATTAAGGAAACCAGCGGATCTGTCTACGTGCATTGTAAAGCAGGAAGGACGAGAAGTGCAACTTTGGTTGGATGTTATTTAATGGCGGTTAGTTGAACAGAATGTATATTTTCCAGTGTGCATGTTCAGTAACTCGATGTGATTAATTTTTGCTGCAAGCATTTATATCTTTTTGTGCGATGAAGTTTATAAAAGGAAATTGAAAAAGCTTTCCTATCGTGTGAGGGTCTGTTCGCTTTCACATTCGTGCTTCAGAAATGAGAGTCTGGATTTCATTTGAAATTATTCATTTTTTTGGTTAATTTTTTTTGAAAAATCTCTTGTTATATTGTTTTTGAATTTCTCTTTTATTGTGGTTTATTATTTTTTCGTTTTGATTTAAGAAATGAATTTGATTTTGTGGGACATCCCTTCAGATATATTTCATGTTATGTTTTCGATATTCACTTGAAAAGAACTGACCACAAGGTCGGTGAACCTAAATGAGAACACTAATGGTAATTTAAAAAAGGAAAAGAAATTAGATAAAATTCTAATGTGAGGAGAAGCACAGATTTGGAAAGTTTGAAGTTTTTCTGTGGATTTGGTATGTTTAGAGTTTGAAAAGAGAAATACTTGGATTTTTTTGGTTCTAAAATAAAAAATTCAGTGTCTTCTCATTTGAGATAGCCTGTGGGTAATTCAGAACACTTGAATTTTTTTAATATATTTTTTTTTAATTGAAAATTTTTAACCAATGTACGACTTTTGACGTTTCTTAAAGTTGATTTTTTTGAAACAACTTCATGCGCAGTTCCGTTGGAACAATATTTTGATAACATTTTCAAATTAGATATTCAAAATCCATTAAAATGACAACAAAACTTCAACTTTTTAAACATGTTTGTTAAACTAAGGGGAATTTCAAATTTCTATTTGTAAACAAAATGATGCCAACAAAATTCCGTGTTTCCTGTTACCATAAGATGATGAAAATCTTACGTTCAACTGATAACAAGATTTATTAAAATTCTAATACAATCTTAAATGGAAATAACACAGAAAAGATGTCTTTTAGTCCCTAGTTTTTCGAATAATTTTGTTTGTTTAATTATGTTTGAAAAATTGAAGTGTTCGTTTGAAAAACATCCATAGTAGATTTTGAAATTCTAACTTCCAACAGCTATGAAATTTACAAACATTTGAGTATAAATTATCGGTGTCATAATTTTTCTCCTTGCGAATTTCTTTTCACAATAACTCCCTGAGGTGATAATTTCAAAATGAACTATGGTTGTTTTTTAAACAGGCGATTTAACTACAACTTGGTATCTCATGTTCAATTTTTAGGTACGAAAATTTTTTTTTTTTTAATTTTTCAACAAATTCCTAAATGTACCGAGATGTATTTGAAATCGTGTGAAAATTAATCACTGATTGAGTTACTGGATGTGCTGTGACCAAGCCTGGAATCTTTGGGAAAAATGAATTTTTGAATATTTTTCAGAAAAATAATTTGTCACCTGCCGAAGTAATATCGATAATGAGAGACAGAAGACCGCATATACTGCTACATAAAAATCAACTTCTTGCGATGAATTTGTTCTACGAAAATAAAATTAAAAAAGGTTCTTTTTGAATACCTATCGCTTTCCACCGACTGTTTTTTTATTATGTATAGAATAGTAATGTTTTGATGTAAAAATATACTCATTTTAAAGAAAATTTGCTCGAGCCTGTTCAGATTTCTGAAATTGATTCGTTTCTTAAGTGAGGAAATACTGTGAAAATAACCAGGAAACCTGAATGAACGATAGTTGCTGGTGAGTTGAAAAATTCGTACTGTGTAAAAGTTTTGGCTCGGGTCTCATTTTTTTTGAATAAATTATGTAAGAACAATTAATTCTTATTTTTAAATTTTGACTTCTTTTTTCATTTGGAAGTGGGTGATGTGATGGTGCACTTCAACAAAAAATTCCGAATTTTAACGTATTTTAAAAAATTTTCATTGCCTGGCCTTGCAAAATATGCAGATTTCATTTGATCAATAAAAAAATTCTAAAATTTAGTATATATGCCCATTTTAGACCTCTCGAATCGATTGGAAGCGATTTTGAAACGTTTCGAAGCCGCCAAAATTTTTTGTAATTTCCAGCACCGAAAAAAAAAAACATGGAAGTGGTCCATCTGAGCTTAAAGCCATTTTTTAAAACATTCTGAAGTTGAAAATATATTTTTTTTTTGAAAATTCAACATTGGTGAAGTAAAAAATACTTCCATTCTTCAAAAAAAAGTAAATTAGAACATCGAGTTTCACCTTTTTCGAAAAAAATGGAGAAATTTGGAATTTTCAAAACTTTAAAAGCTTTATTTTGAATCAAAAATTCAAAAAATTTTAAAACTGATTCAGAAATTAAATTTGAAGGTAAACCAATTGTTTAAAAATGTTAAATTTATTTTTTGAAAGTTTGAATGCTGTAAAAGTTTACTTTGAGTGAAGAATTTCAAAAATTGGCAACTTTATGGATACATTTTTGAAAACGTGAAAGTCGAGAGTTTTAAAAATCTTTATGAAAGCTAGAACTCGATAGGAAATTTAAAATATATTTTATTTATTTGTTCAAAAATTGAGTTGAAAATTGAAGCTAGGATGAATGCATCGAAAAGAATACAAGATGCCTACAAACGATGCCTATCAAACCATCCTGAGGATTACTTTCAAGGCCTTCTATCACTTCTAAAATTCCAGTGCGAAAAATTAGTCTTCGCACGAGAATATATTTCACCAGAACACCAAACGTAAAAATTTTTATTGCAAGAATGATACAAAAAAAGAGAAAAATTTGATTGATGAATTTGATTCCTAAAACGATCCGAATTCTTCGGTCCAGGTTTGATATCTGTTCATATCGGCGGCCGAGACGCTTCTCTTGCATCGAGAAATAGCATCGGTGAAGTCAGCCGTTGTCACCGGAAGATCGATGTCAGCTTTTTTAATTTGTTTAATTTGTAACGGAGTCTGGCCTCTGATTTTTTTTCTCATGCACATCATAGCTGCGTCCCTAAAACAATACGAAACGTTTTTTTTATCATTTTTTTCACTAGAGATTACCTGTATATCGCAATTCATTTTGGCATAGTAGGTACCTGCAAACGTTGGCGATATCAGACCCTGTGTAACCGTCCAGAAGTTCGGAAATTTGTTGAAAATCGAAATTCTCGTCCAGTTTGGTACCCTCCATACATATTTTCAGTAATGATATTCGGGTTTCCTCTGAAATAGAGAAATAAAAATAATTTCAATGTTTAGATATGCTTAAAAAAGATACCCTAGAAAAAATTCAAATTTGAGGGATTTCGAGTCCCTCCCTGGCGTGGACCATTCATCTGAAACTTACTATTTGGCAACGGAATATAAACACGTTTTTCAAATCGTCTCCTGAACGCTTCGTCGATATCCCAAGGATGATTCGTGGCTGCCAATACCATAATGACGTGATTGTTGCTGAAAAATGACTCTAATTAAGATATCACACTCAAAAATAGGCACCTTTTTTTCTGATGGGTTATCCCGTCGGGGGGGGGGGGGGGGGGTCATACGCATAAAGGTCCATAAATTGGTCAAAATTGAATTTAGTGTGGCATATCGTTTATTATGTTTTTTGAGAAGCCAAATTCAATATTGAGACTTATTTTTTGGGTCTGACCTTCCAAATATCTTCTACCAGGAGTCCAAATATTTTGATACAGCCCTGCCAAGACCAATTCTCCTTCATAATTGCTTTGAAATTGATCTTTTTATCAAAGTTATGGAAGGATTTTTGATTTTTTCCATTTTTCGAGCCCAATTCAGGCCCCTGCCGAGGCTGGGAGGGGAGGGGAATTCAAAAATCGAATTGATATTTGAATTCAACATCTCAGAAAAAACATTCATTTTGAACCAAAAAAATGAATAATTTAAATGTGTAATTTAAAAGTAAATTTTTCAATATCGGAGGATTCCAAGGCAAAAAATTGACCAAATAGAGAAAGAATGACTGATCCGAAACTTACGCAGAAGAAACCAGGCCGTCCATTTGTATGAGTAATTCAGCTTTGAACCTTCTGGATGCTTCGTGCTCTGAATCGGAGCCTCTTTGTGAACATAAAGAATCGATTTCGTCGATAAAAATCGTAGAAGGTGCATAGAACTTTGCCTACGAACCAAAAAATCATGTCCATTTACATTTAAATTCGCCATAACGAATGTAGAAGGGCAGGCTTGAATTTCGTACCATTTCAAACAATAATCTGACTAGTTTTTCGGACTCTCCTCGGTATTTTGAAGTCAACGTAGATGAAGATACGTTAAAAAAAGTCGTACCACATTCGGTAGCCACCGCCTTGGCCAGCATTGTTTTTCCAGTACCCGGAGGTCCTATCATTAGAACGCCTTTCCAAGGTCTACGAATACCCTGCAAAATGTTTTTAAAAAAAAACAAAAAAAAAACATAGATAGATCGATTATTTGCTCAATTTTCAACACGGAAAGTATTTTGGATGTGTGGGGTGATCAATATACCTACCTTGAAAAAATCAGGCATTATGATCGGTAAGACCATAGCTTCTTGTAGGATGGACTTAGCTTCATTCAGGCCCGCTACTTTATTCCAAGGGACATTCGGATTCCGCAGCAAAATATCGCGTTCTAGTGAATCGACCAGGTGAGGTTCGTAGCCGGCCGGACTGAAGATTTTTTCTTCTTTTTCGCTACTGCCTCCACGACTGGAAGTTTCATCGTCGATGCTGCTGTATTTGTGCAAGCAGTCGTGTTTTTTTCGAGTATCGTGATGATGGTGAGTGGGATTGGTGGTCGTGGTGTTATTGTTATTGTTATTGGTGTTGGTCAGATTGGTATTCAAGTTCATTGCTTTTTTCACAACCGGTCGAAAACTGAATCGGCGATTTTTACGATTAAAAGGGATTGCTGAAGGATTGTTTCCGATGGCGCTCGGATGCGAGCATGATCTGAAATAGATAGGTAGATATAATTAAATCGACAAATTGGTAGTAAATTGGGAAGGGGGAGGGGAGGGTTAAAATTCTTACCTGTTTCTTGTACCTGCTAAAGATGGGAAAATGGGTTGAATTTCGGGATCTCGCCTTCTCAACGTGGCTGCCCATCGTTCAGCTACCGAATCAGCAGATCCATGATGAGGTTTCTTCGTCTGATCAAAGTTTCCATGAATGGTTCGATTTTCAAAAGCTGGAAAAATTTTGGAATTTATTTACACCTGAAATTATTCTCGTAGCTACCAGAGGGGTTTGCAGGTTCAATTCCCCCCTCCCCCCAAAATTGTAAAAAAATGATTTAATTAATTTAGAAAAATTTAAATAATAAATTTTATTAAAATTTTAATTATTTAATAATTGAATTTTTAGCTTCTTAATTCTAATCACTCAAAAATGGTAAAACTGTTCGAAATTCATATAGGTAAAAATGAAAGAAAAATAGATGAAAGTGATCAAAATACAAAATACCTATCATAAAAATGACGTGACAATTCTAAAAAATTCTATACTTACTTGAATTGAAAAAAAAAATTGAAAAAAACTTTAATCAAAATTCAAAATCCTTTGAAAAATTTTCAAAATGTATTTTTCCTGATTTAATTTTCTTCAGTCCTGTATTGGCTCTCGACGACGATTTTTGAATTAATTTTTTTCAAATCACTTAACCCGAGAGTTTATTTTGCTTCAAAAATTGAGTAGAATGATGAAGGGGGCGTAAAAAATACTTTTTTTTTCTGAATGCAACTATTTTTTCCAAAAATGGCAAACTTCTTTTTAAAACCAGAACAACAGAACAGAATTTTGAGAAATTTTCAGAAAAATCTTCCTTTTTTCTTGTTTTTTTTTTTTAAAGAAAAAATCCAGTATTCTTAATGAAAATGGTTAGATATCAATTTGAAACAAAAAAACAGCAAAAACTGTTTTCCTGTGTTTCAATCTACATCATTTTTTTATTCCTATCCGTTATGAAAATTTTCTAAAAAAAAACAAGGGTAAAAAGAAGATTTTTGAAAATTTTTCCAAATTTTGTTCTTTTTCTGTTGGTTTTTTTTTTTTAAATAAAAACGTAATTTTTTTAAAAAATAGTTGTATTTAGAAAAAGCACGATCAAAAACAAAGAAAAAGTAAGAAAAAATATTGTTTTTCGATTTTTTTAAAAATAAAAACAAAAAATTGGCAAATAATCATTTTTGACCTCTTCTACGTCTTTTTGAATTTGTCACACAAAAGAACCTCGTGAAGTGTTCCTCGAAGATTTTGATAAAAAGTGGTCTCGTCTCAGTGGTAGTACTTGACTTGAGTACCACACCACCAAAATTTTAGCTGCCAGTTTTGAGTTAAACTCCCACAATTTTAGTTACTCTCAACGTGTTCTACCACCATAATAGTTTATGGTTTTATGAAAAAATGTTTTGCCCATCTAAAATATATGGAAAAAATCAAAACCTTGGATTTTCATTGTAGGAGCTAAACTCAAAACTGGCCAGGGCTACCACCAGTGGCGTCGGAAGCTTTTTTGGGGGTAGATACAAAGTGAGTATAAAGACTTAGAATACTAAAAGGATTTTCCCAGGAGGGACCAAAAGGAACCTTTTTTCATTCTGTTACCTCAAATAGTTTGTATAATTTTGATTTTGTTGGCGAAACTTTGAAAAAATTAGATGTTTAATGCTAAAAAAAAAATACATTTTTTTCCATTGTTTTAATGCTTTGGAAATTCCTATTTGATGTAATGAGGGGGGGGGGTGAAAATGATACTTCGCACCCCAGCCAGAATTTTTTTGGGGAGGAGGAGAGTACAGTGCACCCCTTGTACCCCACTTTCCTGAGCCCCTGGCTACACTTGAGACCTTTTTTCATCAAAATCCCGGAAGGACACTTCATGAAGTTCCCTAAGCAGGTAAAAATTGAATTTTAAAGTGGCTCCATCTCCTTCCATGGAAATACAGGGTGTTCTATGAATCGTCTGCCAAGTGTATTTTTTTGGATATATAACCGAGTACCAACCCAAAAAACTTGATGAGCATGTTGCCTACTTTGAAAATTGAAGGGGCAAATGCTGCTTCTGAAAAAATCACGTCAAAAATTTTTTCAACTATGGGAATGGATGGTACTTTAAAAACTGAACACATTTTCATTTCATGACTTTTTGCCTGTCTTCAAAATTTAAGGGGCTACAAAAAAATTGTTCGAAAAAATTCTAAAAAAATGAACTGATTGAGGAAATGGATAGTACGCTGAAAACTGAAGAAATTTTGTTCTGTAGACTTTTTGCCTAACACCGAAAATGAAGGGGCTACGGGTCACTCAAAATAAATGGTCTTCAAAAAATGTTCAAATTTTCTCAATTTTTAATGACCTTTAGCCCATTCATTTCTGATGTTAGGCAAACAGTCTACAGATTAAAATTTCTTCAGTTTTCAACGTACTACCCATTCCTTTGATCAGTTAATTTTTTGAGAATTTTTTTCGAACAATTTTTTTTGTATCCCCTTCAATTTTGAAGATAGGCAAAAAGTCACAGAATGAAAATTTGTTCAGTTTTCAATGTTCTATCGATTCCCATGGTTGAAAAAAATTTCAACGTGATTTTTTTAGAAACAGCATTTGCCCCTTCAATTTCCAAAATAGGCAACACATTCATCTCGAGTTTTTTTTTGGTGGTACTCTGTTATATCCAAAAAAAAAAAAAATACATTAGGCAGACGATTCATGGAACACCCTGTATAAACCCCGTCATGAGTCTATTCTGTCTACACCACTGAAAAATGGCGAGATCTTTGAGCAGTTACCTGTTTTAGGACTTTGACGATGGACAGGAGACGTTTGTTGAGTGAAATTATGAAACACCTTGACGGGTTCCGGTTTGGCCTGCATCTTCTTCGCGAATGTGCTTGTCTTGGTTGGCTTGACCGGACTGATTTTAGTCAGCGAAAAAGGAGACAGCGAGTCCAGAATCAACGAGTCCATCAATCTGGCCATTTGGTGAAACCCATCATTGTTAGTCTTCGGGCTGAAATCATGATAATACATTAAATGACTAATTAAGTAGGTAAGTAGCCGTACCCATCGTGAAAAAAAAAACAAGAAGACTCACTGAAAAAATGGATCATTAAGAAAAGTTTCAAAAACTGGACTAAAAAAATTCATAGGTGACTTTTTTGGTCACCAATAGTAATTACAGCCCTTAAATACTTCCTGTGAACTACCCACTTATTACGAGATATACTAGCACGATGACACATAAACGTTGATAAACGTTACCATGGAGATCGTCATCGTACTAAAATGCTGATTTTTATAGTAGGCCTACAGCCTAAGCGAAAATTTTCAGCATGAGAAAATATTATGAATGACTTAATAGGTAGGTACGTCAACGAACTAGCGAGTACCTACATATTGATGTCCATGCGGCGATAAAGTCGACTCAAGAGTCGTACCTTGTCCGTCACCAAACTACCCTCATTTATTACACGACCAGGTTCACTGAACTCTCGGACCTAGTTCGGAATCAATAGCCTCATGCCGGTATGCTAATGTTTAATAATGCACGAAACAAAATCGCCTAAGGGGGTGAAAAAGGAAGCCCATAGACCATTGCATATCGCTATGTTGAGTAGTCACCATCGTCGAACGTAGCACAGGTACACACTTCCGAGAAACGCGATCCCTTCTTCGCTTTTTCAACAACCTGCGATCGCGGAACCACTTCTATCGTCGGTGACGACCCCCCCCCCATGCTGATTCTTTCCAATTGACGATTCGTAAGGGACGAATTTTCATTACCTTCGAATGCCTGTGTGTAAAGTGAAAATGTAAACAGGAATACCAGGTATAATTTGTAATAAACTGTATCGTTCGGAATTAAGGGATGGGGTGGGCAGAGCAGCGGAACCACGTGGGTTAATGTATGGACATAGTTTTATTCAAACAGGAAGTAATTTTCTTTTGGTTATGGGCCGAAAAATTATGAATTTAGGGCAGTCGAAGACTGGGTTTCTTTTACGACGTTGGAAATGAAAAATTTAAGTAGGTGAAGACTGGAAAATATCGAAACACGTGATGGATTTATTAATTTTTCGAAATTCTGAATTATTGATTATTACGTTTCGAAAAATCTGATCGAATTTAATTTTTTTCAGCATCACTAATATTTTGAAAAATACCAAAAATATTTTTAAGATCGAAATTTTCGAGAAAATTGTCAAAAAAAGATAAAATTGATGATAATTGCCAAATTATGTGAAAAACACTTGGAAATAATTGAATCAAAAATTTTAAAAACCATTAAAACAAGAAAAAAAATACCAACCGATTTTTCACCATTGAAAATAGTTCGCAGCTTCCAAGTTTAATTGCAGACAAAATAACAGTCGATAAAAGGAACATAAACATTTATGACCCGGGGGGGGGCAAAAATTGGTTTTTGAATTGGCATTGATTTTGGGCTTTACAGGAGGGAGTAAGTAAAATAAGTAAATGGAAAAGTCGGTAATCAGATGAAAAAAAAATTGGCGAGAAAAGTAGAAAAAAATTGAAAATTTGAGTTAGTAGTACTCACCCAAATTTAAAATTTTGGACTCCTATAAATTGGTTAAGAAGTAAAAAAAATAAAAAGTTGGTAAAAATTCAGTAAAAAAATGAAATGAATAATTAAAATTATTTCTTCGCGATAAAAATTTTAGATCATGGATACAGGGTGATCAATGAATCGTCTGCCAAACATATTTTTTGGGATATAACCACTTGAGATGAACATGTTGCCTATTTTGAAAAATGAAGGGGTAAATAATGCTGCTTCTAAAAAATCACTTCAAAAATTTGTTCAACCATGGAAATGGATAATACCTTGAAAAAAGAACAAATTTTCACTTCATGACTTTTTGCCTAACTTTAAAATTGAAGGAGCTATTAAAAAAATTTTCTAAAAAAATTAATTAATGAAGGGAATAGATAGTACGTTGAAAACGGAAAAATTTTTGTTCTGTAGACTTTTTGCCTTACATCGAAAATGAAGGGGCTACGGGTCAGTCAAAATAAATGAGTGTCAAAAAATTTTCAAATTTTCTCAATTTTTAATGATCCTTATCCCCTTTATTTTTGATGGTAGGCAAAAAAATTTACAAAACAAAATTTTTCCAGTTTTCAACGTACTATCTTTCTCATGATTGAAAATTTTTTTAACGTAACGAGCAATAATTTTTAGAAGCAGCATTTGCCCCTTCAATTTTTAAAATAGGCAACATGTTCATCTCAAGTGGTTATATACCAAAAAAATGTTTGGCAGACAATTCATGGAACATCCCGTATGTTCAAATAAACGTGTGATAAAATGAAAACTAGGGGCACACTTACGGGGGGGGGGTGTAAAGAAAAGTTTAAATAAACCACTTTTTTTGAAAATCACCATTGTTAACAACCTTGAAAAAACGTTGTCTACTGTTTTTCAAAATGGCAGTACACTTCAATCAATTTTAATTATTTTTTTCAGAGCTGGTTCTATAACCATTTTCGGACCCTTTTCCTTCAAAAAATGTTAAAAATTGATTTTTTTACCCCTTTTTTGGAATTTTTTTCGGTTTTGCCCTTTTAGCTTAATCTTTCTTCAGAGACAATTTTTTTTAAATTTTAATCTCAGCAAAAAAGTAGATAATTTTGTTCTTTTTCAGCATATTTTCTCGAAATAAAATGGAAAATGGAAATTTCGGGCCCTCCACTAGATCTTCAAAAAATGCAAGTTCGCAAATACACCCTTTTCACCCCCCCCCCCCCACAACATTGATATTTTCATGGTTTTTTTTTTTGATAAAATTTACCTAGATCATTTTTCAGGTTTTTTTATTTTTTTTAAATTCTAAAATACTTTTTTAAATTTTCTTATCATTTTTTAGCATATTTTAGTTGTTTCCAAAATATACTTAATTAGTTACTCTACTTTTTTATAAACATTGGACTTTTTCACATGATGTTTAAATTTAGAGAAACAGAATGCCATTATGTCAGTGGTCATCTAAATTTTCTCCGTTTTTTCAAGTCTAACAAAATGTTATCAGTTCAGTGGGGGGTAAACTTTCACCATAAAAAACCTTTAAAACGTCATGTTACTCAAAAACGTTACACTTTTCAAAATTTAACCCCAGTTCTAAGGCATATCATGTCAAAAAATCTGTGAAATAGATTTAAAAAATAGACAAAAAAATAAAACTGGCTTAAATGGAAATGTTGGTAAAAAAAAATCGTAAAATATGAAATAAAAATATTTAAAGAAATTCGAGTTATTACCAAATTTAAAATTTTGGGCCTCCATAAAAAAATTAAATGGACAACAGGCCACAACTTCCTCACAACTGATCCGTCACACCATAGCACAGACACTGATATTCAAACGAATTCGTAGAAAACATAATTCAAAGATTATGCTGCCTTGGACCAAAATGATATTTTCGAACAGGCAAATTAATTAACTTTCATCACTTCGTTGTTTACAAACACGTTCCCATAATCGCTAAAATGATGAGTCAAAATGAATTCAGAATCAAGCATTCACGAGGCACGAGACAGACGACTAATGGCTTCAATTTCCGATGGCATTCTTCATTTAGATTTGTAATTGACCGTCAAGTTCACGAGGCAGCGATAAATACTCTCTTACGATTTTCTTTTTCATTTGCTTTCATGAAAACAAAAGGAATCTTGGACGCGAAAAATTGTAAAGTCGTTTACCTCTATCGCGTTCGAAGCAAAAAAAAATCGTTAAAATTAACTTCAGACCACGAAAAGGAGAACTTGTATTAACCACACGCTTATCTACGATCTGGCTTTATTTCAGGTGAAAAGCGACCTTGATTATAAATCTAAAATTTCACCAGCCTGAGAATGTGTAGGTAACACGAACATACAAGAAGGTCGTCATTACACAGCGAACCGCGAATTTCAGATGTCTTATGCGCGGTCATACATCATAGTTTAGGTTCTATACCTACCGAGGGTTATTCTTTGGCACTATTTTTTCGAAAGTTGAAGTGGGAGTAGCAAAAAGTTGTCTAGACCTCGAAATAACGTGGTAAAAAATCCTTCTCCTGACTCCACATTTATCCCTCCCCAATGGACCCCAAAATTTGACAAGTATTCAAAAACATGGTATCTACTGATAAGAAAACTAAGAAAATGGCAAGAATTTTAATGATTTTACTGCAAGGAGCCAGAATTCTCGACATTTTCTTCTTTCTTTGAATTTTTGAATAGAAGGATAAAAAATGGGTTCTTTTTTGGGCAAATTTAAAACAAGAAAAATGCCATGTGAATGGAAATAAAAATCCAAAAAATAGCAAGGATTTTCATTATTCAGATCCAGTATCTGGACATCATGAAAAAAAATTGAAAAATTGTGAAAAAAACGAAAATTTTTGAAAAATTGGCAAAAAATCGAAAAATTGTTTAAAAAATAAGGAAAAAATCGAAAAAATGTTTAAAAAATTGGCAAAAAATCGAAAAAATGTTCAAAAAATTGAGAAAAAATCAGTAAACTTTGAAAAATTGAGAAAAAAATTAGAGAATTTTGAAAAATTAGTAAATATTTATACAGTATAAAAAATTGTGGAAAATCAATTAATTTTGAAAAATTCATGAAAATACTAACGAAAATTGAAAAATTGAGGCAAATATCAACAAATCTTGAAAAACTGGAGATTTTTTTTCAAAAATGGCCTTAGTGAATATTTTTATCCAGAAGTACATGTCACAGGCACCCATTTTTCAAATGTACCCCATTTTCAAGGGTTCTTTGAGAACATCACTTTCTTATTTTTTTCATACTTTTTCAATGTTGAAAAGTAGAAAATCTAGAAAAAAAAAAGTTTAATTATCATCAGCCCATTCGGGTCATTTTTTTCAAAATGAGGAAAAATGCATTATGCAGATATGGTTTTTTTTTCAAAAAGTTCGAAAACACATGGAAATATACAACTCACCAATGCGGATGACAAGAATGCACACACAGGGAGGCAGGTTGCATACGTGATTTAAACCTAGCTACCGGTATCGTCACTTCGAACTCGTATTCCACATCGTTATCATTTTTAACGTCAGCGTTTTCTTTCTGCGGCTGACCCATTGTCTCATCGGCACCGAACTAAGGTGCCGGACGATTGCCACCGTTTTGTTTTTCAAACAATCGGACAATGACCACGGTGGTCAAGAAATTGCTCGCGCAGCTCATTAAGCGCATGTCTGAGCACTATTACTTACCATATTTGTGGTAGAAATGATGATTGTTGGCAATACGAAGGGCGAGGACAATACGCGAACCTACTGATGAAGTAGCCGGCGTCTGATTTTGCATCTTTTTCTTGCACCATTTCTGAAAAATGACGAAAGTTTTTACACTCGATTGACCCAGATAACACGATTATTTCGAAGAAATCGTCCGGTGGCATGAAAAATTGGTAATTGATGAATCGTCCATCTTGGTAAATTGAAGTAGGTATTTGAAAAAAAAAAGGATTTCGTAGGCATGGAAATGGTTCAATTTTTTTTTTTTTTGGGGGGGGGGGAGAAAAATCAGCAGGATTATAATGTATGTACATTAGGGTGGAGCGCGAAAAAAAAAAAACATATCTTGGATTTCGACCAAATTTGGTGGAGTGGTTTACTTTGAGTGAGAGACTACCCAAAAAAAATTTGAGCCCCCCAGGTGCAAGGGGAGGGGAGCAGGGGGTGCTCAAAGTGTACCTCCTTTTGAAAAAAACGCATTTTTTTGTGTTTTTTAGAAAATCAAAATCGTGCGAGAAGCCGTCACAGCACTCAAATGTTGCGATTTGAGTTTCTACAACCCCCTGAACCATCGCCGTCCTCCTCCGATCAAAATTCAGACTGCTACCAGGGGGTCTAAAAGTTGCAGATTGCAATATTTCAATAATATGAATTTTTCACTAAGCTGGAATGATTTTTTTTCATCAAGTAATTGGGCAAAAAAAAAATTTCGATCACTGAAAGTAAATTTTAAAAAAAAATTATGAAAATTTTATGCACCAGTGCAGCCAATAGCGAATCGTAAAATTCCAAAATACAGAATTTATGGCAACTTTGAATTGATTACTTTTACGCTTGAAAATATTATGAATTTTTATCACTCACTAGAAGTAAATTTCGGAAATTTTTCGGAAAATTTTGTATATCAGTGTAGTCAGTTGTAAATTCTACTCTATGGAATTTACGTTTATCTCGAATTAATTTTTCAAACGATAAAAAAATTAATTCGAGATAAAAAGAAATTATGGGTAAAATTTTTTGTACCAGTGCAGCCAATTGTAAATCACAATACTCCGGATTGGAAATTCTATTCAAATGTACGAGTAATTATAATAATATACTATTTCAAATAAAGTATAAAAAAATTAAAGCGAATAAAATTCTAAAGGAGTAAAATTTTAAGATGAGGAGCTTGAAGGAAAATCTTTTTTTGATTCGAATTGTTTTAAAAATTTTTAATTCTTCAAGAATGCCGAAAAATTCGCTTTGGTAATGTGTTTGTGTTATTTGTTGAATGTTGAGTAGAATATGATAATTTGTGAGTAGATAAATGAGCAAAAAATGTGAATAATTTTTTTCAGAATCAAATTCTAGAAGTAAGAGTGAGTAAAAAATAACGAATATTTTTTTCTAGGGTTTTTTGTTATCTTGATTTAAAATTAACGTAAATTCCATACATTGGTGTTTTTTGGATTACAATTGGCTGCACTGGTGGGAAAATTTTACCCATAATTTCTTTGTGATGATTGAAAAACGAAAAAAAAAGTAAATTTTTCTAGCCATAACATATAGTTAGCAACTTCATGATCAGATCAGGACGAATTCCATAAATTTGAATACCACAATTTGCAGTTGGCTGCACTGATCAAGGAAAATTCTCAAAAATTTCTTTTCAAATATTTAAAAAAGAAATTACCCGGTGTGGCGTAAAAATATTCAATTTGGGGCCAGAAAAAATTTCACAACATAGAAATTTCGCGATCTGCAACTTTTGGACCCCCTGGTAGAGGTCTGAGTTTTGATCGGAGGATGACGGCGATGGTCTTGGGAGATGTAGAAACTCAAATCGCACCTTTTTAGTGCTGCTTCATGAATTTCACGCCATTTTTTCGACGTTAAAAACACAGAAAACCACGCTTTTTTCAAAAGGCGGTGCCCTTTGAGAACCCCTAGCTCCCCCAACTTCACCTGGGGGGCTCAAATTTTTTTGGGGTAGTCTCCGATAGTGACCCAACAACCCCAGCGAATTTGGTCAAAATCCGAGGTATGTTTTTTTTCGCGCTCCACCCTAATGTACGTAAATGAGGTCAACATTCAAGGAAATAGGGAATTATTACGAATTTTTCGAGTAGCGCTATGAGAGGACTGAGCCCCTCAAAATCAAAATTTTCAAAGTTACTCGCGAAAACATTTTGTCTTGTTTTACCGAGAATAAGGTGGAACGATAAACACGTGTAAAACCAAGAAAAGGACAGATAAGGTTCTGAGTATAGTTAGATAGGTAGGTACCTTGATAGGTGAAAATAAATAAATACGTTCAGTAAATAGAGTTCCGTAAACAGTCGTTCTATTAAATTGTTTCGGTGTAGTATTGAAATTTTGTATCAAAGTGAAGTGCCCATACTTTATTTTTCAAAAAATCAAAGTAACAAAGATGCAGATTTCTTATTGTATTGGTATCGTGGTTATGGCTCTTTTGGTCGTAACTCAAGTTGCAATGGCTGAACCGTAAGATAAAATGCCTTATTCAATCTGAGAATTCTTAAGAAAATGTTTATTTCTAATGAATGCATTTTCATTTTTCATTTTATAGCGAATGCGGTTGGCCCCATGGAAGAGGCGAATGAAATATTTTCAAGAAAATTTCCAAATAATTAATAATCAGCTACCCGTATTTTAAAAAGTTATTTTAATAGTATATTATGCAACTAGGGAAATATTCGCTCGGGAAATAACTCAAAATCGTCGAAAATAAATTATTTCCCGAGTTGCATACTATATTTTTCGTTTTAGAGGGAGAAAAACGCGAATTTAAGCATCGCGAGAGGGAATAAAGTAGCGTTTTTCTCCCTCTACAACGAAAATTATTTTTTCAACTAATTAATTCCATAAATGAAATAAACATCCTCAGTAAAAATCTGATAGTTATTAATGTTATGAAAAAATAATTATTTAATTTCCAAATAAAAAATTCGAAAAATTTTCATTAAAATTCACTTCACATCAGAGCAAAATTCTCACACAACAAATTACAAGTGCTCATGCACATCCGCACATTTCATCATCGACAATAGGTACCTATTAGAAAATTAATATCAATTTCGCAATATTTACGAAATTTTAACCTTCTCCAATAGATCGCAAGCCTTCCCTCCTTTGCGAAATACCCTCAAATGTAGACAGAAAAAACATAAAGAATTTTTTCAAGTGGTGGAAATCGGTCAAACATTCAAAAAACTGGTGTAATTCATCATTTTTGTTGCTGAATTTCAGCAACAAAAATGATGAATTACACCAGTTTTTTGAATGTTTGACCGATTTCCACCACTTGAAAAAATCTGAAAAAATTCTCAGGAGTGTAAAATACATTAGGAAATTTTAATTTAAAAACATTTTTGAGACAGCACCAAGGCTGTGCTCCCCACGCGATTTGGAATTTTCAAAGTCAAATTCAAGGTCATTAAAGTGGTCGGAAAAATCTGAAAAAATTTCAGAGCACTCCCCTCTAGTACCTTTACCTATGTGCCAAGTTTGAAAAAATTCGGTTGAAAACTCGCAGAGAGAGAATTTTTAAAAGGTTTTAGCTTGAAAATCGCGTATTTTGGGCCCCCAGCCCCCCAGGGGTAAGATAAAAATTCGCTCATGCGCTCTAAAATCATATTTTACCAATCCAAATCGAATGGCATAAGAATTTTTACAAAGTTTCACTTGAGGTCAAATGACCCCCTTATTGCACCAGAGCCTTTATGAAAATTTCGTATAAATACGTACAAAACATACGTTTTTTTTTTCACCAGTTCAGTCTTTTTGATAAAATATGACCTTAAATGAATTTCAACAGCCCTATTAGTACAGTCAAATTAGCTCGAACCTAGAAAAAATTCCCAACCAGCTGAATTTTGGTGTATACGATGTATAATGGTGTCAGTTACAACATACAAAAAGTTCCGCTCCCCAAGTGTGGAGCTAGCCCCAGGAGGGGGGTAAAACCCTCAAAAAAGTGGTTTTTCGTCTCTACCGCCTCAGGGAAGCCTCAAATCAAAAAATAACAAGTATAAAAAAAGAATCTACATCAAATTTCCTATCAAATGGACTTTTCACTTTTCGAGATAACTCGATCCTAACCTGAGTTAGGGGTGCTTAAAGTTGACCCCTTTTCACATTTTTTCAATTTCAGCCTGAAAATACACTTATTATGGGTTTGAAACACATTTTAGGTGAAAATTGGTAAGAACTAAAAGTATTCCTCGTCCAATTCTACATCCGATAGAGCTATCATGTTTTTCAAAAACCTCTAAAAATGGTTTTATACCAGGATTGGTTCGAGGTATTGGGTTGAGAAAATGGGAAATTGCGAATTTGAGTCGATTTTAGCGAAAATTGGCTGTTTTCCACTGCCAAAAAGCAACGATCAAGAAGCTATTTCACTTCCTGTCGGGAAACCAATAACAAATTCGAATTCAGAAGGTTCGAATTACCTATATAAAAAAATGGTTTCAAAGCTTACTTGAACTACATCACTCGTCTCAAGATGAAAAAAATCGCAATTTTACCTCTTTTTTCTCAAAATTGGCCTCTTTTTGCGACACAAATCATACGATTGTGCGAATTCTACGCTTCAGATCGGAAAAATAATCGAAGATTCGAGTTCAGGAGGGTTGAATTGTATGAAAATGACACCAAATTTATCCCAACCTCTTCATGTGAAAAAATAGGGGTAAAAACTCCTTTAAAACTCCCCCTCCCTCCACTCCTAAGGGAAATTTTTGACGTCTCCACTTCTCGAAAATTTTCTTTTGGAAGATACAAAATTCCAAAATACAGAATTTATGGCAACTTTGAATTGATTACTTTTTCGCTTGAAAATATTATGAATTTTTTTCACTCACTAGAAGTAAATTTCGGAAATTTTTCGGAAAATTTTGTATATCAGTGTAGCCAGTTGTAAATTCTACTCTGTGGAATTTACGTTTATCTCGAATTAATTTTTTTATCGTTTGAAAAATTCACAGTATTATTTTTGTTTCCAATCAGATCAATAGAAGTATGTTTTGATTTTGAAGCCATTGTTGAGAAGCCAAGCTGGTAGGCTGTCAGCTCCATAAGAGAACGCTAGAAAATTGAAAAAAAAAACAGAACTGGTATATTCTCTCGCAGGCATAAAAATAAATACAAGACAATTTTTTTGAAAATTTGAAGACAAATACGTTTTTGGCGAAATATTAATAAATACACAATCGATTCAACTTAAGTACATACCTCTCAACTTGTATGCGGAGAGGAACGCGAACAGCTAGGTACCTAGGGTTTTTTTTTTAGCGTTCGCATTCAGAGTCATGTAAAAAATTCTAAACGCTTGTGAACTTTGCCAACACTGAGCGTAAGTAATCCATTCTCAAATCAGTGAAAGATCTTGTTCAGTTCATACGACCGCGCATCCCGATGTAAAGATATGTTTTCAAAACATACATTTTTCGATTGGGAGAAAAAATTGGTCCAATTACTTGATGAAAAAAAAATGCATTTGAGTTCGTAATATTAGAATATCACAATTAGCTACTGGCTGCACTGACGTAAAAATTTTCAAAAAATAATTTTTAAATTTTCATTTCTGATGACTGAAAACAAAATTATAAAATTAATTCGAAATTAACGTAAATTTCATAGTGTAGAATTTATAACTGGCTACACTGATATACAAAATTTTCCGAAAAATTTCCGAAATTTACTTCTAGTGAGTGAAAAAAATTCATAATATTTTCAAGCGAAAAAGTAATCAATTCAAAGTTGCCATAAATTCTGTATTTTGGAATTTTACGATTCGCTGTTGGCTGCACTGGTGCATAAAATTTTCATAATTTTTTTTTAAAATTTACTTTCAGTGATCGAAAAAATTTTTTTTGCCCAATTACTTGATGAAAAAAATCATTCCAGCTTAGTGAAAAATTCATATTATTGAAATATTGCAATCTGCAACTTTTGGACCCCTGGTAGCAGTCTGAATTTTGATCGGAGGAGGACGGCGATGGTTCAGGGAGTTGTAGAAACTCAAATCGCAACTTTTGAGTGCTGTGACGGCTTCTCGCTTGATTTTGATTTTCTAAAAAACATAAAAAACTGCGTTTTTTTCAAAAGGAGGTGCACTTTGAGCACCCCCTGCTCCCCTCGCCTTGCACCTGGGGGGCTCAAATTTTTTATGGGTAGTCTCCCACTCAAAGTAAACCACTCCACCAAATTTGGTCGAAATCCAAGATATGTTTTTTTTTTTCGAGCCACCCTAATGAGCACTTGTAATTTGTTTTGTGTGAGAATTTTGCTTTGATGTGAAGTGAATTTTAATGACAATTTTTCGAATTTTCTATTTGGAAATTAATTATTTTTTCATAAAATTAATAATTATTACATTCTTACTGAAGATGGTTATTTTATTTATGGAATTCATTAGTTGAGAAAATAATTTAAAATAACTTTTTAAAATACGGGTAGCTGATTATTAATTATTTGGAAATTTTCTTGAAAATATTTCATTTGCCTCTTTCAGCGGGAATAACGCATACGCTATAAAATTAAAAATTGAAAAGCATTCATTAGAAATAAAAATTTTCTTGCAAATTCTCAGATTGAATAAGGCATATTATCTTACGGTTCAGCCATTGCAACTTGAGTTATGACCAAAAGAGCCATAACCACGATACCAATACAATAAGAAATCTGCATCTTTGTTACTTTGATTTTTTGAAAAATAAAGTATGGCCACTTTACTTTGATACAAAATTTTAATTCTATACCGAAACAATTTAGTAGAACGACTGTTTACGAAACTCTATTTGCTGAACGTATTTTTTTATTTTCACCTATCAAGGTACCTACCTATGTACCTATCTAACTATACTCAGAACCTTATCTGTCCTTTTCTTGGTTTTACACTGTTTGTCGTTCAAGTGGCTTATTCTCGCTAAAACATGACAAAATTTTCATATCGCTTTGTTTAAACATGATGAATGGGGGAAGTTTTTTTAAGTGGTAAAAAACGAGATATAAGTTCTTAAAAAATCGATTAAAATTACTCAAAATAAGCGATTATAAGCGCTAAAAAACAAAAAAGCAAATATAAGCGCTATAAAAATATACCATGTCGTATATTAAAATACAGGTATTTTCAACCTGAGTACAAAAATCCTACAAAATCACCGGATAAAGCCGGAACTAGATCAAAAGGTATTTATTTAATAAAAATATACCATTTCCTTTTTATTATTCTTAGACAAAAATAGCGGTTGTTTTAATTTTAAAAAAAAGTTATAAATAATTCGTAAAGACTTCTATTTTATCAGAAAAAAAATTATATACGTCCTTGAAAAAAACGAATTTTATATTCAAAAAAATTCATACAAAATTATTTTTAAATTTGAAGTTCTTGATGCTGCTTGTGCAACTGTAAAATTTGCTTCAATTTAATTTTTTTTTTAATTTTGAAATCGTTTTCGACTAAGATTTTTTTCAATTTTCCACTCATGTAATTATAATTTTTCCAGCCTTATTTTCAAAATTGTTATCAAGTTTGCATTTTTTTTCACGATTTTTCCATCCAAAATTTTTAAACCTTGAATTATTTTCATCTTATTTTTTTTCCAACTCCAAAATTTTTTCAGTTTCAGAGGGCATGTCCGGGTGAGAATGGTAAATCGGCTTTCGAGCGATCTTGGAATGATACTTATACAAGGTTACAAGGTATATAGGTACCCTAAAGATGAATTACTTCCCTGAGTTTCAAACTCATAAGCCAAGCAGATAGGAAGTTCTTGAGTAATGAATCAAAAGATGGAAAATGAGTTTTACTTTTTTCTGAAAGATTAACTCAACTGATTTTCTTCAAACTTGGGTATAAATGTAGGTATATGTAAAGGCTTTTGACAAAAAAATTACAGCTTCCCTTTTTACTTTTCCCCCTCCAAAAATTCGACTCAATATTTTAAGATCCTCCTAACCTGTGAAGGACTCGAATTTAAATTTTCAAAAAATAATTTTTAGATACCTTATTAATTCTAGAATAATATAATTTTTTTCGAAACACCTCAGGTGGGTCTTGGTCAAAATTCACCGAAACCTGAGTTACCTTTGGCTATATCGGAGAAAATTAGGAAAATAACACAACCTTTTGTTTTCTAGGATTAATAAAGTTCGTAAAAATTTTTCCCAGAGTCCTTCATATGAAAGGAATGCCTAAGAATATTGAGTCAAATTTTTGAAGGAGGAAAACGTGGAGGGGGGCTGTAAATTTTTTGTAAAAAGCCCTTAAATATACCTATACATTTATACTCAAGTTTGAAGAAAATCGGATGAGTCAATCGTCAATCCTGAGAAAAAAATTAAAACTTATTTTCCACCGTTTAAGTCATTTCTTAAAAACTGCTTAATTTAGGGGTCTGAAACACAGGGGAATAATTTATCTTTAGGGTACCTATATAAGTATATCTGAAAAATCTCAAAATCCGGATTTCGGAATTTGAGATTCAAATCCACTCACATGACGGATTTTGGATTTGAAATCCTATTTTTTCAAAATTCGTTATTTTGAGAACCAAAAATTTTTATGTACCTACGTGATTCGGTGATCAGGGTTCGCGCTTCAGGTTCAGGTCTTCATGCCATATCGAATTATACCGGGTGTCCGAAAAATTCTCACCCCCTCCCTAGTTTTACCAGTTTGTAGACAAAACGTGAAACAATATATTTTATTGTTCATAAAAATGTAAATTTGTTCTATTTCGTTACATAATATGGCAAATTGAATAAATAGGTACCTAAAGCAAAATTAAAATATTTTAACCTTTTTTTTTTATCAAGTAGGTACCTATCTGATTTCGGATTTTGGACTTTGGATTTTAAATGCATTTATGTAGAGGATTTCGAATTTCAAATTTGAAATCCTTTTGTGCCGGATTTTACCCAACCCTGCGTTTAAGCATCATTCCAAGCCCGCTCAGGGGCCGATTTACCATTCTTACCCGGATATGCCCTTTTCAAGTTTTTTCCTTGTCTGAAATTTCTCTTTTCATAGATTTAGGAAAAATCTACATTAAAGAATATGAAAATGTAAATTTTGAACTTGGGTACCTACTAGGACAAAATGTCAATTTTGGGAAGGTAAACTAATAACTGAAAAGTGGTATTATAAAATAAAATTTTGGTTTCTGATTTCAAATTTGGTCTCAGTTTTGACGCCCCTAAGCTCATAGTTTACCTTCCCGAAATTTGAAATTTTGGCCCAGTAGGTACCCAAGTTCAAAATTTACATTTTCATATTCTTTAATGTAGATTTTTCCTAAGTATTTTGTTTTGGCTGTTTCTTTGAACTAAGGTCCAGAAATCGCGAAAACCCATGCAGAAATGTTGTTGTTTTAGCAGATTTTTCAAGTTTTCAATGCTTTATACGGAAAAATTTGCCAAATGAAGAAACTAATGTCGGATTCGTGTTTAGCGGGTCAAAATACCCCGTTAAACACTCTTTTCGCGATCGTTTTGCTTAAAGTCTCAAAATTCGCCTTTTTCACTGATTTTTCTTGACAAAAATCGCGAATTTCCAGTCTTCAATTAAAACGACCGCGAAAAGGGTGTTTATCAGGGTATTTTGACCTGCTAAATACGAATCCGACGTTGGTTTTTTCGTTCAGTCAGTTCTCTCCACACAAAACGCTCAAAATTTGAAAAATCTGCTAAAAAAAACAACATTTTTGTACGGTTTTTCGCGATTTTCGGCCCTTGGTGCATCGAAATCGCCAAAAGTGAATACGTGACGTGAATCTACGTTGAGAAACACGTTTTTGGAATATTTTTAAAAGTGGTCGCTCTTCGCTTATATGGTGTATTTTACGATTGAAAACTTCAAATAGCCGAAACAACATAAAGGAGTGCACCAAAATTGTTGAAAAAATTATCGTAAATACATTAGTATGAGATGTTACTTTATGCCAAAGAATAGAAAATTTCCTTCACTTCCTTTGAAATTAAAAATTCTTGAAAATAATGCAATAAAATGGCCGTAACTCCGAATGGGAGGGGACTGGGGGGGGGTCAAAAATTTTTCTAATTTTTTTTACATCAAGGTACACCATCTGAGGGGGTTAGATTGAAAATCGGAGCGGGAGCCAAATTCACCTAAAACCCGGCTATACCCTTTTTAGTACGGTCATTTTAGGTTTTGACCCCAAAAAAATTCCCGGAAACGGGAAAGTTCACATATACGCTTTGTAAAGGGTATATTTCAACATACCCGACATGTGAGGGGGTTCAAATTTCGGTTTTTCGGCTATAGCTTTCGAAATTACGCCCGTACGAAAAAAAAAGTTGAAACAAAAATTGTACAGAATTCAAAAACAAATAATTTTTTCATTTACTATTTTTTTTCTAGAACGTCATGGGAGGGAGCCAGGGGCTTCAGAAAAAAATCAATTTTGAAAATTTCCCATTATCAGAAAAAATCACTAAAAATCAGGTTAATTGGTATAAAATCTAGCGAACCAATAGCCCAACAAGTGGATTTCTGGGGTTTTCGCGGTCACTAAAGTCTATTTTTATTATAATCTAACCCATGAACCCAAATTGGACCCCAAAAGAGGGGGTTTAAAATTTTGTGAGAAATTTTTGAACGCTGCGTCGATCTTTTTTCTTTTTGCAATAGCTCGGCTCCAAGACCACGAAGAAAAAATGTAAAAAAAGATAAATGTTCGTCTTTTAACGCTCTACAACGTTTGTTTGAACCAATTTTTCGAATTTTTCACTGTAGCTGAGATATTCCAGGGGGAAAATGCAACTTTTTCTACTGAGGGTCCACCCCCTACTTTGAGATGAGGGGTCGGTTGTTCATTTTTCTTATTCTACATAGTAATAGGATGTACTATGCAAAAGAACCGCTCCTAAAAGTCAATTAACCTGATTATTAGTGATTTTTTTCTGATAATGGGAAATTTTCAAAATTGATTTTTTTCTGAAGCCCCTAGCTCCCTCCGATGACGTTCTAGAAAAAAATAGTAAATGAAAAAATTATTTTGTTTTTGAATTCTCTACAATTTTTGTTTCAACTTTTTTTTCGTACGGGCGTAATTTTGAAAGCTATAGCCGAAAAACCAAAATTTGAACCCCCTCACCCCCCAAAAGGGGAACAAAATATTCCCCGATTTTAGGGAAAGTCGGGCATGTTGAAATACACCCTCTACAAAGCTTATATACGAACTTTCCCGTTTCCGGGAATTTTTTTTGGCTTTTGGCTTTTTTTAAGCTAAATCGTTCGTACTATTTCTTTACATTTCATTTTGAAAAAAAAATTCGAATTGAGATCTTTTTTAGAAGAATTCAAGTTGGAAAAAATTAAGTTGAAAAAAATGTTGGACAAAGTGTGAGTATAATTGAAAAAAGTTTTGAAAAAAATTTCAGAATTGAAATCAATTTTTTGAAGAAAGTGTTGAGATAATAATGAAGTTTGAAACATTTTGAAAATTTTTTGGACTCAAAACTAAAGAATTTAAAGCAGATGAATAATACAAAATCAAACAACTCCAATTCTTAAAATTCCTTAATTCGACATTTTTTTCAATTTAGAAGTTCTGATGAAGTTTGTCTTTAATAGGTAGCCTAAGTTCACGAAGTAGGTATAGGTAGTTAGGTACTTACCCGAAGCAGAAAGATTGTTCTCAATTCGATCACCAATTTACTCGTCGCAATATTATTATAGAAAAAAATCACCGAACAACGAACAGGTTTTTTAAAAATTCGACGAACACTTTCAATTAACAACATCAATTGAAATATTCTTCGTTGCTCATAATATTTGCAACTTATTTACGTAGGTACGAGAATCACCCCAACATCTTTATCCTTGAGCTGACATCTGGATTTCGTAATTTGTTCACACTCGTATTAGTGGCTGAAAGGAGAGTGAAAAATCTCCGATAAATTTCAACTCTCGAGTTTTTGAAGAACATATAATTAGGGCATCTTGATTCTTGAAGCGAACCGCATGTGTTGCTCGATTCGTGCAACAAACCGTACCTTATTACGCGTCAAATACGACTACGATGGCCATTCCTTCGACGACCTAGTTTTTCGACACGATTGCGAAAAAAAAGCTTGGAATAAAAATGAAACAAAAAAGCTTTGTAAATTAATAATACGCGAACTCGTCCATCTTTTTTAATTTGCCCGAAGGAACATTCTCGTGCGATGTTTGATTGAAGTGTAATCACTGACGACGACGAGGTGGAATTTAAGGCAATTATGTTGGGGGGAGGGTAATTACACCGACGGTGGTGCGTTTTCGATGCTCGATGGTGTAAACATTGCCCGCCGGCAAATATCGTTATCGTTTGTCGAGTACGGGGTACACGAAGGATAAGGGTAAAGTGGGCAGATTAGACGTAATTATTCAATGGTGTGACATAATTCCGTGTACGAAACGATTTCCAGAAAGGTTTTTGACTTTTCTCTTTACCTATGAGACTAATAAGGTAACACTTATGGAAAAGGGCGAAAAGGGGGTGTAAATAGCTTTGTAAGTTGGTGGTTCTATTTTGAATGTGTGAGTCATATTATCGCACGTCGAGTTTTTTTCTGATGTTCTGATTTCTTTTGTAGATGATTTCGATTGCAAGAAAACATGGCTGCATTCCATCCCAATTGGGGTAGGACACAAATTTTTGAAAAATGGGATTAGGATGTCAAATAATATGCATGTTTTTATTTGGAGGCTCACAATTTATTTTAGTTTTGAGAGCATAAAAGTTTTTTTTTTAAACAAAATCAGCCTTCCTCCCCCGAAAACATATTAGTAGGTATTTATTTTGATATCCCATTGTTTTTTTGATGATGGTTTCAAAAATTTTCCGGTGTTTTCCCCCTAACTTGGGGATTATTTTTTTAAAAGTCAAAAACATAATTTGATGAAAGTGGATATTTCTGCCCTCTAAAGGTGTCTTCTGGGTCTAAAAAAGTTCAAAAATCTGAAAAAGTTGGATTTTTGGTTAAAATTTAAATGAGAGTTTGAAATTTTCTTATTTGATTTTCCTGACCTTATGAAATTTTGGCTTTCGATTATCCTATTGGAACCAGCCAAGAAAGTTACAGAGACTATAGTCAGGTCTCAATTGTACAAAAATAGGCTTCCGGGCGAAATTCCTGTTAAAATTGATTTTCTGATTGATTCTTGTTCTGGACACTAAAACAAAGAAATTAAGCCCGTATGCCTTTTTTATCCCCTCCCCATTTCCCCAGGGTCCACCCCTCAATATTTCAAACGCGTGTATCGCCTTATCTATGGGTCGTAATGAAAAAATGTTCAAACAAAAGTTGTTCCTCAGCACCTAATGTACTTTTTCATTTCTAATCAAAATCCATTTTGGAGCAACTCCTGCCCCCCCCCCATTTGAAAATAAAACAGTTTTCAGGAAAATTCAAAATCACGTTTTCTTTATTTTAAGCGAAAAGTTTCAGAGATATGGCGAAATTTGTAAACACAAAAGTATTCGGAATGGAATTTCCTTTCCAATGAGCTTTATCACGACCATTTCCACCAACTTTTCCCGTCAGGGTGGATCTCTCCCCCTCCCCCTTATCATGCCCTTATCTCAAAAGTTGGACCCACGAAAAAAAATTTGAACGATTTTTATTCTTCGACATCTAATGCATAATTTCATTCATTATCGGAATTCATTTTGGAGCAAATTTTGGTCGTGGGTCCAACTTTTGTGAAAACGAGGTAAGGGCAGAGGTCCACTCTGTCGGGAAAAGTTGGTGAAAATGGTCGTGATAGAGCTCATTGGAAAGGAAATTCCATTCTGAATACTTTTTGTGATTACAAATTTTGTCCTATCTCCGAAACTATTCGTTAAAAATGAAGAAACCGTGATTTTGAGGTTTTCTCAAAAACATGTTTTGTTTCCAAATGGGGGGGGGGGGACAGGAATTGCTCCAAAATGGATTTTGATGAGAAATGAAAATGTACATTAGGTGCTGAGGAACAACTTTTGTTTGAAAATTTTTTCATTACGACCCATAGCTAAGGCGATACACACGTTTGAAATGATGGGGGTGGACCCTGGGGAAAGGGGGAGGAGATAAAAAGGACACACGGGCTTAATTTCTTTGTTTTGGTGTCCAGAACAAGAATCAATCATAAAATCAATTTTAACAGGAATAGCGCGCGGATGTACGATTGAGACCTGACTACTAGGAATTTTCATAAAATTTTCAATTTTATATGCGTGGTTTTTTATGGCGGGGTGAGGAGGGAAGGAAAGAGGGAGGGAGGGAGTGAGCAAGGATTTGTAAGAAATTGAAATTTTCAGTGGGAAAATACTAGACACGAAATTTCATTCTGGTGATTTAGTAGACAAGACAGGCGCAGGCGCCTTATTGATTACTAGCTTCTAATTATTTTCTCCAGAAATAGGATTTTGACGACCAAAATCCAAATTTATTCTATTAAATTTTTTCAATATTGTACCTATCCAATTTTAAAAATTTTTCAACAGTGAGTGCATAATTTTTTTTAAATTTTGATTTGAAAATTTTTTAAATTACTTTAAGTTTTAATTAATAAGTTGGAATGAATTTTGAAAAATCTGGAAGTGAAAATTTTTTTAAATTCAAAGCTAGAAAAATTTACATAAATTTTCAATTAAAAAATTTTCAAGATGAAAAAATTGAGGGAAAAATTTAAATTATTGCAAAAAAAATTTGAGTTGGAAGAAATCTGAATTTGAAAAAAAGTTGTGGAAATCGAAATTGAAAAATTTTTAGTATTGACATTTTTCCAATTTTAAAATTTTTTCCAGCTGTAAATATTTTTAAATTCAAATTTTCTCAATCTTATTCAACTTGAGTAATATTTTTTTAAATTTCTTCAAACCTTGAAAGTTGTTTCTAATAATTTAAAAATTTCTCCTCAATTTTTTTTCAACCTTGAGTTAAGTATTTTAAAATTCAACTTCATGTTTACCAAAATTGCTTCCTGCTTGATAATTGGAAGATACCATGTTGGAAAAATTAATTTTGCAAAAAACAAAAAAACAAAGAGATGACCAAAAATATATATTTTTTAATTGCCGATTTGTGTAATATGAACCTTCTACTTCAAAATGGCAATGCGTTGAGGTCTCAGAAATGATTTTTTCTTCCTGCTCAAAGACGAGCATTAAGTACTAAACGTCTCTTTAAAATGCAAAGCATTCCATTTCATTTTTGAATAGATTCAATTTCAGGATCATTTTAATTTTTAATAGCCTAGAATGGTGTAGGAAGAGAAAAAAATTCCTACAAGATATCTCTTTTGCCATCAACATTTTAATTTGCATTTTTCTGAGTTTTTTTGTTTTTTTAGAGCCATTAACCTTGATGATTTCAAAAATTCACTGCAATCTTAATTTTCAACATTTTTCAGAGCTGTTTTTCTTATTCATAAGAGGGGAAATTACTCTTTTTACAGGGTTAAAAAAAAGTTCTGACAAATACGAAATTAAAAAATATTTTTAAAAAAATAACGAAAATTTAAAGTAAAAAAATTCATGGTTAAATTTTTTAAAATTGGTTACAATAGTAAAAAAAGTTAAATTAAAAAAATTGAATAAATTTATGGTTAAAAAAATTTGAACTTGGAATAAAGTTGAACTTTGATCGTCGAAATTCCATTTGTGCCCGAAATAATTTGGAGCTATATTTTATTCATTACCAAAGGTTTTGATTCGTAAAACGTAGTTCAAGTTCTGACATTCTGTAAAGGCTTCTTCAATATTCTAATCACTATTTGAACATCATATCTTATCTCATGAATGATTCATACTCATTACTTGTTCAATTCTATCACTATCAACCAACGAAGAAACACTTTGATCTACAACAACAAATGCCTCACACTCCAGAAACACCCACCACGTGGGGTAATATAGTTCATACGTCAATTACATCGATGAAGGGTAAAGGTTATTAATGATTTTAGTCCTTTTAGACTCTTATAGTAAACACAACTCGATTTTTATAAAAACTACCTAATGTCAATGCTCTCAAGGTGAGGTAACTAACCTTCGATAAAAACTTTTCCATGTTTTTCCGGAACTTATTATAGGTACATTACATACTTACATATGTGTATGAAAGTATGAAACTGTCACGTTATTTTTACGCAGCTGAGGATATTCAACTTTTAAACGAAATTGCAGGAATGTTCTTCATACCTAGTAATACGATAAACATTATTCATTTTTAGTGTACTGGGTTTTTTCCTAGTAGTGTGATTTATCATCGCAGTATTCGCAGTCGATACTTGTGCAATAGAGTGGATCGAAAAAAAAAAACATTATTATTCTGGATTTTGACTTTTGACTTTTGACCAAGTTCACGGAGGTGATTTAAAACTCTTCTTCGATAATTTTTCATCATCCTACTTCAAGGGGTATTGTTATCAACTCGAACCAAAAATAAAGTCAGATCTTACGATTTCTCTCAATTTTTTTTGAAGAGTTCCTCTCGATGGTCTAATGAAATAACCGCCATTATTTTCCATTCTAACCCTCGAAGGGGCAGGGAGGTGGACATCGTGATTTTTGAGGAATTGCGATTTTTTGCCCAACTACCCAATGAAAGCTTATACCTTGAAAAAGTTGTTCTTGGAGGAAACTATTGGCGTAGTTTTAAAGAAAATTGACAGAAGATTCAAAAACAATAATAACATTTTGAAACGCTCAAAGTTAAACTTTTGTGGCGAAAGCTCAACTTTCATGATGAGTAAAAAAAACTGAAAGCTGACATTGAAAAATCGAAAAAATTACGCTTATGAGCTCTTTTTAATTTTCTTTCAACCGACAAATTTTCAAAATGGGATCTCGACATCCTTCGGGGGTGCAAGGGTCCTCAATTTTGACCAAAATTCGAAAAAATTTGAAAATTGAAGTAACACGTCGATTTCTGTGTACTAATTCTCAGACGCTGATTTCGAATATGTATTTAGTTTTTTCATCCGACCCTTCTGACCCCCCCCCCCCCATCAGCCCCCTTGATAAGGTCAAAATATAAAAATAAAAATAACGTGCGACGTGTCGTTTGTTAGGTTTTTGAGGGTATTGAGTTTAAATATTCGCTTATTTTTTGGATTCGACCCTTCGGCAATCCCCTAGCCCCAAATTTTGACAAAAAACATGCAAAAAATTAAAATAACGTGTGGCACATCAATTCTCGCTAATTTGGGGTCACCGGGTTCGAATATCGACCTAATTTTTCGATCTGATCCCTTCCTCGTGCTCTCACTCGATCCCCTCCTCTAATTTTTTTGTAATCTGGAGAGGTGGTTGATTGGAGCGCGAGGAGAAATCAGGTCTAAAAATTAAGTATTGATTTACTTATTCTTCTTTCCTCGGGCCATCCTCGCTTCATTTTTAACCTGCGAATAAAAATTGAATTTTTCTGAAAGGGTATAGCCCGTTAAGTGGGGTGATTTGGCCTTGGAAACCGATTTTAACCGTTCCTACACCAAAAGAACGCCTATTCTGGCAAATAATTTTGATAGCAATTTTGGACCCCTAGCTCAAATATTTGAGGGGGGGGGGTACAAAATATGTGCTTCCTTTCATAATTTTCTCATTTTTTGCCAAATGCAGATGAAAATTTTGCAATATGAAATGAAATTGGAGCCTTCAGGTGTCCTGTACGATTTTTCAATCGAAATATAACCAAAAAGTGAAACAGTAACCTGCAATGGCATACAAAAATCTAATCAATTTGTATTATAATTTAGATATATTGTTTACAGTATAACGTGCAAAAAAAGAAGTATTTTGTGGTACTTATGTTTTTTTACTCAAAACTGGATCCCTCCTTGGGTACTTTTTTTCGGGGGAGAGGGGTTCTAATTTTTGAGTAAGTTAGGATTAAGAATATTATAATATGTATGCTCCCTTGAAATTAGACAGAGGAGGCTTCAATTGCATGTTTGATTTCATATTCATACTCAGAAGATTCGACTATCATAGACTGATTCAAAATTGGGTGGGGGTGAGGTGCCTTAAATGAGGTCTTAAGAATGCGGATCCCTCGATAATGATTTTACATCGATTTTAATGCCAAATATCACCGTAACTATCACTGTTAGTGGTGAACGTTTTTTTTTGTTGTTCCCAAAGTACTTGCAACATACTTAGGTATAAAAGCACGTTTTTTATTGCTCGTGGCGTCGCGTCAGTTTTAATTTTTTTTGACTAACTTCCACCACTTTAAAATTCTCAAAATCTTGTGTTATGGATCAATGTCACTTAATTTGAGGGGGAAAATTCAATTGCACCTTTGACCCTTCATTATAGGGGGAGGGGGAGGGGTGAAATTTTCAAAACCATCTATAGGCAAAAAATTGCCCAAAAATTCAAAAAAGAAATCCAAATTATTGAAAAAAATTTTGAGTTGGAAGGAATTTTTGAAAAATGTGAAGTGGAAAAAAAGTTGAGAAAATCAGAGTTGAAGAATTTTTGAAACAAATTGAAAAATTATTCAGTTGATAAAAATTTCAGTATCTAGGTATTAGGTACTAATAATTTTTCCTCCTCTTTCCCTCTACAAGCTATCTAAAAGAACACAAAGTCTTTATTTACATTTGGTAAAAAATGAGAAAATTTTGAAATAAAACACACATTTTGGCCCCTCCTCCCAAAATATTCGAGCTAGGGTTCCACAAAATTGTTGTCAAAATTATTTGCCAGAATACGTAGGCGACCCTTTTGGAATAGGAACGGTCCAAATCTTTCTACTTGATCGGCTATACCCAAGTTATTATCAATGACTCATTTTAGTTTATTTCGAAATTTTATCATACGTACAATAATTAAGCAAAATCATACTGTATGGGGCTAATGCAATTACCCACGTCTAAAATCCTTGGAGATTTTCCAAGAATTCTTATCATCGTTTTATGTAGTTGTTAAAGAACACAATGTTTACAGTTATCGCCGAAAATGGGTTATTTGGTTTTTGATGTTCATTAAAATAGAGAAACAAAAAGATAATTCAGCATAACCAAGTTCGACATCCGACAGCATATGTTATTAATTAAGCTAGTTTTTTTTTTTAATGAAACAACAATTTTAATTAGGTACGAAATGAAAGCTTAACAAAAAAATGCAGTTATCATCATTTCAAAGTCTCATCAAAGTATTCATTTGCCCATATTTTTTGTGTTATTTTCTCTGTTCGAAGTAGTTAAACTCTTTCTTCTGTTCGAGGTTTTTTTAGTTTTTACAAAAAATAAAAAAATGAAACATGAGTAAGATAATGAATTTTATTTAAAAATTAAAATCAATAAAAGGTATTCAATTCGAATATACCAAATCACTCATAAGTATAAAAATATTATTGTCTTGTTATTGGTAAAATTAGATAATTTTTTTTTTAATCTATACAAAAATAGGTACAACGTAATTCACAAGTTGGTAGGTAACTAGGTACATATTAAATAAATGCATTCATTATAATAGGTAACTATGGTATTAAGGTAGGTATCTACGAAACACTTCACTTTTACAAATTCATTTCTAAAATTGAGAAAATTTTCCAAAATAAGAATACCTACTTACATTTTTTGAATAATTTTTCATAAAATCACCTACCTATATCAATTTTAAAAATAAAAATTGTATTGAGAGCATAAGCTGAAAAAAAGTTGCAACATGAATACGTATTACAAATTAAGTACAAATTACGATAACATAAACACATTTACAATCTTGCCAATATAATTATTATTCGAAGTATTTTTTTTGCGCATTTATACAGATTAAATGCCAATTCTATTATCAAAAGGTCACTGAACACGTAATTTGAACGTAAGAAATGATAACATCGATTTGTTATTTTTGAAAATGACTAAAATCTGAATTGATAATTTATTGCTGGCGTACTCAGACGATTTGAACAACTGAGCCAATTTTATTTCAAGGGCGAGATTTTTTCCGTAGAGTTTCAAGTCTTTTTTCACCCCCTCCCACCTCAAAAAATTTCATTTTAATTAATTTTTTAAATGGCCCCTGTTTAGATCTTCATACAAAATTTAAGGGATTTTAAAAATTTTATCACAATCTTCCCTTCTCCCAGTCCCTCAGTCCAATAATTCTAATAATCAGTCTTTCAAAATGATGGATAGGATATTTTCATCAAATTTTAAACTTAAGGTACCTAATACCTATCTCAGAAACTTTCAATGAATCCTTAAACAACTCCAAGTGATTTTTGTGATGTTTAAGAGATCATTTTTGAAAAATTTTCGAGATTTTTTCAGTGATTTTATTCAATCTCAAGTACCTACAACGATTTTTGGTATGTTTTAAAATAATTTTCCGATGATTTGAACTATTTCTATCATATTAAGGCGAATTTCAATGCAATTTTTTGGAAATTTCTGCTTATTTTGGAATTTTTCCATTTTACAATTTTCAAGAATTTTATGGGTAATGAATTTAACATAATTTCTAGATATTGTTCTAGTGTTGAAATTATGTCGAACAAAATAAATTTGAGAAATTCTAGCTAAATTTTGTCTTCGAACATGGCTCAGTGGGCTCACGCCTGAGTACGCCTGCTTTGATGTTACGAAATTTAAAAAAAAAATCACATATATGAAATCACTTGGAAATATTATCTCGAAGAGTCAACACAATAGGGATATTGGCAGATAACGATGAAGCTGAATCAGCATCTTCACCATGATCAATAAATTCCGCAGGTTTGGGTTCCGAGGGACGATAGATCTTCTTTTCGATAATTTGCAGGAAATAATTTCTAAACACTTCGTTAGCGTTGAATTTTGGTTTCTCGGTAGTTGGTTCAGATTCATCCTCATCACAGCCAGGTTTTGGTTCAGATGGAACTTCGACGACAATATGGTCATTGATGGAGTTGAGGAAATGGCACAACTGGTTCAATTCTCTAGTCTCGGTATCGTTTGAATCGAGTTCTGGATAATTTTGGTAGAGTTCGGGCCACATTGAGCAGAAGAATAATATTACGAATTTTTGATCAACTGTGAGTGGTTTATCTTCGACATCAAATTTAGGTTCAGATTCGATATCGGTGATTGCTTCCGAATTGGTGGTACTTTCGGTGGGATCTGAAGTTGGGTCCGAATTATCATCCGAATTGGTCGTACTTTCGGTGGGTTCTGAGGTTGGATCCGAATTATCATCCGAATTTGTCGTACTTTCGATAAAATAAAACGATTCATCAGAATTATCTTCTGAAATAGGCATTCTTGTCGTAGAATCGGAGTCAGTTTCAGATTCGGTCGTTTCTGGATGGAAAAGACATTCGATTGGAGTGACATCTTCATGCTGGTCGGAATTTGCAAATTCCAAAGGTGTTTCCGTCAAGTCGGAATTACCTCCTAAATTGGCCGTCGTACTTTCGGTGGGTTCTGAGGTTGGGTCCGAATTACCATCCGAATTTGTCGTACTTTCGATAAAATAAAACGATTCATCAGAATTATCTTCTGAAACAGCCATTCTTGGCGTAGATTCGGAATCAATTTGAGATTCGGTCGATTCCGGTTGGAAAAAACATTCGATCGGAGTGACAGCTTCATCCTGGTCGGAATTTGCAGATTCCAAAGGTGTTTCCGTCGAATACAACGAATCATCGTGGTTAAAATCATACGAAGGCGTTGTTTCTGGTTCACGTCCATTTTCAACATTCCTGATCAGAGCTTCGAAATCGATACTCAGCAATGGGTCGTAGTTATCGTCACTCGGTGCACTTGGTAATTCGAGATCTTGGAGATTGAAAAAATCACTAGGTTCAGGGTCAGATGTGGTGGTGGATTCTGGCTCCGAATTTGTTTCGTGTGTCCAGCTCCACGAAACTAAATTATCGCTGTTTTCGGGATATTCTTCGACTGATCCGAAATTTATCCCGGGTATGAATTTAACATCGTTATCGGTCGAGGTGCTTTCTTCGCTGTGGGCAAAAGAAGTCGAAGGTGTTTCCAATTCTTCCCCGTTGGAATCACTCGATTCGTAGATTGGACGATTTCTCGATAAAGAATTCAAATAAGAATAAACACGATCGTTTTCGTGATCGTAGATTGGATTGCTGGAGAACGGCGGATGATACGAATTTCTGTAATGAAATGGGCCAAATAATTGATTTTGCCAAGGGTTACGTCCGATGCTCGAATGATACGGGTCATAATCGAGGCTTCTTCTTTTACGTATTGGTCTAACCGCATCATCATCGTTGGTCGATCTGCGACAATCAACACCTTTGCAAATACTCTTCCTATCTTCGCTCAATTCGAACTGCTCGACCACCGAGGAGAAATCTTCATCAAACGGGGACGATTTCGAATACTCGGAGATCGATGGCAATGGAGAATCATCCTGAGAACTCGGAATAGCCGGCAGGGCACCGTTGTCGGGTCGTTTCTCTTCATAAATTGTGATTTGAGGTCTAAGGGTGACTCGTGTCGGCGCCGATGCCCTCGTTTGGAATTCTTTACCGAAATTCGACGCTGGTACGACACGATCGTAGTTAGGAAGACCAATCGACAAATAGGGATTTTCAACTCGTTGCACAGCCGGCAAAAATAATTTGGGTAGAGGAGTAAAAGACCTATTTACGTTACCAGAATCGTAATTAAGTTTGGAAAATCGGTTCGCGTACGAGCTTTGGTACGAGTCGGAAAAAGGCACGTCGTTGGTATTGGTGAAATCTTGCCTTTGAACTCGATAAATTCCATTTTTCGACTCGAATGGTTGTTGGTAGGATGCCGGTGCGCCGAAAGCCGGTGTATTGAAATCTTGACGACTCACACGATGGACGCCATTTTCGGCGGCATTAAGACCGAAAATCGAAATAAAAATTAATAGGCATTCGAGCCCGAACCGTATCATCGTTGATTACTTAGAACGCACTATTCTCGGAAAATATCGCACTTCGGTACAGTTAATAATGAAATTTCGAAAAAAAGTATTCTCGTTGTGAAATTTCAAACGATAATGAACGCCCTTTCAACTCGACTCGAATACGTCAAAGTGTTTACAGGAATGATTCGATTCTTTATTTCATCATTGGTCGCGTTATTAAAAGTCCATACGTATCATTTCTGAGAAATTGTGTTTCGGTTTTTTGTGTGTGTTGGTGTTTCCTTGAAACCGTATCTACGATTCGCTAACCATTTGACCAGATTTTTTATCACGTAAAATTGCCGCGATTAGCAGTTCGGTACTAACAGACTTATGGCGAAATTGATTGCCAAACAGTTTCTTATCGAGTTGTCTCACAAAAGAGTCTGCGATGAGGTGTTAAAGGTAAAGTAAAGGTTAATTGAACGAGATTAATCATTGCTTTAAATAGAATGCAAGCTCGAATAATGACACATTGAAAAACAGACCGTTGGATAGTGAAATAAGAACTGAGAAAAGTGAGATAATACCAATACTTTCTCTCGATGAGATTGGGTAAATTAGTAGATAGGTGGGTACCACCTTTTCTTCATTTTGAGACAAACTGCGGCCTGTGCAGAGGAGGGAGGGGGATTTCCCCAGAGCCTGTGTTTTTTAAGGAACCCGAGACTGAAAAAATTGTATGTTTGCTGCGAAGGCCTCAAACAAAAAATTTGGCTCAATCACGTCGTATCGACTTTCAGAAAACCTGTTTTTCAATCTTTAAATAAGTACATTTTTCCTCTGGACCTCGATTTTCTCCGCAAGGCCTGGTCTATAATATTTGAAAAATTCCTCTAAAATTATTGCACGTGGCCAAAAAAAATTTTGACTCGATTTTAAGACGTTTGAGTGTAAGTTTAGAAATTACTAATTTCATCGTATTTAATCGAAAATACTTATGAAATTGTTCTATTGTCCCGAGCAAAGCGAGAGCGAAAAATTTAGAAAACCTCAAATTAAAAGTGCCATAAACAATGTTTCAGAGCTAATAAAATTGAATAAAAAATCGGTGATTTCTACTTTGAAACTATTATTTTAAGGAAAAATATGATGAGGCCGAGTGAAGCGAGGCCGAAGCTTTTAAAAAAATTGATTTTTAAACATCGAAAATGAATTTTAAGAAGATAACAAAATTAGTTGAGATAATTTGAGAAAAATCCGAGGGAAATTAGTTACTTTTGTTGGTTTGGATTATTTTTCAATTACAGAAAGAGAGATACAATAAAGCCGAACGCAGTGAGGCTAAAATTTTTGAAATTTTATTGCTTTTTCGCATTAGAAAAAAAAACATGAAACTGCACAACTGTTTAATTTTTCCAATTTATAAAAATAAATTTTTCCTCTGGGAAATGGATCATCAAATTTTGCGTTCTCCTTAGAAAAACTGTGATAGTACAAAAAAATGTTCAACTTTCCCAATTTGGAAAAATATTTCTCCAAATGGTAAATTTTCCAAACTAGTAAAAATAAGTAGAAAAAATCCAAACTTTGAAAAATATGAAAAATTTCCCAAGTTGGGACAACTTGCTGATTTTATTCACATTTTGTCAAGTTGAGAAAATTCACTATATTTTGTACGTAATTTCTGAAATTAGGAAAATATGAGTTGGTACAAAAAGTAAATTTTCCCAACCTTAAGGTCGAAATGGCAAATTTTCCCAAAAAAATGCTCAAAAACTCCCAAAGGGGGTAAGCTACCCCCGCTACCCCCTCCCACTATCGGTATGCCCCCGTTTGAGTGAACGATTTGAATTTGGTGAAAATCAAAAAATCTATAAATTCGCGGTTTGTAATTTTTCAACCTTTTTGTACTTACCTAAAGAGCAAAAAGTGATAATCAATTTCAAAATTAATGCTTCAGGGAGAAGTTTACCAGGTGATCGAGATTTCTAGCAGATTACTCTTCTATAAGTAAATAAGTGGCAAAAAACTTTTTTTTCGAAAATGGCCTCACTTCAAGTAAACTACCTCGTCGATTTTCCACCCGTAATGCTAATTAACTACCTATTTCTATATTATCCTTGATCAATTGATTTACCTAATAATAAAATGGAATTTCTCTGTATCAAAGTAATGAATGATTTCATTTTGTTTTTTGTTTCAGGTGAGTTACGATTACGAATTTTCATTGCCAGAATCAGAAAAAAATACTCGAATGAGTAAGTACTTAGTTGAAAACCTATGAGTAATTTTTCGCGATTCTCGGAAAGATCTTAATTTAATTATCAAATGAGTTGTTTTTTTAGAGCAAAATTCTTTCTAAGTCATGTAATTTTCAATTTTTCGATTTTCAGTATATGAATAGGATATGCCGGGAGTTGATATATAGAATGAGAGATCAAATTGGACTTTCATTTTTTCAAGCTTCTTTTTAGATCAGAAAAATAATGAAGCAAAAAAATAGATATCGAGCAAATTATCTGCAGAAAAAAACAAAGAATCTTTAAATTATTTTAAGAAAAAGAAACAAAAAAACGTAATCATTTTCAGAAAAAAAAACAAATAATTTGCTGGAAATCCTAAAGAACTTCGAATATTTTCAGAAAAAAAATTAACAGACCATCTTTTGAAAGAAAAAAAAACATTATCAGAATCCCAGAATCATCTTCTCCTCCCCCACAAAAAGGTATGATTAAGGAACGGAGAACCCTCCCCCCCCCCCCCAAAAAAAAATGAGAAAACCAATGATATCCCAAATTAAATGCCTACCAAATTAAATTTGCAGAAATTAAACGAAAGAACCCAAATCATTTTCAGAATGAAATCAATAGGACGAAATTATTTTCAAAAAGTAATAAACCCAAATCACTGTTAAAATGAAATTAAAAGGTAAAATTATTTGTAAAAAAAACACAAGACAATAAGAAATAAAAAACAAAAAAAAATACAAGCGCGGCAACTTGAAATTTTCCCATGTGGTGCCCAAAATTTTTCTGAACACGTAGTAAAATAATGTTCAAACGTAGCTCTATTATAATGTAGGTACTTGATGTGATACTTTTCATTTTTCAACTTCTACATAAAATACAATACAAATACGAGTAGCCCAGTCATTTTAAGTCCGAACCTCCAAAAAATTCTTGCGCTTCTGAATTTCACATTATTTGTGTAGAATGGCCTCCCAAACAACATCCTAAAACTTGCACCCCGCAAGTGTCCGGCTACCCCCGCAAGAGGGTAAAAACCACCCTCAAAACCAGTTTTTCGCGTTTTACGCCGAAATAGTAGCTTAAATCAAAAAATGTCAAGAGTAAAAGTTTTTTCTATGTTAAATTTCCTATAGAAATACTATAGAACTTTTTTTGAAAATTTTCATTTTTAGGCCAGTTTTGAAGGGTTGAAAATAATGATTTTTCAAAATTCACGATTTCTTTCATTTTACGAGGTTATACGACATTTTTGGAGAAAAATCATGAGAAACAAAATTATTTTACATTGAATTATCAATAGAAGACATCCTTCCGTTTTTACAAGCGGTTAAGGGTGGTGCGAGGAACATGGTAAGGGATGAAAGAGGCTGTTTTTAATGGAAATAACAATGATGGTAGGACTAATTAAGTAGAGTGGAACAAAAAAAAAAAATACCCTGAATTTTGATCAAGTTCACAGGGATGGTTTGTTTGGAGTTGGGAACCTACCATAAAAAATTTCAGCGCCTTAGCTCAAAGTGGGGTAAAGCCAGGGGTTCATAGAATAGGGTCGTTTTTGAGAAAATCACAGTTTTTCTAGCGTAAACTATAACTAAAATGACGTAGGAAATAGGGAAGGGCGCTAAAAAAGTACAATTTGACGTACTAAAACTATTTTGATATAAAAAATGGAAAATGTTGTATTTCAGTGTTGCCATTACAATAGTAAAAAAGTTTTGTAATAAAAAATTGGAAAATTTGAGCAAAAAAATATTTTTCACAAAAATCGGAAGTTGGAACCACAAAAACGAAGAATTATTAATTTTTCATTTCGAAAATAGTTTTTCACGTCAATTTTTGAATGTTGGTTGAATTTTGGTAACCAGAGGAACGTCATTTCATTTTTCAGATAACATAAAACCATAATTTCCTAACGATCTGTAACTTTTGAATTTGCGGAGGAACTTCTAAAAGTGGTTTCGATTTAAGCCGCCAATGGTTCGAAGAGGTGTAGTAACTCAAATTGTACTTTTTTTTTAGCGCCCCTTCCCCCCTTTTCTATGTCATTTTAGTTGGAGTGTACCCTAGAAAAACTGCGATTTTTTCAAAAACGACCCTATTCTATGAACCTCTGGCTTTACCCCACTTTGAGCTATGGCGCTGAAATTTTTTATGGTAGGTTCCCAACTCCAAACAAACCATCCCTGTGAACTTGATCAAAATTCAGGGTATTTTTTTTTTTTTGTTCCACTCTACTTAATTAGTCCTACCATCATTGTTATTTCCATTAAAAACAGCCTCTTTCATCCCTTACCATGTTCCTCGCACCACCCTTAACCGCTTGTAAAAACGGAAGGATGTCTTCTATTGATAATTCAATGTAAAATAATTTTGTTTCTCATGATTTTTCTCCAAAAATGTCGTATAACCTCGTAAAATGAAAGAAATCGTGAATTTTGAAAAATCATTATTTTCAACCCTTCAAAACTGGCCTAAAAATGAAAATTTTCAAAAAAAGTTCTATAGTATTTCTATAGGAAATTTAACATAGAAAAAACTTTTACTCTTGACATTTTTTGATTTAAGCTACTATTTCGGCGTAAAACGCGAAAAACTGGTTTTGAGGGTGGTTTTTACCCTATTGCATGGGTAGCCGGACACTTGCGAGGTGCAAGTTTTAGGATGTTGTTTGGAAGGCCATTCTACACAAATAATGTGAAATTCAGAAGCGCAAGAATTTTTTGGAGGTTCGGACTTAAAATGGCTGGGCTACGAGTAGGAAAATCGATAGAAGTATAAGTATGTATGTAGTGCTGAGCACTACATGAAACAAATTTCATGTCGTGCTCTAAACGATTCATGTAGTGCTCGAGCCCAAGAGTACCACAATACTTGCCGCCAGTGGAATAAATCGAAATCATTTATTATTTGAAAAAAAAAACATTTTCAATGTGAAATATAAAAATTCGGACGATCTCCAGAAGAAAAACAGCGATAGATACATAACTAATTTTACTGAAATTTTTTTTTCAGAAAAAACTAGTTATCTGTAGAAATAAACGAAAAAACCCAAAATTTCTTCAGAGAACACCCCTCCCCCACCCCACCAGCCCACCCAAAAAAATCATTTTTAGAATACAAAAAATACCTAAACAAAAAAATTGAAAAAAAAACTCCAAAAACCTCAACCATTTTGAAAAAAATAATTCGTAGAAAAAATCAAAAATCTCAATTTTTTGGAATAAAAAAAATCATTAAAAAACAAAAAAGTTATTGGTAGGTACGAAAAAGCACGATTTCTTTGATTTCAATATGACTGGTCCAAAAATATCTTCGTTTTTAAAAATATAAGTAGGAAAATTTCTCCTTTTTTCAAACTTAGGTAGGTAAATCTAAGTACCTACTTATTAGTCGGCAAATTTTTCATTTTCACCCCTCCAGATTTTTGCCCAAGTTTCGTCTCTGAAAAAGTGTTGAACAAAAATAACATAGTGGTAGTGGTAGAAAAATTTTTGGAGGGTTGAAAATAAACATGTTTATTTTGTGTTTCTTTTTTAAACTGATGCTCAAGTCCCCCCCCCCCCAGTTACGGTCTATCTCCGCCTATGAAGTTGTATTTAGGAAGATATAATCATTTTTGGAATAAAATGAATAATCAAATATGATCTGAAAAAAAAACAAGAAACATTCTTGGGATAAAAATCGTAATGTGCAGGAAAGAAACTAAAAACACCAATTCCATTTGGAATTAAACCAAAAAAAAAATCGTTGTAAGAATAAAAATAAAATTACATCGTTATTGGACCTTTCCTTGAAAAGAAAAATTATATCGCAAGTTTCATTTTTGATCGGGAGGGGGAGGGGGAGAGATTCATAATCATGTACCATTATTTTCACTTTTTTATCCATTTCTTCAACCTTTAAACCAAAAATACTCGTTCTATGTTTTGGCTGACTTATTTTTTTTGATAAAATTATTTTAATTTTTTACTATTTTTCAAACAAAAATCTGAAGAAAATACCTGCCTTCTTCACAAATAACTGAACTTTAATTCTAAAAATTTTCTGTTTGGTAATAATGGACAATTGGACACTCCTCTTTCGTTCTCAAAAAATAAATACTCAAATTTATTGGAGAAACAATTTTTAAAAAGTAAATAGGTAGGCAAAATAAATGTCATTAAGTGGATGAGACCAAAATTTAAATTTTCAAGAAACGCGATACCTAGCGAATGTATGTCAAAAATTCTCCAAAAAATCAAAATTAATCAATTTTTAAGTATTTTCTCAATTCCACAATAAATGGTCATTGTTCAGTATTAAATATTAAAAGATACATAAAAATGGAAATACACACAAAAATAAACGTTTATTAAGCGTTACTGGAATGTTTATGAATAGGTGAACTATTGGTGAAACAGTTCGTTAAAAATAATTACAACTGATCAAAGAACGAATCACTTTTTCGTACGGAACGTCTGTGATCAAAGCACATTCATATCTTGGTACATATCAAATCCGAAATACCAATCGAAAAAAACCATTTCTCATTTCATAGGTACGTATAGTCAGGTATACGCTGCTGATTGATATGGTAACATATGAAAAAAAAAAGTAATAAAAACTTAATAATTATTTACACGATGTATCAAAACTCAAAACTATCATTTGAGCCTGCGTAAAAAATAAGTCCTTCGATAACTTTTTCACACTCGTATCTATATACGTAGGTATAGGTAATAATAAGTTTAAAAAATGTGACAGGTATAAAATGGAAGTAAAACCACGATTATTGACTAGGTATACGAGACTTAAGTAAAATAACTTGTTATTGCGGAAATTCAATTCAAAAAATCATTAATTTCCGACGATGTTAAAGGCTTAGCGGACGCTTTTGTTTTGGCATTGACAGCTGACGATAGATTAATATTGTTGGCCATGTTGGAATTGAAAAAGGCGGCCGGACTGAGCCCCGAAGAGTTCATCGGAGCGGTTGGTGCAGCGAATGTGGTATTGTTGAAGGTGGGCATTGGTTTGGGCACGAACGTCGGTTGATAGGAATTGTGAAAAGTGTTGAAATTGCCTTGGATATTTTGAGGCATTTGTAAGGGTATATTGGTTAGTGGTTTAGATGCCAGCGCTGGATTGAGCTTCATTTCTTCTAGATTACTGTTTATTAGCGTCGAAGTTAAGTCCTTTGGAGCTGCTTTTGCCTTAGAAGAGGTGACCAGAGTAGGATTGATGGTTGGCTCCATTTGAAGACGTTGGTGTAATTCGCCTTGCTTAGAAAGACTGAAAAATGAAATATTTATGAAATTAGTCCTATTTTAAAATACAGGGTGGTGTTATCTGATCTTTAATGGTGCACCATGGTACAGAAAGAGATGGAGCATGGAACGATTTTTGAACCCCTGAATTGATTTTTTGATTTTTTTTTACTCCAGAAGTAAAAGTAGACCCTCAAGAAGGCAGGGTGGGACCGAAATCGAGATCTTTTCAATTTTATCGAATGGTAAGGTATCACAGTTTATTTTTTTGTGGCTCTCTGAATCCATTTTGGGGGTGATTTTGACCCCAAACGCAAAGTCGACTTTCTAAGGCGAGAGAAATAGTTCAAAATTGAAAACTCTTCTGAGAAAATTTTTCAATCTCAGACCCTAAGGATCAAATTTTGCGTCCAGAGTCGGAATATTCTAAAAAAAAATGATTCGGTGGGGGAAAAGGGGTCTCAAAACCATGCATTTAGATACCTCACTCGATATAATTGAGAAATTTTCAATTTTAGTCTTACCTCCCTATTCCTTGCGGGTCAATTTTGGAATATTGAGGTCGAAATAACCCCAGAAATAGATTACAGAGTTTTGAAAAAAAATTAGTAGTTTTAAAAATTTTTTTGAGCTTTTTTGCCTCGTGTGGTTTTTGTTGTGGTTGAAAATTTAATTGGGCTCATCCTTTATCCCCCCCCCCTCTTCATGGAGGGGAAAATTTTGAAAAATATTTTCCAACTGAAAGAAATAACTGGTGAGGCTCTGTCGCTTTGGTTGTTTTTTACACTTTTTTTAAAATTCAATTTGCAGTTTTATTTGTTTCCTCCTCTACAGAATGTTGTTTTTTCTCCAAGCTTAAGAGAGCTGTTCATGATGAATGATTCAGTTGTTCTTGAGACCGTTCAAATGTGACCGTATCCAAAAGAAATTATTTTTTTCAAGTTCTTCCAAGTTCTAACTCAAAAATTGTTTCCTACCCGATGACCACTCTCGCTCTCGTTCTAATTTGAAAAGGCGTCAAAGAAATTTTGAAAATTGAATAAAATATCAATTTTTTCGATCTTTTCAAGTTGGAACAAAACAAGTTTGTCAAGCTGAAAAAAAATTTGAAGTTGAGACTAATCTTAAAATTCCAACTTGAAATTTTTTAAGAAAATTCGTATTTAAAAAATATTTGCAAAACTTCAAACATGAAACTTTTTTTGAGAAAATCCAAAATTGGAAAAATTCTTGGCATTGAGAGTTCGAATTGAACCTATCAAAAGAACATTTCGATTTGGACTGCAGATTTTACCGAGAGTGGGAAAAATTACGGGTTTCTAATCATTGATTTTTTTCAAATGCGAAATCGAAATTATTAAATTAGTTTAATTTTTTGACAGAGACAGTTTTTCCAAAAAATTTTCGAAGTTTGAATTTTCTCATGAGTTTTTTTCAAGTTTGAATTTTCGCAATATTCTCAAAAATTGTGAGAATTTTTCATAATTCTTGAATATATTTTTAAAAATTGAACTGGAAAAACTTGAATTTAAGGTATTTAATTTAAAATTGTTTCGAGAAAATTGAATTTGTAAAATTTTTTAGAAACTTTGTATTGTAAGTACATAAAAAAATTTTGTTGAAAAAGTACGAAAATTTTAAACTTGAAGAAAAAAATCTACAGATCGCATGAAAAAAATATTGTAAAATTTTCAAAAAAAAAATCCAGTGAAAAGAGACAGGACAGTTTCTCATCCAAGCTTGTTGAAATAACAACACCCTTTTTGAGTTGCGTTTGGAGGAACTTCAAAGTTAGATAACATTTTAAATGGTCCAGATACACACCTTTGTTTTTCACGTAAATTCAACGGTTTACTTTCGTGTTTTTTCGAATTCTTTTCCGAGACGTTCATTTTAAATATATCTTGTAATTCGTCTGTTTGTTTGGATGATAACGACGTATCCAATCCATTTGTAATATTGTTAGTTCCAAAATCGAAATTCCTGTCGAGTCAAACATTCGTATTAAATTCGAGTTTTAATTTTCATGATTTCCATACACAGCTGCGTTTATATTTAAAAATCAAAACATACTTTTGTTGATCTTGCATAGAATTGAGTTGCTCTAGTTTAGCTCGATGTTCAGTCTCGACCATATTGACCATTTCTTTGACCACTCCCATAACTGCATTGAACTGATTCAGTGTGAGAGAATTTTCTATACTTAGAGGCATCAGAAATGGAAGTATTTGACCAGCCAATACTTCCTTAGGAATGGTAATTTTTTTATGGGTTAAAACCATCTTGTAAATACCTAGAATGAAAATCTATTTTATAAAGCTGCATAAAAACGATGGAAAATTCAAAAAAAAAATTACCGATAATACTCATCAAAACAGCCGGTTCTTTGGATTTAATTTGTGGTAGAAAGGGTATTATGTCGTCCAAAATTAGCCATTTATCCAAATGTTCCATTAGTTTGCCAATACAAACTAAACAGTTCACTCGAACCTGAAAAATATAAGTCATCGTGAAAATTTATCTATAAATTAAATTCAAGGTGTCTAACAATTCTAAACTGTAACAAATAACAATCCCGCAAGTCCTGTCTTTCCGATGGCCTGATTTTGGATTAGAAATAATTTCGAACTGCCTTGTTTTTCTCTCTTTATTTTTTTTAAAATCAAATTTCAACGTTTTCAATTTACTCTCCTCTTTTTTCAGAAATTTTCAGCCAATTTTAAAAAACTGTAAAATTAATTATTGTCCTCCTCCCCCCCCCCAACTAAAAAAAATCACGATAATATTGAAAATTGCCCTACTGAAGTCTTGGTGCCTGATTTTTTCATCATGGAATTTTGTTATAAGTACACCTTGTTAATAAAATAGGGGGAAAATCATCAATTCAGATACGTTACTTACTGAAGTACAATTAGTTGCAATACATAGTTTTTTTATACGAGGCATCAAAGCATTTTTCATGGCTGGATAATCGATCAAAGTAGCAAAAGTTGGTATAACCGATAAACATAGTTCTTGCAATTGCTGAGAGTTACATTCGATCGCTCGAAACAACATTGGTAAAATTTCAGATTTTATTTCATCGGCTGGGGTGAGTTTCAGCATTAATTCCATTTTTTGCATACAAATGAGTAGAATCTAGAAAAATACATTTTGAGTAAGACGAAATCACATAAAAAATGAGAAAAAACTCGTGTCTCTTACTTGTACAGGTTCTTGCAGTCTCAGAACTGGTTTCAAGTATGGTAAAATATACTGAGTAAATTCTTCTTTAGTACAGCCTTCTGCGATGGCAAACACACAAGGTAAAACAAACGGTACCATTGTTGGATTCACAAATTCTTTTGCCAGACAAGGGATTATCCTTTTGAAAAAAATTTGAAAATCTATAAATGACATTCATTATGGTGAAAATAAAATTAAAATTATTCATACCGGTACAGAGACATTCGGTGAGGTAGTTTTTCTAAAATTTGAGGTAATCCTTTATAAAACTGAGATTTTTGTAAATTATCCCATTGAAACATCGAATCCAAATAACTTAATGCTTTGACTCCAACATCGTCGAAAAATTCCGTCTAAAAAAAGGGTAATAATTACGTTTCATGAATTTGAAAAAATGGAAACTGTAGAGGGATTTCGACAATCTAAATCCAATTTATTCCAAGTTCAATTATTTCAGGTCTAAATTTTTTCAATTTCTTCCATTCTAACTTTTTTTTGAAATTGAATCCAATTTTAAAATTTTTCCAATAGTAAAATTTTCTAATTTAAATTTTTTCAAATTTATTGTGTTAAAAAATGCAACAAAATAGGTATCTAATTTTCTGATTATTCACTCATATTACATTAGAAAATGGATTCATTTTCTTTCAATTTTGAATTATTTTTTTTCAACTTTAATTTTCTCAACATTTTTCCAGTTTTGTGAAATTTTTTTTGAAAAACACGAAGTTGATTTTTTTTTACTCAATTCAAAGTTGGAAAAATTCTAAGAGAGGTTGAATTAAAAATTTTACTGTTGGAAAAAATTTAAATACTACCTAAAAATTTTTCCAACTTTACTTTCTTTAAATTTTTTCAACTTCATATTATTAAAATTTCATCCCACTCGAAAATTGTTTCTCACAATTGAAAAATTTTTCTTCTCTTTATTTTCAACTCTAAAATCTCCAATTGAAAATTTCTTATTTTTTTCCTTTCATGATTTTCTCCAACTCAATAAGTAATTAGAAAAAGATATTTTTAAAATATAAAAAATACGAAATCGAAAGAAATTTTAAAAATCAAAGTTGGAAAAATTCTGAAAAAGTTCAAATTTGAAAAAATTCACCGATGGAAAATTTAAAAAAAAATGGATACAGCTTTAGGAATAAAAAAGAAAGAAAAAAATTCGAGTTGAAAAAAGTTGAACTTGGAAAAGATTTGTACTTGATTGTCGAAATCTCATTAGTAGTAAAATTATTCAAGAGCTATCTATCATCTTCACCTTTAAAAATTCATGAATTTCTGGTCTCAATTCAGGCATGTAGTTCAACATGAGTTTAACAATTTCTCGAATTTCTTGAGGAATCGTTAATAAATCAGAATTTGAAATTCGTTTCAACTTCGGCACGTTTTGATTAAAAGTTGTCCAATTCGAATTCGAAAAATGCAGTGGTTGGCATTTGTTGTATAAAGCGTAAATTAACATTCCGAATGAAAAAACATCACTCGCTGCGACCAATTTCCCTAACAACCCTGCTTCCGGTGACAAATAATCTAAATTTGGCTGAGCCAGTGCGTGGACATCCATGGCATATTCGATGGTTGGCCATCTCACCTGTGAAACGAAATTCGTCAATGATGAAACCAGCAATACAGAATGTGAAAAAATAATTTGTTATCGCTACGTACAATGGCTTCTGCTCCACTAATACAGTGTACACTGTAATCGAATCCGAAGATTTTCCAAGCACCTTCTTTATTAATAACAATATTATGAGGACATATATTCCGATGTAGTAACTTCACATCATTATGTAAAAATGAAAGACCTTCAGCAATCTATAAAAAAGAATCAACAATCGAGCATATTTTAAATTATTTGGCTAAATTATCAACGCCGAATGAACCTGTTGTAAGCCGTATTTTATCTCGACTTCGAATAGATTGAAATTTTCTAATTGAGCAGGAACTGGAACTGGTACGTTATCTAATTTACCCAAAATATTGGCCAAACTTGCGAATACTGGTTCAGTAGCAAAAGCTAAACTGTCTCTGTAACGATATCGAAAATTATTCCAACTGTGTCGAATTCTGAACGCGATAGAAATATACTCACCGCGACTCTTCCAAGGTGTGTTGTACGACGAGAATTTGAGGATGCCTTAGACGAGCCAACTGAGATATACTTTTTCTTAAAGTATCGAGCACAGCTTCGCGATCGTTTTTCGATAACCTATCCAGCTGTTTTTTCTCCAGTAAGAATATCGAAGCTTCTTGGTTGGTGGATTTTTTAAATCCGCTGAATATCTTCCACAGTAATCCTGTAGAAAATATGCTTTTGAAAATACTCGTCGAGAATTACATTAATTAGAGATATATTCAAACCTGGGCCAGCACTCGCGATGTGATTAGTCGCTTCATATTCCCTGGTCACCGGATTTCCTGGCAAAACTGTCGACAGCTGTGATACCGTGCTACTGACGGTACAGTATAGTTTATTTAGGACATCCATTTTCAAGGGTTCACGTTCATATTCGTAACAATTCGAGTTGGAATTTCAATTTACGATCTATTTATGAATCTGAAGAACGTAAATATTGTAAATAACATCATGAAAATGATCAAGAATGCAGAATGGAAGTTCACTTACTCAAAATTAGACGGAGTGGTAATACTTGAGAGGTTCGTAGAAAAACTGAGCAATGAAGTTGACGCAATGGAACGAATTTAAACAACCATTTTATTAATTAAATAAGCGTAAAATAAAGAATCAATTATTAAAACTCGAATTAATAAAGTAAAATCTTATCATATCATCATCACTTTGAAAAAATGATTCATTCGGGTATCGTCGGAATTATTCGGGAAATTGACACGAATATTAACGACAATGCCCGAACAGAACTCAAAAATTTTTTCAGCGAAGTGTTCGGCAGGAATTTATAAAGCTTGGTGTTTCAAAATTGAATCGTTCGTTTAAAAAACTACGATAGTCCGTTTCGACATTCTTACTTTCAGCAGTTTCAGACTTTCAGCAGTTATTCTGAGAAGAATCTGAATTTCGTACCAAAAAGTTTGTAATTAGGTCTATGAAATCTTCAAACATTTGAAAATAAATTACACAGGTCGACATGGAAAAAGATGTTTGAAGTTTAATGGGTAATTTCTATAGTATTTTTCGCGCTAATCACGAGAAAAATAGTGAAAAAATTCAGTCACCCAAGGATTTTTCACAATTTGAATTTTTTGTTGATCGGTTTTTCTACCTTTTTTGATAACTTTTGACACTTGAAGTCGATTTTTCTGAAAAAGCGAAGGGTTCTACGAAAAAATGAACAGAACATAAATTATAGAGCGTAAAATTTTCTTTCTGTAGAGTTCGATTAGTTTTTCCTCAGAAGGGTTAGCTTTCGAGATATTTGTATTTTAGTTCAAAGTTCAACTTATTTTTTTGAATTGAAAATATCTCAAAAAATAAGCCTCCTAAGAAAAAACTAATTGGACTTTACTAAAAGGAAATTTTACGCTCTACAATTTATGCGCTATTCATTTTTTTCGTAGAACTCTTTCTTTCGCCAGAAAATCGATTTTTTGTAAAGAACCGTATTTTTAACATTTCTTATTGCAACAATGGGAATATCAAAGGCCGGCAAATCAACAATTTTTTCTCTGCATAATTGATTCTGATTGGTGATTTTGACCTACTTTTTAGTGCTGAGTTCGAATATGATTTCAATTCTACTCCATCACGTCAATATTTTTTATAATTAAAATTTTTTGTTGAAAATTCGTTTTACATTTTTTAATGTAAATTTTGACTATTAAAGTCGATTTTCCGGCGAAAGAAAGGGTCCTACAAAAAAATGAATAGAACATGAATTGTAGAGCGTAAAATTTCCTTTTTAGTAAAGTCCAATTAGTTTTTTCTTAGGAGGCTTATTTTTTGAGATATTTTCAATTCAAAAAAATAATTTGAACTTTGAACTAAAATACCTTGAAAGCTAAGCCTTCTGAGGAAAAACTAATCGTACTCTACACAAAGGAAATTTTATGCTCTATTTTCACTGCTTTTTTCTTGATCAGCGTGAAAAATATTATAAAAATCACCCATTAAACTTCAAACAGCATTTCAAAAGTTTAAAAATGTCGACCTGTGTTATCATGAAAATTTTTCTCCTTGCTGATTTCTTTTCACAATAACTCTTCGAAGTTAGAATTTCAAAATGGACTATGGTTGTTCTTTAAACGGACGCTTCAATTGTAGGTAACAATTAGCAAGTTCCTGTTTCGAACGATTAAGTAAAAAGTTGAATTTCTGTGGACTATTATTCGTCAAATGAAATCATTTTCCTTCTTCAAACCTTAAAAAAATCTAACAAATCGTTGAACTCGTTAGCAATTTTTGTCATTAGTTAGCTATGTAGGTTAATTCTACTCTCATTGTCGACTGCATTTTTATGAAAATAAATTTCGATAATTCTGACTTAGATACCTTTTAAAATTTTTAAACCAAAATCGAAGCAAAATCTAATTTTCAATGTCTGTTTGAATTTGTAGAAAACGAAAAAATGCCACAAATAAAGTGAGAAACTTTTCAAAATACCAATTTTTCATTTGAAGTGTATTTCGATTTCTTGTTTTTTAGCGGACTTCCCGCTCTAGCGGGAATCCGCTATTGCGTTCATAAGGGTTTTTAGCGGACTTCCCGCTGTAGCGGGAATCCGCTATTGCGTTCATAAGGGTTTATTTATTTATTTATTTATTTATTTATTTATTTATTTATTTGTTTGTTTGTTTGTTTGTTGAAGCCTTTTTTTTCTGACGCGATTTCTCTCGCTAAACTGAACAGATTGGGCTGAAATTTTTACAGTAGGTGTAGTTCATGCTGGAGAAGAGCTGATTAGATTTTGGTGCAATTCTGTGCACAGAAAGCTGAGCTTTTCAACTTTAAAGCTCATTTTTGGGACATTTCTTTCTGACGCGATAACTCACGTTAGAGTTGACCAATCGACTTGAAATTTTTACAGTTGTTAGAACGTGCATGGGAGAAGAGCTGATTAAATTTTGAAGTCGATCTGTGCTTTGAAAGTTGAGCTTTTCGAGTTCAAAGTTTATCCAGTTTTTCGAAAATATCTCGCGAACGGCACATCGTAGAGGAAAACGGTGGCCAAAAGGATAGTCAGGAATTTCACGCTCTACAACTTTGGTTCTGAGGACTTTTTCTTGAAAGCTCACCATTTACGAGAAAATTGAGCTCAAAGTTTGGAGGCTTGTGATTGGTCAACTTTTCTGATGCAATTTAATCATATTTCACAACAATGGGTCGGCAGATAAAATATTTTCTTTGAACCCTTGCAATACCACCTGCTGGGTCGGCTTTTTTAGACCAACACAAAGACTGGTTTTATGGCCTCTTTGAGGCAGTGGTCAGCAGATAAAATCTTCATCAAAAATTCTTTATAAGGCTTGAGCTTAAAGTTGGAAGGCCTGTGATTGGTCAATTTTTCCACCTCAATTTCTCTCGTTTAACTGAACCAATCGTTTCGAAATTTCTGTAGTAGGTGTACATCGTGCAAGAGAGAAAATGATCATTTTTTGGTTCAATTCAGTGCATAGAAAGCTGAGCTTGGAGCTTTCAAGTTCATTTTTGTGATCCTATAATTCAAGTTGGAGTTGACCAATCGACTTGAAATTTTTACATTGGTTAGAACGTGTACAGGAGAAAAGCTACTTAAATTTTGAAGTCGATCCGTGCAATGAAAGTCGAGCTTTTAAAGCTCAAAGTTTATCCAGTTTTTCGACAATATCTCGAAAATGGTGCATCGTAGAGAAAAACGGTGACCAAACGGATGGTTAGTAATTTTAAGCTCTACAACTTTGATTCTCATGAATTTTTCTTAAAAGCTCACCATTTTTAAGAAAGTTGGAAGGGTTGTGATTGGTCAATATTTCTGACTCAATTTCTCTCGTTCAACTGAACCAATCGTTTTGAAATTTTTACAGTAAGTTTACATCGTACAGGAGAAAAACTCATTATGTTTTGGTGTAACTTTGTGCATAGAAAGCTGAGCTTTGAAACTCCAAAGCTCATTTTTCTGAAACCTCCCTCTGACAAGATAAATAAAATCGACCGATCAATTTGCAATTTTTATGGTGATAATAATGTGTTTAGGAGAAAATCTGATTGAATTTGGAAGGCCATTTAGCATAGAAAGCTGAGCTTTTGAAGCTCAAATTTATTCAGTTATTCAAAAATATTTCGGAAACGGTGCATTGTAGAGAAAAATGGAGGTCAAAAAAATGGTTAGGACTTTCAAGCTCTATTTCTCATGAATTTTTCTTAAAATCTCACGTTTTCGAGAAAAATGAGCTCAAAGTTCAAAGCTTGTAATAGGTCAATTTTTCCGACTTGATTTCTCTCGTTTAACTGAACCGATCGTTTTGAAATTTTTACGGTACGTGTAGATCGTGCAGGAGAAGACCTAATTTTTTAGGTTAAATTTTGAACAAGCAAAGCTGAGCTTTGAAGTTTTAAAGTTCTTTTTTGTGACACCATAATTCAAGTCAGAGTTGATTGATCGACTTGAAATTTCCGTAGTAATTAGAATGTGTATAAAGGAAGAGATGATTAAATTTCGAAGTTGATACGTGCATTGAAAGTTGAGCTTCACAAATTCAATTCTAGTTTGTATATAATAGGAAGTCCGCTCTTTTGACACAGTGTGTCTAGTTTTATTTATTTATTTATTTATTTATTTATTTATTTGTTGAAGCTTTTTTTTCTGACGCGATTTCTCTCGCTAAACTGAACAGATCGGGCTGAAATTTTTACAGTAGGTGTAGTTCATGCAGGAGAAGAGCTGATTAGTTTTTGGTGCAATTCTGTGCACAGAAAGCTGAGCTTTTCAACTTTAAAGCTCATTTTTGGGACATTTCTTTCTGACGCGATAACTCACGTTAGAGTTGACCAATCGACTTGAAATTTTTACAGTTGTTAGAACGTGCAAGGGAGAAGAGCTGATTAAATTTTGAAGTCGATCCGTGCTTTGAAAGTTGAGCTTTTCGAGTTCAAAGTTTATCCAGTTTTTCGAAAATATCTCGCCAACGGCACATTGTAGAGGAAAACGGAGGCCAAAAGGATAGTCAGGAATTTCACGCTCTACAACTTTGGTTCTGTGGACTTTTTCTTGAAAGCTCACCATTTACGAGAAAATTGAGCTCAAAGTTTGGAGGCTTGTGATTGGTCAACTTTTCTGATGCGATTTAATCATATTTCTCAACAATGGGTCGGCAGATAAAATATTTTCTTTGAACCCTTGCAATACCACCTGCTGGGTCGGCATTTTTAGACCAACACAAAGACTGATTTTATGGCCCCTTTGAGGCAGTGGTCGGCAGATAAAATCTTCATCAAAAATTCCTTATCAGGCTTGAGCTCAAAGTTGGAAGGCCTGTGATTGGTCAATTTTTCCACCTCAATTTCTCTCGTTTAACTGAACCAATCGTTTCGAAATTTCTATAGTAGGTGTAGATCGTGCAAGAGAGAAAAATGATCATTTTTTGGTTCAATTCAGTGCATAGAAAGCTGAGCTTGGAGCTTTCAAGTTCATTTTTGTGATCCTATAATTCAAGTTAAGAGTTGACCAATCGACTTGAAATTTTTACAGTGGTTAGAACGTGTACAGGAGAAAAGCTGCTTAAATTTTGAAGTCGATCCGTGCAATGAAAGTCGAGCTTTTGAAGCTCAAAGTTTATTTAGTTTTCGAAAATATCTCGAAAATGGTGCATCGTAGAGAAAAACGGTGACCAAACGGATGGTTAGGAATGTTAATCTCTACAACTTTGATTCTCATGTATTTTTCTTAAAAGCTCACCATTTTCTAGAAAGTTGAAAGGGTTGTGATTGGTCAATATTTCTAACTCAATTTCTCTCGTTCAACTGAACCAATCGTTTTGAAATTTTTACAGTAAGTTTACATCGTACAGGAGAAAAACTCATTATGTTTTGGTGTAACTCTGTGCATAGAAAGCTGAGCTTTGAAACTCCAAAGCTCATTTTTCTGAAACCTCCCTCTGACAAGATAAATAAAATCGACCGATCGATTTGCAATTTTTATGGTGATAGGAACATGTTTAGGAGAAAAACTGATTGAATTTTTGAAGGCGATCTAGCATAGAAAGCTGAGCTTTTGAAGCTCAAAATTCAGTTATTCAAAAATATCTCGGAAACGGTGCATTGTAGAGAAAAATGGAGGTCAAAAAAATGGTTAGGAATTTCAAGCTCTATTTCTCATGAATTTTTCTTAAAATCTCACGTTTTCGAGAAAAATTAGCTCAAAGTTCAAAACCTTGTAATAGGTCCATTTTCCGACTTGATTTCTCTCGTTTAACTGAACCGATCGTTTTGAAATTTTTACAGTACGTGTAGATCGTACAGGAGAAGACCTAATTTTTTAGGTTAAATTTTGAGCAAGGAAAGCTGAGCTTTGAAGTTTTAAAGTTCTTTTTTGTGACACCATAACTCAAGTTAGAGTTGATCGATCGACTTGAAATTTCCGCAGTAATTAGAATGTGTACAGAGGAAGAGATGATTAAATTTCGAAGTTGATACGTGCATTGAAAGTTGAGCTTCACAAGTTCAATTCTAGTTTGTATATAATAGGAAGTCCGCTCTTTTGACACAGTGTGTCTAGTTTAATTGTTTTTCTGCAAGCTTCGGATTGGGTTGAAAGCTTTTTTAATCGATTTGTGAAGTAAAAATATGTCGTATGCTCCTTTTCTTAAATTTTCATACCATTTTTCACTTTTTCACGGGCATGAAATAATTCTGATATTTTAGAAAATTGGCAAAATTTTAAAAACGAAAAAACTTCTACAATCAAGATGCAGTTGTATCGAACTAGCATCCTCTTCAAAACGAATTCCACCAATTTCAGACTCCATTTGAATTTCACTGCTTGCTCTTTCATTCTGAATCAGTGAAAATTCACTGATAAATTAATCAGAATTGCAACACACATGAAAAAAGCAAATTTCATAAATTCCACTGAATTTTCACGGATTTTCAGTGATTTTTCTCACTGATCTGTTTTCAATAGAAAAATTTCACTGATTTTCTCAATTCTGACTGTTTCTCAGTGATTTTCGATAATTTTCACTGATTTATAATTGTGAGATTGAATGACGTTTTTCTAAGCCGACAAACGACGCCAATTAATAATTGGAACTTAAATTATTTTGAAAAAAAAAACAAGAAATTACAATTTTAATCCAATGTATTTAATAAATGTACAAATAGACTAGACCATTCGACATACAAACATGACAAATACGACAAAATTCAAAATCATAATTCCTCACAAATTAAGATTCAATAGGCACCTATAAGTAATCGAAGCGTAATTAAAAACAAAAATAAAAAAGTTATATGTACTTATAATTGTAATACATAACATAATTATTTATTATTTTGAAATTGCTAAAAAATTTAAAGGTAGGTAGTAGGTATACAAAGAATATTAATGAAAGTAAAAACGTAAACAAATAAAAAAACATGATCGTACAATAGATGAATTAATAAATAAACAAAAAAAAAACAACTTCACTAACGCTTCTAATTCGAGAATTACAAAGTTACAATGACATGAAAAAATAACTTGAATAATTCAATACTTTTACACAACTTGATCGTAGAACAAACGAATTAAATTTAATTCGGGGTTGGGAAGATAGAATAAAGCTAAAAAAAATCGTCAAGATTTCCCTCGAGTTGAATAATATACATACTCGCTTAGAAATACCTGGCAAAAATCAATTAGCAGAGACTGTGTAAGTAGGTACCAGGTACAGAGACAAAAATGCGCGCGAAAATCTCAGTAGGTGAAAATGAGAAATTTGATGACAAAAATTCTTACTTTCTTCGTTCTACTTTTTCGATTTCCAAAAAAAACTATATTTCTTAAAATGACCTCCTTCCCTTCCAAAAAAATCACCAAGTCTAGTGATAAACGAGAAGAAGAAATTTTTTCCACTTCAAAATATTTAATTGTCTGAGATTAAGGGGTAAAGGGTTCATACAACCATTCTGAGTATGAATGAAAATTTTTGAAGAAAAAAATATCCAAAAGCTTAAATTTTTTCATTATTTTTTTTTAAAATCAATATTCCAGTACTGCAAGGGAGACGACATATAATTATACTTTAGGCTTCATAGATTTGAAAAATTGATGATTTTCAGAAAGAAAATAATTCTTTAAAAAATTCATTACTTTGGAGTGGAAATTTCGTGTTTTTCGAAGTTTTTTTTTTTTACAAAATTTTATGTTTTTTATGCTACATTACAAAAATTTGTGCTTTTTCCTTATATTGTGCTTTGTCGTGCCTGTTTGCAGCAAAATTTTCCAAATTTTTGAGAAAATATGAGTGGAGAAAGGCACTCCTCTCTGTTTTGTCTCTGACGAGGTACATATACACAGACATATGTACTTACTACTTATATCGAAGATTTTTGTTTCGCTTCAAAACTTTCATGTTTTTCGACATCAGATATTTCACAAATGAAATCCGTAAATAACAAAAATTTTACAACCATCGTTTCATGTAACTACATAATACATATACTTTTACATGTAAATGAGAAGACAGCCAAGGTAGGTACATCAAAAGCTACTAGTACGCAGAATATGACGTACCAATGGGTTTAAAATACACCTTATGGAAAATATTCAAATCTACGACTACAAAGAAATATACGATCGATCTCTTGATAGCGTGGCCAGGAAGTTATCGAAGTGAGAGGCAAAAAAAAATTGGGAGCTCCTTTATTATATAAACACAATACTAAGATCCCAAGATTAAAAAACAAAAAAATATATATTTGAGCGAGGAAAAATCGAAAAATGGTGTGAATTTTGAAAAAGTTTCTCGACGCATAGAAACAGATACTTAATTACCTATACATAGGTAAAAGCAGGCTTGTAGGACCGGACTTGACCAGATCGACCATAAATTTTTCATACGGTGGTGGTATATTTACATACCTACGACTACATCTTACTCGGAGTATGCATCAGGCACGAAAATAAAAAATGGTGCAAAAAATTGGAACTTTCCTGATTAACTCAACTGAGTCTTCAGTTTCTATGCAACTCGATTTTTTTCCAAATCCATAATATTATTTTCAAAAAAAGTTTCAATTCTGATAAAAGTTTTTCCCTTTTTCAGAATTTTTTTCAATTCCAGTCTTTCAACTCTACAATTTTTTTAGGTATAGGTATACGAGTATTTTTCAACGATGAATTTTTTTTCAACTCTGAAATTCATTTCCAACATTTTTTCTTGGATCGACATTTTTCTCAAAATTTTTTCAACGTTTGAAATTTTTTCTCAACATTTTTTCAACTCTTTGAAATTTTTTCTCAACGTTTTTTCAACTCTGAAATTCATTTCTAACATTTTTTCTTGGATCGACATTTTTCATCAAAATTTTTTCAACTCTTGAAATTTTTTCTCAACTTGAAAATTTTTTCTTCTGCGAACAATTTTTTCAATTTTTTTTCCACGCTCGAATTTGTTTTAAAAATGTCTATCTCAAAATTATTTTCAATTCCCAAAGTTTTTTCTCAAAGCTTTTTCAGGTTTCAACTTCCATGATGAAAAATTTTTTCAACTGTGAAATTTCTTCACAAAATTTTCCTTCAACTTCCTTAAGATATTTTCCAACCGTGATATTCTTAGAATAAAAAAAATTGAGCTGGAAAATTTTTTTATTAACTCAGGATGGAAAAATTTTGCACGAATTCAAAGTTTTTAAAAATTTTAGATCAAAGAATAAAATTTCAGAATTGAAAAAATTTTGAAGCTGAAAAAATTGTAGAAAGAAATTTTTGAGTTGAAAAAATTTAATGGGAGTTGAAAGTTGAATTTTGTGAGAAAATCTTGGGTAAAAAAAATCGGAGAAAAAATTTTAAAGTTGAGGTAAGTAAGTACATATTAAAATTGAGAAAAAATTTTGAGTTGAAAAAAATCGAGGAAAAATTTTAGCATTGAAAAATATGCATCTTGGGGAAAAATACCTATCAGAGTTGAGAATGGGAAAGAATTTTGTGAGAGAAATTTCAGAGCTTGTGCCTGATGCATTTTTTGTGTAAATTTAGTCGTGGGCCATTTACCCAGATGAGTTGGCAATTTTGTAGCCAACAAAGTTGTAAACAAAAAATGTTTATTTTGTGTTTAAAAGTGAAAAAAATACGATTTTCAAAATATCAAGTTAGATTATTATTTTTCTATAAATAAATTTAAAATGTTCTAAAACCAGTCCAAAAACCACCCCATGACCCAAAAAAATCACATCGCCAGTAGTACCAACCAAACCTGACCATTCGAAAAATAAAAATATGAGATCAAAGACCTAACAGATGAATCCATTTTGAAAAAATATCCAAAATCACACTCGGACCAATACCTCAAAATACTTCGAAATTAACCCAAACCGACCAAACCGACCCATCCATGCTGTAAACCAACCATTAGACCTGGAAGCAGTCCTACAAACCTGGGTAAAAGTATTTCATAAGACTAAAAAAACGAAACAGGAGCAAAAATTTATGAAAAAATCATGTTAAAAAAAATCAATAACACACACTTATTTAGAATGTTTTGACAAATCATTATCTACACGAGGACATCGGAGGGGAGAGGGGAGGCAATCGATCATACTGTCACATGATTAACCACTACGACGCGATCATTTGTACATGAGGTAATTCGCATAACGTATGCGGGGTTATTCGCGATTCCATTTATAGGTAGCTAGATTCCTACCAAACGAAAGGAGAACGAAAAAGGTTCTGGGAGAAAGGATAGACATGCCTCTGCCACCTTCTAAGAAGTATAAACTACTGCTGGCGTACTTGAACTAATTAGCCAGACGCTGCGAAATAGTCTACAATGTACGCGCAACATATTTAATACAAAATATTCTGTAAATAGGTAATCGACCCAATTCATTTCTAAACTTGTCAGGATTTCAACAAGTAGCTTCGACTAGAAATCTGATAGGTGGTAGTGGTAAAAGGAGAGGGGTTGATCTCAGAAAATTTTCCAGTCGAATTGTCGAGAGATAAATCAGTCCCTCGAGGCGAAGTTTCCAAATCACGGTCAATCTTTCGAGCAATGTTTTCTGAGATCTTGATTTTTTTTCAAAATGATGTTGAAATGACGAAGGATTATGTACATATTAACAATGATCTGATTTGGTGACTGACTTTGAAAGACAAAAAACAGGCCTTAAGGTAGATTTCTGATTTCCCTGGAAGTATAACTGCCTATCTCTTATTCCCTCCCCCCTTCTCACCACAATCAGCATACGTATCGGTAATTAATGTATACACAAGTAAATATAGGTACCTAATATAATTTAATTAGTCAATAAAAATGAAAACAAGAGGGCTTACAATGATAAATTGAGCACGTTTGATTTCAACTTTCGGAATGACAAATTTCTCTTATCTATGTACTGGTAGTCAATCAGATAGTTAATTTCAAAATGAGTGATGCCTTTTCAGGGACATCAAATTTGAAATTCGAACGAAAATTGCAGGCGATTTGTAATGTACAATGAAATGAAAATTATGTACCTCTACCAGCATAAAATTAATCGATGTCAAATTGATTTTCGTAGAGGTATGAGAGATCAGTAGGAATTAAACTGAAAAAATGAACGACTTGGCGAAAGGACAGAGCCAGAGGGTTTTTACAGTGGAAAAAAATGAAATAATCTGTATTTTTTTTTAATGTGCATTTAAATTTTCGATACAAGTGCAATTTATTTTGTATCCTGTATTTTCAGCAATGTTATTTGAATACATTATTCGTGATCGTGATTCGAACTTGAAATTTAAAAGTCTTTTTCGAATTTCGATCCATTACTGTGAAAATTTTTACACGTACTTGGGCCATTTTTCTACGATTTGAAATTTTTTTTCTTTTTTGTCAAATTTTCATTTTTTTTTTACCATCAAGAATTTTTTTCTACTATGCCAAAATTTTTAATGGTAATATTTTCATGATCTTGAAAATTTTTAGGTATTCATATAATTTTTTTCTTAATCTTGAAAAATTTTACTCCGTCAAAATTCCCACCTTAAATTTTTTTCTTTATCGTGAAATTTGCCCACGAAGTACATATGATTTTTCAAACTTGAGTTTTCTCTCCATCAAATTTTCTTTTTTTAGGCCCATTTTTTTCAAACTTGAAATTTTTTTGAAATTTTTATTTGAAAAACATTTCTGCTGCTCATTTACTCACGAGATTGTTGCCATCTGCATTGTTTTTCCAATTTGAAAGTGTGAAAATTTGGCTGTGTGAGTTGATTCTCAACGAAATATTCACGTGAAAAAATTAGGCGAACTGATTCCCATGGGGGGGGAGGGTGTACGAGGTGATTCCCACTTGTTTTCAAGTAGGTAGGTACATACAAATTGAATAAATAAGTATTAGTATAGAATACCAAAAATCAAAAAATGAAATGGAAATTCAAAATTCGAAAATTGAATATTAAAAACCGAAATTCAAATATCTGATATCAAATATCAAAAATCAATAGGTTGGTACTCGAGGTGATTTTTTGCACTTTGTTTTCGAAAGTTGAAGAGATTGGACGACCAGAAAATTATGCCTAGAGCTCGGATCTCAAAACGACGAGGTCCCCCCCCCCGTTCCCTACCATTTTCCCGAATACGTAAATCTCGAATCCCATTTTCCCAAATTCTTTTGTTCCCGAATAACAATTTTTATTGTTTTATCAACTTTTACCATTTACATAAAGCAGAACCGTTTTTCGATCTTAGATCGTACTCAACGCTGTATACAGGTCAGGGGGCGAAAAAAGTTTTGAAATATCCAAATGTGGCGATTTTGAATGAAAATTTCAAAATTTTTCCCATTTTTTTTTCAAGAGAAGGAGTCATTAAGGAATACATATAGTGGTTTTTTGGATTGGGGGGGGGGTTTAAAAAGTAGCACGAAAAATCACCATTATACTTGTTTTTTGATTTCAGTATGACTGGTTGGAAATTTTTTTTTTAAATATGAGTCGACTGAATTTTGGTTTTCCCTCCCCTCCCCCTCTTCCTCTTCCGGAGATTTTCGCCCAAGTTTCGTCCCTGAACTCTGCAATCAATGCTACAAAACAAAATTACAAAAATGTCAAAAATTTTCAAGAAGTCGATTTTAAACTCTGAAATTTAAATTTTCAGCAAACATTCCTTCTCGTTTATAATACAAGCTGTCTTTAGGTATTCGGGATTTATGGATTCGAGAAAATGGTAGAGAATCCCCCATGACTCCACATTTTCCCTCCCTACCAAACTCTAAAATCTGACCATGTTTAAAAATAATTAAATATGGATGTCTTTACCCAAAAATAGTGTTAGCATAAATTTTTCATCAGGTGTCCTCAGAGAATATAAATTTTTCACGTTTTTTCAACATTTAGTAAAAAAGAAATGAAAAAAATTGGAACAAATTTTCCCAAAAATGATATCGAAAGAATATTTTGACGTAAGCGTCAATTTTCCACGTTTTTTTCTTGATTGGTTAAAGTTAAAATAATATTCATACTCCCATCATTTCGAGGAAAATTTTTTCAATTTTATTTTTTGCTGAATATTGAAAAAACATTATTCATATTTTTTAAGCATCCCTGAAAAATAGGATTATGATCAAAAATGGGGCAATAGTATTTCTGAGTGTTTTAGCCAACCTTCTTGTGGTATCTCCTGCGTAACGCAAGTAGACTAAAAAAGGTTTGGAATCAACTCGTACATACCCCCCCCCCAAAAAAAAGTGAAAATCAATCACACATTTCTAAATCCTGGGAATTAACTCATCAACTGTCGAAAATTTCAACACAGAAAAACAACGAACTTCTCAAACTTGAAAAAATTTCAAATATCAAGTTTAAAAATAAATTTATATTGGCAGAGGAAGAAAAAATTTTCAAGTTTAAAAAAATACGAGTGAAAATTTAACAATGAAAAAAAATTTAAATTGTAAAAAAATTATGTCAACGAAGAAATAAATTTTCAAATTTGTAAAAAAATTACGAGTAAAAATTTTATTCAAGTAGAAAAAATTACGAGTGAAAATTTTAAGAGTCGAAAAACCACAAGATTGTAAAAAAATAAAAAAATAAACTAAAACAAATTTTTTTAAGATCAAAATTCGCGAAAAATTTCCAAAATTCGACGAATTGAAATCCACTTTTCACTTTTGCCCTTTACCAGAGAGCTGAAAAATTGCATAGAATTGGAGGAATTTTTGATTTTTATCAAATTCAAATCACTCACTCGAAATCGAGTCGAAAATTTTTTTGGTCTCTTGGAATAATTTTTCATGAAATCATTCAAAAAAATTTTCATTCTCATGAGTAGGCTCGAGCAGGCATGACTTTTAAAAATGGAAATACATTCCAAACCCTTATTTTTTTATTGATCTGCTCATGCCTGATCAGGAATGATCATATTTGCTCAAGTATGTTCAATTTTCAGTCCTACTCATGCTTGGAAATTTTTTCATGGATATTTCCGACGATATCCGAGTGATCCAAAAATCCCCCTCCCCCCCAAAAAAACACATTAGTGAACTTCAGCGTTTTCGACCATCAAAAAATTTTGTTCGTATAATCACGACAGTTCATTAATTAGGAAAATAGTTGGAAGAGAGTCGATAAATGCACAAAACCTTGGCAAATGTCCATTTTGGTAGAGCCGTTCTTCCACAACCATTAATTCTATCATTTTGGGATTTACATCGCAAAATATTCACTCAAAGTTGTGAAAATATTCCGAACTGAAAAATACAATTTAAAACACCAAGCGCGGAAATGAAAAAATATAAGAATTCAAACTTGAACTACCTTCTATTACGAATTCCACCAAAAAAAAAAAGGAACTAGAAAAAGAAAAAAAAACATTCGCGAAACAACGTATAAAAAATAAATTAAAAAATGGATTAAATGCGAAGGAGTACGAGCGACTTTCTCAAATGTTGTCTTTCAAAGCTTTTTTTTTTCTCACAAAACCAAGCACCGGATTCGGCTATATTTCGATGTAATAAATGCTAATTACCAGTAGATGGATTCTGGTACCTAAACTTGGTTACCCAGACATCAACCTACGATCTAGTAATTACATATACTACCGCCTGAATAGCAGTCTGGTAACCAAAACTTATAATAACTCGATTGTGACTAGAAAAGGAATAACGTGATCCGGTAAAATGAAAATTTCTAGGCTTACGATCAATGTACTTTTACCTAATACAAAATTTAAAAAATATGACGTAGATAGGTAGGCCTAGATTGTAAATACCAACGAACGAACAAACTGGAAAAGCGAATACTATTCGATTCCAACACGTCCATAAATCGATTGGATAAATCGATAGTATAGGTACAGGTAATTAGGTTTAGGCTAGGCACCTAGTAGCATTCGACATCGGAACAAGTAAAAAAAGAAATTGAGAAAAACAAAAAAAGGAGCGGATAAAGAGCATTTTTATCCATCTTATAATTCGGTAATTTGATAGCCGAAGGTTGATGAAAATGTAGAAAAGGTTGTTAAGGTGGCAGAGGCTTGATCTCAGTAGAAGTCGTTCGATTCCAAGGTTTTACATTTTTTACTCAGCGTCGAGTACTGGCCGGGGCCGTCTCCTCGTTGCAATTGTTGTTTTTTATTATGACTATGACCTAAGGTATGCGATGCGGTATCAAAGCTGACCATATGTCTACCTTGTCTAGCTGGATGATCGAGAGTTCGAAATTTTCGATTTAGAGTCGCGTACTGGCCAGAGTCGCTGCCGAGCCGCTGATGACTGATGGTGCCGATGGGATGTATACCGGCTGGACGTAACGTTCCCGCACCTCCTGCTCCGTTAACATTGACATCGCGTCTGTAAACGTGATAAATTTAAATTAGATTACTTTTCTGGGAAGAATTGCGGGGTTTTTCTTTTTTAAAAGAGATTAAAAAAGAAAAAAGGAGATATATACAAAGGTATCTACACTAAATACTTTACATAGGTACATAGACAGACAATCCAACGAACAAACAAACAGCAAACTAAATCAATACGTAAAATGAGCAAATCTCATGTGTTTTTTTTGTATGTCGGTAGCAGTGTTGTAGAAATGTGGAAAAAACGTTTCCGAGCAAGTGTTTCCGTTTCTGTTTCTCAATTATTTTGAATTTTCTTGAATTTTTTGATGAAATTGAAGAAAAAAGCCAAGAATATGAATATGAAATATTTCCAGTGATGGGAGGGGGGGGGGGGGAAACCTGTGAACGTGTACAGAGTTCGAATTTCTTTCATTGGCCCGTAAAATTTGTCCTGGACAAAATTTTACGAGCCTATGTCCAAAAACATGCGGGGACAAGAAAATAAACAGCAATAATTACACTGGTCGACAAAAAATTTTTTGTTCTGTGTTTCATTTTAGTTCTAATGCCTAAATTTTTGATTCTAGGCATTAAAACACACCATACTTATTCGTGGCTTTCAAAGTTTGCTTCGAGGGGTAGGGGGTCGAAATATAAGGGTTTTCGAAAACAATAAACACGAGCTTGAGAAAAAAAATTTCAATTTTTTTTACCTAGACTCATGGGAAATTTTATGGCAAATCGAATGGAACAAACCGCAGACCTCTATCTCATTTGGAAAAAAGTTACAGTCTAAACTTTCCATTCTGCGAAAAAAATCTCATTTTTTTATGCCTTGCCTACCAAAAAGTGACATTTCTGAGCAAAATGAGCGTCCTACGACAAAAATGATGAGAACCAAAGTTGTAGAGAATGAAATTTCCTATCTGACTGAAGCAATTAATTTTTCTGGGAGGCATCGTTTTCAAGATATTTTTGAGTAAAGTTGAACATTAGTAACTTTTGGCAGCCAAAAACTAATTTGTTTATATTTTTTTCTTGATTTCCTGCACTAATGTTCAACTTTACTCAAAAATATCTTGAAAACGATACCTCCCAGAAAAACGTAATCGCTTCTACCAAATAGGAAATTTCATTCTCTAAAACGTTGGTGCTCATCATTTTTGTCGTAGGACGCTTATTTTGCTCAAAAATGTCACTTTTTGGTAGGCAAGGCACAAAGAAATGAGATTTTTTTCATAGAATTTAGGAAAGTTTAGGCTGTAACTTTTTTTACAAATGAGATAGAGGTCTGCGGTTTATTCCATTTGATTTGCTGTGAAATTTTTCATAAGACTAGGCCAAAAAAATTGATGTTTTTTTCTCAAGCTCGTGTTTATTGTTTTTGAAACCCCGTATTTTTCGACCTCCCACCACCAAAAGCAAACTTTGGTCGAAAAAATGATTTTTCCCTTCAAAATTTGGCAATCGGAACCCAGACACAGAAATCGTGTTGACCTGTGTTATGATTTAAATATGGGTGAGCAAGTTTTTAAAAATAAATGAATTTTATGTCCCAATTTCATCAAAAAGAAACGAAAAAATTAAAAATTGATCATTTTTGTTAACTCATTGTTTTAGAAAAAAAATTAATCAATTAAGTATTGTTGTTTTTCATTTTAATTCTGTAATAAATTTGAGTCTTCATTTTTCGAGAAGGGAGAAAATTTCTAACTGGTGTGAAAATTATGTTTAGGGAAATTGTGTTGGGAAGGGGATGTTTTCTTTTAAATTTTTTGGAAAACACTGGAAAATAGTGATTTTTGTAAAAATTATGTAAGCGCTTCTTTGAGGGAAGAATTTTAAATTACGGATATAGGTATTTTTAAAGGAACTTCTCAATTTAGTTTCTAAATTTTTACATGTCTGAATATCGTGATTTTTTTCTCTTTTTTTTGTCTAAAAAATTATCGAGCTTTTTTAAAACTTTTTCTGGATTTTATTTTTTCAGATTTTCTATGCCTGTTCATCATTTGACCATGAGAAAGTCACAGAAACCACCACCTACTCCTTCAATGACACGCAGTTGATTTCCAAAAAAAAGTAGGACTTAGTGTCACACAGACGTACTGAAAAAATTATTGACCTGGGAGGGGAGCTAGAGATGTTGAAAAAGGGTCCCGAAAAATTATTGCACTAGGGCCCGATTCTGCTCTAACTGTTACTGAATATTTAAATAATGGCATTGTTTCAAGAAAGGTAGGAGAGGAAGCTGTAAAATCAACTATTCGAGTAAATCGTATTCGAAAAATTTGCCCAATTTTACAAAATTATTCTGAGAAAATTTTGAATGGAAATTTTGTGAAGAATTCGAAACGATTATAGTTTGAAGGACATACCATGCCCCAGTGTTCCGAAAATGAGTGTTTTCCCTCCTTAGTTACCAAATTTTTAGGGCTGTGAACCTTTTTAGGACTAAGAAGCATGATGAGGAAGTCTAATTAATTTTTTCAGATTCTTCGTGAAATCCTAGACCAAAATCGAAAACAAATCAGCATTTTCAAATTTTTGGTAGTTGGAGCTTTTTTTGGAATACTTGGGATAATGAGACAGCTCTCACTAGGGTAACTTAAAAATACCGAACTCAAAAATTCCTTTGTTAAAAAAAAATAATTACTGATATAGTTGACGCTCCTTTTCCTTCGAAATATATGAAGAAGAACTCATCTTTCATCATTGAAAAATTTTCAACTTTTTTTGTACTTTTCTAAAAAAAAATGTTCAAAAATTTTAAGAATTGATGGATTCAAAAACTAATCGGAAGGGGCAAAAATTTACAAAAAATAAAGTTTTTTATGAAATTGGCGACATCACATTTCCCCTTCCCCCCACCCAACCAATTCCAGATATTTTGAGTACAGTTTTAGCGTTGTTCCTTGACACCTACATGTAGGCAACCCTTCGTCCAGATCAACGCAGGATAAAGAGGAATGACCCCTCTCCGAATTACAAAAAAAATTGGGTTCTGGAATTTTTGGGTCACCCAACCAACTTTTTCGAATTCCAGGTAATTTTGTATCAAAATCTACAATTAAAAAAATGCTGGAGAAAATTTTTCGGAGCATACGGTTACCTACTGGGTAGGTATAACAAATTTTTGAAAAAAATGAGGAAAACGAACAAAATTTAAACGAACTCTGAAAAAATCCAGAGAAAGGAAATTTCATATCATTTTATAATAATAATGAAGTTTAAAAAAAGAAGTAACGTTTTTGCAACCTTTGTTTCAGGTGTTCCGAAAATTGAGGGATATCTGAAAAAAATCAATACTGGTCAAATTTTCCCCTAAATTAATGAAAAACAGAAAAAATAATTTTAAACCCCCAGAAACGTGTTTGTTTCAGTTTCCGTTCCTCTCTAAATTAATTTCCAGTCGTTTCTTGGAAACGTTTCCATTTCGTTTCCACAACACTGGTTGGTAGTTACTTAATGTAGGTAGATACTAAATAGTAGATAGCTAGGTACAAGGTAGGTAAATCGGTAACCTCAAATGAGTCAATAGATATCGAAAAGAATCTTATAAAAATGAATGTAATTCTACACGTAATATGACAATTTTGAACAGTGATAGCGTTACAAAAGAAACGAATAACGTAATAATTATAACGAAATTTTGAAAAATTAAAATAATGTTGTGAATAACATAACGTTTTTGAAACGTCATTTTTTTTTACCTATATTTTCGTCATCATAACGAGTGATTTAGGTACCAATTTTTTTTTTCGTTATTTCGTAATTTTTTGTTTTTTTTTGTCTATTGGAATTGATAATTCGATCAATTGATACTGATTTATCATGTCAGATAAAAGTTATATTCTCCTCAATCGTTTAATATAACATTTTACCTTTTTTTTTAAACTAAAAAAATTTGCAGATAACGAAAAAATAACGATAAATTTTGGAATAACGTTATTCATAACATAATGAAAAAATATCGTTATGCCATCTCTAAAATTAAATTCGAATTTCTTCTGTACCCCATCCCCTTCATAACAAATTTTGGTAACTGGAAATTTCTCACGTACCCCCCCCCCCCCGGCGCAAAATTTGGGTATTTCGGATTCCTCCCTTACTCACCTTCAGAGGAGAATTTTTCGTTATTTTGAATTTTTTATCGTACTACCTTGCAGAGAAACTTTGGTACTCACGTAAATGTTTTCTTGTACCCCCCCCCCCCCCCCAGTAAAACTTTGATAATTCGAATTTCTCGCGCGCCTTCCATTTTTTTATACACACCTTTAGAGTGAATTTTAGTAATTAAATTTCTCTCGTACGCCACCCCCTCTCTCAGGGAGGGGTTTGTAGAATTTTGGTAATTTAAAATGTGCATGCGGCTTTTCTGATGGCGTCGAAAATTAACGGGGACTGAAAATGGATGGATCCACGAATTATCATTTTTTTTGGTTCCTCATGCAACAACTTAATAGGGAATAAAACACAGACGAATTCCGAGACTTTTCTTATAACTCTATGACGAAATGGAGCACAAAATATTACTCGACTCCATTTTCCAACCATTATTACCTTGATGAAAAAGGATCTGTTGTGACAGAGTCCCAAAAACTGATTAGAAGTTGCATGCGACTCTAAATGAATCGTTTGTGTCTTAAACGTGTTTGGCTCAAAAATCTGGATCCCAGAAATGAACCTGAGGTTCATTTTACAAAAACGTGTTTTTCAGATATTTCCCAAGGTACCTATACCTATAGTCACCAAAACCGATTTTTCGTTTTTAATCGATATTAGAAGAAAGTATGCTCCTTTCAATGACATAAACCGCAGACTCCAGATTTTTTTTTGCTGTAAAGTACATTAGCATGACATTAGTTTTTGCCAAGAAGCTTAATTTTAGACACATTTTATATAAAATTGAACTTTGAACTTCCGACTGAAATATCTCGAAAGCTATGCTTTCTAGAAAAAAAACAAATCGAACCCTACAGAAAGGAAATTTCACGCTCTACAATTTAGGTATGTTCCATTCATTTTTTCCGGAAACCCCTTCCTTTGCTCAGAAAATTGACTTCAAGTGACAAAAATTTTTAAATGTAAAAAAAAGTCAACAAAAAATTGATAACTTTTGACACTTGAAGTCAATTTCCTGAGCAAAGGAAGGGTTCTCCGGAAAAAATGAATAGAACATAAATTGTAGAGCGCAAAATTTCCTCTCTGTAAAGTCTAATTAGTTTTTTTTCTAGAAATCTATGCTTTCGAGATATTTCAGTCGAAAGTTCAAAGTTCAACTTTCAAACCGACTTGTTTTTTTGATCGCGTTTTTCTCGGTAAGTTAATTTTGGCCAGCGGTCCCTTTTCGTAGACCAGGTCACATTTGGTTAATTGCACTGAAAAACACGTTTTTGAGAAACAGGCCTCAGATCCTTTTCTTGAGTTCAGCTTTTTGAGCAGAGCACATTTTGGAAACAAATAATTCAATGATATCATGCGATGGCAATACAAATACAAATAAGAAAAACTAAAAATCTACCAATCAAGTACCTAGCAGATAATATCTACTATCTGTACTTACCTACCCAAGCACGATAAAAAATATCAAACTGACGAATACGTAATCAACATGTAACTTGCGTAACAAACAGAAATAGCGAAAAAGAAAAGAGAAAAAAGCTCGAAATACTAAAAATCAAGTACAAACGCAAAACAAAGATGAAAAAATACGGTTATAAAACTGAAAATCATGCGAAATGCACGTGCACATGAGCAGTGAATGTTGTAGCGTTAAGATGGGGATAGTTGTACGACCCTTGGTTTCGAAGTGTTCTAGCTGCGATCGCTTGAGAGGCTGCACTCGGAGGTAAAAACGGATCTTGATCGTCTACTCGTGCATAATCTTGCCTGTAAATAATCCCACTTTATAACTTAGTCGTAGTCGTAAATACCTAGACAGGTGTACCAAGTAATAATTCATATCTGTCGAGGTTTTGTAACAGTTTCGCGAAATGTAGATATTTCGAACAATTTTCAAAAATTTTTGTCCTTAGGTTTCAGTCGTGAAAAATGAATGCCAAACGAGAAAAAAAATGAGCTCGAAAATAGGGAACAACGAAACGATTGAAATTAACGTCGTTCTACATTTTTTGTAAGTAAATTTTCGGTGGGAGGGAGGGAGGGGGAAGAGGAGGGAGGGAGGGGAAGAGGAGGAAGACATAGCGTGTCTAGGCTACCTACATAGACACATCTCTACTCTCTACTCGTTTCTAATCGGCCAAGATTAAGTGTGAAAAAAAATTCTAATACTTCGACGAGCAAACCAAAAATCAAAATTCAAAAAGCCTATCTACTGAAGCTGCACATCACATCGTCAAAGACGATGCTAATTGCTAATCACACTCGATTACAATACCTAATTAGTAATTATCTACTAATAGTGCATCGTCTGAGTAAGTGAATAAACATACTTATTACTTGTACAGTGGCGCTTTTAATATACTCCACTAAGGGTTAGAAATGGCGAAATTATCTAAACTTTGAATCTATCGGGAGCCTGAATACTACGTATGTATTTTTCAACTGATATTTTTTTTAAAAAATGATTTTTTTGATTTTTGATTTCAATTTTTTATGATTTCTTATCAATTGGTAAAATTTATGCTTTTTCGAATCAGTAAAATTACTTTCACTGAGAATCAGTGATTTTTCATTGATCTTCCAGTCAAAAATCCCTCATTTTTCAGCCAATTCCCAATTGATCTGAAAAAGTTAGTAATTTTTGACTGAAAGAGAGAAAAATCAGTAAAAAAAAACACATTTGTTTGATGGTTGGAAGGGGACAGTCAGTACGGATAATACCAACGCTGTATTAAATATTATCAATTCGACTTTTTCAATTACTAGAAAAATTCATAGCAAAGGAAACAACATAGAAATACAGGGACAGTGGGTCATCCGGTAGGGTTCCTCTGCATATGCCAGAATAAAAAACCAAAACTTCTCAACAAAAGAGTTATCCCAACCGTCATTAAAATTTTGGGCTGAAACAAAAAAAAAAAATCAAAAGTACATCACAAAAGAGCCCATATCCAAAATTTCAGGTGCTGAAGTTCATTTTTCGAATTTTTTTTAATTTCAAAATTGTCCTATTACTTTCCCAATAAAATATGAAAATTTGATCTAAACTACGGAAAAAGCTGAAATTTGGTAGGTACCCTATTTTCGATCTCCCGAATCAATTGGAAGCAGTTCTGAGGCATTTTGGAGCCTTCAGAAAATTTTTGAAATTTTCAGCAAGCAGGAAAGAAATTCCAAAAAAAATGGTCCTTATGAATTTTAGCATTTATAATCGCTGATTATCCATATTGGTGACCCATTTAATTGATTAAAGCTCAATTTCTTAAAATTGTAACTCCTGGTTCTTTTAAAAAAAAATTCTGTCAAACCCTATGGATTTGACTCGGCAATTACGAATTTCGGAAAATTGTGCTTTATTCGAATAAATAAGTTATCAAAATGGGTAATGTGAATTTTCAGGTGCTAAAGTTGATCTGGACCATTTTATAGTAATTTTTTTCATTGCTGGAAAATTTCAAAATTTTTTGGAGGCTTCAAAAAGTCTCGAAACCGCTTTCAGTCAATTCGAGAGGTAGAAAATATAGGATTGTACCAAATTTATTATTTTTTTTCGTCGATTTGATCAAATTTTCATATTTTCCTGGGCAATGGGATAATTTTATACAATTTTCAAAAATTCGTCAAAATTCGAGAAATGAACTTTGGGCCCTGAAATTTTGGATATTGGATTCTTTAATAATGCATACTTTGATTTATTTTAATTTGGACCCAAAATTTCTCCTTTGTTAGTCTTGAATGTTGAAACCAAGACTACTGTCCAATAACTGGAGAGAAATGCGATTTTTTGGGAGGGGTGATTTGGTGAATAATCGCCTCCCAGAAATCACCCTAAACGGTGGTATAGCCAGAGGAAAGCAATGGGACAAATTTCGCTTGCTTGAAATCAAAATCCATATCATTTTTCGATTTTTTTCTCTGGGTCAAGATTCAAAATTTTGATTGTCTGTAATCGTCACCGTAGTCACCCTTTTGGCTATGCCACTGACAGGGCTGCAAGGACGAAAAATAACAAAGAACAAAGAACCAAAGAGAACTAAAAATTTGAAGAACGAGAATAACTGTGAGAGTGTTGAAAGAACAAGAACGAGAACGAGAACAAGAATAATAATTTCCTTTGTTCTTTTTCGTTCTTCACTTTTAAAGCTTTTATTGTTTTCTAGTACTCTCTCAGTTATAAATCAGTGGAAATTATCAAAAATCACTGAGAAACAGTCAGAATCGCAGCACAGGAGAAAATCAGTGAAATTTTTTTTACTGAAAACAAATCAGTGAGAAAAATCACTGGAAAATCAGTAAAAATTCACAAAAGTCAGTGGAATTTATGAAATTTGCTGAAAAATCAGTGAAATTTTTTCAAAAATCAGTGAAAATTCGCTGAAAATCAGTGAATTTTGCTGATTTTTCCTGTGCTGCAATTCTGACTATTTATCAGTGACTTTTTACTGATTCAGAATGAGAGAGCAGGTACCATATTATTTCTCTCAAGAGTAAAAATTTTTCTGGATACTTACATTTTGAGAGAGAAAAATTTCTGAAAAATTAAAATTTGCGTTTCGAAAACAACAAAGCACAAAGAACAAGAGAACCGAAAAGAACGAGAAAGATTTTTGAAAAATGAGAACAAGAATGGGAATGAAATTTTGAGAACAAAAAAAAAAGCGAAAAATCAAAGAACCTTTCTGAGAATCAGAACCGAACGAGAACCAAAATTTCATAGTTCTTGCAGCCCTGACCACTGACTTCAAAACTAAAAAAAGGTATTCTAATTAAAAATCAGGCACTATCAAGGAGAGGGAAATACCTAACTTCAATATGACCGAAAATAGCTAGGGAAGTTGGAAAATAGTCATTTTTTTTCTTTTTTGAAAGTAATTTTCCAAAAAAATTTCGCCTAGGCATTGAAAGATTAAGATTCTTTCGAAAAAAAACATGCCATTTCAATTTTTCAGCTCGAAATATCATTTTTTTTTCTTTTTCTGGCATTTTTGGCCTTTTTTTGAGAAAATACATATGAAAGGAAAATAGCATAAAAAATGTAATATCCTCCTTGCTTAAAATTTTAATTTCTGCATCATGAAATATAATTTTAACACCCCCCTTCCCCCTTTGAAAGAATTCTAAAATCGCCCCTGATGAGAAAGCTGATAATAAAGTTATGGCGATGTATGTTGATCCCTCGTTTTTGTCAGTGTTTGTTTTCAATCTGAAGCCGACTTTCAACCAACAATTGTTAAAAAATATCCCGAAAGTCGCGTGAATTTAACTCGCCACTGTACGTACGTATGAGAAAATGGACGAATACTCGTATTCGTAGAAAAGTATCACATGTAAGTATACATAGTAATTATCCGATCACGTGATCGCAACTTGCAAGCTCACTTTTTGCGAATGTAAATCCACGTATGCGAATCGAGCCACACTAAAATGGTGAAGAAGAATCCAGAAACTAGGCTAGCCAACAACATCAACATCAATCCGAACCTGTCAACATAATCAAACAAAGGTGTGTGGTGAGATAGTAGGCAATGTAGGTGTTAGGTAATATGTAAATTATCAAGTACAAAATGTGTCCCAAAATTACTGCCAATTATCTCCCTGACCCCTGTGCCCCACCACAACTACCTGCGACAATATGGATTCTAGAAATTCAATATTTTTTCCTTTTAATAGACATTTTTCAAGGTAAATCAGCCCCCAAGATAAGTCGATGGGGGACATCAAAAGTCACATGATTTTGCCCCACGAGCTTTTTAAAAAAATTTTATTTAAAAAAATTCAAGTTCTTGAAATTCTTTCCCATCAAAAATATCAATAGGCCTAAACTTCGGAATTGGAAAATAATTTTTTGAGATTTTACATTTTCAAGTAGGTACCAAAAGTTATTCGTGACGATTTCTCGAAACCCCCTGGACCGATCAAGCTGAAATTTTTTTAGTAGGCTAAGGAAAGTTGGAAAATCACGTGGTAAAAATTTCAGCTGAATTGGTCCAGGTATGTGAGCTCCAAGATCTCTCAAATTACGTGAATTACCCCTTTTCAAACCATTTTTTTCACATCCAACCTTAGACCACACTTAAATTTTTGAATAAAAATCGATTTCCTGGGCAATGGAACCGTCCTCCGAAAAAATACCCTTAAAGGAAATCGTACACAATTTATTTAAAAATAAAATTGACGTCATACTTACAATCCATCGTGGCACAACGAACGTAAGATATCGATGTACTTAGAGTGGAAAAATTTACATTCCAATTCGGTGGCTAGGCTGGATATCATTCCCGATGTGCCATATACCTCTTTGGTCAGCATTTCTAAATGAGGGTGAACTTTGTGCGCGAATAAATTTTTCGATATCTGAGAAATTGTTATCAATTGTTTTTGCATTTCATCAATGGCATCGGTGCCTCGTTTGATCGACAATGTGAACGGATTGGTTAAAGAATTTTCGCACGAAATGTAATAAACTAAAATATCGGTTTGCAAAGTCGGGGGTGCTTTATGTTCAACAAATAGATCTGGATTCACGCAAAAATCACCGGCCGCCTGAAAAAAAAAGACAGATAAATGTAAATCAAGTATTTCGTGGCTACGCTCGTAAAAATATGTAAGAGGAAGTTGAACTAATAATCTGTACCCTAGGGCTGGAAATAAAGATATCTATTTTTGTATCTCAACCACGATAACCCCTAGGAAAAATAACTATTTTTTTCATTTCGTGATAGCCAGCTGGCTCTAGCGGAGGTAGTGATCGATACCTCATTAACTTTTCTTATTTATCATTTTTCAAAAAAAATACCTAATTTTAAGGCGATGAAAAACAAAATTTAGTAAAAGTGGTAAAAATGGGGAATTTTTGATTGAAAAAATCTGTCAAACGTGGATATTGCCGGAATGAGGGAGGGATTTGCCCCTCGTAAGAGATCTCAAAGAGCTTGTGAAAGGCGAAATGCCCCCTCGTTTCACTCCAGCATCATTTCTTTCTTTATAAATTTTGTACAGGTCAAACCTCAATTTTTCATTTTTTGATAGGTACATATTACCAGTGCTACCAATATTTATTTTGCCCTTCCTTCAGGAAATCCAAAAAAATTAGGAGGAAAGTATTTCAACCTTTTTAAAATCTTCGCTTTTTTAATTTTTCTCCAATTTTCAAAAATTCAAAATTTGCAAAACTGTGTTGTAATATGGAGAAATTTTAATCAATTTTGAAAAATAAATACTACAAAAAACTATGAAATTTGTGACTATCAAGCAGAATTGAGGGCTGCCTAGTCTTTTTTCTTTAATTTTGAAAAACTTCACTTTCTTGAAAAATACATTTGATGTTCAAATTCATAAATTTTTTCTGGAAAAATAGAAAAATTAGGAGAAATGCCTCGGTACCAATAAAAGGAGAAGTTTTCCAGTTTCAGATCCCTCCGCAATAAAACTAACATTTGTCTTCCTTAATGAGATCATTTGAATTAAATTCAATGTGATTTTTTTAAATAATATGGTATTTCTTCAATTTCAAGGTTCAAGAAATTCAATTAAAAATTATGTTTTAACATTTTGGATCTAGTATTTGATTTTTGTAAAAAAATGTAACGCTTTTGACAGTTTGTTTCAAATTTTCACATAGAATTCATTGGGGGGAGGGGGGTGAAGCTTTCCAAAATGCTCTCGGAGTTAAATTATGCTGGTCAGAATTTTATCTTGCTACCTCAGAAAATTCTGTGGACGGCCATGGCTTCAAGACTGAATCTATCACATGCACTTTGAGAGCATGCCAAGGAAACAAAAAATAGGAAAAAATTCCACCACTTGCCCAAATTTTCTGATGAAAAAAAAATGTAATTTTGTCGTTGCAAGGGAGGAAGCTGAAGCTATTTCTTGACCCACCTCACTAATTTTATTCGATTGTGAGCCTATAATAACTTGGAATACCATAACTGGCAGTGATGAAAAACTGAAAAATGATATGTATTAGTTCCAGTACCAGTTCTCAAAATTTTTAAATTCCAGTTCCAGTTCTTAAAATTTTTTAATTCCAGTTTTCAGTTCCAGTTCCAGTTCCAAATACCAGTTCTAAAATTTCAGTCTTTTAAATTTTGAAGGACAAAAAATGCAACATTTTCTGCTAAATTTGAACGTATCAAAGTACAAATTTTTCCCTGTTCAAGCTCAAAACAAAAGAATTCGAGAAAAAAAGTCATTGTCATTAGTAATATTTTTCAAAAATGTTGAGACTAAGCCCTGAATTTTTCAACAAAAAATTTGAATACCTAATGTATGAGATTGAGAGGACGTCTTTAATTGGATGAAATTTAATTTTCGAATTTACAACACAATATTCTTCTTTATTCACTTTTTGACGTAAATTTTCAAGGTTTGGGGGTTTTTAGTAAAAAAATTTTAATTGAATGTGGTTTAAATTCATTTTAATTCTAGTTCCAGTTTTCAGATTTCAGTTCTCCTCATTTCAGTTCTAGTTCCAGTTTCAGTTTCAGTTTTTCAATTTTAGTTCCACTTTTTTTCAAGTTCCAGTTCTAGTTACAGTTCCAGTTTTCCATCACTCATTAACTGGTGTCAGAAATTTCGCAGACATCCCAGCCAAAATTTGAAAAAAAAAGTAACTTTAGGAACCTCTGACAGTCGGAAAAGTAACCTTTTTTTAAAAATTTAATTTATGATTTGCTTGATTTCACCTGGAAAATGTAAAAAAGTCATCCGAATTTTTACTTGGAGGGCTCGTAATACAGGGTGACCGAAAAGTAGTTCCCCCAAAAAAATGCCTAACAAAAATTCCCTAATTAACTTATCCAAAAAATTTCAACTCTGGCAGCATCCTTGGTCCATTACTATTCGAACACAGGCCTCTTCAAAAATTCTCAATCATTTTTGAATTTTTTGTGAAGAATAATTTTATTTTCGCTTACAATGCTATAGCTAAACTTAGTCGAACGAAATTTAAAAATTGCGTGGAATAAAATCTAGGAATTTCTGTGGATAGGTGACGAGTTCCTCAAAATCTTGAATTGAACCCTGTTAATCTGAAAACAGTGCGTTCAATTTTGAAATAAGGAGGATTGCATTTCAGCGCTTCACAAATTGGAGTCAGGTGATTTAATTCAGCATTATTGAATTAATGCTCTGGTTTAAGGGAAAAATTGCGCAATATTGAATTTTTTCGGGTTATAAATTACACAGAGATTAGAAGACGATCTATATTAGTAGAATATGACCAAAAAAAATTTACCCTATCAATAATAATTTTTTACCGAAATTTTAAATTTTTTTGGGGAAGTAATTTTCAGTCACCCTGTACTAAATTGCCATGATATACTTTTTTCAAATTATATATTTTTTTAAAGCAATTTTTGATTTTTTCTAAAACAATTTTTTTTTAAGCAAAAACCAAAAGAAATTGATTTTTTGCTCAAATTTTTGAAAAAAGTAACTTTTTTGAATGAAAAGTAACCAATAGTAACTTTTGAGTACAAAAAGTAACTAATATAGTGACTTTCCCCCCAAAAAATTAATCTACTGGGATGCCTGATATTCGCTAAATAAATTCACAATCACACAGAGATAATGAAATTTCCGGCCAATCGTATCGAAACCGGACGAGAGATACGGTAAAGCAAAAAACGAACGAACAAAGTTCCTGCGAGATATCCATGCCAGCATGTAGTCAGAGCGTGTTGTGATATGGGAGGATTGATTAGAATTCAAGGGTAGCCTAAACGAAATATTTGAAAATCTTCAAATTGCTGGTCCGCCCTTTCGGTCAATGGCAATGAATCTTTCTTCCCTTGAATCACCCCCTCCCCAATTCAAATTTGACCATTTCTGAATATTCTGGAACCTCCAACGCAATTTTGATTTTCTCCAGCATTTTCAAACTGCTTTAAAAAGCATCCATATTTACGTATAAGCAGCTATAAATCGAGTTCTGGCTTCCTTTCGACTAGTTTAACGAGAAAATCTATGATGGCGCAGTTTCCAGGTGGACAGAAGAAATTGTAACATTTTGAAGTGTCTGATTGAAAATCGCGCCAACAATAGATTTTCTCGTTAAACTAGTCGAAATGAAAAGAGAACTTGATTTTTAGCTGTTCGTTTTCGTGTGTATGCTAGAGAAGGGAGGGGTGCCGAAAAAGTGTTTGAAATTTTCTTAAAAATGAGTATAAGCGAGGGGGTCTTTTTGGGCAAATTTGGAGCAAGAAAAATTGTATTAAAATGGCAAAAAATCCAGAAAATGGTAAGAATTTTCATTTTTCAGGTCCAGTAGGCAACGATGTGGAAAAAGAAAAATTCCTATAGTTTACAAAAATTGCGATTTTTTCGTTCAAACTCTTAGAAAGGAAGCTAGAACTTGATTTTTAGCTGCCCACGTGGATGTGAATGCTTTTTTGAGAAGTTTGAAAATACTGGAAAAAAACGAAATTGCACTAGAGACTCCAGAATGACTGGAAATGGTCAAATTTGGGTTCGGGAGGTCGATATTTGGTTTGACAGGGACCTTATTTTCATAAAGTTTGACGAAAAAGTACTTTTTCCAGTATCACAGTTTTGCTGGAAAGTTCAATTTTTAAATTTTTAAAAATTCGCCAAAAATAGAGATATAAACTTGGGCAACTGAAATTTTGGTTATGGGGGTTTCTGAACATGATTTTTCCAAAAATTGAAGTCCTCTTTCAATCGGAGGTGAAACAGCTCAATTGACTCCCTAGTTAGCACTTGCACATTTGCTACAAATCAACCCACTTACAGGGTGATTAATTTAACCCCAGACACCGAAACGAAAAACTCAATAATTTTATATGTTTAACGTAATATACTAATATCTAAGTCACGTCTATATATATAATATAAAAAATATCAAATATTTACCACAGATATGGAGAGATAAATTGACGCCAGCAGCCACGAAATAATAACAGCGAACAAACCCACGACCGAAAACCTGCAGAGCAAACACATACGCTAGAACCAATAACGTAAACCGAGTATCTAAAGTAAAGTATAGAGAAGCTCGATGAAAAAAAAAAGACTAAAAAATAGAAGTATCAACGTCATAAAAAATTCTGTCTAGACCTTTGAAAATTAAATTATCAAAATATAAATGGTGTTTAATATTGAGGTACTTATATTCAGTACTCCACCATACTCACATGATCAAAGCATATCGAGAATGTCTTGCAACTCCAAAAAGTAAAACTATACAGAAAATCAATAACAAGCACAGCACTCCCATGGTCAATGGCCACCTAAAAACCAAAATTTCAACATTTTACATTAGTAAATATAAAGTTCGACAAATGAGTAGAAGCAGATGATGTTTTGCATAAACTTTTAGTCTTATCCCTTGGAGTGGTTCATTTTTTTCCAAAAATAAAATTCCCAAAATTTTAGTCCTTCACACCAATTCTGAACCATTTACTGGGCCTATTTTTTTTAAATGGAATTTATCATAGGTGCACCCAGAAATTATGTAAGAGATAGGTCGAAAATTCGAGAAAAAATTGGACCAAAGTTTAATTTAAAAAATTGAGTAACCAGTTATTGGAAGAGTTTTGAAATATTGGGGATTTTCTTTTTGAATTTTGAGATGAATTTTCATCCCAATAATCATCCCTTGCTTTTTCTGGGAGCACATTTGCTCAAATCATCCCACGATTTTTCCGATCTTTTGAGGGTGGAATAATGTGAGATGAGTTTTCATCTCAGTAATCATCCCACGATTTTTCCGAACTTTTGAGGCTGGAATGAATTTTGGGATGAAGTTTCATTCCAAAACTCATCCTACGATTTTTTCGGTCTTTGAGGCTAGGATTGCAAAAAATCAGTGCTTTTTCATTGACTTTTTAGTTAAAATTACTGATTTTTCACAAATTGAGAATTTACTCAATTATCAGCGAAAAGCGAAAAATCACTGATTTTCAATGAATATTTTTTCACTGATTTAAAAAGTCAAAATTTCAACAAAATTGACTGATTCAAATTTAGAAAGTTTTTTTTTCCTTTTGATGGGTTCGGACTACACTATGAGTACCTATTCAAGAAATAAAGCGATTAAAATACTGTTGGAGTGAACCGAGGGGAAATTTTAAAAAAAATCATGTTTAAAAAGCAAAAATTTTTTGACATTATTATGTAAATAATCTCGTTGCCAAGCTTAGTTCTCTCTTGGATGCGTCTATGAATTTTTTGAAAATTTTTGGTATGCTTATTTTGGGGGATGGCTAGAGCTCAATAGCCATCACCTTGAGTGCGCCCCTGGAATTTATGGTGAAAACAAAAAATATTTTTTGGGGGAAAAATGATGCTAATTTTTAAAATATTCTTTAAAATATGAAGAACTATATTTAGAAATAAACTTTGGACTTGAGGAACCATCCTAAGGGAATTCAGGGGCCCTCAAATTGTGTAAAAATGACCAGAATGTACTTTTTGAGCCCCCTTCTGAACTCTCTCTTTCCTCGAGTCCAAAGTTCATCTCTAGAAATCAAAATTGAGTCATACATACCAATTTTCAATTAATATTTGGAAATTTCGCATTATTCTTCCCCCTCCCCACAATATTTTTTTGTTTTTACTACCTATGTTATTCTATGTTAAATCTCACTAGAAAACAGAGAGCCATTGCATGGTCTTAATTTATGTAGAGAGTTAAAATTTTGGGAATCTTATTCTTGAATAAAAATTAACCACTCCAGGGGGCGAGACCTTCAAAATTTGAAAAAAAATTCGTCGTGTTATGAGAAACACCCTAAATAAAAATATGATGTTACCTTATAGTTTCAGCCAAATGGACCAAATTTATAGTATGCTGCAAACTGACATATTGCAGAGCGCGGCTAATGTCACGTAAGTTTTTCAACGATTCTTCCTTTTTACTAGAAAAGTGACGATAGGAGGCGAATAATTCGCTAAGAGCGGTTTGATTTTGTACAGGTTCGTCGAAAACTTCTCTAAGTTTACCAGAACTTCTTTCAATAGTGATATTTAAAGCGTCATTGATCATTCGAGTCTGTAAAATTAAACATTTGGGTGAGTACATAAGTCTACCACCTCTATCACTTTTTATAAAACCAAAACCACAATAAATTATTGAAATAAGTTTTTTTTTAAATTGAAAAAAAAATTACCTGATTTTTAATGACCATGATTTTGTCATCAATTGCTTGGGCAGATACAACAAATCCTGATAGACCATTATGTAAATCGTCATTACCATATAAACTAACACCAATCGCTCCGCTGAAAATTATCAAAATTAGGGTATGAGAAAAATAAATGTCAGTAATCTCATAGGTGATTGAGAATTTAATATGGGAACTAAATCCTTATTTGATACGTATTTAGCACTTACCAACATAGCACAGCGAATATGCCTAGCGTCCATTTCAAAACAATTATACTATGCTTTGGTCGAGGCTTTCTGTCGCAACACCTCGTCATTAAATAAATCAACAGCAGGAATAATGTTAATATGAGCCATGCTGCTGGAATTGAACCTAAAATACCTAGAGACTGCAAAAACAGAACAAAAATGACCCTAATTATTAAATATTTCATTAGAGGAAGAAAAAATTTGTAGCATGAGTTATTCAATTTTCTGCATCAGATTTTTTAGTCATATGTAGGTAATGATTTTCATCGTTAGTTGAGGATTTTTTATTTTCAAATTTCTCCCAATTTTGTCAACTTTTCTGATTGGCGAAAAACTTGGTCCTTCGTATTCTCAAGTTTCATCCTAATTACCTTGTCTAAATTTCATGATTTTTAGCAGGGCAGGAGAAAAATCACAATTTCTCAAAAAGGACATTATAAAATCATAGCCGTACCCAGAAATTGTGTAAGGGAAGGGCTCAGATTTTGAGAAAAAATGGAGGGGTCAAAATTTAATGAAAAAATGAAGTAACCTCTTATTTCAGTGAGGCTGGAGGAGTGGGGATATTTTCAAAGGCAAATAAATATACCATTATACCTACAGATTTGAGCGAAGAAAGATTGAAAAATGACGAGTTTTAATGATTTGTTTCAGCCAAAATTAATGATTTTTTCTGATAAATGTGACATTGACTGTGAACTCTTTCATTTTGAATCAGTGAAAAGTCAATGATAAATCGTCAAAATTGCAGCACAGGGAAAATCAGCGAAATTCTTTGATTTTCAGCGAATTTTCGCTAATTTTTCAGCAAATTTCACTAATCTTTCGAAAAAATTCACTAATTTTTCAACAAATTTCAGAAATTTTACTGATTTTTCAGTGAATTTTCACTGATTTTCCAAAAAAAATTCTCAATTTGCTTTCAGTGAAATTTTTTACTGATTTATTACTGTGCTACAATTCTGACTGTTTTCAGTGATTTTCGATAATTTCCACTGCTTTATGAGAGAGAAATTGGGAATTTTTGACCGAAAAATCAGTGAAAAATCATCAATTTTCAATGAAAATTATTTTACTGATTAAAAAAGACAACATTTTTGCTAATTCAACTGATTCAAATATAAACAGTGGCATGTTTATTTAAGAAATAGTTTTCTATGTAAAATATTACCCGAGTGAAGCGAGGGCAAAATTTAAAAAAATTCTTACTTTTCTTTGAAATTTTTGTGATAAAAAAATCTCCTTGACGAGCTTAAGGGAGGGCTCGAGCCCCCTCAGGCCCCCCCCCCCCCACCTAGGTATTCCCCTGTATAAAATTCTTCAACGATATCAAGCAATGAAACGTCAAAATGTACCCACACATGTTTTTTGAACTTCTATTTCTTATATCATTTCAGCAGAAATATCAAAAAAATTTCATTTTTAGTTCAAATTGAAAGTGGCAGTAAAATTTTGAGCCGAAATAAAAATGAATCAAAACTGCAATATAAAATAATTCCGCATCCAAAATTTCCGGTGCTGAAGTTCATTTTTGTCGAATTTTTAAAATTTCAAAATTACCCTACCACTTATAAGTTATAACAAAAATGAAAATTGGATCTAATAACCTTGAACAAAAAAAAGGCTATTTTCGACCTCCTAAATCAATTGGAAATTGATTTCAGACGTTTTGAAACCTTTAGAAAGTTTTTGATATTTTCTGCGCGGAAGAAAAGTTCATAAAAATTATCCATATGAACTTCAGCTCCTAAAACCTAAACACTCAGATTACTCATATTGGTGACCCATTTAATCGATTAAAGCACAATTTTCAAAATTCGTAACTGCCCGATCAAATCCTTATTTTTTGGCAGAAAATTTTTCTGGAAAATCTGAAAACTATGGTAAAAAGGTGAAAGTTGATAGTTACTCTATTTTTGACTTTCAACTTCCGGAATCGATTGGGGGCGGTTTCGAAACGTTTTATGGCTTCCTGAAAATTCTGGAAACCCTAAGCACTTAAAAAACCAATCAGTAAAAATAGAGGGGGTTTGTACTACGAATTTTTTTTAGTACGCAGTTATTGAAGGGATTCAGCTGTTTACCTCGACATGTACGTTGCTCGCTGTAGGCATATTTTTCAACTTTCAACTTTTTTTCATAGATTTTTGCTAGAGAAAAGTATGCATTTGACCCAACAGTTACGAATTTCGAAAAATTGTGCTTTAATTGATTAAATAGGTCACCAGTATGGGTAATCTGAGTTCTTAGGTGTTAAAGATCATACGAGCAATTTTTATGAATTTTTCTTCAGTCCTGGAAAATTCCAATTTTTTTTGGAGACTTCAAAACGTCTTGGACATGCTTCCAATCGATTCCGAAGGTCGAATATAGGGTATGTACCAAATTTTAGTTTTTTTTGTTGATTAGATCAAATTTTTATCTTAGGCAAGCAATGGGGTAATTTTGAATTTTCTAAAATTCGCCAAAATTCGAGAAATGAACTTTGGAATTTGACATTTTGGATAAAGGGTTCTTTTATGACGCACTCAGATTTATTTTTATTTCAGTCCAAAATCTTACTGCCAGTTGGGATACCATCTCCCTTGTAAGTAGGTATGCATGAAGGCTTATTTGCATGTAGGTACCTCAGTATCACTCAATCGTCTGTCAACTATTCAACTATGGTGTAAAATTTGAAAAAAAGGGGGGGTAGAATTTTTTTTTAATTACTATGCTGAAATTGATCAATCATACAAATTGAGATTCGGAAACTCGTCTTGAAAATTAACATTGTGAAAGTAGTAAAATAGGATAATTTTTTATTGGCCGGCAGAGGAAGTAGATACCCACAGATAACTATTAAATTGAATATGTACAGAAATCTTGTGATAGCGAAAGAGAAAAACTACAGAGATAACCATTACACATACTAATGGTATATAATAGTATGCAATACAAGTAAGTATAGCTTATTTAAACAAACTTCCTCGGATGAATTTCTTCGATTGTGTAGGTATTTTTAAATGATCATTTCCGACCTTGATTTTTATTGTAATAAAACACAACCATTGTCGTTCCCTGGCGATGTTTTTCGCTTAAACGTAATAATCGACTTCCTTAGCAATTCTTTCAATGATGAAGTTTTGAAAAATAATTCTCGATCATGCTAGGCAATAATTTTAAACAAAAAAAAAATTGTGTTTGGGTTGAAAGTAGGCCTAATTTATAATTTTGCCTAAAAATTGAAAACCAAAAAATTATTTTTCAATTTAATTTACTTTTTTGGATGTGGACTCGATCAAAGACACAAAAATGACAGTTTTTGCTTATACTGCCATTAATTTGTCTTCTTACAAAGCGAACATAAAATACGACTTTATAAAGTCACATCAAAGAAAAACGAGTGAATAGGTCAGGAAATTCGATTACTAATTTATCAGTCAATGTCTAATTTATCAGAAAAAAATCAACAATTTTGACTAAAAAAAATAATTTAATCTCCCCATTTTTAAATTTTTCTTCGCTCAAATCTGTAGGTATATATTATTTGCCTACTGAAAATCCCCCAAAAACTCCAATCCTGCTGAAATAACAGGTTACTTCATTTTTTCATTAAATTTCGACCCCACTCCATTTTTTCTCAAAATCTGAGCCCCCTTCACAATTTCTGGGTGCGCCTATCTTTCTGATGTTGTTTCACTCCAGAACCAATATGAGGTTCTGATTCAAGGTATCAGACAGGCACTCATTAAATATAACTAAGTAATAATTCCCAATTCTGAACCAACCTCTAAGTAAAGTTCACTTTCTGGAGCAAATGTGTTATTGACCAAGTGGAGACTGACATTTAAATGAGGAAACGAATGGAATATATTCGCCAAATACGAAGGTCGATAGTGAGACGTATCCTGGATCATTCGAGCCATTTCTCAATTTAGTTTGTCCAATCAGTTGAACTGCAAAATCGATAAATGACTATTTCGCATTGTCACATTGCTTTATCATGGTTCTTTGTGCTCCTAGCTGCTGATGCTTGCTGTTTGCTAATCGTGTGACTTACAGTTGACTACTGAAACAGATGAAAATTATGCAATGTCATTTGGCTACTCTACAGAATGAATTTGTTTTTGGACTCGCAGAGCCGGCGGAGAACGAATGTGGGCCTGGTGCTATAAAAATTTTCGGGCTATTTTTCTCCCAAGAAATGTTGAAAATTGAGTTTTCAACTTTTTTTTGTAAATTTTTTTGGTTTTGACCTTTTTGCTAAATTTTTTTAAGAGGAAAATTTTGAAAAATTGGAATTTTAGTGAAGAAAAAAAGCAATTTTGTTCTTTTTTAACATTTTTTCCAAATAAAATGGAAAATGGAAAATTCTAGGCCCTCACTAGATCTTCAAAAAATGCACTCTTTGCCTCTTGCCGACCCTGTGGACTCGAAGACACTTCAATCTATATCACTGGGTATTATTACTCACCATTTGTTAAAGAAGGAGCAAATTCGATGGAAGAAGTTTTGATGGCAGTCTCCTTTCTCAGATACAAGCATGGTTAAACTTCACTATTATTCTGCAATAGAATTGACCAAAATAATCAATACATCATCGAGGATGTGGAACATCATTAATTCTAAAAGTATTGGGAGAAAAAACGAGAATAACGAAAAAGAAAGAAACGAGGACGAGAACTGCACAGAAATAAAGCTGTGTCCAGGCAATCCAAATTTTTGAAGAATATGTTGGATGGGAGATCAGAACACCTGTCAGGGCACAATTCGCAGCTCACAGTCGGTTATTCAGTTGGTGTAAAGGCAACGATCACTATTCTTACTGAAAAATTAAATAACTTTGGCCTTTTGATTAGAGGGTTCAAATTCAAAATATCAAATGGTATTTTGGGATCCCTTATTAAGAAGCTACTGTGTGAAACCGCTCTAGAAGATCTCATATGATGAAATCAATTTGTGTTTTCTCATTTGACCACTCGATATGTATGAGCCCGGATATAAAAACCACCGTTTAGGTTCAAAAATTGGTTTTGAGTTGATATTTACTGATTTTGAGCCTTTCGGAAGGAGTAGAATGAAGGGGGAACCTCAACTCAAAAACCAATTTTTGACCTCTAAAGGTGGTTTCTATATCCAGGCTCACATATATAGGTACTATTTTTCACTAAGTTCAAAAATTACAAAAGGAGCCTGAAAATGGCATATTTTTAGTATTTTTCAAAAGAGAAAAGAAGATGTGGAAAATCACTGCAAAAGATTTTGTTGGGGTCAAATCAACATATTTGTAGCCTTTTGGATGAAAATCTCCCTCCCTTGGTTTTTAATGGGTAAAAGGCAAAATTTTGCTCACAAGGAAGGTATCCCAACTCAAAGTAAAATTTTGAGCCCAAACAAAAATAAATCTTATGACGCATTATAAAAAAGCCTCATATCCAAAATTTGAAGTGCTGAAGTTCAATTCTCGAATTTTGACGATTTTTTGAAATTTCAAAATCACCTCATCGCCCTGCAAAATATTAAAATTTGATCTAATCAATGAAAAAAGCTGAAATTTGGTAAATTCCCTATTTTTGACCTCTCGAATCAATGGGAAGATGTTTCAAGACTTTTCGAAGCCTCCAGAAAATTTTGGAATTTTCCAGCGCTGGAAAAAACCTATAAAAGTGATCCATATGAACTTCAGCACCTATAATTGTGGATTACCAATATTGGTGATCTATTTGATCGATTAAAGCAGCGTTTTTCAAAATTACGCAGCTTTCAGTTCAGATCTATATTTTAGGCTGACAATTTTCGTTCAATGCGTGCTCTATGAACGTATTTTTAAATTTTTTCCATGAAAATTGTCTGCCAGAAAATATGGATTTGAACTCAAAGTTGCAAATTTTGAAAAATTCTGCTTTAATCGATCAAATTGGTCACCAATATTTCCTATCTGCGATTATAGGTGCTGAAGTTCATCTGGATCATTTTTATAGGATTTTCTCCAGCGCTGGAAAATATCAAAATTGTCTGGAGGCTCTGAAACATCTTGAAACCTCTTCTAATCGTTTCGGGAGGTCAAAAATAAGGTACCTATATACCAAATTTCAGATTTTTTCATATTCTGCTGGCCGATGAGGTAATTTTGAAATTTCAAAAATTTGCCAAAATTCAAGAAATGAACTTCAGCACCTGAAACTTTGGATGTGTTTTTTTTATGATGTACTATCGATTTATTTTTGTTTGGGCTCAAAATTTTACTTTGAGTTGGGATACCTTCCTTGTCAGAAATGATTTTTCTCCATTTTTTGAGCTAAATTGAAAAACAATGAAAAAATTAAATTTTTTACCCCCTCCTTCCCCCGTCAAAAGGAGATGTGAGTCAAAAAACATCACCAATGATATTTTTTCGCTCAACCATCTTGAGAGACTATTTTCAAAAAAATGATTGATAATTTTATATTCAATTTTTTAGAATTTTTTGCCCATAACAGATTTTAATGTTGATGGAGAAAGGGTAAATGTTGACTCGGGGTGAAATTTTTACGTCGTTTTTAGGTCTATAGACATAATTTTTGTGCTACGAGCTCCTTCAATAATCGAAAAAAGTTGCCAAACGATCATCCTCAATAAATAAAATTATGCCAAGTTCATAATGGGAAATTGGAATTGATCATTTTTATGAATGCAATGATAATGTTTTCAAAAACCTAAAATCCAGTAGACGAGTCATCTATACAATAAGACAAAATGAACAAAATTTGTGCAGTTGTGAAAATATTTTCTGAAAAAGTAGGTCTAGGTATCTATAGCAAAATATTCGAGATATTTTTAAAACTGCCTTCAAAAATTATGAAATTGTTGTTCGAGGTACATACTTTGCATATGCATTTGTACCTATTGTCTGGTAGGGTGGATCGAAATTGAAAAAAAAATCCTGGATTTTGAAGAAAACCGACGAAATAGCTTACTCGAACGGTAGGCCTCTCAAAATAATTTCAAGCCCCTCGTCTCAAAAAGGAATGAAAATATCTAGAGGACCTTATAATTAGCGATCATTTTCAAAAAAAAAATAAGACGCGGTGTTTGCCGTCTTCAAGTAGTTCCACCTGCTGAGAACCTCGGTCACACCCCTAAAAAGATGTGATTTCAGTTTCACATCTCGGCGAACCATTGGCCTCCAAATTAATATTTTCTTTTGCCCTCTGCAAGTGGATTAAAAAGTTACAGATCGCGAATTTAAATTTTTTAAATTTTTACCAAAAATTCAAACTACTCATTCAAATATCCAATTGATTTACGCAATTTTCATAAAACTTTAGTTGGCAACACTGCTGCGTACAAAAAATTCCCAAAAATATTGATTTTAATTTATTTGAATGACCAAAAAATTTCTAATTCATTTTGCAAGCAACTGAATGAACAATTTAAATTTTATGAACATTGATTACCTAAATCAAAAAACAGTGAGCAGGCCTTCCATGATTTTTTTTTAATCTCAAAAATTACACTAGACGACCAAAAAAATTCTTGGTTTGATTCTGAAGTGTTTGAATAAGCAATTCAAATTTGATTAAGATCGAAAAGAAAATCTTTATGCAATCTGTAACATTTCAACCTACTCGTGGAGGCCAAAAAGTAATATTCAATTTCGAGGCAAATGTTTCAGGGAGATGAAAAAACCCTTAAATCGCATCCTTTTAGAAGAGTGGCCGAGGTTCCCCAGGTGGCACTACTCAAAAGTTGTAAAAGAGAAACGTGTTTTTTTAAAAATGACCCCACTTTGAGGTCACCGAATTTTATTTCCCTTTGGCCTAACAGGCTGAACTTTTTTTTGAATGGTTTCACAATTTTCGTCAAAATCCAGGATACCTACGTTTTTTTCTCGATCCACCCTATTATGTATTTCTAAACTACCTGTGACAAATACTGGACACCTATTTTGTAAAAATACACCACCGATAACAGCTGTGAAGTGTACCCTAAATTACTCATCCAATTCTTTTAAATAAATTTTATGAATAATTATAGCGTCCACACGATCCAACATATTTGACAAAAAGGGCGATTTGTCGAATATATTGAATCGTTCGGATGCAGCTTTACGAAACACACAGAACTTCGAACCAAAACACACGTACACTAATTACATCTGAATAGTAATTATTTAAAAACAAATACCGGAAATTGAAAATATTCTTATTATATTAGAAAACCACTGTTTTATTCACACTCGCGGAACAGCCAATTCGCAGCAGCCATAACGCACAAACTACTAACAACACTTCGGAAGTTGCGGTGAATGTAGGGTAAACAAACTACAGCTCCTGCAATCAGGATGCCAGGGTTCGAGAACCAAATGTTTTAACTAATTTTTACGTTGGCATTAGTGATCGAAATGTAAACTGAAACAGAAACTGAATGAAAAAACGAAATTTTCTGTTTCTAGAAATCGAAATTTTCATTTTACACAATTTTTTTTGAACTAGGCGTTCAAAATTTTTCATAGGCTAAAATTTCAACTTTTCTCAGAATTCTTTTCAAATTTATATTCCAGCCTTTTTTTCAAGTTTGGGTCTTCTTGAAAAAAATTCAATTACTCTTTATGTTCATCATGTGTCCATATCCATACATTATCCATTACAGACATTTTAGGTTTTGGCCCAAAAAAAATTGGTAGAAAGGGGAAGTTTCGTATATAAGCTCAGTTGGGTATGTATTTTAATATTATCAAATTTCCTCAAAATCTGTGGATATTTCGTTCCCCTTTTGGGGGTGAGGCCCCGTTCCAGTTTTGGGTTTTTGGCTATAACTTTTGAAATAACGCACTTTCGAAAAAAAAATTGAAACAAAAATTGTAGAGCATAAAAAAACGAACAACTTTGATACTTAAAATACATCTCCAGGACATCATGGGGGGTTGGGTTTTCGGAAAAAATTTGCATTTTCCCCCAAGCGTAGCCTCAGCTGCATTAAAAAATTCGAAAAATTGGTTCAAACAAACGTCGTAGAGCATTAAAAGACGAACAATTTACTTTTTTTACTTTTTTTCTTCGTGGTCTTGAGGACTAGCTATTGCAAAAGAGAAAAAATGCTTACGAAAATTTGAATTTTAAATTTAAACCCTCTCTTTTGGGACCCAATTTAGGTCTAGGGGTCAAATTATTATAAAAATCTAGTTCAGCGATCACGAAAACCTCAGAACTCCAATTGTTCGATCATCGGGTTGCTAGATTTTACATGTACGTACCAGGCTTACACAATTTATGCATAATTTGAGTTGATGAAAAATTTTCGAACGCCATTTTTTTTTCCTTTTTGCAATAGCTCTTAGCTCGTCGTCGCGTCGTTCCCAAGATCATGTAGAAAAAAAGTAAAATGTTCGTCTTATAATACTCTGCGATGTTTGTTTGAACCAATTTTTCGAATTTTTTACTGTAGCGAGTTACGCGGAAAATTCGATTTTTTCTACAGAGTCCCCCCTCCCCCTTCGAAATGACGAATCGGTCTCACATTTTTCTTATTCTACGTTTAGGACGTACTTACTATGAAAAATAACCGCTCCTAAAAGTCGATTAATACGATTTTTGGCGAATATTTGTGTGAATGGGGAATTTTCAAAATTAACTTTTTTTCGAAGCCAGCCCTCCCTCCCCTCCCCCTCCCCCTCCCATAATATCACAGGGAAAATTGTAAATAACAAAATTGTTTGTTTTTTTATGCTCTACAATTTTTATTTCAACTTTTTTTTCTTAAGTTCGTTATTTCGAAAGTTGAAGCAGAAAACCCAAAATTTGAACTCCCCCCCCCCCGTCCTCAAGAGGAACAAAATATCCACCGATTTTAGGGAAGTTCAGAAATATTAAAATACATACCCTTACTGAGGTTACATACGAAACTTTCCATTTCTGCTAATTTTTTGGGGTTAAGGCCTTATATCTTAGCTGAAATGTCTGATCAAAATTTTCCCAAAGTTTAAATTTTCTCAAAATTTTTTAAAGTTTGAATTTTCTCATACATTTTTCAAGTTCAAATTTTCTCAAAATTAGTTTGCAAATTAGAATTTTGAATTTCCTCAAAAAATTTTCTTTGTAAAAATTTTTTCCTAATATTTTTGAGATTCAGATTTTCTAAATAATTCAAACAATATCATTTTTTCAACATTTTTCAATTTTACATCCAATTTTTTTTCAGGTTTGTATTTTTTCTGATTTTTTTCATTTTAAAAATTTTTTCAAGTTCGTATCCTCTCAGTTTTTTTCAACTTTCTGATTGTTTTCAATCTTCCTACCAAGTCTAAAAAATTTTCTCTATAAAAACTCCCAAAATTCGTTTCAACTCCAAAATATTTTCCAACTCAACGAATTCTCGTTCTAAATTGTGTCCACATCAATAAAAAAAATGAATATGTATCAATTTCACATCTTTTCAAGTTGGAATGAAAAAGAGTTCAGCTGTTTGTGGTTTGTACATAAGTAGGTACCTACCTATAGTTGAAACAAATTTTCAGAAAATTTAAACATGGAAGAAATTTTGGGCTTGGAGGTGAAACGTTGACGTTGAAACAGATTTCGAAAAAATTCACCCTTGAAAAATTTCGGGGCAGAGTTGAAACAATTTAAAAATGAAAAAATTCAACCCAGAAAAAAATATGGACTTGGAAGTTGAAAAAAATGAGAAAATTAAAAATATGTAAAAGTACAAAATTAAAAATATTTTGAAAAAAATTCAAACTGAGAAATTTTTTGAAGTTGGAGTTGATAAAATTTTTGATAAAATTAAAACTAGTGGAAAAAGTAAAATAAAATTTTAATTTAGCAACAAGTTTGATAAAATTTTGAAAATTTGGACTTTTATCAAAACTTCATGTATTTATCTTTGAAAAAAGAAAAAAAATTTTTAAAATTTTTTTTGACGATTTCCAATTTTTTTGTAATTTTAATTTTATTCATTAAATTGACTCCAATGTTTGAGAAATAAAACATCGAATAAATTTCAGGAATTCAAAATTGTTTTACTAGCTCGTACCTTGACATATTATTCGTATTCAATTCTACTTCAATGGAGTTAATGAAACTGAAAAAATGAGCATTGGTGCTCGAAACTAAAAATTTCCAATACTCAAACACACAAAGGAAAAAAAAAACATTTTTATGAAATGAGAAGTAACAAAACATCACAGAAATCTTTATTGCACTCATTTAGTTACATAAAATCACATATCAACTCATAAAGAAAATTAGAAAAATATAATTCATTCAATAGCTTAAATAAATACAGTATCATTGCTAAATCGATAAAAAAAATTACTCAAAAAAATAATTATTTATAGTTCGATGAATAGCTTCCAACCATAATGTAGTGGCAAAAGCACCACATTCCACTTCATCAAATTCGTCTTCATTTTCAGCAGACGTAGAAGCTCTAAAAATGATACATGGATAATAAAAAAAATTAATTTCGCGAATTCATTCTTTTTAAAAAAAAAAAACTAAAACCAAAAACTATCAAAAATACGAACTTGGCTTTCATAAAACGAGTCTTTTCGCAGTTAATTTTGCCTACATTAACTGCATCTTCGAACGCTAATAAAACTTCCTTCTTATTGGTTATATTTTTGGAAAATGCATCGTAAACAGGTACCAAAACATCAACCTATCCAAAAATAAAAATAAAATCAGTAACCATTCCCCATAAAATATGTAAATTGGAGAAATAGAATTTTGTATAAAAAAAAAATGCATACCATAGTTCGATCCCCAAGTTTAGCTTTGCTATAGCACACGAGCGAATCTAGAGAAGTTTTCCACATTTTTAACCAATCCATGTTTGATGTCGATGCTAGATACCTAGTTGCCGATGCTAATAATATACTGTATAAAGTGCAAGACTGACCGCCTATGTTTTGCATTAATCTTGACATATGGAAAAAACATTCGGCGGGGTATTCTAAATCCAATTTTGGTATATTTTGCAGTATACCTGAAAAAATTCATGTATTTTTTATAAAATATTTCAGAAGGAAAATGGATAGTAGATTAAAATACGTACATTCGGAAAAACGTCGCAGAGCTGATCCAATTTCTCCTTCTCCCGAAAATGTATCCAATTTATTCAAAAATTCCTCTTTTTGAATAAATACATTTGCAATAGAGCATAGACATTTTTCAAATAAAGAAGCTTCATTGGCGGACAGCTTTGGTCCCATCTGTTGACATATTATTCTATTTAAATCTAAATACCTAACTGACTCGATATTAGCTTTTATTTGTATCCTGGAAAGTATCGTTTTGCTTCGCTTAATCTATCAACTAGATACTTGTACCTAAATAATTAATACGTTTGAAAATTAATTAAAGGCCTAAATAAGAATCGTAGGTAATTAAGTCGAAATCAGTTTATCGTACTTTACTAAGCACCAAATCTTCATCATCTTTAACTGCGACTTTTTTTTCATTCAGTGGAATCGGAACACTTATGCAGGTAGCTGGCCAACCAGGTGCATCAGTACTGGCATCTAAATGCTCCAGCCATTCAGAATGTTCGGTTATATTCAATATGCTGATTTGAAATCCAGCCATGTCCAAGGAGGTCATGACAGGGCCACTGTATAAACGACACGTAGTAATTTTGGAATCAACTGAAACATGGTCAAATCGTTGAATTCGCTTGTTGGTGACGTGTGAAAAATATCGTGTCCATTTTGATCATAAAAATTACTTACTCAGGCAATTATACACCTTGTTGCAAATGATTCCTAATTCTAGATGAGAAATGGAGCCTAGATTGTTTATGACGACGCATACATTTGAGCCAGGGGTCAAATTCAACGAGGCAATTATTTTTGATACCATCAGGTTTACAAGCTCGTCAATTGTGCATAACTGTAACAAAAAAATTTTAAAATTAAGGTCGTAAGAAAACATTGGAAAACTTGATTAAATCTCAGTTGGAAAAGTTTGGAAAATTATGAGTATGGCCTTTTTTTTGGAAAATTTTCATTTCCAGATGAAGAAATGGGAAAATCATACTCTGAATTGAAAAAAATCAGAAAATATTTTATAATTTGGCCCAAAAATTGTATCTTATGATGGGGTTCACTTTTTTTTATTGATGAAGGAGAAAAGGCAACGTTTTCGTTTCCGAAACATTTTTTCAATAAAAAAAATTAAGGCGAATAATTAGGTAAAATCGACTCCAGAATTTTCATTGTAAATCCCTCGATGTAGAAAAATTTGTATGTAATGGAGCCTTTTAAGAAGCGCGTCCAGAAATTATTTAAGGGAGGGGCTAAGAAATCGAGAAAAATTGGGGGGGGGGTCAAATTTCAATGAAAAAATTGAGTAACCTGTTATTTCAATTTCATTGGCGCTGGTGTAGTCAGGGTATTCTCAGTAGCTGATAATACGTAAACAGATTTGAGCAAAGAAAAATTGGAAATTGTGGAATTTAAATCTGAATTAGTAAAATTTATCTGTTTGAATCAGTGAAATGAATTTAACTGAAAATCAGTGATTTTTCACTGATCTTTCAGTCAAAATTATTGATTTTTTCTGACAAATTGGGAATTGATGAAAAAATCAGTGATTTTTGACTGAAAGATCAGTGAAAAATCATTAAGTTTCAATGAAAATCATTTGACTGATTCTCAAAGGCAGCGAAATTTTTTTAAAAAGTCATGTTTGAAAGGCAAAAAAATGCACTTTTTACATTTTTGTAATTGAAAATCTCCTTTCCGAACCTAAGAGGGGGCTATAGCTCTCATTGGGCGCGCCTCTGGAGATTTTGATCCCTATTTCGAAAATTGGAGGGATGTGAGCACGAAAGTTGTGTCTAGACTTCAATTAGGTTAAAATTTTACCCTCTTGACTTCACATTTCACATTTACTCCTTCCCACCGGACCTAAAAATTTGTCTAATTTGAAAAACTCATGATTTTTTTCGAAAATAATCTTAGCATAGATGATCAAGTCCAAAAATATCACGAGCGATCATTTTTGACTGTGTCCCTTTTTTAGTAGAAGGGTTGAAAGTGGAATTTTTAAAATAGTTTTTCAATTTAGCTCAAAAAATATGGAAAAATTATTTTTGAGCGAACTTTCCCGAATATGACGGTAGTTACATCCTTTTATCCATTAAAATCATCTACCCCCATTTTCGGGCCTTTGAAAATTGTCATTTTCATGTTTTTCACTTTTTTAAAAATATTAGTGGAAAAAAATTAATTTCGGGGAAATTTTCATCCAAAAAGTCATAAAACGTTCATTTGAGCCCCCCTCCCCCCGAAGAGAAATCATTTGCAGCGATTTTTCACTTCCTTTCTTTCCTTTTAAGGTGTACTCAAATTATACCATTTTCATTTTTTTTTGTAATTTTTAAAATCATTGTATAAAAAAATATTCAGGGGTCAAATGGGCGAAATATAGAATAATTTTGTCATATGAGATCGTCTGGAACAGTTTTACTCATTTGCTTCTTCATCAGAAGTTCTAAAATATCGTAATGTCATTTTGGAACCCCAATCACACCTCTTTAAGGAAAGGGTGACCGAGATTTTCAGCAAGTGGTACTACATAAAAGAGACAAACCCCCACTTTTTTCTGAATTGAAATTGACCATACTTTTAAGGTCCCTTAGCTCGGGGTTTCAATTTTTTTGGAAGAACCTCCATTCTCTTTTTTTACTCACTTTGGCTATATTATGATGGTGCCGGGGGGGGGGGCAAATAATATAATTCGAGACCGAAAATTGGCGAATAAAATATCAAGACCACTAATCTGGCATAATTTTGAAAAATTACAGAGCTCTGCTCATTTTTTTGTTTTCCAAGGTTCAACAAAATATTTCTCTTCAGTAAAGCAAAATTGAGAAATGACAAGGATTTAATTTTAAATTACCCTAACTAGGTACCTATCACTTTTCATTTCAATTCATTAAAATTTGTTGAGCAGAGAGGAAATTATTTATTTAAAAAAATTTAAAACCGAAATCTGCTGTATTAATATTCATTATTCAATAAGCTACTTGTTATAATTTAATAAACAACAAATTTTTTTGAAAAAAACCTAGCAGTTGAAAAGTTTTGAATAGAAAGTCGAAAATAATTTTGAGAAATTGGAAATTTTGATAAATAATAAACACTTTTTTGGTGAGAAAAATACGATACTTATGTTTATGATTGAAAATTAAAATACTCCGCAATTTTGAAAATTTTGGACCGTAAAAATATATTCATAATTTCTAATCTTTTTCTTTTAAAGAAACCCCTTCGTGTTCGGCTATCAATTTTCTTCAACAATTATAGACAAAAAATCATTACTTTTACATTTTTCAATTTTTTCATTTTTATGACTTTTCAAAAGAGTTGAATAAGGTAAATTTTAAAACATTTTTTGTTGTTCATTTTTTAAATGATCTTCGCAAATTTTCATAAAAATTCAACCAAAGAATCAGTGATTAGAATTTTACGATCATGACTGATAATTTTGCCACAGCCTGGTGCTCGAGGTACAAACCACAGAGATATTTAAAAAAAAGGTAGGTAGACATTTTTTGCTTTCCAAAAAACCTCTTTTTTTCCAAAGTACCAGTAGAGGTAAAAAGATCCTCTTAATTTACCTTTCGTCGACATGTTCCAATTTCTCCATGAACACCCAAGCCTATCTCAACTTCGTCCGGTCCCAAATTAAATAACGATCCGACTCCTGGTACAGTACACGAAGACACAGTTGCCCCCAAAGTACTCATTAGATCGTTGATTTGACGACATTCGGCCGCAATGTATGATAATTTGATTCCACATTTTGCCATATTACCAGCGATCTAAAATTCATCGAAAAATATTATCAAGTATGGAAATTTTATAAAATTACATTTTCAATGATACAAAATTTGAGGGAAAAAATACCTAGCTCAAAACCTCAATACGGTTTTTATCTGATTCAACTAGCTATTCCCTCTATTCGCGTTAGATCAGATTTTAACATTGAAGGTAGAAATTCAATAAAATAAATTACACAAGTTTACCTTGAAAATGAAACAATTTCCGCATAATCCTCGACGACCTGCGCCTTGAACCTCTTCATTTATTCTCGAACAGTCTTCATTGATCACAACCATTTCAACCTGAATTTTTTCAATATTATTAAAAATTTCATAAAGATCGAGCCACTAATCAAGCACTTGTTGAAAAATATAATCGAAAAAATTTTAAAAACAAAATTACTCACGTCGATATTGTCCGACCTTGCATTTTCCACAGCTAATCCAAAATTTAAAATATCTCCCGTATAATTCAATACAATTACCAATACTCCGGAATCTGTAAAAATTTAAATTAGCACAGTTTGAAAAATTAAAATCGAATGACCTCAGAAATAATAACGATTCATGGCAAAGCTCAAATATTTCTCGATTGTTTTCAATGAGAGAAAATTCAAACCAATGAAAGAGGAAAGAAATTGTTTATAAATAATAAGCTTACTTTCATTTTGCTTGGCTAAAGCTCGAATAGCACCTGAAATCGTTCTCGTCGGTGGAGATGCAAAAACCAGCCCAGCAACAGCTCCGGATAACATTCCATTTCCAACAAATCCTAATAATTGGAAACTATTAATTGAAATTTTCTAAATTATTATTTCTTATCACGATTTTACTTACCAATTGAAAAAGGTTCATGGCCGGATCCTCCACCAGACAACAAAGCCACACGATTTTTCGAAATCTGAAATCCAAAATGATAGAAATTTCACCAAGATTCGTCAAATTATTAAATCAATTAATTTACCTGATTGGACAGCACGACTCTATTTTTTTTATCGACGTATAACGCAGGATATGCACATTTTAATCCGACCAGAGCATCTTCCACTGCTTTTTCGGCATCACTGATGAATTTCATCTGAGACATGATCCCTCGATTATCATCGAACTCGTTCTGAAGCATTTTCATTTCACCAGCTAATAATTTAAACGAAAAGTAAATTGGACGTAAAGGTTATATAGAACACGGATAATTAAAAAGTAACATCGATTACGTGAATAAGCAGATAAAAAATTAATTTATCAGACTGACCTTAGATTTAGTTTTTCAACGAGATAACGTACCGTAATTCATATAAACGCAGTGCATGGAAATGCCAAAATACCTAATAATAATTATAGATAAATACTAAAAAGCGAAATTCAACGATACCGAAAAAATAATAACGAGTTTATTTGAAAACATTCATTACATGTGTGTAGCAATGTGATTAAAAACACGAATACTACCCAGCTGTTCAGCTGTACTCGCGCGCACGTTGAATGATACATAATTTCTCGTTAATTGGTGACGTATTGAGAAAATTGTTTGGGTAACAAGTTCGCCGGTTAGGATTTGATGGCGTTTAAAATTACTTCCAACCATAACGTAACACCGTATGCACCCGGATCTACGTCTTTAATATATTCCGCAGGAACGTAACTAGCTCGACCGAGTCTGCGAAATTAAATTTTTTTATTTTGTCAATTATACTGACGAATAGGTCGATTAAATTTGTAAATTTGAGGGATTCCTTCGAATAAGGGCATTTTGTAAAAATCGATGGTTTTGAGAGAAACGAAATTGAAAATTTCAAGACGATTCATTTTGAAAAGAACGAATGAAAGGTGTCGATTTAATATTTTGTTCCTTTTTAACTTCTATGCCACCTAAAATGAGTTTCCGAATGTAAAATATAAAAAATAGGAGATTAAAAATCGAAATTAGAGGCATTTAGTCTATGGAATTTTTTTAATTTCTGAATTCAGCTCTCGAATTTTCAATAAATACGATAAATAATAATTGCAATGTTTTTTGAAATTTTGAGCCCCCAAAAAATGAGAAAATTCAAAAGCATTAAACTAAACACTCGACACTTTGTTGAAAATTACGAAAAAATTTATAATTTCGGGGAGGGAGGGAGGGGGTTAAAAAATAAAGGCAGAGAACCCTGCAGTGAAAATTCCAGCTATAGATCGGTCAAGTAATAAACTAGCTCTAAAATTATTCTTGCCAAAAATTGGGATTTCGACAATTCAATTCATTCAAAAGTCAAATTTTTTAATTTCTTTAATTCTGATTTTTTTTCTTAAATTTTATTTAATCTAAAAAAGTTTTAATAGGTTCTAGGTAGTCAATTTTTCAATCTACATTGATTTTTTCAATTTTTAAAATATATTATTACATATTCCTGATTGAAAAATTTTTGATCTGATCTGATCTCAAAAATGTCCCAATCTAATTTTATCAAATTATATCAAATCAAATCATATCTAATTGCATCAAATCATTTATATATTCAGTTTGATGTAATCTAATCAAATTACATCTGATTTAATCTAATTATATCTGGAAAAACCAGATGTAATTAGATATAATTTGATTAGGACATTTTTGAGATACAATTTTATCAAAACAGATAAAATTTGATGTAATTCTAAATACAAAATCAGATATGATTTGATATAAAAAAAATTCATCGGGTTATTATTGTTTTTTTTTTAAATTTCTTTTAGTTATGTACTTATTGATTTAAAAAGAATTTTGAAAAACGTGAAATTGAAAACATTTTTAATTCGAAGTTGGAAAAAATTTTAATAAATGAAGAGCTGAGAGTCAAAATTCACACTATTCCAATTTTTTTTTTTCGTTTTTATGGCGGATTCTGAAGAAGTGTTACACACTCTACAATCTCGTATTTTTATTTTTTTTCATACCACCCTTTTCAGAGAGAAAATCGCACTAAAAGTCATGGGATTAGAATTAAAATTCACATTTGGCAGCTAAAAAAAATTTCGTAGAACCGAAGTTGTAGGGTTTGAAAGAATAAATATTTTTTGTCTCTTGACATTTTTGCCCTAGTTCAATCGTTTTCGAGTTATGAACCACTGAACCAGTTTCGAAATAGCATTAATTTTGGAATCCATTTCGAAATTGGTCCCATAACTTGAAGACGATTGAACTAAGGCAAAAATGTCGAGAGATAAAAAAAATTTTTTTTTCAAGCTCTGCAACTTTGGTCTTACAAAATTTTTCTGTAAGTGTTGAAAAAACGTATGTTGGGGACAAAACTCACATTTGCCATTCGTCTCCTCTCATTTAAAGATGGCCGAGGGATCGAAAAATGATAATTCAGGGAATCCTATTCTTATAGGTCCTACTTGACAATGTGAAATGATTTCAGGATTCCTGATGATCGGCGAAGGTACGAAAACAGTTTTTTACGTATTTCTCGAAATAGCTTATGGTGGATAATGTGAGTTTTGACTTTCGGCTATAAAAATTGAAAAATTGAAAAAAATAAAAAATTTTTAAACTATAGAAAAAAATTTCGTGTTAGAAGAAATTTTAAAAGTATCAAGTTGAAAAAAAATTGGAGAAAAAAATCAAAGTTGGAACGATTTTTAATTCTAAAATTTTTTGCAATTATATTTTTTCTAACTGTAAATCTTTTTTAATTGAAATTTTCTCAAAATTTTTCCAGCTTTAATTTTTTTTCAATTTCATATTTTTTATATTCATTTTTTTCAAACATTTTGAAATTTTTCCTCAATTTTTTTTCAACGTTGAAGGTTAAAAAATCAAAATTGAAAAAATTTTGAGCAAATTTAAATTCAGAAAAAAATGCAGTTGGAAAAATTTTAAAACTGGATGCAATTTTGAAAAAAATAGAGAAATTGAAAAAATTGGAACTTGGAGTTCCCATGTTTGGACTTGGATCGTTGAAATCCCATGATTACGAGCTGGTAAGAAATACTTAACGAAATTTTCAATTTTCAGTACTTTCTCGGGTGGTCATGAATGGAATATACCCAGACCTCATGGAAATCCCATTATTATGAGCCATTTTTCAATTTTTCGAACTTTTTTGGTGGTCTGTACAACGTTATGCATCATTTTTTGCAAAAATAGTTTCATGTTTATGAGGCCCTTATTCGAGGAGGGGGGGGGATGGAGTCCCTTAATTGCAAAATAACCTGGGTTTCATGCGACGAGTTTCTTCGCATTTCGATTTAGCAATTTTGACAACTTCTTCCATAACCGATACGGTATCTTTTTTTTGTTTCACTTGGGAGTCAAATTCTTCGTAGCAAGGTATGATAACATCCATCTGTAAATGATAAAATAATTTTCAGTAATACGTTATTAATTTTTAAATGAAATGGAGCATAGATAAATTGACAAAAATTAATGATTCAGTAGTTTTCAGAACTACGTTATTAATTTCTAAACGAGCATAGCGTAATTGACATTATATTACGTAGATAACAAGGTATTCGTCGAAATGATTATTTTATCGATATTGTAGGTAATTAAAAATCATTTACCATAGTTCTATCACCAACTTTTGCTTTACTGTAAATCGATACCGTATCAATCGCTGTTTTCCACGCTGTTGCTACATCAAGGGTAGATGATGCAGCAACCGATTTAGCTGCTGATGTCAAAAAAATACCATAAATTCCTCCGGACGAACCACCCATTTCATTTTGACACATTTTAGACATTTGATGAAGACTAGATGCTGGGTATTCCAAATCCATCTTTGGGAGTTGTTTTTGCAGAGCTGAAATAAAGTATAATTTTTTTATTCTTTGGTCATTCTGATGTAAAAAATGAAATTATTTGATAAAATTACCATCTGCGAATCGTTTCAAAGTAGATCCAGCATCTCCGTCTCCAGATAAAGTATCCAACTCATTTATACGTGGTTCAGCTTTGATCAATTCGCTGGATATCGCTTTTAGGCATTTTTCGAATAATTCGATTTGTTCTTTGGTGAATTTTGGACCCACCTAATAATAAAATCGTTTTATTAAATTTTAATGTGGCATGGTCGAAAAACCAACGTAGTGTGCAAAATTAATTTTTTTCTGATTTGTATCGGAAATTTTACGAAGAATCCGAGGATGTTGATTTTAGAATTGTAATACGTCCTTAAGTATCCCTAAAAAGGCCAAATTTGAAAAAAGTACTTTTTTTGAGCGATTCCAAAAATACGAAAAAGCAGTACAAATTTTGTCGAAAATTTCGAAAATTTTTCATTTTGTTTTCTTAAGACAATTTTTTTTTATGCAAATAAAAATTAGTCGAAAGTGCTTAAACCATACGTTGATTTTCAAAGTTGCTAATAATAGATCTACTAATGATTCTGAGAATTTTTAGTTCGAAAAAGTACGAATTGCCATTTTTGTGATGTACCTAGACCTACGTAGGTAGCGGACACTTTCTGCGTTTCTGCATGTTAATTTTCAAAGTTGCTAAAAATAGATCTACTAATGGTGCCCATAATTCATTCTTAGTCCTAAAAAACACGAATTGTCATTTTCATTATTTATGTAGCAGAAATTTCCCATGCGTTGACATTCAATGTTGCTAATATTAAATCTACTAATTATGCCAAAAAAATTAGTCTGAAAAAAATGTGAATTTTCATTCTTGTAATTCAAGTAGCAAACACTTTGATTAGGGTGCGTTTTCAATCCAATTTTCTGGAAATAAATTTTTTCCCCATTTTTAGGGATGAATTTTGGACCCAGAGAAATCATTCTAGGAGAGTTCAAGGGATCCTCAGATTGGGTGAACATTGCAAAAGTGTACTATTTGAGCTCCTTCCCTCCGAAATCCTCTAGGATAATTCTTTCAGTTCAAAGTTCATCACTGAAAATCAAAATTAAGTCACATTATCAGATTTTTAAAAAATATTTGGAATTTTTTAATTATTTCCCTTTTTTTTTCACTCTGGGAAGTGAGACCTCTAAAATTTAGAAAAAAATATTTTCATGGTTTGAAATGCCAATTTTTTTCATTAGGGACAATTTTTGGGACACTAAGGAGCTAGTCAAGCCTTTGAATCATGTTTTTTTTCAAATTCGTAAAATTCCCTGTAAAAGTTAGTAAGAAAATTTTTTTTATCAAAATTACTTTTTTTTGTTGAGGCCCTTTTTGGGGGACACTTTTGGGCACGTTATGATTTTCAAAACTGATTTTTTAAATTCTTCGTTAAATTTTACATAAAATAACTAAAAAATAACAAACGGGATTTTCATCTGTTTCACTTTTCGTTTGGGGCCATTTTGGGGGTACCATACGGCCTTTAGACCATTTTTTTTGGATTCGTCATAAAATTTCCCATACTTATACTAGAAATAAGTCATTAAAAAAGAGGAAATCCAAAAACGAAGTTTTTTTTAAAAAAAACTTGTTTTTCTCGAAAAGTGATTTTGAACGCAGCATTGGTTTCTTGAAACCCTGTTACAAATAAGTAGAGTATTAAACTGAAATAAAAAAAAATAAAAAAATGAAAAATACTTGTTCAAATCCTTGAGGTTCTTCATCACTTATGGTAATTAAATTTTGAGGTGTTTTAGACGGTACACTCAAATCAGTTCCAGGCCAAGCTGGAGCATCGGTACTCGAGTCGAGGCATTCTAACCATACAGGATTCTTTGTCAAATCCAGTATACAGATTTGAAACCCAGCCATATCCAAAGACGTGATGAAATCTCCGTTGTACATTCGTTCAACGATGATCTTTTTATTCGCTAAAATCACAAACGATAAATTGAAACAAATGCATTATAAAATAGAAACGACGTGGCGATAATTTAGCTTACTTAAAGAACAATGAATTTTTCCAATTATAATGCTCAATTCTAACTGAGAAGTGGCTCCGGAGTTGTTCAGAAATACACATACTCTTGATTTCGGTTCTAATTTCAAATCTTCGATTATTTTTTTCAAAAGCATCTCTATCAGTTCATCGATCGATGGTCTCTGCGAAATAAATAATGTTATTATAATATTTTAGAATCGAATTCGTATAAAATATGTGTACCTGTATTCTTTGAACTCCGGCTTCTCCATGAATCCCAATACCAATTTCAACTTCATCTGGGTTTACTTTGAATAGCGGTCCTACGCCGGGTACTGTACAAGGAGCAACTGCACAACCGAAAGAAGCGACGTTTTCTTTTAATACGTTGAATTCTTGAATTAATTCGGGCAAATCTTTTCCTTTTCTGGCCAAATGCCCTATGATCTATTAGAAATATTAAATTAATAATATGCAACGATATGAAACGAACTGAATTTTGAATTACCTTCATAGCTACTACAGTTCCAGTCATGCCTCGACGTCCGGCACCTTGAACTTCATTTCTCGGTATAGAACAATCGTCTTCCATAGCTACACTTTCCACCTACGTAAATTTATCAAAATAGTGATCTGTTTTATCATCGGAGAAAAAATACTTGAACTCATATTCACTTTAATTCCCATAGCTTTAGCTTCTTCGATGGCTAATCCAAAATTCAAAACGTCGCCGGTATAATTCATCAATAATACGAGTACTCCGACATCTGTACAATAATCAAATATGTAGTTGAGAAGTTGTAACGAACTTGAGTGAAGATGTAACGAAAAATTTACTGTTGTTTTGTTCGGCCAAAGTACGAATCGCTGAGAAAATAGTACTGCTCGGAGGTGAGGCGAAAATCAAGCCACCGACAGCTCCAGATAGCATACCATCGCCGACATATCCTAAAAAAATGATATTTGAATTGATGCTCAGTACTGTGGCGATTGTTCATTAATTCGTGTACCTGCACTATTCGGCTCGTGACCGGATCCACCTCCACTGAGGATGCATATTTTTCCTCTGATGATCTGTAGAATAAGTATTTCGTTAATTGGTAGTAAAATATAATAAGAGTAGAAAGTATGAAGAATTCTTACTCTATTTGAGATCACTATTCTTCTTTCGGCATCGACGGTGTACGCTGGAAATAATTTCTGAAATCCACAAAACGAATCGTAAACCGCTGTGTCTGGATTACTAACGAATTTCACTTGAGACATAACGCCACACCCTTTTCAATATGTATTTATAATGAGAAATAATAAAGATTTAGATTTTTAATGAAACACGTCAATTTTTATGAACTGTTGGAATGATCGTGATGTATTTAGGTTCAATATTCGTTGAAATATATAGGTACGTTAGTATTGTGGCTATATTTCAATGTTTATGAAACGTATTAAACCTTATCGGCTAATATATCGGTTAATAACCGGCGAAGTTGGACAGACAGTGGCGTTTGGCGATAAGCCATCATGTGATCGTGATCAAACATTACTTACTAGAAAAATGCATTACGAAATGAGCGAAGTACGTTTTCATACGTGTGGATTCGTAAGAAACTTGAACGTTTTTACGATGAATACAGATTTCTTTCATAATTGAATTTAATTCAATTATTTGATAACTTTTTTAAACTGGAAAATAATTTGAAATGATTAATTTCGTGAATGTAATAAGTGTATTCTATTTTCGTATTTTCAACCAATGAATGCCGTAATTGATAAGAAAGGTGAATTTTGATTGGTGGAAAAGCGTCAATGGTAAACGACGTTATTTACGTGCGTTTCACGACAACAACAAAAACAAGAAAGCTGGAATATTATATAATTAATTCGTTTATGGTTTAAGCAGGTTTATTTTTATTATCCTGATTCTTATCCTTCTCTTTTTATCATCAGGGCTCGAGGCAGTGGGCCAAAAACAAAAGGAAAATTGAAGGGGATGAACTTGATATTGAATTCACTTATAAGGAAGGCATCCCAACCTACAAATTTTGGGACCGAAAAAAATGGATCGAACGTAACTCGTAAGTTCATAAAACAACCTCATATCCAAAATTTTAGGTGCTTATAGTTTATTTCTGAATTTTGACATTTTAAAATTACCCCATCGCCATGCAAAATTTGAAAATTTGATCTAATCAACGAAAAAAGCTGAAGTTAGGTAGGTATATTATCCATTTTTGACCTCTCAAATCGATTGGAAATGGTTTCGAGACGTATTGGAGCTGCCAGGAAATTTAAAAATTTTCCAGCTCTGAAAAAGAGTCCATAAAAATAGTCCATATTTAAACTTTACCCATATTGGTGACCTATTTAATCGATTAAACCACAATTTTCCAAAATTCGTAACTGCCAGTTCAAATCAATATTTTTCTCTGGTAAAAATTTTTAACAACAATTGGAAAAAAACGTCTACAGCGTAAGAATTGAGGTAAAAAGTTGAACTCATAAATAATTTCAAAATAAAACATTCGTAGTACAAATCGCCTCCATTTTTACTGATGGGCTTCTTTCAGTGCTTGAAATTTCCAAAACTTCCTGGAGGTTTCAAAACGTCTCGAAACTGTTTCCAATCGATTCGGAAGGTCGAAAATAGGATATAATTATGCGAAATTTTAATTTTGCGATATGATAGTTTTTTTTTCAAATTTCAAAAATTCCCAAAATTTCAAAAATGAACTTAAACACCTCAAATTTTGGATATGTTTTTTTTTATGGTGTACCTACTACCTAGGTATTTTCGATTTATTTTTGTTTAGGCCTAAAATTTTACTGCAGATTGGGGTACCTCTCTTGTTAAAGTCAGTTGACCCCCCCCCCCCCTCCATCGAACCTTGACCATTTATTTGGGTTGTGTTTTCAACAAAATTTGATCAGTTTTCAAGATCTTATCATTTAGTTTCCTTCATTAATTTTTCAAATTTTTTTCATAAATTTTTTTCAGTACGTACTTACCTAGATATTTCCTTTAATTCTCAAGTTGGCAAAAAAAAGTTCCTTTCAAAGTACCTACAAACAACACATTTTCATAATTAAAAATGTATTTTTAACTAAGTATTTTTTTTTTGAAAGTTCATTTTTTCTTTCAATTTGAAAGATAATCAACATGTATTTCAAAAATATTCCTTCAAAGTTGTGATGATTTTTTACCTGATATTAAAACGAAGGGATTACAATTCATTCGAAAAAATTGGCTTCATAAATTATGAAACATTTTTTATCTCGAATGATCCGTGGGCTGTTCGGTTTTGATGCTAGATATTCTTGATAAATACTCTTATAGCGAAATTCGATGTGAACCAAAAAGGAAACAGAGCTAGGATGAGATTCAAGGTGGCGTCATTTTCGAAAAAAAAACAGGGTTTTATTACCATTTTAAGATTATGCTTGCTTCTAGGAATCTTTGTATAACCCCTCCCCATACACACCCCCACCCCCCCCCCCCCATTTACCTACATAAAAAAACTTGCAATTCGAATTTCTACACATCCCTCGCTTTTTACCAAATTCGAATTACTCCTTTTTTTTTTTTGCGTTTATACGCCTCAAGATCAAAATCGAGCCAAAAAGTTTTTTAAGAGCCTAAAATCATTCTTGACGAGAATTTTTCAGAAAATTTTTATGAAAGTGTTGCCAATTGTATTTTGATTTACTTACGAAATTTTCATGAATATATTCAAGCTGTTAAGTTTTCATCCAGAAGCTTGTAAGCCAAAAAAATTATTGGTCACTAAAATGAATTTTTTTAAAATGTGTTCTACCAACTAAATTTTTTATAAAATTGTGGGAATCAAAATGTGATTAGAATACTTTTCCATAAACTTGTTTCAAAAAATTCATATTAAAAATTATTCTGGTGATATCAAGAAAATTTTGGTTCAATTTGCATTTTGCACCTAAGGTGTTTGAGGAAGCAATTTGAATTTGATATAAAATTAAAAAATCTTTGAACTGGTGATCTAAAACTTTTTATTGGTCCAGGGAGATGTGAAAACTAAAATCATTTTTTTAAAGGGAGGCCAGATTTCCTAGTAGGCGGAATCGCTCAAAAATGGCAAAACCCTGTATTTTTAAAAAAATTGATCCATTTTGAGATCCTCAATTCTTCATAGCAAGAATTTCAAATACCCTAGTTGATATAGGTACCTAATTATCAATTTTCAGAAGGTATCTTTTTTTTTTTTTTTTCAGTAGAAATTCGATACTTTTAAAAAAAATACATTTCCACCAAACTTCATGAAATTTAGATCATTTTTATATAGTATCAACATCTCGACCCCGAATTTAATTATTTCCAGCCATTTCGAAGTCTCCAACACAATTTCTATCTCCTCCAGTATTTTTGAATTATTTCTCCAGAAGACACCCATATCTAGGTAGGTACTTGACTATAAATTAAATTAGGCAACTGAACTTCGAGTTTTCGCTCCCCTTAAATTAGTCTAACGAAAAAATCAATCTTTGACTCAATTTCCAATGATACACGTCAATGTGTATTTTTTACCAGTTTTTGTATGAAAAAAAACCTCCAAAGTAATAGAAAACAGTCAAATCTCCGAATTCCTGCACCTCACCAGTTGCAATAGGCATCCAGTTCCTAATATCCAATTTCGATTCCTAAAAATCGAATTTTACTATTTTCAGCCATTTTGGGGTCTTCAGGGCAATTTTTATTTTCTCCTGTATTTTTGAATTTCACCAGAAGACGCTCAAATTAACTAAGGCAGCTAAAATTCGAGTTTCTCCTTCCTGTTGATTAGATTAACGAAAAAATTCGTCTTTGGCTAACCAAAAAATTCAAAAAAAAATCTGAAAAAATTCGAAGTTTTGAAACCGTATGCTTTTGCCGGGGGGAAGGGGGTATCTAAGCATGAGCCAAAAATTACCTATTTTTACCACGTATTTTTGAGGTAATTTCACTACAATTTTTTGACATAGCTCCATCAAAATTTGAAAAAAGCTGAAAAACACTGTACCCCAATACATATATGTAGGTTCCTACCTAAGTTTCCATTCAAGTCACCTTCATAGGTGAATTTGTTTACATTCGAAGATGTTGATGACTTGATGACAAACTCAATTGGTTTGGCTCATTAAAATCAACCAAAATCACCAATCGACTAAATCATGTAATCATTTATACCTACTTATCTACGTTTTGTAATTCACCTTCTCAGACGAAACTGTCCCAGAATAAGATCTAGTAGGCGAAAAACTTGAGCAGATCTCACGTCACAAGGTAGAATTTCGTTCAGAAAAAGAAATTCAACAGAAATTCTTATTTTTTCCCGTTAAAAGGATACTCATCAACTTGCAATGATTGCAAACAAGTGATTTCTTCTCTTCTACAAAAATATTTTCTGTTCGTACTTATAGGTAGGTACCTACTACCTACTGGTCGAAAAATATGACATTCAAACAAAAAATTTATAAAATGTCAAAATAAGAAAAACACTCAACCAGAGTAAAAAATTTTACTTCCCCCTCACCATATTATTTCATCTGAACACCGTATAAGGATTCTCTTTCGAATGCAGTTCCAGTATAGTCTTAAATTCGTTGATAACTTCTCGATTCGGAGCCGCCACCAGGGTTAAATTCCTCCGGAAGTCTTCTTCGTACTCGGTTCCAGCGTAGGTCAGATATCCTGCGGCGTAGATCCTCTTCAGCACCAGATCAATATCGCTGATACTCGGATATATGACCTTTTTCGACACCAGTGCTTGGAGTCGAATGAATTCCTTATGCGAGAACCGTACACTATTCCAAGGCACGTTCAACTTCTCTCCTTTGATAAGCCGTTCAATAGTCGGTTTAACACCTTCCAGCCCAATCAACGTGCGTAACCTAGCGTCGTTATTATTTTCCCAAAAATTCTTCACAGATTTCGTCTCGATCAGGCGAATGATATTCCACGGACAGACGACAGTTTGAAGCGATTTCCTGTTAAATCTGTACCCATCGTACCAATCCAACGCCTCAGCCGCTAATTCCTCGGTCACGTTGCCAATCTGCATTAATTTCTTGGCGACAGTTTTCGTAAACCCGAAAAACTCGGCAAAATCGTTATTAAGCGCGTCGTATCTTTTAATACCGCCTTCCAATTCGGCGAATAACTCCCAGATGCAGGATTGCGTCTCGCCTACGATGATCGTCTTGGCCAAATACGGATTATCACGAATTGTCACGTCGATAAATTCGGACAAAAATTCCATCACTTTGGTTTCCAATTCCCACGGATGTGATAGGCCGTCATAAACCCAGTTTTCTTTCACGTGGTTGACCAGGTAGTCCATTTCGTCGATCATCAGGATCACCTTATGGTCGAAGAATTTGGCCAACGTTTCGATCAAAAATCGAACACTTTGCACGACGGTGGTGGCATTTTGATTGCGAATTTCGCCAATCGCTTCGAATCGTTTCCAATCAGCCAAAGCTTTGGTTTTCATTTCTTCGGTGGAATTTGGACGATTGATAATGCGTGAAAAGTACCCTCGTCTGAAGTAAAAATAATCTTGGAATATTTCGCCGATTCGTCTCGCCAAGATGCCAATGATTTGATCGAAATCGTATAAAAATTGGGTATCTTTGAGTTCCAAATATACGACCGGGTACATGCCTTGATGCTCGTTGAAGAATTCTTTGTTGTTTCGAATCAAAGGCCGGCCTTCGAATCGATGCTCGTCAGCGGTCGGATGAGGGTATTGGGCTCGTTTGAAAAATCTGTAGCCGATATTTTGCTCGCGAATACGTCGAACTCCTTCTTTGGTCTGGATTTCTAAAAATAATTTCATCATGCCTAAGTTGAGGGTTTTGCCGAATACAGGAGGAGTCGATATGATGATGATTTTTTCCGGACGGTCCATCAATTTCTGAACCAGTAGACTTTTATCGACGACGTAGTTCGTGTAGCAGAGGAATGACTCGAAATCACGCATGAAGGGGATGAAGTATTTTTCGAAATCGTTATGCGGTGTACGTTCCAATATAACCATGGTGCTCGTTTCGTTGTACGGGTCTTCGATGGCAGATTCCTCGGCCCAGCATGGGAAATAGATGGAATGCAGAGAAATAATCAACAGGGAGTACCATATTGGTGGTGAGTGGGAAGTAAGGCCGAGACGCAGGAGTCTGAAACAAGATAAGGAATCAGATTGCCAGTGAATGAAAATATTTCGTGTTTTGATGGTAAAATTGATTTTTATGGGAATAGGTCATCTAGAAAAATTACCTGGCCATTTTCGTCGGCAGTCAACTAATTTTTTCAAGCAGTATGAATACGTAACGCATTCCGCGACGATATTCGATCGAAGAAGAACGTGCAGATAATGATTTTAATTTTATCTGTATCAGATAATTGAAAAAATGGGCCGAGTAGTCAAAAGTGCCATTCAGAGTGATCTAAAATTTCCCGATCAGGAGAGAAATTCGACGCCGAAGAATAAAATTCGTACTTACATCTCAACGCAACCGACGTACATAATTACATAATTGTTAGAACTTAGAAGGACCTTTTGCTAATTTTTAAAATTTGGAGGCGAAAATTTAAAAAATGCCTGAAACTATTTAAAGGCTCTGGTGTGGTAAGGGGGTTATTTGGCCTTTGGTGGAACTTTATCAAATTTTTTATGTCATTCGATTTGTCATGGTAGAAGATAATTTTAGGGCACATGAGTGAATTTTTATCACACCCCTGGGAGGCTGGTGCCCCAAAATACGTGATTTCCAAGGTGAAAAATATTCTACCTCAGCGAGTTTTGAACCGATTTTTTTCAAACTTGGCACGTAGGTAGAGGTACTAGAGGGGAGGACCTTGAAATTTTTCCAGATTTTTCCGGCCACCAAAATGATTTTGAATTTGACCTTGAAAAATCCAAATCACCGTGGGAAACACATTTTTGGTGCTGACTGTTTATTTAAAAAAATTTGATTTCTCATTTTGGGATATAATTGAACAAAAATTTTTTTCGACCAAAAATGACCATTTCATGAGTGAAAAACGCTGGGGAAAAATATTTTTTCGCATTTTTTAAGGTGTCTTACCAGCTAAAAAAAATCTGAAAAAATTCTGAGAGGTGTGAAATACATTGAGAAATTTAATTTCATTCAGCATCAAAAATGTGTTTCCCACGGTGATTTGGAATTTTCCAAGTCAAATTTAAGGTCATTATAGCGGTTGAAAAATCTGAAAAATTTCAGGGTACTCATTTCTAGTACCTTTGCCTACTTGCCAAGTTTGAAAAAAATCTGTTGAAAACTCGCCGAGGTAAAATTTTTAGCTTGAAAATCACGTATTTTTGGGCCCCAGCCCTCCAAGGGTCAAGTAAAACTTCGCTCCTATGCCCTAAAAACATCTTCCATTAATACAAATCGAATGGCATAAAAATTTTGACAAAGTTCCACCAGAGGCCAAATGACGCAGAGTATTTGAAAAATTCGAAGTAAGTACCTACTACCTACCTACCTAATTGACTAGAGGCTTCAGAATAACTGTAATTGGTTAAATTTGGTTGTAAAGTAGATAAATATTGGGTAGGAACCAAAATTGAATCAAGTGCGGTATAAAAGTACAATTTTTCGATAATTCGTCAAAAATCGAAATATCAATTTAGGTAGGTACCTGAAATTTTAGCTATGGAGGTATTGGGATTTGCTAAAACCTGTTCCAATCAAAGAGATAAACATCTCGATTTTTCATTTCTCATTTTTTGGTATCAATGCTCTTGGTCTTGGTCAAAAAATTCATTCATTCCGAACTTAAAATTAAAATCCACTGATTTTAATAAATTTTATGAAATGTGTCGAAGGTGAGAAAATCTGAATTTTCTCATTTTTATGGAATATCCACGCCCGAATCAGTCAGTCAAAAAGTGATGGGAGGGGGCGGAAACTAACAAATTTGCATTTTTCAGCTTCGAATGAAAAGACTTTGAGAAGGAAATTTGAAAAAATCGTAAAGGCTCTGGTGTGATTTGGGGGTCATTTGGCCCTTGGTGGAACTTTGACAAAATTTTTATGCCATTCGACTTGCCTATGTAGAAAATGATTTTAGAGCGCAAAAACGAATTTTTACCACACCCCCCGGGGGCGGGGGCCTCAAAATACGTGATTTTCACTCTAAAAATTCTATCTCCGCGAGTTTTCAACCGATTTTTTTCAAATTTGGCATGTAGGTAGAGGTACTTGAGGGGAGTACCCTGAAATTTTTTCAGATTTTTTCGACCACTACAATAACCTTAAATTTGACTTTGAAAGTTTAAAATCGCCCTGGGGGCACCGTTTTGGCGTGTGGTATAAAGAAAAAAATATTTTCATGTTTCTCACTCTATTTTACACTACTTAGAATTTTTTTCAATTTTTTTTGAGTGGTGGCCTATGCGTGACGTTCAAAAAACCGATAAATCGGTCGTTTAACCTAGTACTTGAGAAATACACTTTGAAAAAAGACAGACATGTTAATCGCAATTTTATAGCTGGAAAAGCTTCTATATGATGTCCAGAGTCTTTGATAAAGTCGCATCGCCCCAGCCCCTATTGCTTTTTGAGGGGGGGGGGCCCTTATGAAAGAAAAAATTGTTTCGCACCGATTTCGCTCAAATTCACGTAAATGGTTCTGTAGGTGTAGAAGTACTCCCCAAAAATTTTTAGCCCCCCTCGACCTCACGGGGCTGAGCCATCGTTTCCCAAAGTTGGACATTTTTGGTTAAGATGACAAAAAAATCGAGTTTTTCGACTATAAAACCGCTCCAAAATTCTAATTTTGAAAAACTTGCTATTTTCTGTGCATATTTTGAGGTGACGAATCCGACTAGCCCATCAAATTTTTCATTCGAATTGTTAACCCCCCCTCCCCATCACGGCCCGTTTGAAAGTGTACAGATCGTGGGTTTTTCAAAAAAAAATAACTTTGTTACATAGGTGACCCAAAAATGACATTTCGCGAGAAAGTGAAAATTTTTTGATTCAAAATGTTCAATTATGATGTCTCGAGTGTGTGGTAAAAAAGCACCGCACCTACTCCTCGTTCTTTTTGCTGGGGGGGGGGGGGGTGAGGGAGCCCGTTTCAAAAATGTTTTTTTTTTCGCATCGATTTTGGTCAACTTTACATGTCAACTTATTAAGGTACAAAAATATTTGTTTACGAACATCAGCTCCCGACACATCAGAAGGCTGAGCCATTATTTCTCAAATCTGAGCAGTTTTTTGAAAAATTACATAGAAATATTCCCCAAAAAATTTTAGGCTCCCGCGACTTAGGAGAAAGGTTTAGCCATTGCTTCCTAAAATTTCAGGTTAGTATCTGAATATTTTTCATTCACCTAATTGAAAATTTAAGTAGGTTGATACAATTCCACTTGCCCCCTGATGTGTCGCGAGCTGAATTTTGTAAAAAAAATATTACGAGGTCATTTTTTTCTGAAAACCCCACGATCTGTACACTTTCAAACGGGCAGTGATGAGGAGGGGGTGTAAACCATTCGAATGAAAAATTTGATGGGCTAGTCGGATTCGTTACCTCAAAATGTGCACAGAAAATACCAAGTTTTTCAAAATTAGAATTTTGGAGTGGTTTTATAGTCGAAAAACTCGATTTTTTGTCATCTTAACCAAAAATGTCCAACTTTGGGAAGCGATGGCTCAGCCCCGTGAGGTCGAGGGGGGCTAAAAAATTTTGGGGTGTACTTCTACACCTACAGAACCATTTACGTGAATTTGAGCGAAATCGGTGCGAAACAATTTTTTCTTTCATAAGCCCCCCCCCCTCAAAAAGCAATAGGGGCTGGGGCGATGCGACTTTATCAAAGACTCTGGACATCATATAGAAGCTTTTCCAGCTATAAAATTGCGATTAACATGTTTGTATTTTTTCAAAGTGTATTTCTCAAGTACTAGGTAAAACGACCGATTTATCGGTTTTTTGAACGTCACGCATAGGCCACCACTCAAAAAAAATTGAAAAAAATTCTAAGTAGTATAAAATAGAGTGAGAAACATGAAAATATTTTTTTCTTTATACCACACGCCAAAACGGTGCCCCCAGGGCGATTTTAAACTTTCAAAGTCAAATTTAAGGTCATTGTAGTGGTCGAAAAAATCTGAAAAAATTTCAGGGTACTCCCCTCAAGTACCTCTGCCTACATGCCAAATTTGAAAAAAATCGGTTGAAAACTCGCGGAGATAGAATTTTTAGAGTGAAAATCACGTATTTTGAGGCCCCCGCCCCCGGGGTGTGTGGTAAAAATTCGTTTTTGCGCTCTAAAATCATCTTCTACATAGGCAAGTTGAATGGCATAAAAATTTTGTCAAAGTTCCACCAAGGGCCAAATGACCCCCAAATCACACCAGAGCCTTTGAGCCAGAAAAATTTATTTTTCGCTGGGGAAAATGCCACGTGTGTGAAAATTTTCAAATTTTATAACCCTTCTTTCCCATACTTACCAACATCGTTTCGTCCAAAAAATTACCTCCTTGGTAAAAATTAATATTTCTTGAATTTGTTGAAAATTTTTCATTTGAGACCATGATGATTTGTAAATTTCTGTAAGAATTCTTGATTGGAGAAAATCAATAAGTTTTTTCTTGTTCAAATTAAACTGTGATATGGAAGCGAGGGAGGAGGAGGAGGAGGAGGAGATCAGTATCTTTTTTTCTTTCCAGTAACAAACCCCCTTTTTCAGGTTCAAATAATTCAGAAATTTGTAGGTCGTGACTTTTTAACATAAAATTTAGAAAAATCTCAAATCTAAATTGGGAAAATTGGATTTTTAGGTAGAGAAAATATGTACCATCTGTGTCATATCTACACTTTGAGATTTCTAGTTGTCCATAAATATTCCTTAATTATTTTCTTGAAGAAATAATAAAATGTCTCAACTGAGAAAAAACCATGAAAAATTTCCGAACCATTTTTCTGTTTGTTTTGAAATTGTTTAGAGATTGAAAAAAGCAACAGTTTTTGGCGAATATTTAAAAATTCTGAATTACCTACCTCAAGCAAAACATAAAAATTTGATTTGATAGAAGTAGAAGGCTGAAGTTTGTTATCTATCCCATTTTTGACCCCTTAATCCACCGGAAGTGATTTTAAGCCTATCTATCTAAAGATTTGAGAAATGGATCAAGGAGTTGAATTTGGAAAAAATTTCAGCAAAATTATTCGATTACGTATTTTATGCTAAATTCTTATACTTATTCAGAATTATGGATCTTATTTCTCACCGATTAATTAATTTTTTTGTTTTTTTTTGTTTCAGATGTTCAACTAAATCCTGATTGGTAAGTTTGATTTTTTTGAAAAATTCTTACTTTAATCCTTAAAGAAAGGAAAGAATCAATATCGTCTCAAAATGATCAGGGGAATATTTGGATACAATTTAATTACCAGGCCAAAGCTCATAAGGGCCAAGGGGAGAAGAAATTCACAGAAATCGGGGAAGAATATACGAAATTTATTTGTCAACGATTTGAATAATTATATACAAGATGTCAAAGTATGTTCAGAAATTCAACCCATTTCTTTATTCTAAAAACATTCATCTTTGTATTTGAAAAAATCAAAACCTGTCCAAAAATCTCATACCGTTTTCCCCATTCAGCATTCCCCACAAAAAAAAAACAACCAACCTACACAAATATAAATTTACTTTCAAAGTTAACAAATTATATAAATCGCAACATGTAAAAAATAAGGAAGGCAATAAAAATCTTGGTATAAAAATACAAAGCGCGTTAATCTAAACTAAAGTAAAAAATATACATAAAAATCTCGAATTAGAAAGAAAGAAAAATGGAAGGTTAAGGCACGATATTACGTAAAACCATATTTACATAATTATTCATAAAAAAAAGGAAGTAAAAAACTCTAAGCATAAAAAAATTCAGCTAACTTACGTGTTAAATAAACATATTTATATTGGCACGATAAAAATTAATTTCATAAAATTAAGCCATTTCTGGTCAATAACAAAATAGTATCTTATGGCCGATGGAATGCAAATCGAAATAGTTATCTCAAATGCAAAAATAAATCGGACAAGGGCCAGAAACAAGAATAAAACAGGAATATTATTTTCGAATTGGAGATCAAAAAAGGAAAAAAAACTCGTGCGTGTGGCAAGAAAACGAAAAAACAAGTGCGAGTAAAAAAAGAACAGGCAAGATAACCATGAAAGACCATAATATTGCTTTCGAGTAACGTAAAAAAATAAAATCCTTATAAAAAAATATTGCCCCATAATTTCGTTTATGCCTAAAGTAGATATCTACAGATAGCTTATAAAATACGAGTATTTTTCAAAGACGAGAATCGTAAGTTTATAGTAAATAAACCGTTTTGGTTTTTTCCCTTCGTTAAGTACTTGGTTGATTAATCTCTTGATATAATTCTTCTTCGGCTTTTACCCCATGTGCCGATAATTCTTCTAAACATCTGTCTAAAAATCCGGGATCAGGGCGACCACGAGGATTTATCTTGTGATGGATATCGTTCCAAGTTACCACGTCTTCTCGACCAGTGGTAACAGATCGACCTATGGTAAATATTAGTTTACGTTTGAAGGCTACTTTTAATAGCCTTAGCACCATGTGACCTTTCATCGTGTCGGGTAGGTAGCATACCCTGGGGAATCCTACAGCGTAATATGGACGGCCAGGGTTTGGATGTTCCATTCCTTGGATACCGGAAGCGATTCTGAAATGAAAAAAATTATAAAAATTGGTTCTCTAATCCAAAAATCAAGATGTCTAACAGTCCTGTAAGTCATTTTTTTTTTGTCAAAGTATCAGAATGTCATTTTTTTTAGTCAAAATATTATATTTTTTGTAAAAAAAAAAGGGGGAAAAATATCCTGTTTTTAATCATAAATGTCAAAAAGTCTTGCTTTTTGGTCATAAATGTCAAAATTTCCTGTTTTTTGTCAAAATTTCCTATCTTTTTTTCATTTTTAAAATTTCAATTTATTTCCCCTTTTTTTTAGAATTTTAGAATTATTTTATCCATCTGATGAGGAATTGTGTAAAAAAAAATCCCAGAATGTTTGAAAAATATCCTGTCAAAGTCCTGCTTTTCAATTATAAAATTTTGTTAGACACCTTGAAAATATTTGAGGGAAAAACAATTTACAAGAATAACTTACTGGTAAGTGATTTGAATAGTTCGAGTGTTAGGGAACCCTGGCAAAGACATATCGATTATTTCCCAATTCATCGTGCCAGGAGGTTGATTGCCTCTTTTTTCTCCATATATCATCATACAGATCGGGCACTGGATGTATAACCACTGATGGGCATTAGGCTGGCTCTTGAGCATCGAATTCAAACAATCTAGGTGCAGTTGATGATTGCAACGAGATAATGCTACGACCATTCGAGCACTGTTTTTACCCCCAGGAACGCATTCGGATAGGCAAACTGGGCATTTGCTGCCCATACTGGCGGTTATGTTATCGACCACTTGGACGTATCTCGAGATTTGTTCGCTGATCGCGTCGATTCCTGGAATAAAACAGGGTATTTAACGAAAATTTTCCAAATTTGGAATAAAATGGTTTGGAAATGGAAAAAAATCAAACGTACCGACAATCAAACCATTTTTAATAGTTTGTTTTTTGCTTGAGCTTTCGAATACTTCTTCGCTACTTCCAGAGCAATCTAATAAATCGGACTGGAACAAAAAAAGCAATTGAAGATGACAGATTCTGAAATTTTGTTATCTACTGTCACAGATGACTTACTTGAGACGTGCTAGCTCGCATTTCGCTCTCGTGGCTCAAATAAGTCGAAACTGTATCCACGCTGGGCCTCCTGCCGCCACTTTTCGTACTGCCCATTTCGCTATCCAAAATTGAACCGGAATCGCTTCGTTTCGGGACGGAATTTTTAATCAGAATTACATTCTTGGGTTCTTCTTTTTTCTTCAATGTTTGAGAATTAGGCGGTGGTTGGTGGGCCGGATATTGGACGCGAGAAAAGGACGGAGATGGTGGCATTTGAGAAGTGTGTTTATGGCCTGCGGATTAACTCGAATTAGATAGAATTTGTAACTCGATTTTGTATCAAGGCTCCGATAGATGCTTACCAAATATATGAAAAATAGTTCTGGCGATGTTTCCATGATTTCCGTCGTGTGACGATTGTTTCTTTTTGTTTTGAGATTTTTTGCCAACGGTTTGAGATTTTTTACCTCCTTTGTTTTCGTATTGTCTTCCTGCTACTGGTAACATTCCATTCTCGGTCCATCGACCTTCAATATCAAATTTCGAATTTTAGATTGTCGTTTGTATTCTAAATTTTATAATTACTTAATTAATTTTCCCAATGTCTCCTCACCTGCGATCAAATTAACCTCATTTGGTTGTATTTTTACCAATGGATAGGGTGCCTGTTGAACCCTTCTGATATTACGTACGAATCCGGTGGTATTTCTAACTTGAGTTAAATTACAAAAATTAATGATGTAAGGGAAGCTCAAGTACGTTTTGCTCATATCGATGGTCTGATTGCCCTATGAACATTGATAATACAAAAGTTAATCGAATGTTTACATAAAATCTTATCATATTGGACTGATTATGATGCTAACTTTGGCCCAAGCTCCTTCGATGAAACATTGCACTTCCATATCGTACGTATACCAATCACCACTATCTCCGGCCCATTCCCATTTGGCTCCTTTGCCCGCAGGGGAATTTGGTGAGAAGTAGGAACGTCTGACGTTGAATGAAGTTTCTAAAGAGGGAAAAAACATCTAAAATCAAAACGAATATAGGCAGATGTTGAATTATAACGAAATAACTCACCATTATCTTCGGTGTACTGCTGTAGTGTTTTCAAGTTGACATAATAATGGCTTAGGTTGGGATCAGCGTCGCTGAGTAGAACTCGATTTAACCCTTTCAACTGGGCTCGTTCGAGTAGCTGCGAAACTTCAGGATTATATGGACGCCAACGACCGCGTTTGTTTTCCCATTCCCACACGACTACCGCATGACTCGTGGCCATTTAAACGTATTTCGATATTACATTTTTCAGAATTATTACGAATGATTGAAAATTGACCACTTTCACGTAAGTACGCACATAGTTCACCGAACAGCGAAGTAGGCCAAACGTAAACAAACACTTGTTACGGCGAAGAAAAAAAACTTGACGCGAAATTCACACCGATGGGCTGAGTCGAGCTGGATGCTTGGTGTAGAACTTGTAGGAATGTGTGAATCCGGTTGCGAACGGGACTGGTTTTTTTTTAATTTATTTTTTTTTAATTTTTTGGGGGTAAAAAATTAAAATTTACGATTATTTTTGGTTATCAAATATCAATTCAGTATTTTTTATTGCGATTTGCGAAGTTGTTTTTATGAGAAAAAATGTTCGAGGTAGTTTCAGGTTCCAGTTTCGGTTTTGGTTTTCTCCTGGGACCCCTGGGGCCCTGGGGTAGAACCGCACGCCGACGGTCTTTTTCTCGGCGGCGGCGTTTGGGGATTTTTTCTTCGGCGGCCGGCGGCGCGCCGAATATTTGGGCTCAAAGCGGTGGCGTCTGCATTTTATCGGCGGCGGCGGCGCAGGAGCGGCGCCTTGCGGTTCTTTGTCTCAGGCCATCATTTTCAAAATTTTAAAATGCTGTTTGAAATGTAATGGGCGATTTTTATGGAACTTCTCGCGTTGATCATGGAAGAAATAATAAAAAATTCCATCACCGAAAATTTTTTCAACATTTTTTGACTTTGTTTTACATTTTTTGAAGTACCTACCTAACTTTGACATTTAAAGTAAATTTTCTGGGAAAAATCAAATCTCTTTTTAAAAAAGTAGAGCATAATACATGGTAGAACGTAATTTTTTTCCCCCATTAATCGAATTGGTTTTCTCTTGTGAGGCTTAGTTTTTCAGATTTATAATAAATTAAGTTTAATTTTAAACTTTCAATTAAAATATGTAGCTCGAAAAGTTATCTTTTCTTATTCAAGAAGAAGCTAGATAATCGAGCTCGAAAAAAAGGAAATTTTTGGCTCTTCAATTGATGTTCTATTCATTTTTGTAGAATCCTTCCTTTCCTCAGAAGATCGACTTCAAGTGTCAAAAGTTATTAAAATTGTAAACGAAATGTGCAACAAAAAAAAAAAAAAAACAGATTGAGAGAAATCTTTTGGTGATGGAATTTTTTACCATTTTTTTCGTGATCTGCCTGAAAAAATATGCTGATCAAACTTCAAACGGTATTTCCTATCAAAAAAATAGGGTCAAGGGGTCAAATTTCAAATCAGTCATTTTTTTTACAGATCTTTCAGTCAGAATTATTGATTTTTTTAAAGAAATTGGGGATTATTTGAGAAATCAGTGATTTTTTACTGAAAAATCAATAAAAAACCATCAATTTTTAAAATAAAATGATGAAAATACTACCCGAGCGAAGTGAGGGCGAAATTTTTTGAAAAATATTGCTTGATATAAGAGCGAAATAATGTATTTTTTCATATTTTTGTAATAAAAAAAGTAAAAAAAAACTCCACGCCGAACTGACGCCGCCGATTTTTATCGGCGGCGGCGGCCAGCGGCGCGCCGAGTAATTTGGCTCAAAGCGGCGGCGTCCACATTTCACCGGCGGCGGCGGCGGGGGCTCGGCGGCGTGCGGTTCTACCCTGGGGTGTGGAAGAGTGAATGAGGGATCAAAATAACCTCAGAAATGGATTCTGCAGTTGAAAAATATGAATTTTTGATACTTGATTTGATTCTATACTTATTGTTATTATCTAAAAATTTCCAATTTGGTTGACTCCCCCCCTTCCCACCCCTCGCAGCCCCTCGTCAGTATGGTGATTTGGACTAGGCTGCAAGGTCAAAATAACTTCAAAAATTTATTCTAGAAGTCGAAAAACATACATTTTTAGGTATATCATTCAATAATTTTGAAAAAATTTAAATTTTGGTTCCTTCTCATCCGGTCATCCCCCTTGATTTTTTTTTTTTTTTTTTTCGTTAAATTAAAATGGCTCTATTTTTTTGGTAAAGTGATTCCGGGAAACCTCAAGGATGTTGAACAGCATGCACTTCGAATTTTTCATTCCAATATATCGCTCGGTAGGTGTTGTGAGAGGTCATAAAATTTCCATTTCATTAGGGGCTTCCCCATCTCACGGCATCAACATGGATACACACGATTTAGAATAGATCAAAATGATCAAAATAACCTCAATAATAGATTCTAAGGGTCGAAAACATACATTTTGAAAATGTTTTAATTTTGGTTCTTCTCCTGCCATCTTTGATGAAATGAAATGAAAATGACGTCAAAGAGAGATTATGGATTTTGAGGAACGTGCCTTTTCGATCGTCCAGTATACTTCGCTCGATATGTAGTGCCAAAAAAAAATGTCCCATTCCATTTGGCCCATCCTCCAACCCAGGATTTCTGGAATACATGGTTCGGGTTAGAGACTAAAATAACCATAGAAATGATGCCAGAGGAAGTTGAAATTTTTTAATTTCGGATTTCGGACTTCGCCCACCCGTTTGAGCCCCATTTGGTTAGTTGGTAAAATACTCCGAAAAATACGTTCTTTTGAAATTCGCAATCCTTAGCCTTACTTTTCACTCATTTCACAATCGTTTTTAACCATGCCAATAAAAATAAAATTATTTCCTTAAAGAAATGGAGAAATTTCTTTGCGAATCGGGTTTTTCGGATCGGCCAAAGCATGTTTCAGGTAGATGTAGAACTGAATGCAGCATTTGAAAGGGTGGAGTTTTTACCAATAAAAACATATCTACCTACCTAATCAGTGAACATGATTGAAAATCACTGAAACCCGTCAGAATTGCAGCATTTGCAGCACAGTAATAGGGTGACCGAAAAGTAGTTCCCAAAAAAAAAAATGCTTAGCAAAAATTCCCTAATTAACTTATCCAAAAAATTTCAACTCTGGCAGCATCCTTGGTCCATTACTATTCGAACACAGGCCTCTTCAAAAATTCTCAATCATTTTTGAATTTTTTGTGAAGAATAATTTTATTTTCGCTCACAATGCTATAGCTAAACCTAGTGGAACGAAATTTAAAAATTGCGTGGAATAAAATCTAGGAATTTCTGTGGATAGGTAACAAGTTCCTCAAAATCTTGAATTGAACCCTGTTAATCTGAAAACAGTGCGTTCAATTTTGAAATAAGGAGGATTGCATTTCAGCGCTTCACAAATTGGAGTCAGGTGAATTAATTCAGCATTATTGAATTTATGCTCTGGTTTAAGGGAAAAATTGCGCAAGTAGAATATGACCAAAAAATTTACCCTATCAATAATAATTTTTTACCGAAATTTTAATTTTTTTGGGGAAGTAATTTTCAGTCACCCTGTACATACATACGTAAATCAGTACTTGGTAAAAAAAATTCACTGAAAGCAAACAGTGAAAAAAATTGCTAGAAAATCAGGAAAATACAGCAAAAAGTCAGTAAAACTTCTGAAATTTTCTAAAAAAAAGTATGGAATTTTTCGGAAAATTGGTGAAATTCTTTGGAAAATCAGTGAAATTCTTTGAAAAATCGGCGAAAATTCGCTTAAAATCAAAAAATTTTGCTGATTTTCCTTTTGCTGCAATTCTGATTATATATCAGATTCAAAATGAAAGAGCAGCAGGTTTCAGATTTTTGCCATGAGTCCTTTGCCAATGAAAATTTTTTCTCCAAAACTCCATTTTTTCTGATTTCTCGGGGGATAGTTCGTTTGCGGATCACACCACTCTCTCATTCCAAATCGGTGAAAAGTCACTGATAAACAGTCAGAATTGCAGCACAGGAAAAATCAGTGTAATTCACTGATTTTCAGTAATTTTCACTGATTATTCAAAGAATTTCACAGATTTTTCAGTGAATTTCATAAATATCACTGAGTTTTCAGTGAATTTTCACTGATTTCGAGTGATTTTCTTTCACTGACTTGCTTTCAGTAAAATTTTTTTACCGATTTACATATTACTGTGCTGCATTTCTTCAGTGTATTTTGATAAATTTTAGTGATTCAAAAATGGGGAGGATTCTCACTTCACAAACATCCTGCTCCCTCAAATTAAATCCGTGAAAAATCACTGATATATAGTCGGAATTGCAGCACAGAGAAAATCAGCTAAATTCGTTGATTTTCAGGAAATTTTTGCTGATTTTTTAAAGAATTTCACTGATTTTTTAACAAATAGATTTTTCGACCTTCCAGTGAATTTTCACTGATTTTCCAGCAATTTTTTTCACTGTTGCCTTTCAGTGAATTTTTCACTGATTTATTACTGTGCTGCAATTCTGACTGTTTTCTAGTGATTTTTGATGATTTTCACTGATTTATAAATGAGAGAGTGGACTAAAATTTTTCAAAAAAAATTGTTATGGAAAGCCACTTCCCTTCAAATTAATATTACGGATTCGATTCGATCCAAAAAAATTCAAATGTCTTCTAAAATTCTAATGGTGAATTTTTTCTCTAACATAACAGGTGGAGATGGACCGTAATTTGGGGGGGGGGGGCTTGAACCCCAATTAAAAAACAAAGATGTTCATTTTCGACCCTCCAAAAATTTTTCTACCCTTAAGTACCATTATGAGATTTTTACGTTACTTTTTTTCAATATGAAGAATAGATCCAATTACAGATATTCAATAGGTATCTGTGGTTCATGCACATGCCTAATTTTTGGTACCAAACTCATTATGAGGTTTGATTTACAATCGGTACTTGATCTACAATTTGATACTTTGCAGTACTGTATGATTTTAAAAACTTATCTAACAAACAAATTGACGTTTTTGGGACTCTTATCAATACCCAAAAATTGGCTCTGTATAAAAAAAGAAGAAAATTTGAATCTGTGGTAATCGAGATTCAATGTTCTTGATAACAGGAATGAAAAGACATTTTCAAAATTTTTCCACCTCACTTTTTTACCACTCTCAGCCCAGACTTGTGAAAATCCTCCATCCAGTGGAGAGGGCGAAAAATTAAAAAATCTGAAAAAATTGATGACTCGACTAATTCGAGGTTGCCTATCAAGAATCAGGGCTCCATTTTGCTTGTTGGGTCCAATTTTCGGTTTCAAGCAATTGAATGATTTTGACGGAAAACGAACCTCGGATTCGTAATCAAGGACCTAGACTTGGTTGACAAACACCTTCCCGAAAAAGACCTCACAAAAAACATGGAAAAATTCAATTTTAGAACTTTTGTATTGTCAGATCACGAAAATTTTGAAACTGGTTCTTAAGAAATTAAATATTTTTCAGGTTTAGACGCAAATTAAAAAACAATTCTCTTCCATTAAATTTCAAATTTTCTATTATTTTTTTTTTGAAGGAAAATAAGTTTTTGATACATTGTAAAATTCAAGGGGGAAGGGAAATCCCTAAATTGAAACAGGTTTTCAAAATTTTCATTTTTGAGTAAGTACTGCAAAGTACTTGTATTCACATTTCCATAACTTTACTAAATTTTATATTTTCAATTTTTTGTCGCCAAAAAAGTTTTTGAACATTTCATCTTTCTGGCTGACGGTTGAACTTGGCAAAAATAAAATTGTAGAAAATGTATAATATTATTTTAAAAGAAAAATACAATAATAATTACAAAACTTGACCAAAATATAAACACGTCGAATGAATCCCCTTTTCGAAAATCGTAGTTGCGAATAAATTCATAAATTTTTTCCCTTTTTCTGCAATTGTTTTTCTACATTACTACAATCCTGCCACCTCCGCTTTTCTTGGCTGGTTTCTTATTTTTGGCAGCCTTCTGTTGAGCCCTTCTCAGCACTTTGTTCTTTCTGTCTCTCTGCGCTTTCTTATCCCTTAAGTATTTGAGTTTATCTTGACGTTCTTTATCGGCTTTACTCAATACCTTTTGCTTCCTGGTCTCATACACAGCGTAGATGTACTCGGTGGTAAGTTGGTCAATTTCCGTGTATGTTATACCTTTCTTCTTCAACCTTCTTTCTTTGACCTCCTTTCTGCGAGCCCACCTTCTAGCCATTTCTTCGGCGATTTGTTCGTTCGTTTTGGTGGTCTTATTCAAAGGTATACCCAGGGCGATCATTTCGAGTCGTTCTTGCTTCTTCTTCAATCTTCCAGCTTTCAGCAACGCGTACTTTTCTTTCTTGGGTTGTTCTCTTTCCATCCTAGCTGCCCTTCTTTCGGCCATCTGCAGTTTCTCCTTTTCCTTACCTTTGGCTTTCTTTAACCTTTCTTCCAGCATTTCTCGTTCCCTTCGTAGCTGGAATTTGGACTTGATAGCGACGGTTGGTTCGGTGGTGGTGGGCTCAGTGTACGTGGTCCATTCTTCAAAGGTGTCGTTCCAGTGATGTGTATTGTAAGCCCAGTCTCTGGTATTGATACGATAGAAGTATGGATCAGGATAATCGGGTCGGACGTATACCCACGAAGGTGTAGTTTTCGGACTCGTGGGTATTTTTCGTCTTTCTATTCGTAACGAATGCCATTCGCGATGCTGCTGTCTGATCAGTTTCCTTCTGATACCACGTCTGGCACTAATATCGTACGTGGTGTAGTTATCGTTCCAAACCCACCATTTACGTTTAGGGCATTTGATGAAATACGTCCTGGCGTATCTGTTCGCCACCAATGTCACTCGAGGATATTTCAACCAAGTGGTTTTCTTTTGGGGTTGCTTTTTGACGTGAGAATAGGTGGTTGTAACCGTAGGTGGCCACGTTTCTACTATTTCAGTACGTTCCAAGTCTTCATTGAAGGTAAAAGTGTCGTAATCCGCGCTGGCCTGGGTGACACTGTCTTGAGCAGAGTTGCCTGCATCGTCGGGAGGTTCTTCCAAGTTAATATTTATCGTCGATTTTTCCGTAGTCGATGTCGTAGGTATGAAAAACCTGGCGATGAAATCTTCAGTCTCAGTTTCTGGGGTGGATTTACTTTTTGGCAAATATGTCGGTAGTTCTTTGTAGTAGGTGATGTTGATGAAGGGCAGCCATGGATCTGGTGTCGTGTATACGTATGCTGAGACTGTACGGGGGCCTTGCAGGAAGCCAAATAACAAAACGAATACCACGATTGACAATCGTGCCGAAATTAGGTCATATTTGCATCCAAAATTGAAGACATTTTTAAACATTCTGACACGATTATGTTCGTAGAAAAATTCATCGAAATTTCATATTGGAGCTACCGTCTACCATCGAATAGTTTTGCAGATTATAGATATCTATCTAAATAGTGTTGGTTTGAGATTATCGGATAGCTTATCAAAATGGGAATATTTCACAATTTAATTTACGTATGCCAAATTCTTTTTTCGGTTGCCTGGTTTTGAGGGCTGAACGGAACTGATTTTTCAATTGGAAAAATAACGAGAACTAAATCGAAAATGGCAACACTGTTTTGATTTTTTTTAAATTTTATACAGGGTGGTCCATGAATCGTCTGCCAAACATATTTTTTTGAATATAACCGGGAACCACTGAAAATAAACTTGAGATGAACATGTGGCCTATTCTGAAAATTGAAGGGCCAACTGCTGCTTCTAAAAAAATCACGTTAAAATTTTTTTCAAGCATTCGGCATCAAAGTCTTGACGTCATCGCCCCACCACAATGCAAATATCAGTTCATGTACCAATTTGTGTACTTTTTCAAAAGGGGGAACGACGAAAAAATTAACATTGATTCTTATGGGAGTTCTATCGTTTTTTCAATTTTTCTCAGTTTTGATGTGTTGAATTTTTTATTTTTTGATAATTTTGACGAGTTAAGCTATCAAATTAGTCAAAATTGTAAAAACAAAAAGAATTACACACATCAGAAATGAAAAAAATTGGAAAAACTATAGACCTCCCATAAGAAGCAATGTTAATTTTTTCGCAATCCCCCTTTTGAAAAAGTACACAACTGATAATATGCAGTTGTAGTGGTAAATGTGACGTCAGACTTTCATGGCGAAATACTTTGAAAACTGAACAAATTTTCAGTTCATGACTTTTTAATTATCTTTCAAATTGAAGGGGCTACGAAAAAATTTGTTTAAAAAAATTCTCAAAAAATGAACTGATCAAGGGAATGGATAGTACGTTGAAAACTGAAGAAATTCTGTTCTGTAGACTTTTTGCCTCGCATCAAAAATGAAGGGGTAAGGGGCATTAAAAATTGAGAAAATTTGAAAATTTTTTGGAAGTCCATTTATTTTGAGTGACCCTTAGCCCCTTCATTTTCGATGTTAGGCAAAAAGTCTACAGAACAAATTTTTTCAGTTTACAACGTACTATCCATTCCCATTATCAGTCAATTTTTTTGACATTTTTTTTGAACTAATTTTTTTGTAGCCCCTTCAATTTTAAAATTAGAGAAAAAGTCACGAAGTAAAAATTTGTTTACTTTTCAAAGTACTATCCATTACCATGGTTGAAAAATTTTTTTGACGTGATTTTTTTTTAAAGCAGCATTTGCCCCTTGCAATTTTCAAAATAGGCAACATGTTCATCTCAAGTTTTTTTTAGTGATACCCGGTTATATCCAAAAAGATATGTTTGGCAGACGATTCGTGGAACACCCTGTATTTGTTTGAAATTAATTTCTTTCAGTGGAAGCTTGTGTATATTTATGTAGGTACTGAGAAGTGCAGATTGAGTGAGACTCATGAGACTGAATACGTTGACTTGGGTAAAATTGATAAATTAATTTGATGTTTTCATTTCTTCACATTTTTAGGTGAAATATTCATACTGAGAAAGGCTTTCTTTTGGTTTTGAAATTTTTATTTTCTAAAGAAATTTACCCTTGTTCGGCCTTCAAATTTTTATGAATTTTACCCAACTCTTATGTGAATGAAAATGTCATAAAATTCGTCCAAAAAAAGGTTGGAGCTTGGAACGAATCCACCTGAAATTGGATTCGACCCCAAATCCATAAATCATTCCTTTTTTTGGATTTGATTCCGGATCCAAAAATATTTCGCAATTTCGCAATTTCGTGATTCGAATTCTATTTCGAATCAATGAGTGGATTTGTGGAATCGAATCCACGAATTTATCATTTTTGGTGAAAAATTGACGAGCAAAAAAATGGAAAAGGTAAAAGGTATTATACGACTAAACCCATAAAACAACATGAACCAAACCTAGAAATATAAATTTTTTGTTTGGGAGGGCCTTCGGTGACAAAGACATCATATTCCCCCTTTTCCCCTAGTGGGGCCCCGCTGAACCCCAAAAAACGCAGAAAAACAAATCCGGACGAATCTTAAAACAATTCGAATAAGTACATTTCACGAATCCGTAATGTTTTTTGGATTGAGTTTTACATAAATAGTGGATTCGAACCAAATTTTTCCAATCCGGATTGAATCCTTTCCAACCTTGGTTCAAAATGTCTGCATTTTGTGTTTGAAATTTACGAGGGTGTTCTGTGAGTTGTCTGTCGTACTTCATTTTTGGAGTAATCGGGTACCTTTAAAAAATCTTCAGATGAACAAGTTGCCTATTTTGAAAATCAAACAAGCAAATGTTGTTTCCAAAAAAATTACGAAAAAAATTTCAATCATGGGATTGGATAATGTTTTGAGAACTGAACAATTTTTTTTCTTATAACTTTTTGCCTAACTTTCAATTTGAAGGGGCGACAAAAAAATTTGTTCAAAAAAGTTCTAAAAAAGTAAACTAATCAAGGGAATGGATAGTACTTTGAAAATTGAACAAATTTTGTCCTGAAGACTTTTTGCCTAACATCAAAAATAAAGGGGTTACGAGTTATTCAAAATTGAGAAAATTTGAAAAATTTTTGAACCTCATTTATTTTGAATGTCTCGTAGCCCCTTCATTTTTGATATTAGGCAAAAAGTTTTCAGAATAAAATTTGTTCAGTTTTCAACGTACTGTCCATTCCCTTGATTAGTTTTTTTGAACATTTTTTTGTAGCCCCTTCAATTTTAAAGTTAGACAAAAAAGTCATAAGATGATGATAATTTGTTCAGTTTTCAAAGTGCTGTCCATTCCCATGGTCGAAAAAAGATTTTTCGTGATTTTTTGGAAACGGCATTTGCCCCTTCAATTTTCAAAATAGGCAGCATGTTCATCTAAATTTTTTTAGTGGTGCCCGTTTGTATCCAAAAATGAAGTGTGGTAGACCACTCATCGGACATCCCGATAGACTTGAATTGAAATATTTATTTTCACGTTTGCTTTGTTTGGGCGAAATAGTTTTTTTTCGTAAAACTTTACGAAGTTCATAAGTAGGTAGGTAAGTAGGTATTTCAATTTTTCGCCTGAAATGAAGTAAAAATATAATTCTTGGTATTTAAAATTTCAATTTTAGTAAAAGTTTTACTCTCACCTCCCTTGGGTTAAATAGTCTTTTTTCATAAAACTTTTATTAAAGAAATGATATAAAACATTTTACGGGAAGGGGGAAGGTAAAATATCGACGTTATTTAGCTTGAAATCCTAAAACTATCTTCTACATTGATATCGGAGAGATGAGTATGTTTATCTTTTATAATACTTCCAAAAAAAGTTTGTTGTGTCCCAGGAGATAACCTCCCTTTTGAAAACGTTGAAAATTTCATATAAAAGTCCTAAAAGTGCTAATAAAAATCCTGTCTTTTTTTTAAGATTTCGAAAAATTTCCAATCATAAATCTAACAAAAAAATTAAAATTTTATCAACACTAATGACAATTTTCTTTTTTATTTCAGGTGAGTTGTACTTACGAATTTAAATATTAGTTTGAATAAGAAGCATGGAAATTAATGGGTAAGTAATTTTTCATGATTTTTATGGATATTACTAAAGGGGGTCGAAACGAAAAATGATCACGATTTTGGAGTTCAGCACAAAATTTTAATTTCTTTGAATGAGTCGCCACAATATTTCCGAAGAATTTTTTTAAAATTAAATTTATTTACAGAGAGCGAGGGGGAGGGGGGTCGTCAGTATTTTCCAGGTGGGAGAGAAAGTTGGAGAACTAACGAACTATTTTTTAAACTTATTCTCTTGTTAGAAGACATACCTAACACTAAAATAATAATATTCAATAGAAGGTTGGAAATTTTGAAATATTTTCAATTTTGAATGCACTTCGAATGGAACTGAAATGGAGAACCTCAAAGAAAAATGTTGATCTTCCCGACAATATTAGGAATTGAAGTTAGGGCTAGAGTTTTTCAAAGTAATATAGTTTTTAAAAAAATTAGGTGTTTTAAAATTCAAGTTGCTTATTTGATGATTTGAAAATGAAAAGTCCTAACCCCAAAATTTTTCAAGGCTCTTGCGACAAATTAATCCTGCAGATTAATAAAATGGTAGGTAATTGTTTGCCTCACAAGCGCCGAAAAGCCTGGAAAGTGGAAAGCCCCGAACAGTAAGCCCTGAAACCCAGATCCGAAATTCTCAAGCCCCAATCCAAGCCCAAAACCAGATGAATTTCTGAAACCCGAAAACAAAAACGTTCGGGGCATCCCTGTAAAAAAACGACGAACATGCATATTTTCATTTTTCGCACCAAAAATCTTAAAATAAGATTTTTTAAAATTGATCGAATTACCAAAAAATTTCAAACTGGATCGTAAAATTTGGTAATAATAATAATTACGGTATTTTTCAAAGTCGAAATTATCCGAAAATGCACGACTTTTTTTTCGATATCGACATTTTTTTTAATCGATAGCGAAACAACACTGATAAACAAATTTTGATAGCGCCAAGTTGAGAGGATTAAAAATTTAAAACGCATTATTCGAAATAATTACTAAGACTTTGTTTTAATCGACGATAATTAATTTAATGTAGCTTTGAAGATGTTTTTTCATAATGTGAATCTGTGATAATTCTTGTTCAGTGTTCGTTCATCACTTTATTTGTTATGATATGATTACATTTGTGAAAAACTTCCGTATTCTTGAACAATCGGAATAAAAATACAGGTACAGTGGATTCAATTATTCATTTATTCGTAATTATATATTATTTCAAGTACGATCATTATCGAATTGTTGCTATTTTATTCCATAGCTACATAATACGTTTAATAGACACAAACCGACCAAAAATACAAACAGAATCACGTGTTTCCTGTGTTATTAATTTATTGGCTCATATTACGTAATCGATAACGACCGGTACTCGATTTATTTCCTTCTGAAGTCTCACATCTGTATATTTATTTCAGAAATGGAAACTCGCAGATCAACTCGACTCGTTCAAAAAGAAAACACCAAACCGACTACCGCATTCCGAACAACCAAACAAAACTCATTGAACGATGATTCAAATTCGCAACCCAAGCGAAACGGATCAGCTGATTTTTCAAATAAAACTACCAAGTCGAGTTACTTCGATCCAGATTTTTCCGAAGAATCAGACAACGGATCTGAATCTGAATCAGACAATGGATCCGAATCTGATTCGCCTCCGGCCAAAAGACGTGCTCGAATTACCACCTCAAGAAAATCAACTCAAAAGAAACGATACCAATCTGAGGACGAAAGTAGCTCCGACGAATTTGTCCAGAAACCAAAATCCATTACGGAAATTCTCGAAAGTAAATCCGAACTGAAGTTGAGCTCAGACGAGTCCGATTCTAGCGACGAATCTGCTCCAAAACGTAAAAAGAAATCCGACGGGTCTCCGATGAAAAAACCAGCATCGAAAATAAAATCCGACAGTGATAGCTCGGACGAGTTTGTAAAACCGAATAAATCTTCGAGCTCGGTTAATAACGTAGCCAAAACCGAACCTTTGGATGAACCAGAGATCAAAGAAGATCAATCCAGCCAAGCTGAGTATTTTGATTTTACCGCTCTTGTGAATAAAGTAAAAGCTAACGAAAACGTAACGCCTGTCGAAGAATTCGAAATCAAGCCCGATCCAGAACCCAAGAAACCAGAAAAATCTACTCCTAAGAAATCTAAAAAAACTGCTCAAAAATCTAATCCTAAACCGGAAGAAAAAGCTGATTTGGAAGTATTCGAATTACTAGCCATGGGCGAAGATACCGATATGTCTGCCACAGATATAAAACAATCGGTCAGTCAGTCTTCTCAGGAAAATTACGAAATACCCAAACAAGTCGAAGTATTATTGGACGCTCCGGCGTTGAAAAAGAAAAAATGTACGGATTTAGAAATGACTCTTAGACGCAGATTGAACTTCATTCGGCGTGAAAATCAAGTCTACGTTCATAAAGTCGATATTTTATGCTGGATTGCTCACGGAATGTACGTAAATTCGATCCTGAATTCTCCGGATTTATTATCTCTGGCATTATCTTTGCTCCCTTCTGATAAATGTTACCCAGCTAAACGAATGGATATGGAGTATTTGGGTAAACTACTCGAATGGTTCGTTAAGAAAATTAAGCTCAAAAAAGACCCCACAGAGGATCGAAAAATTCAGCTCTCTGTTTCGTTGGAATCTCAGTTTCAAAAATTAGAAGCTCAGAATAAAAACGATTTGTGTTTCATGTTCATCTGTATTATTCGTGCATTGGGAATCAAGTGCAGATTAATCGTTAATCTGAACGTCGTACCGATTAAACCGACCAGCGATCAGTTACTACCAATTAATACGAAGAAAGACCCAGCTACGCCGAGCACTTCTACAAAAACGAATTCGTCTAAGACCAGCGAAGCGAAATCGAAGCCAGAATCTTCTAAAACTTCTTCGAAAGAGACTAAAGAACGATCTCGATCTGAAAAAAAATCCGATACTAAGGAGAAAAAAGCTCCTGAAAAAGAGCAATCTTCGCGTCCCCAAAGTAAACGTTCGTCTGCGAAATCGAACGAAAAAGATACCCCGAGTAAAGAACGATCGTCTGCAAAATCGAACGAAAAAGATACCCCGAGTAAAGAACGATCGTCTCATTTTCGAATGAATTCGAGCTCATCGAAGACCAATTCCAATGAAAAAGCTAAAAATACTCCCGAAACGTCACCTCAGGTTACCAAACGTTCATCTCGTTCTCAGTCGTCTAAATCGAACGAGTCTAAATCATCGAAAAATACTTCCAACGATGAATCCTCAGAACCTAGAAGATCAGCTCGTTCGAAGAGTTCGAGTACGAAAGACCAATCGAAATATTTCGAAGAGGAAAAACCATCTCGTAAATCTGCACGAGCCAATTCTAGTTATTTCTCGAAAGACGTCGAAGAATCGAAATCGTCCAAATCTACCAAATCTTCTAAAGATACCAAGAAATCAACTCGAGACAAGAGTAAAACCAGCAAAAAGGTCGAACCGGAGATTTTAGTCGAAGAGATGAGCACTTCTGATGATTCAGATGACGAAACCGATACCACTTTCGTACCAGCGAAAAAAAAGAAGAAAATTGATCGTCGTGTTTTGTCCTCTGAAGAAGACGTCAATATCGAAGAGAAACCAGATACGAAGAATAAACAGAATAAATTGAATTATTGGCTCGAGGTGTTTTTGGAAGCTGAAGAGCAATGGACCTGCGTTGATGTTGCGAAAAAAAGTTACCATTGTGTTCAGCAATTATACGTAAGAATATGATTTTTTATGGTTCCAAAATTGCTCGAACTGTATTAATTTTTTTTTTCAACATTTTAGAATCAAACTGCCCATCCTGTTCGATATATTATTGGATTCAATAGCGATCAAACGATAAAAGACGTTACCAGAAGATACGTTCCTCAATATTTATCAGTGACGAGAAAATTGAGGGTTGATGATGCTTGGTGGAAATCCACAATGGATCCGTTCAAACCACCTCAAGATCCTCAGAATAGAGAAGAAGATGAAGCTCTTGAGAAAGTTTTGGAAGAGCAGCCTTTACCAACTGCGATTTCAGAGTAATTCTTCTACTGATTTTTTTTTTTTTTCATAGAAAAAATATTCATTTTAACCAATTTATCTAATTTCAATTTCAGGTACAAAAATCATCCCCTATACGCTTTGAAACGACATTTGTTGAAATTTCAAGCCATTTATCCGCCAGATGCACCGCCTCTTGGGTTCGTGAAATCGGAACCGGTTTATTCTCGATTATGTGTGGTACAATTACACGGTAGAGAAATGTGGATCAAGGAAGCAAAAGTGGTAAAAATGGGCGAAAAACCGTACAAAATTGTAAAAGGACGACAGAAAAAAGATAAAGTAATTTTTCCAGATTTTCCTTCCATTTCTTTTCCTCACTTAACCTAATTTAATTTACAGTTTGGCACCGGCGAAGGTCCCAAAGATCTAGAATTATTCGGTTTATGGCAAACCGAAGATTACGATCCACCTACAGCTGAAAATGGTATCGTACCTAGGAACAGTTTCGGTAACGTGGAACTTTTCAAACCTTGCATGTTGCCCAAAGGAACTGTTTATTTGCAGAGTAAGTTTGTAATTTAAATGTGGAATTGATTTAACGAATTAATCGAATTTTCCAATCGCAGTTCCTGGTCTTATGAGAGTAGCCAATAAACTGAGTATCGATTGTGCTGCTGCTATTACTGGATTCGAGTACAGTACCAATGGATGGTCGTATCCTGTCAAAGATGGATTTGTTGTCTGCGAAGAATACAAGGATATTTTGCTGGATGCTTATAATCAAGTATGTAATTTTTATAATTTTGAAAAATATACTAAAGATAAAAATTTTTATTTTCTCATCGTAGGAAGTAGAAGAAGCTGAGAAAAGAGAAAAACAGAAACGTGAAGAACGAGTGTTCGCCAATTGGAAACGTTTAATCAAAGGAATGTTCATCAGAGAGAGGCTAAAAAGGAAGTACAATTTTGGGGATCCTGATACCCCCTCTACCTCTTCTGAGCAAGAAAAAACCGAATCGAAGTAATCTTGTTCTCTAATCATATCCTGGTTCCATAAATCATCCCATTGTTCCTCGAAAAATACATTCAAAATATGTACAAAAGTTGTGATACATTATTGATAAATTTAAAGCGTTTAAACGATCGTTAGAAGTAACAACTTCGTAATTCTAAGTTTAAAATGATTCATTTCCAAGTATTACAGAATAATTTTAATTTTTTGATGAGTTATAATATCAAAAAAATGATGTCTTTTGATATCGACATTGCGATGTAAAATTAAGTATAATTTTATCATTTAATGGAGTGATTGTATTGATGCTCAGTATTATTAATAATAAGCAGTTGTGTTACTTGTGAATTTTCATGTTGTCGTTTATCCATGTATTACTGATTCTTCTTTTTTTTCTAAAAATAAAGCTGAACGATGTTGAAAAAAAATCGTTTTATTTGTAATTTCTTCGATACACCTTATACCTATCAAAGTTCATTTTCATAACGTTTATTTAAAAAAATTAAAAATTAATTCTTAGGCACTTGAAACATTTTAGTTGTATTTGAAAAATGTTGAATAAAATCACTCGTAACAATATAAAAATGATGGTACATTGTAACTCGTTTCAACATTCGGAGTATTATCGGTTATAGTATCAGATTGCCAAGGTATTATGCGAGGTTCTCCGTTACTTAAATCTCTCATGATGATTTTATCATCGAAATAATTATATAGGAAATCGTACGATTTCATTTTTAAGTACCGTAGAGATGGACAGGATTTGAAAATGTCTTTGGGATGATCAATATGGCATAAGTCCTAGGGAAAAAGAAAGGAATTAATATTTATTATTAGAAGTACTGCTTGAGTTTATGAGATGAACTTACTAAAACCAGGTGTTCGAGGAACTTGAGTTCTTGACAGAGATGTTCCAGTCTGTCTTTGAATATTAAATCACTGATACGTAATTTCTCCAGGAGTGGGGTGTTTCGAGGTAGCCATCCGAGATCGTATTCTGTGGGCTGAATTACAGAAAATTGCACATTTTGATATTGAGGAACAAATTACAAATTTTGAATATGTTTTGGAGATTTTCCTTCGATTTGAGAAAAAATTTAGATAGGCGGAAAAAAAATTCAGATACATGTTTTAATTTTTCCTGCTGATTTTTAAAAATTTTAAGTAATTTTTAATAATATGAAAATTTGTAAAGTAATCTCATATCATAGAGATGACTTCGTAAAAATGCCAAATAGGTATTTCAACCCTTTTTAAATTTTTTCAGTGATGGGAAACTGGAAAAAACTGAAACTGAAATGAATTGCAGTTAAATTTCAGCGTTTTAAAAAAAATTTCCATTTTGTTACACAGGTCGAGTCGACACGATTTTTGTGTCTGAGTTCCAATTGTCAAATTTTGGGTTCTTTCAGGGTTGTGTCGAATCCCGTTCATTTTGATTCTAATCACGAATCACGAATCCTTTTTCGTATCTTAATATTTTTTTCAACACTTTTACCAAATCTTGATTTTTTGTTGACATTTTTCAACTCTTGAAATTTTTTCCAACTTCGAATTATTTTCTCAAACCTCCTCCTACTTCGCAGGTTATCTGCGAATTTTCATTGTTTTTACTTGAATTCAAAATTATTTTTCCAGCCTAAGACTTTTCTCAATTTTTTTTCAACTTTGGATTAATTTTTCTCATAAATTCTGAATTTCGTTTCCCACTTTCCCACCCAAAAGAAATTTTCAATATAAATGAATGAATGAAATGAAATCGATATTTTTTGGGTGGGAAGTGAGAAACAAAATTCAGAATTTATGAGAAAAATTAATCCAAAGTTGTAAAAAAATTGAGAAAGTCTGAGGTTGGAAAAATAATTTTTAACTCAAGTGAAAAAAATGAAAATTCTCAGAAAAAATGCGAAGTAGGAAAAAGGTTGAGAAGATAATTCGGAGTTGGAAAAAATTAAGAGAAAAAGTTTTAACAGTTGAAAAATATCAACAAAAAATTTCCTATCTGATAGAAGCAGTTAGATTTTTCGGGAAGGCATAGTTTTCGAAATATTTTCGAGTAAATTTTTTATTGAAAATTTTCACTCCAAAACTTCAACTTGGAACAAGTTTTCCAACAAAAAATTTCAAATTTTTACAATAAAATTTTCAATTTTGTATGAAAAAATCAAAAAAGGTCACTAATAGCTCATTTGAAACATAATTTTATATAGACTCAGAATTCAATAAAGACTTTTATGACCAAGTGGTCACCTTTTCTAAAAAAAAAACACATCCCTCAAATAAATAATAAACTTTCAGCAAATGCAAAAGGAAAAAATATGAAAAAACTGAAAACCAAAACGGAAAATTGAAATTAAAACATTTTGAAAACTGAAAACTAAAACTGGAAACTGAAACTGATATCATTTCAGTTTCCCATCACTGAATTTTCCCTCATTTTTAAAATTGCTAAGCATTTTCAATAAATTAAAGAATATCCCACGTACGCACGTTAAAAAATTTTTCCAATTTTTTTTTTTGTACACACCTACATCAAAGTTTTTAAAATAAAAATTCGTCGCCATTTTCTAATTTATTTCAACCTCAAAAAAGTCTTCAGAAGATCTTATCACAAAATTAAAAATTGAAAAAAATCGTAGGTAGTTTTTTATGATCGACAAAATTATGTCAATTCAAGATTTTTTAAAAAGTTTTTTCAAGGTTGAAAATTTTAAATCAGCCCCCCCTCTCCCCGCTGCAATTACCCTAAAGCATATTCATGGTTAATACGTAAAGTAATACTGATCTTCAAATTTAATTACTTTGCAACCGTTAATTCGTAAGACTTTCAATCTAGGGAAGTCAAATTTGGCGATTGCTTTTCCAGTTATATCACAGTTGTTCAATTCTAAATGTTCCAAGTCTGAAAATTAAACCAATATGAGAACACGATCATCCCATTAGAATTTAGAAATATAATGCTGATTAAGTTCTTACTTTTTAATTTGACGTCTTCAAAAGCAAGATTATTAATCCACAAACAATCGTTCAAAATTAAAGTCCTCAAGTTGACCTGGAACAAAATCGAAATCATAATTATTTTAATTTTTATTATGCTACCTGTACAATCGTTAATTTTCTTTAAAATCACAATTTTTCTCAAATGTGAGTGATTAATGCTTACGATTTTTAAATTTTTTGTGGGAGGAGGGAGGAAGGGGATTCTCATCTTACTTAGCTTTGCAACCTTTAATTCTAAATAGAGCCCCATGCCAATATCTGTCGTTGGAATAATTTTTTTATTCAATAGGAATTTCCTGGAATTTTTTTGAATTTATACCTAAGATCTTCATTTTTTCCTGGAAAGTTCTCATTTTTTTTTAGTTCTGAAGCCTTTGATTTGATGTATTTTGTCTGATTAGAGTCCCCATTGAAGTGCAGCATTTTATGGTACTTTTTTCGTATTTTGATAGGACTTAACAAGAAATTGTTGTGAAATTATCTCAAAAAATAATATTAAAACTTTGGAATCGTTTGGTTTATTTACAACACCTCTCCCTGCCTCAGAAGAAGTTTGAGGTTTCAAAAATTTAAGTTGCTCGTAAAATAAATTTTCTCTTAGACGTAGATAACTGAATTTTTTTTTAATTCATTATTTTGAAATAGGTTTAAATTTTTGGGAAAAAAATTCAAAACTTAGATTTGTTTTTATAATTTACTTATTCAAAAAAATGTACATTTTTTGAAATTTTCAAAAGAATAATTTTCAACTTCAAAAAAATTTGAATTTGTCTTTGAAAATGATTTGAATCTTTTTTTTTTTTTGAAAACAACTTTAAGTTATCTAAATACTGTATTCAAAACATTTTTTCAGCCCAAGTTGATGAAAAAACTAAAATTCAGTGTTCAATGTTTTGAATTAGAGTTATTGTAAGTGAAGAGGGGGGGGGGATACTGAGTGACCATGAATTTCAAATTTTTACCAAGTTTTTTCAAGGTCATTTCAAAACAATTTTTAGCTCGAGTCCTATCACAATTTTTAAAAATTCAGGGTTTCTTTTGAAAAATAATCGTAACTGAAAAATAAAATTTTACAGGAGAGTTGAATGAAATATCTTTATCATATTTAAAATTGGACCTTATGAACTTTCAAGTTTTAAAACTCGGAAAATAGGGTCAAAATATTTTTTTTTGAAAATGAATCACAGCATTGTTTAGAATAATGAGGAAATAAAAAAAATGTAAATTTTTACTACGGTTGTTTCAAAAAAAAAAACTTCGGTGGTATGTTGTACTCTGATCCTTAGGTCCCATGTCAAAATTCAATTTTGGCCAGATATAGACCCATTATCTATGGAACTATAAATTTACCAATTAGATACCTTAGAATTTGATATCTACCTGCTTTTGAAATATCAATTCAGAAATCAACGATTCGTGCCCTTTGCTGAAATTCTTGAAATGAAGGTACAAATACTCCAAATTATCGAATATTGCCAACAGCTTGGTGATTATATCGCCGGGAATGAAAGCCACCGTTATATCCATCAACGAAAAATGCAAATGGCGTAATTTACTATTCACTGGGAAAATTTCATTATCTATACTGCCATCCGTTATGAATTTATACCACGAAATATAACATTTGAACTTTTTCAACGATGATTTGGATAAAATTCTAATAAATTCGTCTCTCGGTATCGTTTGATTGTTGAAATGAACAGCTAAAGATGCTAAATTTGGGATATGTCCGAGCAGGAATCTGAAATTATCGAAACTGAACATTTGCCAGTCGAATTCCACTGAGGTTAAATTCATTTGAAGAGTTATGAACGTTTTGAACGTATCGAATGTGTTGGGCCGATCGCATTGTATCAATTTGAATTTTTTCAGTCTGAAAATAATAAAACAGAATTATTAATATTCTGGTTGCATATCTGAACCGAGATAAATCTGATCAATTACCTTATATTAGGAGTAGATGCGAATTCTATTAGATATTCATCAGCAGGCCCACACATGGCTAGAGGACTTTTTAGAATAATTTTCTCAATATGTTTACACTTATGGCTGATATTCTTATAGAACGCGAAATAGGTCACAACCGAATCGGACGCGAATTCGTCCATGTTCTGATTATACGGATAAAATCTTCGAAATATTCGATAATCGCAATTCATTCGAACATCGTTGAAAACAATCTTCTTGACGAAAGGGTAAACGCTGATGAATAAATTGAATATATAATCGGACATCCAATGACAGCTCGAAAATTCCAAATATTCTAATTTCGGTCTCACTATTTCATCCGGATCCATATTCGATAGGATATCGAAATCATCTGTGTAGCAGTCGCAATTTCTAAAACACAGTCGTTCTAGATTCACACATGTTAGCAATAATTTTTCAATGGTTTTGGACGGGAATTTGCAATCGATGAAACACAACGAGTGTATTTTATCGACATACGATTCTACTCGCGTTTCGAATTCGTCGTTCAGAGTGGCCTCTTGTAATTCGAAATTATAATGTGATAAATCGGTCGGGAAGTTGTCGAACATTAGGTTAAAGCTGTTGTCGTATATTAATCCCCTGAAGACGAATTTTTGTCTTTTTATCAACGAAATATCTCGGCTGGTTTTGTACCATCTTGTGCATACGAGCTTGGTGCGGTTTAGTTCTTTGCGGGATAAGTAGGAGAAGATTTTAACGATGATCTGAAATGTATCAGTGTTACATTAATGAATAAAGTATACTTAGGTGAATTTAATTGTTTGTGAAAAAGCATACCTCGTAGGGAAGATCATCAAAGTAGCTGGGTTCTTCTGTCTCAACGAAATCTTCGTTCGAGTCATTTGGCAACATTTTTGTAGCTATTTTAGTAGCTTAATCGGGTCATTACTTTACTCTATGAAATTTGAGACGTGCAGTGGCATATTTTTACTAATTGAAATTCAAATTGTGTTTGAATGTTTAATTATTATTGATCAATAAATCACTCAACACTGTTCATAATAATTTGAAACACCAGTGAATTGATAAGAGAAAATTCTGATTCTGATAACGAAATGCTTCGTATCGAATCAGCTGTTTAATAATGTCGATAGGATGTGACGTCATTGACGTATAGTCATGTGCTTCTACGGTTCGTCGGTTCCTCATCCTCTTGCTCTTCAAGTCCCTATTTTGGAACCACGGAGTAAATTTTTTTCAATTTCTTGACTCGGGATTAATAATTTTGCAGGAGTCTAAAGAACGTGGTGAGGCATGAGGGACAATTTTTGGTTTTCAAATGCTTTTGGACGAAATCTGGTGGAAGGCATCTCAATTTTTTGATAATTTTACTAATTGCCTACGAAGTGCGATTGTTTTTTTTTTTTGTACGAATCGGGCGACGATTCTCATTGAACTTCTATAAATTTTTGTTGAGCCTTCAAAAGTTGAGAAAATTTCACTCGGTGATTCAAAAAAATTACAAAATTCTCCACTTCGAGATCATCCCTCCCTGGAACCTTTTACGAATCCGCATTGGCGCAACCAGAAATTATGTTAGGTAGGAGCTGAGAATTCGAGAAAAAATGGGGAGAAGAGTCAAAATTCAATGAAAAAATTTAGTATCCTGTTATTTTAGTGGCGCTGGCGTAATCTGGGAATTTTCTGAATAGGTATAGATAATACATACATACCTAGAGCTACCCGGAGGAAAATTGAAAAATTGCAGGATTTTTGGAACAAACAATCGATCTACCTACTTAGATATTTTCTAAATCTGAATTATTCAAATTTAGTAAAATTTTAACTTTTTGAATCAATGAAATAATTTAGCTGAAAATCAGGGATTTTTCATTGATTTTTTAGGCAAAATTACTGATTTAATGACGAATTGGAAATGGACGGAGAAATCAGTGATTTTTAACCGAAATATTAGTGGAAAATGACTAATTTTCAATTAAAATCATTCACTGATTCAAAAAGGCAAAATTTCATCAAATTTGACTTACCTGCTCGAGCGAAAAATGCACTTTTTGACATTTTTATGTAAAAAAAACTCCTTGACAAGCGTAAGGGGAAGAGAGGCTCCATTCCCTTGAGTGCGTCTATGGCTAAAAACCGGCGAAGCAATAAAAATAGAACATTTCATATTGTCACATTGAACTATTTTCCCCCTACTCTCTCAATTATAAATCAGTGAAAATTATCAAAAATCACTGAGAAACAGTCAGAATATTGCAGCACAGGAGAAAATTAGTGAACATTTTTTTACTGAAAACAAATCAGTGAGAAAAATCACTGAAAAATCAGTGAAAATTCACTGTAAAGTCAGTGAAATTTATGAAATTTGCTGAAAAATTAGTGAAAATCTTTGAAAAATCAGTGAAATTTCGTTGAAATCAGTGAATTTCGTTGATTTTTCCTGTGCTGCAATTCTGACTATTTATCAGTGATTTTGCACTGATTCAGCATGAGAGAATACATACAATTCCACTCGCCAAGTATACTTTCTCATTTCGAATCAGTGAAAAGTCACTGATAAACAGTCAGAATTGCGGCACAGGAAAAATCAATGTGATTTTTCACTGATTTATTACCGTGCTGCAATTCTGACTGTTTTCCGTGTTTTTTGATAAATTTCACTGATTCAAAAATGAGAAAGTAGGTGAGCTTCATTGGACTTTAAAAACACTTTTGAAAAAATGGGGGGAGGGGGATTTAGCCCAATAGCCCCTTGATTGCACCCTTGCGAATCTGATTCGTCAAAGGTTCCGAGGGAAATCACCTCAAAGTGGAAAATTTCGTAATTTTTTGGAATTATCGAGTGAATTTTTCTCAACTTTTTAAGGTTCAACAAAAATTTGTAAGAGTCCGATTCATGTTGTGGAGACATTAATTTTTTACTGGTTTTGGATAAATGATGAAAATTTTTCAGAATTTTACGACCCGTGATAGTTACTCTTAATACGAATCAAAATCGAGTTTTAGTTTCCTCTAAAATTAACGTACTTACCTAAGCAAAAAAATTTTAGAATCACTTTGTACAATTTATATGAGCACCATAAAAGTAGGGGGGAGCAATTTTTAAATTTTGAACTATTTTCGATAGAAATCGGGGGAAGGGGGATCAAAATTTCCGCTGATATCGAAAAATTATTTAGTTTCGAGGGGGGTGGGGGGCACGAAAAATATTTTTGGGGGAAGGGGGATCAAAATTTCCGCTGATATCGAAAAATTATTTAGTTTCGAGGGGGGTGGGGGCACGAAAAATATTTTAAGAACCGAAATTCTGTTCTCGAGGGGGCTATGGGAGAAATTTGCATAATCAAAATTCTGCGTCGAGGATGGGAGTGCGACAGAAATTCGAATTACAAAAAATTCGCTCCGAAGAGAGATTCGAAAACTATTTTGAAGTACCAAAATGGCACCATGGAAGGAAGTAATTTAAATTATCTAAATTCTGAACCGGTGGGGTCCCACTTGGAGAAATTTAAATTAAACTAAATTGGGCCTTAGATGGTAGTAGGAGAAAAATTTAAGGATTAGCAAAATTCGCTTTGGAGGGAAGTCCAGAGCAAAACTTAAATGACCAAAATTCTGCCTCAGGAGAGGTACAGGAGAAATGTTAGTATTACTAATTTTACTTTGGAGAGAGGCGTGAAAGAAATTTTTGCATCACTAAAATTCTACGCCAGGAAGGAGGGGAGTTTGAGAAAAATTTGATTTTGCTCCAAAATTCATCCCCAAAAAATTACAAGCAAAATTTCTAAATACCAAAATTGTACCGGGGGGGGGGGGGGTTGAATTACCAAAATTCTGATATGATGGGATCCGATGGAGGAGGTACCGGAGAAATTTAAATTGCTCTGAATTCGCCATGGATGGGCGTGTGAGAAAAATTTTGGAATCATTATCAAATTCTGGCTTGGACGAAGGTACCTATGAAAAGAGTTGGAGGGAGGTGCAAGCAAAATCTGAATAATCAAAATTTGCCTCAGAGAAGAGATACGAGAGAAATTCGAATTGCACTAAATTCACCCTGAAAGAGAACACGAAAAAAATTGGGTTCAACAAAATTTCGTTCTCCAGGAAGGCACGGAAAAAAGTTTGAAAATACCAAAATGCAGTCCTTGGAGAAAGATGAGAAAAATTTGAGTCGTCAAAATTCGTTCGGGGGGAGGGTACGAGAAAAATTGTAAAATAAACAACGTTTTTCCTCTGATGGGAGGGGGGCAAAATTTTGCCCTGGTAGGAGGTACTGGAAGAATTTGAATTTTTCAAATTCTGCGCTGGGGAGGGGGGCAAAAGAAGTTTGAATTTCACACGATTTGTCTTGAGTGATGGTACCTAATGAGAAATTGTTCCAATATTTTTTTCAAAGAAAAATAAATTATTCAAATGATATAAAATAAATCAGTAACAAGGTTAAAAATAAAAGTATTTTTGTATTTTTGATTTGTGAAAAAAGTACAAACGACTTGTCGAGTTAGGCATCAATATCATTTTTTTTGACAGCAGCAACAGCCATTGCAAAACTATATGAATCGGATAATGCTGCACAGCATTTAAAAAGCAACACACGTTATTCACCTTTCGTAATAAAAACACGAATATAAAATAAATAGGTACATAATACATTACAAGTATATAGGAGGGAAGAAAACAAAGGTACGAAAAACATAAACAAAAAAACAGATCTGAAAAACATTGCAAAAAACCTTGTCGACATTGGACATCCGACATTTCGTCGCGGCTTCACCCAAATCTGTAAGAATTGGTTTCAAGTGAAACTTAACTTCTTGAAAACTCACTACTGCGTTCCAACTTAAAAGTTGTAGGTAGGTATTAGTTTGAGAAGTATTTATGTACATTAAAGCGTGCAAGTACCGAATATTCATCGCAACACAACTGGTAATCGATAAAAACAATGCAGACACACTGTAAGGTACAATATCGCGAGTTTAGGTAGGTACATTGAATTTGTACCATTTTTCTTTAATAATTAGGCGGTTGAAGATCAACTTTCTGAAGTATATCGTATGGTTTGGTCTTAGGCACGTGACTAGATATAAGATCGTGTCGAACTCTTCCTTCTAGTGCCTCCATTCGTAGTTTCCATAAAAATTCTCCTACAGCTACAATGCAAGCTAGGCCAAGTCCTACCAGTAGGACTACAAAAACACCGCCTACGCTGGCCAAAGTCAACTCGTTAGCGTTGTTATTTTTTTGGTTAACTTCATCCTGAAACCAAACCGAAACGAGTACATAAATACATCTGCTGGAATACTATTACTCTAACAAGAGGGTATCTGAATTGGCAGAGAGAATTTGGGCTAAAAAAAAATACTTACGTCGAAAGTACATTTAAAAAGAACCCTTATCTTATCCAAAATTTCATGCATTGGAGTTTATTTTTAGAATTTCTAAACATTTTTGAAAATTCAAAACTATAGGTCTTATTGGTTGTTGGCTATACAAAAGTGCAAAATATTAAAATTTGATCTGATCTAGAAAGAAAATAAAAATTTGGTATTAAGTAAGTAGAATAGGAACTCTTTTGACCTTCGGAATCTATTGGAAGCAGTTACGAGAGCTTGTAGAGCCTTTCAAATTTTTTGGAAGTTTCCAACATTGAAAAAAAAAAACCATAGAAATCAGGGAATAGGAGTCGACTCTGGAGTCCGGAGTCAGGAGTCAAGGTAACAGGTTGACTCCGGAGTCAAGCAGGAGTCAGGAGTTAAAATCTGAAATTGACTCCGGAATCAAGGAGTCAGGAGTCAAGGTCTGAAATTGACTCTGGAGTCAAGGTGGAGTCAGGAGTCAAGGTCATAGATTGACTCTGGAGTCAAGGTCATAGATTGATTCTGGAGTCAAGGTCATAGATTGACTCTGGAGTCAAGCAGAATCAATAGTCATTAGTCAATAAGGTCATAGATTGACTCCGGAGTCAAAGTGGAGTCAAGAGTCAACTTTCTCCCTTGACTCCGGGAGTTAACCCGGAGTTTAGAAATCGAAATTAGTTTGCATTTTCGCTGGACAAAAAAATCAGTTGGTTTATTGTAGGTATGGGTCCCGTAGTCCTAAAAAACCGCATTTTGGATTTTTGCCCTGGCATGGCACAATAGGGAGCTGAGTCCTGAAAACCCCTTTTTTCCCAATTTTTACATTTGACCTTGGACAAAAATTTTTTTCACATTCTGATAGCAGACACTCTCCTGTCTCCAAATATATGTCACATCCTTTGGGTCACGAGCACAATGTGGTGCTGGGCCCCCCATGTGCGATTTTTTGCCAAATTCGATCATTTTTGGCACAATAATGCCTTTGTAGGCATCATGCGGTACGTTGGATAAAAAAAATCAAACGCAATGTATTCTCGGGTTCATTCCGTGTCCAATGCGCCAAAGTTTGAGGAAAAATGGCACAATAGGCCGTGGTGAAATTTCAAAGTTTTGAAAACGAGCGATTTCCTCTCCTTTTCATTACAAAATAAGTTTTTAAAAAAAATCTGAAACTTGGGTTGCGACCTATCAAAATAGGTTAAAATTTCACGAGCAGAACGAAATTATTGATGAAAATTAAATTTGAGCACTTTTATCCAATTTTGAGTCCCAAATGGGGTCAATTTTTTGACTATTTTTAAAGAATTGACATGTGACCTATGAAAATGGGATAGAATTTTGCCAGAAATTCAAAAATACTATCCAAATTTTTTTGAGCAACTTTTTTGAATTTCGAGTCTTTGATTTAGTCTATTTTTAGATAGACCTATCAGTATGGATTAATTTATTTCATAGAGAAACCAAAAATCGAAATCGAATAATTTTCTGAATGAAACGAGTTTTTTTTTCACTTCTAAAATTCATCCCGGATTGGCAATTATTGGGTAGCGTTGATGTGCTGGAGCAGTGATTTGATGTGTATTTGTAGATTATTCGTCCATATTCGGATTACATTTTAAAATCTTTGGCGAAATTCTATCAATTTTTCGTAAGTCACATGCCAATTTTTAGAAATTAATCAAAAATTGATTCAATTTGAGGCTCAAAATTCTCAAAAGTTACTCAAAAAAGTTTTGGATGATAGTTTTGAATTTCTGCCAAAATTCTACCCCACTTACATATAATTCACATGCCAATTTTTTGAAATGAATAAAAAATTTACTCAAATTGAGGCTCATAAATTACACAAGCCTGTAATTTTTCAACACTAATAGGAGATTATGATCTGCTTTTTAGTGCTGATTTCGAATATGATTTCAGTTTTTCTCTACCATGCCAGGATTTTTTCATAATTTAAATTTTTGGTTGAAAATTTTTTTTACGCTGTATGATAACTTTGACGTTTGAAGTCAATTTTGTGGGCAAAAGAAGGGCCCTACGAAAAAAATGAATAGAACATGAATTGTAGAGCGTAAAATTTCCTTTCTAAAAAGTCCAATTAGTTTTATTCCTGGGAAGCAAAGTTTTCAAGATATTTTAGCTGAAATTTCAAAGTTCAATTTTCATCTTTAATAGAAAATATCTCAAGAACTAAGCCTCCTAGAAAAAAACTAATTGGGTTCTATATGAAAGGAAATTTTACGCTCTACTATTCATGTACCATTCGTACTTTTTTGGGAGGCACGATTTTCCCGGAAAATCGAACTTTTTTACGATGAATCATATTTTCAACATTTCTTATTTGTAACCCAATTTAATAATTTTTTCCTGCGTAATCAATTCTGATAGGTGGCTCTAACCCAATTTTTAGTGCTGACCTGCTGACCAAGGATCTTCCCGAGGTCTGAAAAGCCAAAAAAATCACAGGATAACCAAAATTTCAGCGCTGAAAGTTGACTTGGAGAAGTTAATGGGAGGAGGGGGGGATGAATTTTGAAAAATCGCCCTAATACACTGAAAAATTACAAAAATTGAAGTAACTCGCCCATTAAGTGGCATTTAGGAGATAAATTTTGTACCATAAACTACCCTCGGTGTAGGCCATCTGGAGGCGGGGTAGTCTCCTGGATCCGCTATCGAAAAATGTGAAACAAATTTTTCACAAAAAATTAAATTGTAAAAAATCCAGAGGTGATGAAATTTTTTCACCAATTTTTCCATGATCAGTACGAAAAATCCTATCAAAATCGACCATTGAAGTAGAATGAAAGAATATATCAGATAAAAATGGTTACATACCGTACAAGAGCCACCTCCTCGTTTTTCTTTCCACCATTTAGTTTTTAAAGCGTGCAGGGTACCACCTTCTTGTAATTTCAAAATTGCCGAACTAATGGGTGTTCGAAACGGAGAATCTGCCAAAAAAAAGTGAAAAATTAGTACCTATAATGACTCGAGTAAATATGCTTATAAATTATGCAATGGAACTGTCGTTGTGTCAACTTACTTGGTGGAGTAGCGATGCCATATCCTTTGGAATCGAGCATACTTCCGATCTGCGTCAAAGTACAATGTCTCTCCGTAACATATTCAATACTGGTGGATTCCATCAAAAAAGCATAGTTTCCATTTCCTCTCAGCACTCGATCAACTCCTTCTTGATTAGATTCGGTGAAGACTGATGGTCTCGCAGATTCCATTACAGTCCACATACGTTGGTACGTCGATATATTGGAATCCTAGGAAATCATTTCAATAAGCAAGCATTCAAAATAAATTGACAGTCTATACAAGGTCAAGTTGAGGTTGATAAAGTACCCTGAAGAAAGCTGCGGTCGAACCTCCGCGGAGAGCACCGTATTTAATGGTCGATTGTTTGGCTAAATCTTCGGCGCTGGTAATCGGCGACTCCAGCCGTTCTACGGTTAAAAACGCTGCTAAATTGGCAGTATATGAGGAAATCATGATTAAGGTGAAGAACCACCAGGTGCCCGCCACTATTCTGGTTGATAGAGCTCTAAAACATACGAATATTCGTTAAAAAATTGTGTTTACAAATTAGAACCCTGACGTGATGAAAAAAATGTTAAAAATATGATTCATCAAGAAAAAAAATAGATGTTCCCAGAAAATCGAGCCCCCCCCCAAAAAAATGAATGAAAAGGAGGTATAAAGCGTGAAATTTCCTTTCTGCGGAGTCCAATATTAGTTTTTTTCCAAGAGGATTAATTTTTGAAATATTTTCAACAAAATATGAAAATTGAACTTTGAACTTTCAAATGAAAAAATTCAAAAACTTCGCTTCTTAGGAGAAAATTTATTGTACTTTTCAGAAAGGAAATTTTACGCTCTACAATTTATGTTCCATTCATTTTTTTCGTAGGGCTCTTCCTTTGCCCAGAAAATCGACTTCAAGCGTCAAAAAACAAATTTAAAAAAATCCAAATTATTAAAACTTCATGACGTGATAAAGAAAAACTGAAATCATCAACGAAAAACTATATAGGTACAGGTAGTTAGGTAGTAGGTACTTATTAGGTATGTTGGTAATTACTTACTTTGGTACTATATCGGAGCCCTGTTGCATTAACGTGCCAATTACGAACCATAGAGAATTTATCAATGAGAACTGATTTTGTAAAACTTCAGGATCCTTTTTGCAGGGATGAGGATTTTCCCATTCGTAAGGGCTAAACCTGTAGATAATGAAACCAATATGGTACTACTCATTTTGTGGGTCATTTCATGTCAGTTCAACCGGGTTTTGACCCGAGGTCCTTCAATTTTACACCACATTTTTTTATAAGATTGGATTATATCATCCTAGGTACTGATTAGAAAATCACTCTCATTTCCTTCCTGATGGTCATGTAGAATACATAAATGAGGAGTTTCTATTTTTAATATTGCCAAATCGTTGTGAAAATACCCGATTTTGAGAGTTTATAAAGATATCAGGGGGACGGGGGGGCCCTAATTAAAATAAGATCATTTTTGGGAGTTGTTATTTTCCATGACTTAGAAGAGGAGTTTAAATGATAGAAAATATGAACGAAAATTCATGATTTCGACAATCCAAGTCCAAATTTATTTGAGGTACAAATTTTTCAATTCTAAATTTTCCAATTTGTTTGGTTCTAAAATTTTTTCAAATCTGTATTCAATTTTAGAAATTTTCCTCGAGTTGACTTTTTTTTATTTAAATTTCCCCATTCCAACTGATTTTGTTTTTTTCAATTTCATATTATTTCATTACTTTTTAAAATCTTCTAATTAGGTACTTATTGAATTAAAAAAAAAAAAAAGAAAAACAAGAACTTGAATTTTTTTTTAAAATTCAAAGTTGGAGAACGTTTTATATATTATGTAGCTGAATTTTTTTTTTTTAAAGTTTTAAAAATTCTTAACACATTTTTTTCAGCTGTAAAATGTTTATCAAAATTTTTCAAACTTTGATTTTTTCAATTTTTTTAAACTCAGGGTATTTCTTTTATTTGAATTTTTTCCCAATAACTAAATTAAAAAATTTTTCCCAATTTTTTTCAAACATTGAATTAAAGAAAAGTTTCTAACTTAATTTTTTCAAAATTTCTTTCAATTCAATAATTGGAAGAAAATTTATATGAAATTGAAAGATTGCAAAAATCAAAGTTTGAAAAATATTACTGTTGAAAAAAATTTAAATTGGGCACAATTCTGGGAAAAAATCAGAATTAGAGAATTAAAAATAATTCAGAGTTGAAAATATTTGAACTTGGAAAATAAAAATTAGAATAAATTTGTATTTAGATGTCGAAATCCCATTTTCGTCAAAGGAAATTAGAAGCTACTAAAAAAATTACATAAAAATTTGCAAGTTCAATACTCAAAAGTCTAAATCGAAGGAATGGCGCTGGAAAAAATTTTTCCAAGTCCAGAAATCGAAAAAACGAAACAACAATCACTTGGATCGACCACCTCTTCCAAGTCATAGAAAATAATAACTCCCTTTTTTTTCATTCAACTTCACCAAAACATTTCTTTTATAATTTCTGAGCGTTTCCTGTTTCAGTCTTTGAACGATTTTTTGGGACTTCAGGGGTGAAGGTAAGATGCCGAAATTGCAAAATTTCCAAGTAAGGTATTGAGATATATTTTTTGACTCTCCCCCCTCCTAGGTATCTATTTTTAATATTATTTTATTAAAAATAGATACCTAACTGGGGTAAGGTACCCTTGACCTTTCTAATTTCATTGATTTATGTAGAAAGGGCCAAAATTAAAGATTTTTCTAATGAAATATAGAAATGCCTGTGTTTTGACCTTTATGCTGTCTGTTTCCGGTATCATTTCACCAAATAATCCAAAAGAGACACCAAATGAGTGGAATTAAGGAACCAAAATTATACGTACCTCGCTAAAATGAATAATAATAGGGATACGCCCAAGTAAGCAGTTGCCATGTACAACCAAACATCAAACGACAAAGGTGATAAAAATGAAAATAAATTTGGCGAATGCTTTAGAGGTTTTCGGTACAAGACGCTTATACCTGGAAAAAAATTCAACGTGTAAAAATTGATTCCTCGGTACCTTTTATTCGAAAATCAGTATTTTGCTTACCGAGATTCATAAAAGGCATCGTAAAATCTACCACTTGCTCGCGATCGTAGGTAATAGTCAAATCAGCAACTGCCAAATCAGCTCTCTGTTGAAAAAATTATATCAGATAGGTGCCATTCTTGGTTTCATTTTTCATCACCTCCACTCAACTGATGATGATGTAACGAACCTGTTCTAATAATTCGCCGATCATACCGTCCCATTCGTGAGTAGCTCTATTCATAGATCCGTGACGTCCATCTGGAACTATTCTAAAAGTGTAATTGAATCCCAATATTCTGGCTATTTCTCCGATCAAGTCGACTACATAGCCTTCGAATTGATTATTTCCAGTCAGCAGTTCGCTGGATGGTTTTCTCATAAAATATGGTGAACTCTAAAGAAGAGAAAGTAGTAAGATATCAGTTCCAATAGATGCAAGGTGCTGGATAGCTTTGGTTCATAGGTATTAGGGTGGAGTGAAAAAAAACCATAGGTATCTTGGATTTTGACCAAATTTGGTGGGGTGGTTTACTTTGAGTGGGAGACCTTCCAAAAAATTTTGAGCCCCCTAGGGACAAGGAGAGGGGAGCAGGAAGTGCTCAAAGTGCACATCCTTTTGAAAAAAAAAACAGTTTTTGTGTTTTTTAGTTAATCAAAATTGTGTGAGAGGCCTTCGTAGCACTTGAAAGATGCGATTTGAGTTTCTACATCTCCCTAAACCATCGCCATCTTTCTCTGAACAAAACTCAGACCGCTACCAGGGGGTTGAAAAGTTGCAGATTGCAATATTTCAATAATATGAAATTTTCACTAAGCTGGAATGATTTTTTTTTTCATCGAGTAATTGAACAAAAATTTTTTTCAACCACTGAAAGTGAATTTTGAAAAAAAAATTGAAAATTTTCTAAAATTTTATACACCAGTGCAGCCAACAGCAAATCATAAAATTCCAAAATACGGAATTTATATCGACTTTGAATTGATTATTTTTTCGCCTGAAAATATTATGTATTTTTTTCAATCACTAGAATGAGTATATTTCGGAAATTTTTTTACGTTGACCTCGAATTAATTTTTTTATCGTTTGAAAAATTCACAATAGTTTTGTTTTCAATCGTCAGAAATAAAAAATCTAAAAATTTTCTTTGAAAATTTTGTATGCCAGTGCAGCCAGTTGCAAATTGTACATGTATGTATTACGCAGGTGTCTAATCAACAGCTTGACGTACCAAGAGCGTGGTAATAATGAAATGCTTCGTTTGCAGACTTTCTACTATTTCTGTATAGGTTTCGGTGTATGTTCGCGAGAAGTTCAAGCCGCTGGTAGAATTCCACGTGCCAATAGTTTTGAGACCATCTTCACGTAATGTTATTATGTCAAATTGCACGTTTGTTCTGAATCCTTGATTGTCGAATTTTATAAGGCCACTTAGTCCTTCGATTTCCACCTGTAAATTAAAAATTTCTATAGAATGATCGCTAGAATCCTAATAAGCAATCTCTCTCGTTTTTTATTTATAAATCTGTGAAAATCACAGAAACACAGTTAGAGTTGCAGTTCAGAAAGAAATTGGTGAAAAAATTTTATTCAAGAGAAACCAGTGCAATCCTCCACTCAAAAATTAGTAAAATTTGTAGAAATTCGCTACAAATTGTTAAATTTTCAACTGAAGTTCATAGTACAGAATTCACTGGAATTTTCAGGAAAAAAATCAGTTGATTTCATTGATTTAGAAAGAATTGGCAGAGTTGAAAAATTACCAATAAATAGTCAGAATTGCAGCATAGACAGATAGGTGCCTATCTTTTCAGAGAAAATTTTTCACTAATTTTTCCCTGTATTGAAACAGTGATTTCTCACTGACTAAGAATGAAAGAGCAACTACATATTAGGTACTTAATACTTACAACTCTCATGTAGTTTATCAGACTGAAACCATGTGAAAACGTATCCACAGTCGAATCACAATTAATTGGATTTATGTCGATTTGTTGACTGGCGTCTAGATCGTGCAATGCTTTTGCAAATAAATACACCGCATCGTACATTAACGCAGTTTCCGTCTGAAATATTTCAAAAAATTATATATGTACCTACCAATTGAAAATGTGTGTAGACAGATTTACGTATGTTCTAAGTTCTAAGGTACAATGATTTTCAATTTTTTTCGAATTTTGGTGAACCTGGGCCATAAATTGTTGTAAAATGATTTCAAAAAAACATTATGGAAATTTGAATTTTTTCGTATATGTTACCCCCCCCCCCCCCAGCTCAAAGTTTCAACATTTTCTCAAACTATCGTAAAATAATATCAAATTGAAGGATGATGGCGTTAATACCAAGAAATTTAAGGAACCTCTAAAAAAAAATGTTTATGAGGTTGGGGTCGTTCTACGTCCATTTAGAGTCAAAATCAAAGCCCAAGTAATCATTTTCATGTTCACTTCCAAATTATCTGCACAAACAGCGTTTTTGGCCATGTATACAGAATTACAGAAATCAAGTAAATACTCTCAGAAAATCAAGGGAAATCAGAATTTTTTTACTCTTTAATTGTGAAAAATTTAATAAATCGTCACCAAAAAAACAAATAAAATCATTTTTTTGAAAAAAGTCAAGTTGAAAATTTTTTGAAGCAAATTATTTCAATTTTTTGAAACAAACTTAATTATTTTGAAATTTAAAGTTTTGAAATTTCGAAAAAAATTGGGTGTGGGCTGGAGGGAGGTGGAAAGCCGTATGATAAAACTTCGGGTTTCAGCTTCAGCTTTTCAAACATGAAAATAAAACTTCGGTTCGGCTTTAAACTTTCGACTTTCGGCTTTCACCTTTCGGCTTCAGACTTTAACTTTTCAGTTTTTTTCCAAAACAATGAAGAATACTGAAAATTAAAAATTTGAAAAATGAAAATAAAATCATTTTTTTAAATTTCTTATAATAATATAGAGAATAAAATAAATTATAAAAACATTACATAAGACAACAATGGGATATCAATTCTTTAGATTTCATAATAGTTTTGATCATTTTGATGAAATATATTATAATCCGAAAAAAGTCGAAAAATGAAGGGGTTGAAAGCTGGCTTCAGTTTTTTCAAAAATACGTATTTAGCTTTCAGCTAGCTTTCCACCCATAGAGGAGGAGAGGGATAAACATCTAAACATGGACCAAAAAATTTCAAACTTTTGCCGCGTCTTTTTGGGGTAATTTCTCTACAATTTATGGCACAAGACCGTCAAAATTTGAAAGAAAAATTGAAAATCTCTGCACCCTAGTATGTAGGTACCTATCTACCTACTTATACCTAATTAATTAACATTACGAAAAGTCATCTACAGTCGTGAACCGATATCTCACCTTCATAGTCGTGGCGTTATCCTACGAAAGCAAATACAAGAGAAAAAAAGAACATTCATCTTGAATCACTATAGATTTCTTATTATTTTTCATAAACATAGGTAAAGACAAAATGTACCTAACCTACCCAATCGTGAAGAATTCTTTTGAACTCCGGTCTGTTGAAATTTATCAACTTGAACGCAGTCAAATTCGCTCCTCCATATCTAAATTCATCTAAATTCAACGTATGAATGTCCTGTTTCAATCAGTAAAACAATTCAAGATTAGATAGGTACTCATGACGTCATGAGGAGAAGAGGTAGTTAATTGTAATAAATAATTACCAGAGAAGTTAATAGGTAACTATGATAACTTCCTGTCATGCCCAGTTGCTGCGCTTGTTTCAGTAAACTTAATGTTTTTTCTGTTGCGCAATCGATTACGATTTGAGAAAAGCCCATATTCTTCATTTTTTTCAACAATGGTCTGATAGAAAACAAATGGAAATTTTTTACTGGTGACATTTCAGCTTTAAAGTGGCGCCAGAGCCATATAAATGTAGAACATATAGATCTTTCATATTTTCAGTATTCGATTTTTTCGATTTTTTTTAAAAGTCAAAATAGCCATTTTTCTATCGGGGGGGGGGGACAAAGGTAATTGTCTGAAAAAAAACTAGGAAGAAATACTTAACTAAAATATTTCAAATACCTAGATAATTTTGTAAATGAAGTTGGAAATTCGATCGGGGGAGGGGGTATTTTTGAAGCCCCTGAATCGATTTCGTGGATCAATTTGACCTCAATTCTAAATGGACCCGCTGATATAAGGGAAAGGAGTTCCAAGGTTGGAAAAAATTAGGTACAACAATACCTATTGAGCCTGATTTCAAAATCCATGTTGTTTGACCTCTTGAGTCCATTTTTAAGATCAGTTCCCCAAAAATACTCAAAAACTGTTCAAAAAGTGAAGTATGAAGCAAAAATTGAAAAATTTTGGTGGGGTACCAACATGCAAGGTTTTTGACTCTCTTCTCCCCTCCCCCTCTCGCTGAATTCAATTTTGACCTTCGTGTTAGACGGTAGCTCCCTCCCTTCGCCTTTATGGAGCTTGGTTTCGGTTCGGAGAGTCAAATTAACTCTAAAAATTAATCATAAAAGCTTCGAAATTTATAATCTTTCCCCCAAAAAACCTCTTGAGATTATTTTGCCCAATTTCTGTTGTTTTATTTTCAGTCACAATTTGCGATTAATTTTTACCCACTCACGACCCATACTTTGAGGATAGAAAAATATGTATCACTAATCCGAAAGCTCTATTTTTAAGTATGGCTGCCTTTAGCACGACTTTAAATCAGGTAGCAGTATTTCTAATAGTAAGTTTTACCTGTGATCTGCCACTTCGCTGTTTAATCTCGTAATGAAACTCGGTTTTAAATGATGCTCGCCACCGATCAGACCTTGCAAATGTACCAAGTCGTCAAGATCTTCGTAAATAATGGCGTAGTTTTTCCAGCCGAATGATTTAACCACACTGGCGAAAGCCTACAATTAAAAAGAAAAAATTTGTTGAATAGGAGCTCAAAAAGCTTATCAGCTCAGCCTTCAATTGAAGGGGAAAAAATTATAAATGGATTTACCTCCGATAAGGCCATCGGATGAGGGAATAAATTTACCAAACAGCTTCCTCTGCTTGTTTTGTACTGTCTTGTTTCCAAATGTGGGACTTCCATTGTATCGCATATCGACTGCGTGTGTCTGGCCGCTGCTGCACTTTGAGGACCAAATATAGCCGCGACTCCTTTGCGTAAAATACTGCATGCTGAAATGTATGAGGAGCATCATTGAATAAGTACAATTAGTCAACATTACATTAAAAGGAAATTGTGATTGGGGAAGGGGTGGAACCAAAATTGAAAATATTTCGAATTATTTCTCGAAATATCAAAAACTCTGTATTTTGAATAATGGTTTGAAAATTTTCAAAGTTTTGAATCTAGGCTCATCTCCCTGTAAATTTTTTTTTCAATGAAATGACATCAAAAAGTTGAAAAAATTTGGATTTTTGACCCATTCTTTTACCGCTGAAGCTGGATTCATCGGTTTATGGCCAGTATTTGGAATAACCTCAAAAATACATTGATTTAGGGATGTCAAAAAACACCAGAAATGAAATCACATAGAAGCTTCAAAAATTTCCTCTAATTTATTTTGAAATTTTCAACGATTTTTTTTTGGTTGTTTTTTGCAATTTCAAAATTTTGAATTTAGGTTCGTTTTCCTGTAAGCTTTTTTTCAATAAAATGGCATCAAAAAGTTTTAAAAAGTTCAATTTTTGACCCATTCTTCTACCACTGAGGCTGGATTTATCAGTTTAAGGTCAATATAAGATAAAAACTCAAAAATACATAGATTTAGGGATGTCAGAAAACAATTTCGATACACTCGATAAGATTTTAAAATTTTCAATTTTTGTCTTTCTCTTTCCTCACTTCCGACGGTCAACTTTGGCATTTGGGATGAAACTAATTATAAAAATGAAATCACATATGTACAAGATTCAAAAATTTCTTTCAATTTAATTTCGAATTTTTTAAGTTTTTTTTGGCTACACTTCGCCATTTAATTTAAATTCATCTCCTTGGGACCAGAAAATTGAAAAAAAAAGAATTTCGTTCAAAAAAATATACGAAACCTTTTTTATTGGCTCGAAAACTATCTCCTTGGACGGAATTTTCGATCTGTGGTACTAATTTCGCTCTAGGTAGTATATTTCTGTTGGCGTTCACCCGTTCGATAGCTTTTTGGAATGCATATTCTTGTTTATTTTCATCCGTATCAAAAAGTCCGCCTAAAACGAAAAAAATCATTGAAATTTCCAATGTCTCAGTCGAGCATTTTTGAACTTACCAATTCGCACGATTTCAGGAACAGCGGAGACAAACTTGAGCCATAAAATCAAGCTCAACCAACACAACTGCATCGAGCTGGTCATTTTAATCACATTCAAATCACTGTTGAATACCTATTCGTAGTTGGGTAGAGATACCTGAGTCTTTGTCATTTGATTTTAAACCGTTCCGAGTAATCACCAGTGGCGCGATTTTTATCAATGAAATGGGGTAAAAAAAATCTTCATTTTTTAAGCTATTTTCGTAATTTTAATTCAAAATAAGCGCGAAATCGCCGAAACTTCATTCATAGCATATCTACGAATTATATGAGTACCTACATACATGGTGTGAACAAAGCACTAGAAACGTGAACTCGTCGCCGCGTCGTTCAGCTCGAGTAAAGTAAAATCGAAATTGAAAAACCAGAAAATACTTCGCTGGAATTTCCGTACTACAACGATGAAAGCATGCGCAACTATTGAGCGCTGAGCCGCGCCAACACAGACCGATAGGCTCGAGTTTTTCGAAATTTTACTCCTTATGCCTGTATGTATTTTTTTTTCGTCCATAGTCGCGATTCTGGCTGGTGGTTGAAGGTTGGAGGAGGGGAGGGTGAAATTTCGTCCACTGTAGGTAGTATATTTTCAGTACATATGTGGACGTCGTGGAAGGAATGAGTTAGGATGATTGATTGATAGATATGTAGAATTGTAGATAATATGTTCATAATTTCAATTCAGGAAAATTTTTCCAATTTTTTTTTCATAAAATCCAAATTTCTTTTACTGTTTGATTGTGTAAACTGGTCTCGAAAGTGTCGGAAAAATTCGAAAATGTAAACTTGAAACTTGAACTTGTTTGAATTGAAAAATGAAATTCTATTCATGAATTTAAAATTAAAATTCAATATACGGATTCGAATTTTTTTGCTTACAATTTGACTCTCTATAGTTTTACGATAATTAGGTACTATTTTTTTTACACAAGCACAAGAGGTAGGAATATTTCCAATTGGCCCTCAATAAGGGTATTCTTGGATTAACTCGATATATGCACCTCGTTACCTATCAATTTTCAACGTATGTAATAAGAATAGGTAATTATTTTACCCATTTTGCTTTATAGATGCTTCATAAATAGCTCCAGCGTCACAACATCTCGTTACGTGCGTAGAAGACGATCAATTTGTGGGAAGCTGAGTGCGCGAGATGATTGTAATTCATGCGCTATGACCCTAAGAATTGTTTTTTCACTTCAAACAAGCTAGTCTACAATTTACTTTTCAAGAAATTCAATTCATTACGAAAAAGTATTCTGGAAATTGAAAATTACGTGTTATTTCGGAGAAAGAAAAATTTATTAGAATGCCATATAAATTGTGTCAATTTTTAAAGAAAGGGTTAGGTATTTCAATTTTTCTGAATGGCATAGTGGAAGACTGAGCCAGTGGCGCATCTAGCAAATTTTTTTGAAAGTATACAGATAGACCATGCATATGGGGGGGGGGGGGGGGTGTCAATTTAACGAGAGAAATTTTTTTGAATGCATCGGGAGGAGGGGTGGAAAATAAAATCTCAGGTAATACGTACCTATTTTAAGTAACCTCACACCTGAATGAAAAATTGCCATTCGCATAAAATGCTATTTTTTATTCAAAAAAATATGATCGGAGAGAAAAATGAAAATACAGTTGATGTTTTATGAATAATCTCAGATTAATATAAATTAATTCGACCGTTTTTATGAATTACAGCATACTTTTCAACTAAGTACTTGGTTAAAATTGAACTTTTGGCTGAACTTTTTTCAATGTACATAAAATAATGCTAAATCGCTTAAACGTTCCTTGGTCATCGAATTTCTTAAATAATTCTTAATAAATCTCAGAAAAACATGGATTGGAAATTTTTTTTTAATATTCAAAAATGAAAAAAAATTGAGGAAAAATTTTCGGGTTGAAAGAAATTTAAAAAAAAATGTACCATAAATTTAAAAAAAACTTTGAAAATCCAAGTTGGAAAAAATTTAAGAAAATTTAAATTTTAAAAAGTGTTATAGTTGGAAAAAATTTTCAAACTGGAAAAATCTCAGTATTAAAAATTTTTCCAACTTTGATTTCAAATTTTTCCTGACTTCATATTTTAAAATTTTTTTTCAACTTTGAAATTTTTTCTCGAACTTTTTCCTAATTTTAAATTTTTTAGATTAAAAATGTTTCAGATTTTTTCCCAACTTATTTTTTAAAAATAACTTTAATTTGATGTTTTTCAAAATTTTTTCCAACTCAATAAATAATCGGAAAAGATTTAAAAAAATACTTTAATAAAAAATGAAATTAAAAAAAGTTAAACAAATTTTCAAAGTTTTTATGGTAGAATTTCAAATTTTTAACCCTTTTTTTTGGAGCCCAATTTGGGTCCAGGGGTCAAATTTTTATAAAAAATGGTTGGTTGGAGGCTTTATAGTCAAAGGTTGGAGGTTGAAGGTTGAAAATTCAAGGTTGGAGGTTAAAATTAAAGGTTAAAGGTTGGTGCTTGGAGGGTAACGTTGAAGGTTCAAATTTTAAGTATGATCATTTTCCGTCGTTTTTGAAAAAGCAACCGTGTTCAGCGCTCACAAAAATCTCAAAACCCCAAATTTGTTCTCAAACTTTTTTCTGATTAAATTTTTTTTTTGATTTTTTAAAAATGTTACCTTGATGTGTTTCAAAGTTTCTTCCAACGCGATGAATAATCAGAAATTTTTTTTGAAAATACTTTAATAAAAATAGGTAAGTACTTACTTATGAAATTAAAAAAACATTCAAAGTTGATGGTAAAATTTCAATTTAGGGCCTAATTTGGGTCCAGAGGGTCAAATTTTCATAAAAATTGATTGAGGTATGGAAGTTAAAAGTTGAAGGTTGAAGGTTAAAGGTTAATAGTTGAAGGTTAAAGGTTAAACGTTGGAGGTTAAAGTTTTAAGTATGGTCGTTTTCGGTCGTTTTTGAAAAAACCACGGAGTTCAGCGCTCACAAAAAACTTGAAACACCACTTGTTTGACGATCGGTTCGTTAGATTTTGTACCCCCCCCCCCCCCCAAATATTCATTAAAAAAAGTTAATCAAGGAAAATGTTTGTCTTTTAACGGTCTCCGACGTTTCTTTGAACCAATTTTCTGTAGCTGAGCTACTTTTTGGGAAAAATGTTATTTTTTCTACAAAGGGTCTCCCCCCTCACTTTGAGATGAGGGGGTCGGTTGTACATTTTTCTTATTCTACACATAGTAATGTGATGTACTGTGCGAAAGAATCGCTCTTAAAAGTCAATTAACCCGATTTTTGGTAAGTAATTATTTGTGTTAATATGAAAATTTTAAAATTAATTTTTTCCGAAAGCTCCAGTTGCTCTCCATGACGTCCTAGGGAAAATTTGTAAATACCGAAATTGTTTGTTTTTTGATGCTCTAAGTATAATATTTATTTCAACTTTTTTTTCGTAAATGCGTATAATTTCGAAAGTTATAACCGAAAAACTAAAATTCGAACCCTCTGAAAATGAAAATAGGTACTATTGATGTGTTATAATTGTTATAAATAATCTGAGATCAATATAAAAGAATTCGACGCTGTTTTTATGAATTACAGCACACTTTTCAACTATAAGTACCTACTTAGTTCAAATTCAAACTTTTGGCCGAACTTTTTAAAAAGAGGGAAAAATACTCGCCGATTTTAGGGAAGTTTGGGCATGTTGAAATACATACCTTTTACTGGACTTATAAACGAAACTTCACTTTTCTGTTACTTTTTTTTGCTAAAAGGATCGTATTATTATTGACATGATTCCATTTTATGGTGCTTTGAAATCCGTTTTCACTGATTTTGACCATTTTTTGCTTAAAAATTGTTCCGAAAAGGATATTAAAGCCCCAAGGGATAAAAAAAATACAAATCAATGAGCAGATGGGTTTGTTCTGTATCCAAAAATGCCAAGTTTTTGTGTTTTCGAATTTATAATCAGAAAGAAAGATGGTCTAAAGGTGTACTTGGAACAGTTCAGAAAATGAATTTGAAACTTTATGATAAAGAAAATAACGTAAATGTTGAACGCTTGAACCTCAGACCCAAAAAGGAAAAAATCCCGTTTTTTCTCCACATCCAGTTTCCATTTATTGATAAAAATTATCAAAAGAAGGATTTTTTCGCTTATGTGTCTGGAGCTCATTTAATCACCCTTTGTATTTGTATTAATTGAGCAGGGAAGTGATCCGTAGGTGGCTGCACAGACTACACGCAAAAAAATAATAATAGAAAATGTTGAAAAAATTAGTAAATTTTATTTTTAAAAATAATAACGGGGCACCATTCAAAAAGTTGGCAAAATTTAATCTAAAAATAATAATATTTATCAAGATATTTAGTAAAATTCATCATTCAATAATAAACTTTACCAAGTATTTAGTAAAATTTATTATTGAATGATAAATTTTACCAAATATCTTGATAAATATTATTATTTTTAGATTAAATTTTGCCAACTCTTTGAATGGTGCCCCGTTATAATTTTTTAAAATAAAATTTATTAATATTTTTTTTTGAGTGTAGATAGAGATGTATTTTGTTAATTAAATAAATTCGAGATCGTACTTCTTTGAATACGTTACTACTGTTATTTCGCTGTTCGGTATACGATAAAGATGATGATTTGGCAATATTTCAAAAATATTTTAATTTAGAGACTCGAGAAAAGTTAGCAGTGCATCTATAGACCTGCTTAGTGTAGTTGTGGCGTGAACTGCAACGATAGTTGTCTCTTACCCAGTAATGGGTGTTCTTATTTTTGTTGTGATAAGTGCGTTGCAAATTTTAATTTGTGATGGCAGAAGGCTGACGAAACATTTTCCGGATTCTCCGTTGCAAGTTAACGTAGGTAAGTTAGTAAGTTATAGAGATAGATTTACTAGATTTTCCCTGGCTATTTTTCATACCTTATACCTACGTTAAGTAAATGGAAGGATTGACCCGTCGAAAAAGCGTAAATTAATCATCCTTAATTTCCTAAAAGCGAATGCACTTTGCGATTCGGTGATTCTCCTACCTCGTGTTTATTAGCTCTCGAAACGTACGTATTTTTGTACCAGCTACGTTGGATCTGTATTTATAAATATCTGATCTTATATGTGTGTATTGGTAGACTGTGATGGAAAAATACGCAATCGAAAATGTGTACGTTTCTTTGGCCGCCCTGTAATAAATTTTGCGCCTAATTGTAGGAAATTTCCAAATGATGATATTTCTTGAAAAAAATTATAGAAAATTCCAAACTGATGATTTTTCTTGGAAACAATTTTTCAAATCGAAGTATTTGAAGTTGTGGTTATTGTCGTTGTTGAGCTTTATGCGCTTATTGAATTTCATTGTCAAAATTTTTGTTTACATTGCATATCGTCGATAGCAGTTTTCAAGAGTAGCAGTCCATATTCTTGACCTTTGTTCCACCCAAAAATAATTCAAATAAAATATCCAACAAAAAATACCCATCTAGTTACTCGAGCGACTGAAATCTTATACAAGTACCCGCCGATTTGTAGTTGGAATTTTCGAGAATGAAGAAATCGAAGAACGTATCGCGTTCGAAGCGGCGATTAGCGACGTCAACAAGGACACAAATCTCTTGAAAAGTACTAGGCTGCAAAACATCACAAAAATTGTCGATCCGCATGATGCATTTGCCATTCAGAAAACGTGTAAGTATGCCTTAACTGACAAGATATATTTGTCACTGCAGTATAACTCAAAAGACTGCAGACCTGGGAATAGGAGTCAGGCAAAAAGTTGACTCCTGACTCCACCTTGACTCCGGAGTCAATTTGTGACCTTGACTCTCCCAACTCCTACTTGACTCCGGAGTCAAGCCGAAGTCGGAGTTAATTTGGAATCAGTTTGACTCCTACTCCGGAGCAGGAAATAGAAATCAGTCATTTATTTAATAATTTATCCTAGTGCAACCTCCCACAATATTACGAATAACGAAGGAGAAGGAAGTTGGGGGAATATAAAAATTGAAAAGTTACCCCTGACTCCACCTGACTCCCGGAGTCAAACTCACACCCTGACTCTCGACTCCACCTTGAGTCCGGAGTCAATTTCAGTGATGGGAAACTGAAAACTGAAAAATGAAAAAAAACTGAAACTGAAACTGATATTGAAATGAATTTCAGTCAAGTTTCAGTTTTTTTAAATTTTCTATTTTATTAAGTACACAGGTTGACACGATTTTACCGAAAAATTTTACTTCACATTGTTTCAAAATTTTCCCACCTAGAATTTTTTTTCATTAACAGTTTTTAATCGTGAAATTTATTCTTAATTTTTTTCGTATCTTAATATTTTTTTTTCGAAATTTTTACCGAATCTTGATTTTTTCTTGAAATTTTTTAACTCTAAAAATTTTTTTCTTATAATTTTTTCCAACTTCGAATCATTTTTTCAAACCTTCTCCTACTTCGCATGAATTTTCATTGTTTTCACTTGAATTCAAAATAATTTTTCCAATTCAAGACTTTTCTCAATTTTTTTCAATTTTGAATTAATTTTTCTCATAAATTCTGCATTTTGTTTCCCACTGTCCCACCCAAAATAAATCTTCAATATAAATAAATGAATGAAATGAAATAGATTTTCGTTTGGGTGGAAAAGTGGGAAACAAAATTCAGGATTTATGAGAAAAATTAATTCAAAGTTGAAAAAAAATGAGAAAGTCTTAGTTTTGAAAAATAATTTTGAATTCAAGTGAAAAAAAATGAAAATTCTCAGAAAAAATGCGAAGTAAGAAAAGGTTTCAGAAAATAATTCGAAGTTGGAAAAAATTAGGAGAAAAAATTTCAAGAGTTGAAAAATATTAACAAAAAATCAAGATTTAGTAAAAATTTTGAAAAAATATTAAGATACAAGAAAAATTCAGAATAAAATTATCAGAATGAAAAAATAATTTAAAAACATGATTCGTAAAATGATTTTAAAAAATATAAAAATTTCGAATAACGAATCACAGGAATTATTCAAAGGAATCACGAATAATAAATTACAGCAGCTTAAACGTTTCTAAATTCTGTGAAAAAATCGCAATTTTTTGTGCCTTGCCTACCAAAAAGTGACATTTCTGAGGAAACTTAAGCCATAGATATGGAATATAAACTGGATACGAAGCTGCGGTTCTGTAAAAATACACGGAGAACTACAAAGCCACGCCCCTTTCAATTAGGAGGTGAAGATCAATTAATTGAGATTTTAAAACCCTTTTGATGTATGGAACAAAATAAATGCTCAAAATCGAATCACTAGAGCATAACAAAGATGTGGAGTGTAAATTTTCAGCAAAATATTTAATTTAAGTATAATCTTTTCTTCGAATTTCAATCTTCACCTCCTGAGGGCGGAGCTTAATTTTCGAACATGATTTCCCTGTACATTTTAAATGACAGCTTCGTATCCAGTTTATATTCCATATCTATGACTTAAGCGTCCTACGACAAAAATGATAAGATTAACATGGTGTCCATTCTCTGGAAAACCGGGAAAACCGGGAAAAGTCAGGGAATTTTGGTGGTCTGGAAAAGTCAGGGAAAAGTCAGGGAATTTTGGAATTTTCTCTGGAATTTTTCGAAAATTCCAAAAAAATGTAAATCATTTAAAAAAATGTTTTTTTGCTTATTTTATTATAAATTTTTCAAAAAATTTCGCCCTCGCTCCGCTCGGGCCAAATTATTACATCTTTTATCCAATTATTGTCTTAATCATCATTTTGTGTCGGTCGTAATGTACAATAAAATTGATATTTAAAATGCATGGCTTTGTCCATTGAATTATGAATTATCCAAAAAAAAATTCGGTAAATTTTCATCGTTTGAAGATCTTTTTTCGCAAAAATTTTCGCCCTCGCTTCGCTCGGGCTCAACACATTTATATATTTTCATAAAATGATTTATATTTTACCTTCTCATTCACTTTTTCATTTATTGGTACAAACTAAAAAATTGCAAGGGATTGCGTGAATTTATAAATTTGAGACAAGTGTTTTTCATTTTGGAGGGGAAGGGGGGAATGAAATGTGAAGAAAATTTTGAATTTTTATTCGCTCAATTTGGTAAACACCCTGGCATAATTTTTTTCATTTTTCAAAACTTAATTTTGCGTAGGAATACTTGGTTTTTCCTTTTTATTTAAATTTTTTTCTGTAGGTAATAAATTCAAATTTTCAAATTTTTGTGGCGAGGGGGAGTTGGATGGACGGAAAAATTTTCAGAATTAAATTTGAATATTTTTTTTGACCCGAAGAAGGGCATCTAAAGATCTCGTAAAAAGTATCTAGTGATTTTGAAAAAAAAATCGTAAGACCCTATGCATTTTATATCATTTTTATACAAAATTTCGGGATGTAAGTACACCACGCGAAAAAATTACCCCCCCCCCTTCCTCCCGGGTTTACGAATATCATATTTATAAGGTCTGGAAAAATTCGAAAAATTGGTCTGGAAAACCTGGAAAAGTCAGGGAAAATCATTTCTGAAATATAGTGGACACCATGATTAAGAACCAAAGTTGTGAACTGAAACTGAAACAGATATTTTGAAAACTGGAAACTGATACTGATATTATTTGTATTTCAGTTTCCCATCACTGGTCAATTTCAGACCTTGACTCCCGATTCCTGCTTAACTTTGGATGGTTCGGAGTCAATATGTGACCTTGACCCTGGAATCAATCTGTGACCGTGACCCTTGACTCCAGAGTCAATCTGTGACCTTGACCCTTGTCTCTGGAGTCAACCTGTGACCTTGACCCTTGACTCTGGAGTCAACCTGTGACCTTGGCCCTTGACTTCGGAGCTAATCTGTGATCTTGACTGTTGACCCTGGAGTCAATCTGTGACCTTGACTTCCTGACTCCGGAGTCAATCTGTGACCTTGACTCTTGACCCTGGAGTCAATCGGTGACCTTGACTTCCTGACTCCGGTCCGTAGTCAAGTCAGAGTCGGAGTCAATTTGGAGTCAGTTTGGAGTCGACTCCTATTCCTTGCAACAGACGGATAATTTCTCAATTTTGTCATCTCGTAGTATGTTCCACAATGGAAACAGGCATTACGGTTGTAATCGGACCAAATTCCGCTGAGGGTATTGCGATCACGCAATCAATCACAGATTTCTATCATATTCCGTATATATTTTCGGCGTATGAGCCATCCATGTATGATGGTGGCTATTCGGTCAATATGTTCCCATCGATGCTAGATTTGACCAAGGTAAACACTTTTCGAAATGTAAATACAACAGTTACCGTTGTATTTACATTTCTACCATCGCGCATCGACTTTTAGGCTTGAATGTAAAATTGTCCATTGCCAAAATTCGAATAGGGTATTCAAGAAATAATTCACGATATGGATTGGACTGCTTTTACGCTGCTTTACGAAGAGGATCAAGATTTGATTATGTTTCAAGACTTATTGATCCAACATGAAAAATTGAAAAACAAAGAGAATTACCTCCCAATAACGTTGAAGCAGCTTCCAAAAGATCAGGACTACGGGTGAGCGAAAATAAACATTAGAACGTTAACATTTTACTGTTAGGTTGAATTAATTTTCATGAATTATTCATATTGATTAATTTTATGATCGACAGACCTATATTGAAAGAAATCCACCAACGTTCTGAAACTCGATTTGTAATGCGCTGCGCCAAGGAAAACGTCAAGCCGTTTCTGATCAAAGCTCAAAGTCTCAATTTAACGGGCGATTATTACGCTTACGTTATAATAGCCTTGGTAAATCAGGAAAAATATGAATCACTTATTCCTCTCATAATATGGCACAAAAAAAATATTATTTCAGCTCGATATTTTTATATATTTTAGGACGTCCATCAAGAAGATTTACGAGAATTTCAAGCATCTAAAACTAATATAACAACGATCAGCATCATCAATCCGATCGCCTACACCGACAATGAATTTAGCAGCGATTACGATATTTTTTCTTCCTTTGTTCACAGCCAAGTACGAGTTCTCAAGGTAAATATCTAAAGAACACCGATTAAATGTGACTGAAGTTCAGATCTACTAACAGTGTCAGCCCATATTCATTTACCTGCTGCGGTTTTACAGACCCAAGCATTTCTCATGTACGATGCAGTTTACCTGTTTGCTACAGCATTGGATAGATTTTTGGAGAGCGAAAATGAAAATCTCGAACAAGAACAGCTAAGTTGTAAATCGAAAGAGGAATTTTTCAAGGATGGAAGCAAGTTAATGGATTTTATTAAAACCGTGAGTATACCTACTTATTAAAAAGTGCAGATTTAGTGTAGGAGAATAAGCGCTATTTTTAAGAAATAAAAACATTTTTAGCTAGCCAAGATTTTTTCGCCAAAAACTGTCGAGGGTGGTCCCCTGACTAACCTCTAGAAAGTCCGCACCCCCTAGACCCCGTGCTAAATTTTTTATGGAGGCTCCACCCCCTCAAAAATGGTTTTTCCTGAATAACTTCTCAGGATTTGGTTTTACGGCAAAAGTAGGTCAGTACTTTTTTGTTCTACACTCAATTTCCAATATTTTTTGTATGAACAATTTTTTCGTACGACCAATAGCAGAGGAGATAAAGAGTCCTGAAGGAAGGGGGTTTATGATATTATTTGAAAACGCGATAATAGGTATAAAATCGTACTAAACTGTATGTTTTGGGCATGGAAATAGTAGTATTATGTAAATTGATGTTATTAATACAACTTAACCCCCCTTTTCCTCCCCATGTACTCACCTCCACCTTACCCACTTGTTTTTATTTAGCACTAGTAAAATGACTGAAGGGTGGGGTGGGGTGGACACATAGGAGGGGGAAGAGGGTAAAAATTCTTCTTGATCATCTTTCCCCTCCCATGTGTCCCCTCCCATGTGTCCACCCCACCCCACCCCTCAGTCATTTTACTAGTGCTAAATAAAAACAAGTGGGTAAGGTGGAGGTGAGTACATGGGGAGGGAAAGGGGGGTTAAGTTGTATTAATAACATCAATTTACATAATACTACTATTTCCATGCCCAAAACATACAGTTTAGTACGATTTTATACCTATTATCGCGTTTTCAAATAATATCATAAACCCCCTTCCTTCAGGACTCTTTATCTCCTCTGCTATTGGTCGTACGAAAAAATTGTTCATACAAAAAATATTGGAAATTGAGTGTAGAACAAAAAAGTACTGACCTACTTTTGCCGTAAAACCAAATCCTGAGAAGTTATTCAGGAAAAACCATTTTTGAGGGGGTGGAGCCTCCATAAAAAATTTAGCACGGGGTCTAGGGGGTGCGGACTTTCTAGAGGTTAGTCAGGGGACCACCCTCGACAGTTTTTGGCGAAAAAATCTTGGCTAGCTAAAAATGTTTTTATTTCTTAAAAATAGCGCTTATTCGCCTACACTAATTGTCGAAAGATTACCGAAGGGTCATTCCATGTCAGTTCGTACGCAAAGTGGTGGGGGGGGGGGGGTCGGCAATTTTTTTCATTTTTTTAATGTGGGTAGACCTCGATGAGAGGTGACGAATGCCGCAAACCGCAGCTCTCAAAGTTTTTTTGGAGGGCTGCCACGAGCATTTAAAGTTTTGAGGTAAAGTTGGATATGGTAAATGGTAAATTTGGGGTGTTGATAACTCGAAAACCATGATGAATTTTACGCCCAGTTATGACGTTTTGAAAATTTTGAGCCGCCATTTTGAAAAAATGGTCAAACTTACAATTGAATTTTTTTCCCCCAAAAAAGGTGTTATTTATCCATAAATAATATACCATATAAATTTCAAAAATTTTGTAGGGTTGAAGATTGTCAAAAAAAATGAAAACTGGCCCCTCGCGTTGTAAAATACTCGAAATTCCCATATCAATGTAGATACCATTGTACCTGTACAAGTTATGGGAAATTTTGCAAAAACGATTATTTTTATAAAGTTATTTCATCCTAAGGTCAACAGAAAATTGTTTCGAAGAACCCTCAATTCCTCGACCCCCTTCCCACCCCCATGCGGTCATGAATCTCAAAAAATGTTTTCAACTTTGGTACTTTGTTTTTTCTCATCTTAACATTGTTCTCGAAAATATTTTCCAAGTCTAAGATTTTTTGGTTGAAAAATTTTGAAAAAATTTCATTTATGTACTCAAGATGAAAATTTTTTAAGAGAGTATAAAGTTTTCGAAAAATTTTAAGATCAAAGAATGGAATTTTAGAATTCACAATTAAGAAAAAATTTCAGTAAATGTACTTACCTAAAAATTTTAGAATTGAAAAAATTTTGTAGCTGAAAAAATTCTTAGTTACCTAATAAAAAATTGTAGATTTGAGAAAAAAAATTTGTTGGAGTCGAAAGTTGAAATTCTGAAAAAATTGAAATTTGATTTGACTCAACCCCCTGAAGGCAACAAATTTTATAAAATAGCCAATCCGGCTCAGGAAACTTCAAGGAATCGAATCCCTCTCGTTTTTAAATTTTCGGCTTTGACACGAGTCTTAAAAGTTGCATGTCTCTACTGTTAAATTCATTGCTTGTGAGTTGTAACTGATTGAAAAACATTTTCCACTTCGTAGACTGAATACAATCTGGTTACTGGTCTCATAAGATTTAAAGAAAACGGCGAAAGAAGTTTCCACAGCATTCAGATTCTGCAAATGTTACCTCGCTTATTCAAATTAGGTAACTGGGATCCCGATAACAAAATCATGTACACGAGAAATCTTACGCAAATTAAACAAGACACTGAAGAGCTTTCGATGAATAAAACGTTCATAGTTTCGTCAATAGAGGTGAGCTATAACATTAAATAAGCAGGGTCGTGCAGAGAAAATTCCGGCCGAGGGGAAAAATTGAAGGGAAAAAAGGTTTTCCACAATGGGGGGGGGCTCAAAAATTCAAAATGTTTGATTTTTGAATTCCAATACTGCGTAAAAGAAGAAGGCGGTGGATAAAAAAAATTGAAGTCGATTAATATCTTCCGATCTTGCAAGAAAGTTCAATTCTTCAAAAATTGTCAAAAATTCATTAAGTGGGTATTTTCGAAAATAATTTTTTTTTAATTCAAGAAAATTCAAAATTGATTGAATCAATTTCAGATATTATTTAGTGATTGTGCAAACCGAAAAGCACAATTTTTTGCAAAAATCAATATTTTATATGAGGGGCTTAGTTCCAAAACTCACTTTTGCCAAAAAAAATCGATGTCGTTTTTTTTGCAGATTTCGATTCAGTATGAAAAACTGAACCAGAATCCGCAAAAAAAACGACATCGATTTTTTTTGGCAAAAGTGAGTTTTGGAACTAAGCCCCTCATATCTTTTTACTTCCTTTTATTATGCACACTTCACTTCATCTATGAAGAGAAATTGAAAAACGTTGTAAAATGGCGATTTTCTCGGGGAAAAGGACTTTTTTGTCTGTACAGCCCCTAAATAATCTCTAAGATTGATTTTAATAAATTTCGAATTTTTTGAAAATATTGAATTTTTGAAAATCTTTAATGAAGTAAAGGCCCTTGCGCGATCGCAACATAGGTACATTAATCGATTTTGAATTTTTCAAATATATTTTCCAGTCTCCCTAGCCCTCGTCTTTTGCGCTGTATTGGAACTCAGAAATAAACATTTTTGATTTTTAGGCCCATCCTTTCCCTTTCCCCCCTCTCTGCACAGGCCTGTAAATAAGTATGCGTAGTAGAATGAAAATTTTATCACATTTCAACCTTGCTTCATCTAGAGTGCCACAACGGCACCGAGTTTGAATATCAGTTTGATTTTTGGATATGACCCCTCTCCATCCCCATGCAATCTACAGGATCCCAAAAAATGAAGAAAATGGGAGTATCATACTTTTCAATATGGTTTCGATGATGCGGAGTTCTTTTTAATTCCGATCTTCTAGTTGCACCAACTTTTCGCCTCCCTCCACACCACATTTGAATTATTGGTTCATGAAAATATTACATAGCATAGGTATCGTTTATTATAGTACGTAGGTACATTCTTTGGGTCGCTGCCGTTAAATATGGTTCCTGTGTAGAAGTTTGTTTAATACTGTCTCATTAACTCCCCCGGCACCTTTTTTCCCCTGGACTGCTAAAGTTAAATGCTACAAGCAATTATAAAAAACCCCAAGAACCAAAAATTAGCTTGAAGCAGAAGACTGATATTTCTTAAAAATATTCGAATACTTTTCAGGGTGAACCGTACTTAAAGAAATGTGAATATCCTCCAGAAGTGACAGAAGAACAAAAGGAAGAATGGGGAGATTGTTTTACAGGCTTCTCGAAAGATCTCATCAATTTAATAGCTAAGGAGAGAAAATTCAAATATAAAATCGTGTTGACGCAAGCTCGTGGTTCAATTGTCGCTGCTACTGGTAAATGGAACGGAATCATTAAAGAAGTTATGGATAGGGTTAGTAAAATATGAAAAACGTATTTTTCATTTTGCAATAAACGCCTCTTACTTAGGCCTGTTCAACATACGTAGATAGGTACTTACTTACCTAGATTTACGTTGGAGGAAAATTTTCCTGGTTACCTTATACTTAGGTAATTGAAAATGTCTGTTGGATTTGCTTCAGCGTGCAGATTTAGGAATTTGCGATTTAACCATAACTCACGAAAGAAGAAAGGTTGTAGATTTCACCAAACCATTTATGAATTTAGGTAAGTTTGGTCACTTGAAACACTTCTCAATATCTCAGAACTGAAAAGAGATACCTACTAAGACGGTTTAAACGGCAATGTGTTCCTGGCGTTGGGCGTGGAGGACATTGAAGATCTATAACCAAACTTTCAGCCCGACTTATAGGGTGTCTACAAATAGAGAAACCGGTTTGGGTCAAAAAAAAAGGTGGGTCCGATGTTTTTCGGTTCAGCAGATTTCAACCAAGTGGACACATGAAAAAAAGTTTGAAACAAAAGTTGTGGGGAATTTAAAAACTAAACATTTTTTATTCCATAACTGCATGGTACAAAGAACTTTATAGTAGGTATAATTTTTTTATTCAAGCCATAACTCTTCTCCGCTCCCAGATGAAAAAAAATACAAAGCTTAAAATGTTCAGTTTTTAATTCTAAACTTTTATTTCACACTTTTTTTGATATCTCCATTTTTTTTTAATCTGTAGTTTCTTTGGTGATTTTTTTCATGTCTAAACTGGTTAACAAAAAGTGGAGATATCAAAAAAAATTGAAGCAAGAGTTTTATGAGAATTAAAGACTGAGCACTTAACGTTCTGTAATTTTTCTTGCACCTTTAAAAAAAATCGCAGAACGTAAAATGTTTAGTTTTTAAATCTCTACTACTTTTGTTTCAATTTTTTTTGATATCTTCACTTTTAATTGATAACTGGTCATAGACTTGAAAAAAATCATCATTGATATCCGCTTCAAAAAATTGAAGATATCAAAAAAGTGTGAAATCAAAGTTGTAGAGAATTAAAAACTGAACATTTTACGTTCAGTATTTTTTTTTTTTTTTTTAAATCTAGAAATAGAGAATAGTTGTGACTTGACACCCCCCCCCCCCCCCCATTATACTCAAACCTTTTGTACAACAGCTTCTTTCCAGTGCACGGTGGAAAAAAATTATGAAACAAAAAATGTTTGTTTTTTAATTTTCTACAACCTCTGCTTAAAACTTTTTCTCATATATCCACTTTTTTGGATATTATTGACAACTGGTTCAGAACTGCTGAACCGGTTTCAAAAAAAACACATTTTAATCGCAAGAATGTATAGACTTTATTTATTTTTTTTAAACGGACACCCACTTCTTGACCCTACCCGATTTCTCAATTTGTGGACATCCTACCTACAGGTCGGGCTGAAAGTTTGACTATGGATCTTCAATGTCCTCTACGCCAGGAACACATTGCCGATTGAACCGTCTTAGTATCTCTTTTCAGTTCTGAAATATTGAGAAGTGTTTCAAGTGACCAAGACTTCTATGTCTACATTTTTTTCTAATTTTCAAAAGCTATTAACACTATTATAATTATTTATATTTTTGTGCAGGCATCAGCATTTTGTACAAGAAAGGCAAAGAAGAAGACGCGGAAATGTTTTCGTTTCTGAAGCCGCTTCAATTTGAAGTTTGGTTGTGTGTGGCCACTTCCTTGCTGGCTCTGTCCATTGCATTATTCTTTGTGTCAAGGTTTGAATTTATTTCTGTATCTATTTAATATGCTTTATTTAACAAGTGTATAGATCAGTAGATAGGTCTTAGGTCATGAGTTAAAATACCGCCATGTTCTTCAACCTTGTATTTATTTCAACAGGCTATCTCCATACGACTGGGAAAGTCCACATCCATGCGATTCCAATGTAGAAGAATTAGAAAATGCTTTGTCAATGGTGAATTCGTTGTGGTTTTCCTTAGGATCGGTGTTACAGCAGGGCTGCGATATACTACCAAAGTAAAATTTTCTTCATTACAGTGCTTAATAATCATTACCTATAAAATGAATGCATTGATATTATTAGTTGATAGGTATGTACCGATAGTAAAGCTATTTTTGCATTAATTTGTGTAGAGCCCTGTCTTCAAGAATTGTCGCAGCCATGTGGTGGTTTTTCACACTCATTATGGTTTCCACCTACACTGCAAATTTGGCTGCTTTTTTGACTACAACTAAAATGGATACTGAAATTAAAGATGCAGAACAATTAGCTTCACAGTCGGCCATCAAATACGGATGCAATAAAGAAGGTTCAACGAGAACATTTTTTGAGGTACTTTCCGATTTTACTAATAGGTATGCTAGGTAGTAGGTACATAATTTATTTATGGTAAACTGAATGGTGAAATTGCTTGGAGGTTTATCAAGGTTGTCATCATATTCATAACAGCAATAGCCAAGTTGGACTTGAATTTGTTTGCTATGATGTGGAACTTGCTGAAGAAAAGCCTGAAGTTTCACTAAATAGTTTCCTGTCTGTTTTCACTCATTTTTCCTGATAGTTTGTATTGGAGAGCATACCCAGTAAACTTGTTTTCCCTAGGTACATCTTAAACTTGACTTCTTCATTTTTCATTTTCTTTCATCAGTTTCGATTTTCCCCAAAATAGGGTTACTATAAGATCCAATGTTGTGGGCTTTGTTCTTTAGGGTTGATCCAAAACTCGTTTAAGGCTTGTTATTCCCATTTGAACTGTGGGACAATGAACATCTCCTTCTCATATATTAAGACTAAATTGAAATGCCTAGCAGTAGCAAAAAATCGATCCAATTATTGTCCACACTGTCAAAAAGAAAAATAAAGTCATCAAAGAACTGAATTCCACAAGCTGAAGCTAAAATTATGCCTGTTTTCTTACAGAAATCAAATGACAATTTATATCAAAAGATGTATGCAACCATGGAATCGACAAAGCCATCAGTATTCACTAAAGACAACGACGAAGGCAAAGATCGTGTTTTAAGAGAAAAGCAATTTGCCTTTTTCATGGAATCTTCTACTATTGAATACATGGTTGAAAGGAATTGTCAGTTGACCCAAGTTGGAGGGTTATTAGATAATAAAGCATACGGGATTGCCATGCCCTTAAGTAAGTAATCTCATGCCTATACCCACAACATCAAAATACTACTCATACGTAATTACATATCATTTGTAATTATAATTGTACCTACTTACTATGTATCTATGTCTTTATTTACTCTACAGATTCTCCATACAGAACATCGATAACAACAGCATTACTAAAGCTACAAGAAGAAGGTAAAGTGAGCGAGTTGAAAGAGAGATACTGGACCGTTACGAACGAATCAAAAAAATGCGTTGTAGGTTGATTTTATCGTGTGATACCTATTTCAGTTCAAATATGAACAATTTTTAATTTACAATTTTGTTTTGTTTACTGCGATAGCGAGTTAAAAAAAATGAAATAGAAGAAAACGCCTTAGCTGTAGCTCAAGTTGGTGGAGTTTTTGTTGTACTAATCATTGGAATTCTGTTTTCTTTTGTTCTCTCGATATTGGAATTCTTGTGGAATATTCGTAAAGTTGCGGTCATAGAAAAGGTACTGAGCAAAACCTATTGAGCTATATTTCAATAAGTACGAGTATTAGCAGAGGTATTTTCCTATTATCAGAATAGAGTAGAAAAGGAATGATACCTCAGATTTTTGAAAAAATTGGTAAAATGGTTTGCCTTCAGTGGAGATTTTCCCAGAAAAGATTTTGAGCTCCCAGTCATTACGGGAGGCGGAGCAAGGACGAGGGATCTTCAAAGTAGTCATTTTTTGTTGAAAAAACGCATTTTTTAAACTTTTGAATATTGCCACTGCGTGCATGGGATTTCAGTTACCTTCTTGTAAAGTGTGATTTGAGTTTCTGTCCTTGAAATCGAATACCTACCACTTTTGCCATTGACAAGGTGGTTGAAAGTTGCATATCGTCCCTCTAACATTAAAAGGATGCAACTCCATTCTCCACTTGATCTGTGTAAACGGCTATTTTCAGCCTGATTCAGTCTCAATTAGATCTAAAATGTTAGGAACTGCTGAAAAGTTGGTCTCGCCAGTAGAGATTCTCATCTCTTCATTGAAAACTTTCATAGATAGGTAGATTAGGTAATAGGTACCCAGGAAAAAATCTTCAGGTATGATCAAGTATGAAAATGACTGGATCACCCTGCTCAGGCCTGATCAGTAATGAAAAATGACCGCGATTGAGCACGCCAGAGCAGGCCTGGCTTCTAATAATGGAAATTTATTCAAAAACCTTATTTTTATTGTCCTGCTCAAACGGGGTCATTTTTCAGGCCTGCTCATGCCTGACAATTTTTCCCTGGGTACATCTGATGAAGACTGCGTCAGGCTGAAAAAAAAAACGTCTACACAGGTCTCAAGTGGCGATTGGAGTTGATGTCAAGATTTTTGTTTTTTATCAAATTTAAAGTTCACGTTGGTAAACACTTCAAAATCGTCCGAAACTCCATTTTTCGTCTTCCAGAATAAATTTTGAAAATTTCATGAAAATTTAAATGAAGCATACGTTTCCAAACTGTCCTAATCTGTAAAAATGAAAAAAGGGACCCAGGTGTTCTTTTTTTCAGTACACCTATGTCCCTTTTCTCATGTACAGATTTTGGACTTAGGGCAGTTTGGAAACGTATGTTTCTTGTATAAGAAAACCAAAAAAGGCTTATTGTCTCGATATTGAGGTGTTTGAAAAAGCGATTTGGATTTCAGAAAATCGAGAAATTGTCAAATTTGTGAAACATTTTTCAACTTTTTTGTACTTGGGTCATTCTAAAATTTCGCAGAAATTCGTCTTTTTCTGAAAAATTTTGATCAGAGTCGTCAATACTAGTGTGCCAGATAACATTCACATGCTCATACAACTGGAAAACAAAAATAGATATTCCCCTTGTAATTTAAATGGGGAATGCCACGACGATGGACATCCACGACCAAGGACAAAATTGTAGAAATGTCAAAATTGTAAGAAAATTATGCGTTTTGAGGAAAAACCAACTGTTGCATCGAAAACCTGTTCACCTTCTTATTTTGAGGCAGCTTTGAAAAAAATGAAAAATTGAGGTATAGCCTCACAATGAAGAGCCACGACGAGGACATTTGGGACTACTTTTTTAGCCCCCTCGGGGACAGGAATATTTTTTGCTCCATTATTTTCGCAGGAATATGTAGGGGGGATGATTATCTATCTATACATTCCAACCGCATTGTTCCAGCATGTATATCTCCTGAGATAATTACTTCGCACAGAGTTTTCTGCGAAAATTTAGAATCACCCACTTACAGGGTAAAAAGTGGCATAGGCGTACCTAGAAATTGTGTAAGGGAGGAGCTCAGATTTTGAGAAAAAATGGAGGGGGTGGGGCATGAAAAAATTAAGTCACCTGTTATTACAGTGGAACTGGAGTAGTTTGGGGTACCTATTTTCAGTACCTAGGCAAATAATATATACCTAGAAACTTATCCAAGTCAAGAGTGCGAACTTACTCAGTATTTTTACTTAGGTAACTATTAAGTAACCTGCATACAACCTACAAAATATAACTTACCTATGTAACTTGACTTTACAGATCCCTCTCAAGACTGCTTTTAAGAAAGAATTACATTTTGTACTGAACTGTCACATAACAACAAAACCAGTGAGAAAACCATCTGAGAAAACTTCCGAAAATAACGAACCACTGGACAGATATAAAGCATTAATGGCATTGGGTACAAGATAGCATACAAAACAAATTTCATCTGTAGATAATACGTACCTATCTTGTTGCTATTTCAATATAGTATAGTATACGTACCTACTTATTTATTTGATTTAAATGACTTGGATGACGCAAATTGAAGACGTCGAACTTTTTTTTTGTGGTGAAATTTAGTATGATATTTCAAAATTTTGCACTTACCTACCTACAGTTTTTTATACGCATTATCGTTGTCGAAGCAATTCTTGAATGAATGGCCAGAATCAAAGAAAAATTGTATTTAAGACGATATTAAATGATATTGTGCCAAAACTCTCCATATAGACAAAACATAGTATTTTAATCTCCTACAAAAATCTAAATGAAACATTTCTCGAACAAGTTTGAAAAAATAGTGTTTTTGGTGCTCAGCCCTCCATTGTGCCTCACAAAATATTCAAATTGGCCATTTTTGAATAGTCTGATTAATTTTCTCTTCACTGAGAAAAACTCACCTCATGAACACATTTTTTGGGGGATTTTAGGCTAACTAGGTGAAAACTGGAAAGAGAAAATGAAAATGGGGTGAGAATTTGAAAACTTTGAATTACCTACGTATTCCTGGCTCTTTTCAACTACAAAATAGGGACTTGGAGGACATATGTGAACCCGAATATTGAACTCATCCTTTAAGGGTCAAATTTTTTTTAGAATTGACACTGATTTTGGGCCTTTCAGATGGAGTAGAATTACTGGAGCCTCAACTCAAAAACCAATTTTTGATCCCCCAAGGGTGATTTCTATATTCAGGCTTCATTGTACACTCAGAGACAAAACTTGGTCAAAAACTTCAAAGGATGGTGAAAATGAGAAATTTACTGGCTAATATTCTTTTTATAAAAAAAACTGATGTCCCTACTTTTTGAGAAAATTTGTAGATTTATGGCGTCAAAATTTGCTTACTCAAATGCCCTCCCTTGGCTGGTTTCCGCCTATTACGGCGTGATGTAATAATTTCCAAGGCCAAAAATAACATTAACTAAAAATTCCAACTGTATCTCCACGTTTCTAATTTTTTTACCTATGCTAGAATTCATAAATTTATGGAATTATTTCGTTGAGTAATTTTTTTCGCGGTTTAGTTTCCTATGTCGCACCATCTTCAGTTTCAAAAATTAGAACATGCGTGATCATTGTATAATAACACTGTCACTCCGTTTTCCGCTGTGCGATAAAGATGACGATTTGGCATCCATTCAAAAATATTTTAATTTGGAGACCTAAGAGAGAAAAAATTTACCAACTTACAGTTGTTGTGACGCGAACTACAGCGACTGTTACTCATTTCTTTCTCAGTAATGGGTGTTCTCGTTTTTGTTGTGATAAGCGTGTTGAAAATTTTTCTCTGTGATGGCATTAGGCTAATGAAACATCTTCCAGATTCTCCGTTGCAAGTAAACGTAGGTTAGTAAATTGTTTATCTAGTACCTAACTACCTACCTACTTATTTATGCTAGGACTAGAACTCCCCAACATAAGAACTGTGAAATCTGAAAAATTGTATCCTTACATTTTGATGCATCACTCGATAATATTGGAAATTTTTCAGTTTTGACTTCCTCTCTCAATCCTTTTGAAGCCTCTTTTTCTGTTTTGGTTTTTTTCGTGAAATGACACAGGGAACAGACACGAGAATGGCTGAAAACTTAAGTTCTCATATCAGACTTGATATTGTCAGAAAACTTTTTTGCTTCGGGCTTTTAGCACTAACTCCAGTGAGTCCGTATTTGACGAACGTCTAGTTTGTCGGAAATGTGCGGCACGATTTTTTCCCCAAGATTTTTTGAACCTTTTTTCCAAGTTCAAATTTTTTTCATATTTTTCTCATCTCAAGTTTTTTTAGACGTAATTTTCTCAACTCATTTTTTTCATTTTTCTCAACTCAAATTGTTTTCTTCTAATTTTTTCAACTCAATTTTTTTCTTTCAATTTTCTCAACTCAAATTTTCTTTCTTCTAATTTTTTTCTTTCAATTTTCTCAGCTCAAATTTTTTTCTTCTAATTTTCTCAATTCAATTTTTTTCAGATGTAATTTTCTTAATTCAAATTTTGTTATTTTTGCAGCAGTACAATTTCTTTTCCGAGTTCTTATCACGTAATGACACAAGCAATGAGAAGAAAAAAATTAGTTGAGAAAATTGGAAGAAAAAAATTTGATTTGAGAAAATTACGTCTAAAAAAATTTGAGTTGAGAAAATTACGTCTAAAAAAATTTGAGTTGAGATAATTAGAAAAAAAATTGAGCTGAGAAAATTGCAAAAAAATTGAGTTGAGAAAATTGAAAGAAAAAAAATTGAGTTGAAAAAATTGGAAGAAATAAATTTGAACTTGGAAAAAAGGTTCAGAAAATTTTAAACTGTTTTTAAAAAATGAAAATATTCCGGATTAAGGACTCAGATTCAGAATGAGTAAATTTAAGAGATAAGAACTTGAAAAAAAAATCGTGCCACACCATTTCCGACAAATCTACAATGAATCTAGACACTCGTCCTGATTTGGGACCATGGGACTGGGTTGACCTCAGAAATGAATTCAGGAGCTTTAAGTTTAAATAGCCTCTGTTGCCTGCAGCCAAATTTCCAATTTTTCCAAAAAAAGGTACTTTTTCCTTTAGGGGAAAAAACTAAGATCATGCCTATGTTCAAATGTACCTATTTATTTAAGAAATGAAGACGAGGCAATGTTTCTTATCTGCGTGTAAAAAAACAAAACTTCATGACTTTTTATTAAAATGTCAATGCATTAAAAAATTAATTTTTAATTTTTTTTAAATTCTAAAATACTTTATGGTTTTTTATTACTTTTAAAAATATTTTATTTTTTTGAAAACATAGGTAGGTACTCTAATTTTTTTGAATACCTACCTAAAATATAAATCTATAGAAACTTTTACATTATATTGCAATTTAGAAAAACAGTATTGCCAATAATAATTCGAAATTCAAACACTGTACCTACTTTTATTTATTTATTTAAATAAAATGTATATCTCACGTTAGATATTTTTACATTAACTTTGTTACAATTTTGAGAGACGGTATTGCCTCAAACTCATAGCTTTTTATTAAACTGTTTATGCAATTTTAAAAAATCATAATTTTAACATTTTTTTACATTATAAATTTCAATTTAAGCGAGCAGTGTTGCCAACAACACAAATTTAAACACCAAATTTTTAATTTTTTAAAAATCATATTTGGCGAAACTGAAAAAAGTTACGTCAAACCGTTACACAAAAAAACAAAACTAAAAAAAAAATGAAAAAATTATTCAAAAAATTAGGATAAGTAAGTACTTACTCACTTATGTTTTAAAAAAAAAAAATTGGAAAAAAATTGAAAAGTATCTATTTAAAAATTTGAAAGTAAAGGAAAAACATTGAATAAAATATAAGATATTTTATGTTTTTTTCTTCTTTTCTAATTTTCGAAATCACTGAAGACCCTGGACAAAATGTTAAAAATTTATGGAAATTTCAACTTTTTTCGTCAACTCTTAGGGCCAGTTGTACAATCAATAGTTAAATCACTGGTTAGCTATCAAAAACAAAACGAACAGTTGTAAGTTAACTGATGATTGGTTTGTACATTCACCAAATCATGATTAGTTAGTTAACCAGCCGTGATCAAACGTGAGTATCCTCACGCATCTATACAACAGCCAATGAAATTGTTAGCTGATGACAAATGGATAGAAAATTACTGGCCACTTGTGAATTCAGCTGAAGATTTTGTTGATTTCTGTTTAAAAAACAAACTGAGTTATCAGTTATCACACGAAAATTTTTTAAATATGTACATTAATATTTTATGTTGATGGGTTTACGAAAAAAAAAATTAGTATTAAATTAGCAGTATTTTTAAAATCAAATAAATTTTGTTTTGTTAATTTTTTTGAAATCCAAAATCAAAAATGAAGGTGTTATAACAATTTAGGTATGAAATTTCTCATTGATATTGTTCCAAATTTTAAAAATATATTCTTTTAAAAAAATTTAAACTAATTATTCCCTTCAATTGTTGAAAATTTTACACATTATGAAATAGTGGTGTTGGCGTAATTATTTTTGAACCAATCATAGCACTTACCCGTTGGTTAACCCGTCGAATTTGGTGGGTTAAAAAAAGTACAGGTTAGCTCTTTGTTTAATGCTAAATGACTGATGTACAACTCATAACTGCTCATAACAAGCAGTTAAGTAATAGCCAAAGGTTAACTATTGATTGTACAACTGGCCCTTAACAAAAAGTCATTATCTCAGCGATTATCCAAATTTCTTCCAAGTGTTTTCAACCCTAACAAAATGTCATGTGGATGAAATTTGACCTAAATTCGTTACAGGTCACACAAAAACGTGGCACTTTTCACAAGCCTAAGACGTATCCATGTGAAAAATATTTGAAATATTTTGATCAATTTTTCCAATTACCTACCTTCAGTTTTCAAAATTTTGAAAAATAGGTAATTGTGGAATGTGGATCCCCTTAGAGATACTTATGAGTGTTTTCTTTGCCTACATCATGCTCTAATGACTGAAATAGTATAATTATTTAAGTTCACCCTGACATATTTTTAGTTGGGATTTTCGGAGATGAAGAAATTGAAGAACGTATCGCGTTCGAAGCAGCAATTAATGACGTGAACAATGACGCCAGTATCCTGAAAAGGACTAAGCTGCAAACTATCACTAAAATTGGCGGCCCGCTTGATGCATTTGTTATCAAGAAAACATGTAAGTATGCTGATGACAGGTTGATATATTTATCACTTCAGCACAACTCAAAAGACTGCATACGGATAATTTCCCAATTTTTTTATCTTTTAGTATGTTCCGCAATGGAAACAGGCATTACGGTAGTAATCGGACCAAATTCAGCGGAGGGTATAGCGATCACGCAATCTATCACAGATCTCTATCATATTCCGTACATGTTTTCGACGTTTGAGTCACCCATGTATGACGACGGGTATTCGGTCAATATGTTCCCATCGATGCTAGATTTGACTAGAGTAAATCGCTGCACTTCCTTCTCAACCACCTAGGTTTTCAAAATACCCATGTCTTCTGATCTTAATGTAAAATTGTCAATTCCAAAATTTGAACAGGGTATAAAAGAAATAATTCATGATATGGATTGGACGGCGTTTACTCTGCTTTACGAAGAGGATGAAGATTTGATTATGTTTCAAGACTTATTAATCGAGCATGAGAAATTGAAAAATAAAGAGAATTACCGCCCAATAATATTGAAGCAGCTGCCAAAAGATCAGGACTACGGGTGAGTAAAAATGAACGTTACTATGTTGAACTGTCAAGTTACAGGTCAGCATAGAAAATGCTGTCTGAAGTTTTAAGAGTGATTTTCATAGTATTTTTCGTACTGATCACGAGAAAAATGGTGAAAAAATTCAATATCCAAGGATTTTTCACTACCTATTACAATTTTTTGTTGAACATTTTTTTACACTTTTCAATAACTTTTGACACTTAGAGTCAATTTTTTAAGCAGAGAGAAGGTTCAACGAAAAAAATGAATAGAACATGAATTGTAGAACATAAAATTTTCTTTCTGTAAAGTTCAGTTAATTTTTTCTTTGGAGGCTTAGTTTTCGAGATATTTTAGTTGACAGTTCAAAGTTAAATTACTTTTTTTCATTGAAAATATCTCAAAAACTAAGCCTCCTAAGATAAAACTAAATGGACTCTACTGAAAGAAAATTTTACGCTCTACAATTTATGTTACACTAATTTTTTTTCAGTGAACCCTTTCTTTTCTCAGAAAATCGACTTGAAGGGTCAAAAGTTGAATTAAAAAATGTAAAACAAATTCTCAACAAAAAATTCCAATTATGAAAAATCCTGATATGATGGAGTAAAACTGAAATCATGATCGAACTCAGCGCTAAAAAGTACATAGGTCAGAATCATCTAAGTATCTGAATAAATTCATTGGCGTGACTGGACCTTCTGAGTAGGGTGTGCCAAAATTTTTCAAATTAAAGAATATTTTTTCTTAAAACAGTGAAATTTTACAAAAATTCACCGATTTATCGAAAATTGAAGAATTTTTCAAAATCGAAAGGTTCTCTATAGCTGGAAAATGTTTTCCAAAACTTGAAACGATTCCCCAGAAACTGAAAAACATTTCTAAATTTAAACCGCAGTTCTCTAAAATTGAAAAATTTTCCGAAATTTGAACAATTTTCTAAAAATTAGATGAATTTGGGATGAAAATTCGTCCCAACTTCATCTCAGTCTCAGAAATGAAAAAAAATCGTGGGATGAATTTTGAATGAAAATTGATCTCAGCCCAGGAAGGTAAAAAAAATGTGGGATGAATTTAGGATGCAAATTCATTACAAATTCATCCCTACAGTTGTCTAAAACTGGGATGATTTTCTCAGATTTTCTTAAAATCAAACAGTTTTCCAGAAATTTAGACAATTTTCCAAATACTGGCCAATTTTCTAAAAATTGAAAAATGTTATAAAAATATTTTGAAATTAAATATGATAAGTACCTATACCTACAACTTGTATTTTGTTCGTCCGTTTGTTCATTCCTTCAATTTCTCAGAAATCTACAATTTTTTCAAAATTCGGATGTTTTCCAAAAATCTTGTAATAATTTTTCAAAAAACTGAAAATCTTTCCAAAACTTTCTCTAGTTTTTCAAAAAATTGAAAATGAAATTTGAGTAAATTTCATACAATTGTACGATCGTCCGAAATTGGGGCCATTTTTCCATGATTTGGACGATTTTCTAAAAATTGAACCATTTTCCAAAATGCGACTGATTTTTTAAATTGAAAAATTTTTTGAAAATATTTTTTTATAATTTTGTTTATTCTGACTGTTGATGAAAAAAATTAAAAAGAATATTGCCACCAGGACCCATTAGCGAATTTTACCAAAAAAATTGTCTTCGGAGAGAAAAAAATTGAAAAATCTGGGAGAAGTAGGGTGTGTCAAGGCACACTATGATAATAAATTATACAAACAAAAATTGTTGATTTGTCGGCCTTTGATATTTCCATTTTGTTACAAATTGGGAAATGTTAAAAATGTGGTTCATTACAAAAAGTCGATTTTCTGGGAAAATCTAGCCTCCAAAAAAATATGGACAGAACATGAATTGTAGAGCATAAAATTTCCTTTCTGTGGAGTTCGATTACTTTTTTTCTCGGAGGCTTAGTTTTTGAGATATTTCCAATAAAAAATAAGTTGTATGAACTTGATACTTTCAACTAAAATATCTTGAAAGCTGAGCCTCCTAAGAAAAAATCAATTGAACTTTACAGAAAGGAAATTTTACGCTCTATAATTCATGTTCTATTCATTTTTTCCTCGAACCCTTCCTATGCTCTAAAAAATTAAAAATAGACTTCAAGAGTCAAAAATTAACAAAAAAAAATGTCCAACAAACAATTCAAATTGCGAAAATTCCTTCGGTGGTGAAATTTTTCACTACTTTTTTCGTGATCCGCATGAAAAATACTATAAAAATCATCCATTAAACTTCAAACAGCATTTCAAAGGTTTAAAAAAAATGTCGACCTGTTTATGTGCTCCGTGTATATTTAATTGCCAGTGTACAAGTTTTGCAGGCGTCTCACCTCGCCAGTACTTTGGTACTGTTTATGTTCATTCATTTTGTGTTCGACAGACCTTTGTTGAAAGAAATCCAGAAACGTTCTGAAACTCGATTTGTATTACGCTGTGCCAAGGAGAATGTCAGACCGTTTCTGGTCAAAGCTCAAAGTCTCAACTTGACGGGTGATTATTTTGCTTATGTTGTAATATCATTGGTAAGTCAGAAGGATGCATTACTGATTTATCTCAAAATATGAAACCCAAAATTATTAAAGTATCTGGCTTGTGCACATTTTAGGACGTCTATCAAGAAGATTTTCAAAAATTTCAATCCACAGGAACTAATATAACAACTATCAGCATCATCAATCCGATCACCTATTCCGAAGATAAATTTAGCAGCGATTACGATCGTTTTTCTTCCTTTGTTCACAATCAAGTACGCGTTCTCAAGGTAAATATTCAAAGGAGAACGATTAGGTAAATGTAAATGAAGTTCGAACCTACTTAAAATGTCAGCTCACTCACTTACCCGCTATGATTTTACAGACCCAAGCATTTCTCATGTACGATGCAGTTTACCTGTTTGCTACAGCATTGGATACATTTTTGGAGGACGAAAATGAAAGCCTCGAACAAGAACAGCTTAGTTGTGCATCGAAAGAGACAGTTTTTCAGGATGGAAGCAAGTTGATAAATCTTATCAAAACTGTAAGTACCTATTATGTTCCATTTCAAGAACTTTACTGGCCAAACTACCTATCACCAAGTACCTTGATTTAATTTACTCTTTCTGATCGAGAAAAAATTTCCATTTTCTAGACTGAATTCGAATCGGTCACGGGTCTCATTAGATTTAGAGAAAATGGCGAAAGAAGTTTTCACAGTATTCAAATTATACAAATGTCACCTCGCTTATTCAAGTTGGGAAACTGGGATCCCGATAGTAAACTCAAGTACTCGAGAAATCTTACGCAAATTGTACAAGAAACTGAAGAACTTTCGATGAATAAAACCTTCATAGTTTCGTCCATAGAGGTAAAGTTAGTTCTATCACAACTCAGCCAGGTTTAAGCCGTTTCATCGTGCAATTTTGCTTAAATTTTTTGCTTAGGCTTTGGTTACCTCAAAATATGCAAAATCGACCATTTTTTCACTCCTATACCCTTTTTAAGGAGGGAAAAGTTGTACTTGAAGTTAATTTTCAGAAATCAGCTCTGAAAAGGGGTAAACTAGAATTTTCAATTTCAAAATTTCTGCCCTGTAAGGGGTTACAGGAGAAATTTTAAAATCTCAAATTCTGTTTCAAAGCGGAGGGGGTCTTGGAAAATTTTGAGGTAACGAATCCGACTAGCCCATCAATTTTTTCATTCGAATGGTTTACACCCCCTCCCCATCACAGCCCGTTTGAAAGTGTACAGATCGTGGGGGTTTTCAGAAAAAAATGACCTCGTAATATTTTTTTTACAAAATTCAGCTCGCGACAAATCAGGGAGCTAGTGGAATTGTATCAACCTACTTAAATTTTCAATTAGGTGAATGAAAAATATTCAGATAGGTACTAAACTGAAATTTTGGGAAGCAATGGCTAAACCTCTCCCCTAAGTCGCGGGAGCCTAAAATTTTTTGGGGAATATTTCTATGTAATTTTTGAAAAAACTGCTCAGATTTGAGAAATAATGGCTCAGCCCCCTGATGTGTCGGGAGCTGATGTTTGTAAACAAATATTTTTGTACCTTAATAAGTTGACATGTAAAGTTGACCAAAATCGATGCGAAAAAAAACATTTTTTGAAACGGGCTCCCTCACTCCACCCCCCTCCCAGCAAAAAGAACGAGGGGTAGGTGCGGTGATTTTTTACCACACACTCGAGACATCATATTGAACATTTTGAATCAAAAAATTTTCACTTTCTCGCGAAATGTCATTTTTGGGGGTCACCTATGTAACGAAGTCATTTTTTTCTGAAAACCCCACGATCTGTACACTTTCAAACGGGCCGTGATGGGGAGGGGGTGTAAACCATTCGAATGAAAAATTTGATGGGCTAGTCGGATTCGTTACCTCAAAATGTGCACAGAAAATACCAAGTTTTTCAAAATTAGAATTTTGGAGCGGTTTTATACTCGTAGTCAAAAAACTCGATTTTTTGTCATCTTAACCAAAAATGTCCAACTTTGGGAAGCGATGGCTCAGCCCCCTGAGGTCGAGGGGGGCTAAAAATTTTTGGGGAGTACTTCTACACCTACAGAACTATTTACGTGAATTTGAGCGAAATCGGTGCAAAACAATTTTTTCTTTCATAAGGGGTCCAACTCCTCCCTCAAAAAGCAATAGGGGCTGGGGCGATGCGAATTTATCAAAGACTCTGGACATCATATAGAAGCTTTTCCAGCTATAAAATTGCGATTAACATGTTTGTCTTTTTTCAAAGTGTATTTCTCAAGTACTAGGTAAAACGACCGATTTATCGGTTTTTTGAACGTCACGCATAGGCCATCACTCAAAAAAATCTGAAAAAATTCTAAGTAGTGTAAAATAGAGTGAGAAACATGAAAATATTTTTTTCTTTATACCACCCGCCAAAACGGTGCCCCCAGGGCGATTTTAAACTTTCAAGGTCAAATTTAAGGTCATTGTAGTGGTCGGAAAAATCTGAAAAAATTTCAGGGTACTCCCCTCAAGTACCTCTGCCTACATGCCAAGTTTGAAAAAAATCGGTTGAAATTGAAAACTCGCGGAGATAGAATTTTTAGCGTGAAAATCACGTATTTTGAGGCCCCGCCCCCCGGGGGGTGTGGTAAAAATTCGTTTTTGCGCTCTAAAATCATCTTCTACATAAGCAAGTCGAATGGCATAAAAATTTTGTCAAAGTTCCACCAAGGGCCAAATGACCCCCAAATCACACCAGAGCCTTTTAATCGTGCCAGTGCGTTGACTTTATTTCAATAACCCGGACCCCCATTTTTTGACCCAAACCGGTTTCTCAATTTGTGACCATCCTATACAACATTTCTGGCCAGCAAAGGTTCTATTGCGGATAATTGTCGAGAGAGGTCCTTTGAGTAACCCCTAAGAGTTACCACTACTCAGACCCCTTGCTAATTCTTTTATGAGGATTCCACACCCCCCATATAGTTTTTTGCTTCTATCTCCTTTGGGTTTGATTTTGCGGTTAAAAATAGCTCAGTACTTTTTTTTCCTACAGTCAATTTCCAATATTTTTTGTACGAAAATTTTTTTGTACAGCCATTATATTAGCAAAGGAGATAGAGAGTCCTAAAAGAAGGGGGTTATGGGGAAAATTCTATCATTTGAAAACGTGATAACTGATAAAGGTAGGTATAAAATCGTTCTAAACTGTGTTTCGGCCATGAAAATATAGTACTATTATGTAAATTGGTGGTATTCATACTCACTTGACCTCCCTCCCCTTCCTATGTGTCCACTCCACCTTATTTGAGGGGTGAGGTGGGGTATACACATAGGAAGGGGAATAGGTTCAAAAACTCAAAAAGATATCTTGAGCCTCTCCTCTCCTAAGTGTCCACCCCACCACACCCCTCAATCATATTGCCACTGCTGAATAAATAAACAAATGGGTAAGGTGGGGTGGGCACATAGAAAGGGGAGGGGGTCGAGTGGGTATTTAATACTACCAATTTACATAATACTACTATTTTCATGGCCAAAACATCCAATTTAATACGATTTTACACCTATTACCTATCACGTTTTTAAATGATAGTATTTTTCACAAAACCACCTTCCTTCAGGACTCTCTATCTCCTCTGCTCATCATTTTACAAAAAAAAATTACTACAAAAAATGTTGGAAATTGACTGTAGAACAAAAAAGTACTGAGCTATTTTTACCGCAAAATCAAATTCAAAGGAGATAGAAGCGAAACCCCGTTTTTTTGGAGGGTGGAACCCCCATAAAAAATTGGCAAGGGGTCTGGGTGATGATAACTCTCGGGGGTTACTCAGGGGGCCTCTCTCGTTTCTCGACAGTTTTCCGCAATAAAAGCTTTACTGGCTAGAAATGTTATTTGGCTACTTTGCCTACACTAAAAGGTCGGACTGAAAGTTTGATTACCTATCAATTGTCAATATCCTGGACGCCAGGAACACATTGCCGTTTGAACCGTCTTGATATCTCTTTTCATTTGTGAGATATTGAGAAATGTTTCAATTTACCAAGACTTTTGTATCACACTGTATAAACACAAATTAGGCCCTTCGGGCTCCTATTTCAGGAAGTAAAGCTAGCAGTTTAATACTTTACAGGGTGAACCGTACTTAAAGAAATGCGAATATCCTCCAGAAGTGACAGACGAACAAAGGGAAGAAATGGGAGAGTGTTTTACAGGCTTCTCGAAAGAACTCATTGATTTGATAGCTAAGGAGAGAAAATTCAAATATAAAATTAAGTTGGCGAATGGTCGTGGTTCATTTATCGCTTCTACCGGTCAATGGGACGGAATAATTAAAGAAGTTATGGATAGGGTTAGTGAAAATATTTTTAAAAAGTTTTTCATGTTGCAATAAACGCCTCTTACTTAGACCTGTTCAAAATACCTACGTAGGTACCTAGTACCTACTTACTTAGATCTACGTAGGTTAGGGTGTCCCAGGAAAAATCGAAGTTGAAATTTCGGGGCGCATACCCTCTAAATTTTTTACTTTTACCCCTAAAACATATTTAAGCTTGGTTACGACCCGATTGAAGCACGTTTACCCGTGCCGCCATGGCCTCAAAGTCATGCCATAAGTCGCGGATTTTAGGAAATTTTCAAAGTGCCGTAACGCTTTCAATGTTTAATTTAGGTGAAAAATATATAGAACCTTTCTTGTTGTACGTAAAAAGATCTACAAAAAAGATCATATAAAACTTTTGCCTAAGTCGAAAATTGGAGGCGCTATAATACTTTGAAATTAGGAAGAATTCGCTAAAATTTGGGAATTTTTCAAGTGCCGTAACTCTTTCAGTTTTTAGTTTGGCCGAATTGTTGCCCATAAAAACATCTACGAAAAAGGTCATATACAATTTTTGCCGGTCGAAAATTGTAAATGACCTTTTTCGTAGATGTTTTTATGGGCAACAAGAAAGGTTCTATACACAATTCGGCCAAACTAAAAACTGAAAGAGTTACGGCACTTGAAAAATTCCCAAATTTTAGCGAATTCTTCCAAATTTCAAAGTATTATAGCGCCTCCAATTTTCGACTTAGGCAAAAGTTTTATATGACCTTTTTTGTAGATCTTTTTACGTACAACAAGAAAGCTTCTATATATTTTTCACCTAAATTAAAAATTGAAAGCGTTACGGCACTTTGAAAATTTCCTAAAATCCGTGACTTATGGCATGACTTTGAGGCCATGGCGGCACGGGTAAACGTGCTTCAATCGGGTCGTAACCAAGCTTAAATATGTTTTAGGGGTAAAAGTAAAAAATTTAGAGGATATGCGCCCCGAAATTTCAACTTCGATTTTTCCTGGGATACCATAAGCTCGTAGGTGGAAAATTTTCCTCAGTAGGTTACCTTAGATTAAACTTAATTAATTGCAAATATCTGTTGGTTTTATTTCAGCGTGCAGACTTAGGAATTTGCGATTTAACCATAACCCATGAAAGAAGAAAAGTCGTAGATTTTACCAAACCATTTATGAATTTGGGTAAGTAACTGCCAATTTGGCTTTACAATAGACATCTATTTAGGTAGGTAATGGGCCTATAGGTCCTGTTTGTTCGCGTACCTAATAATTTCTATAATAAATTATTCCTCTCATGAATACATTTTATTATCCCTAGTTGTTAATTGTTTGGCACAGGTATTAGTATTTTATATAAAAAAGGCAAAGGAGAAGACGCCGAATTGTTTTCATTTTTGAAACCGTTTCGATTCGATGTTTGGATCTATGTGGCTACTTCCTACCTCGCTCTATCTATTGTGCTATACTTTGTATCAAGGTTCAAAAGTATTTTCGTACCTAACTTTATTTATCTTCTGCAATGGGAAGTAAAGAATAGATCTAATACCATTTATTTCTGAATTATATTTGTACCGACAGGTTATCTCCGTACGACTGGGAGAGTGCTTATCCATCCGATCCCAATGATAAAGAATTAGAAAATGAGTTATCATTGTTGAATTCAATTTGGTTTTCAATAGGTTCGGTGTTGCAACAGGGCAGCGATAAACTACCGAAGTAAAATTTTTCTTCATTATTGCAAATTTACATTGCCTACAGGTACATTATATTATCACGATCCGATTTTTCAAAAAAAATTCAAATTGATAGGATGAACAAATTTTTTGATAGTTGTTCAGATTATAAAATAATATTCCATTTTTGAAATTCAATTCATTCGCTGATAGGTTTCTGTTCGTTTCTAGTACCTTTATGGTTTTAAAATTTTCCAATGTTTTGAAAAACGAAAACTTTCAAATTTTCGTATTTGGAAAGTGTCCAAATGTTGGAAAATGGTTCATTGTTTGGGTAACTGCTCAACTTTTGGTAATTAGAAAACTGACTAGCTCCGAATTATTATTGCCACAAAAGGGATTTCGATTGTCTAGCTCCAAATTTATTTCAAGTTCAATTTTTTTCAATTCTAAATTTTTTCAATTTTTTTAAATTTGATTTTTTAAATTAAAATTGAGCCTATCCAATTTTAAAAGTTCATCGACGGTAAAATTTTTTAAATTCAATTTTCCTAAAATTTTCCCCAATATATTAGCTGGAAGAAAGTTTGAAAAACGCAAAGAAAAATTTTTTTGACTTGCATTTTTTTTAAAAGAAGGAATCAAATTTTAAAATTTTTTTTAGTACCTAAATCTAAAATTTTTTCCAACTATTTAAGTATAAAATTTTTTCCACCGCAATATTTAAAAAAAAAACTCTTCTAACTGTAAAATTATTTTCGAATTCAAATTTTTAAAAAATTTTCCCAATAACACCAAATAAAACAGGTCGATATTTTTGAGCTTTTGAAATGCTGTTTGAAGTTTAATGGGTGATTTTTATAGTATTTTTCACACTGATCACGAAAAAAGTAGTAAAAAAGTTCCATCACCCAAGATTTTTTCAAAATTTGAATTTTTTATTGAACATTTTTTTTTTACATTTTTTGATAATTTTTGACACTTAAGGTCAATTTTCTGAGCAAAGATAGGGTTCAACGAAAAAAAATGAATACCTAGATCATAAATTGTAAAGCGTAAAATTTCTTTTCTGCCAAGTCCAATTAATTTTTTTGTTGGCGGCCAAGTTTTTGAGATATTTTAATTGAAAGTTCAAAGTTTCTACTTTTTTAAAATATATCTCAAAAACTAAACCTCCTAGAAAAAGACTTGGACTCTACGGATAGGAAATTTTATGCTCTACAATTTATGTTCCGTTCATATTTTTTTTTTGACAAGCTTGATTTTCCCGGAAAATCGTTTTTTTGTAATGAATCACATTTTCAGCATTTCTCATTTGTAACAATGGAAATATCAAAACAAATTTTTCCTGCGTAATTGATTCTCACCCACTTTTTAGTGCTGAGTTCGAATATGATTTTAGTTTTTCTTCATCACGTTAGGATTTTTTATCATTTGAATTTTTTGTTGAGAATTCGGGTTACTTTTTTTGATATAACTTTTGACCCATGCAGTCGATTTTCTGGACAAAAAAAGCGTCCTAAAAGAAAAATGAATAGAATATGAATTGTAGAGCGTAAAATTTATTTTCTGTACAGTCCAATTATTTTTCTGCAGGCTTAGCTTTTGAGATATTTTCAATAAAAAAAAGAAGTTGAACAACTAAAATATTTCGAAAGCTAAACCTCCTAAGAAAAAAGTAATCGGAATCTACAGAAATGAAATTTTACATTCTAATTTGTGTTCTATTTTAATTTTTTTTTCGTTAAGCTCTTTCTTCGCTTAGAAAATTGACTTGAAGTAGGTATCAATAGTCATCAAAGAGTGTAAAAAACATTGTAGATAATTGTGAAAAATCCTTGGATGTTGGATTTTTTCACCATTTTTCTCGTGATCAGCACGAAAAATACTAAAAAAAAATCACCCATTAAACTTCAAACAGCATTTTTCAATTTTTTTTCAACTTGAAAATTTTTTTAAAATCTTTTCTCTTTCATGTTTTTTAAAATTTCTTCCCACTCAATAATTGAAAAAAATTAAAAATACCTACATATGTATAAAATTGGTAAAAAAATAAAAATTGGAAAAATTTTGAGAAAATTTGCGTTAAAAAATGTTCTGTTCCAAAATTTTTAAAAATTGGATACAATTTTGAAAAAAAATCAGAATTAAAGAAATTGAAAAAAATTGAAGTTTAAAAATATTTGAACTTGGAAATTGGAATAAAACTCCAGTCTTCGAAATTCCATTGAGACCAAAAATAATTAAGACCTAGTAAGAACTGTTACTGATTTGGAAAATTTTTCACTGTTTAAAAAATTCTATTTTAAAATTTTTGGAAAATTTTCAATTTTCGAAAACTGTCCAATTCATGGAAGGTAGGGAACTGTACACGATTTTTTGAAGAATTGCTCAATATTTGAAAAACTGCCCAAGTTCCATAAAATGGTTTATTTTTTGGTTCAAAATTGATATTAGAGAATATAGATTTCAGGTAAATACCTATCGATGTTTTTTACTTTCGCAGAGCCGCGTCTTCAAGAATTGTCGCAGCCATGTGGTGGTTTTTCACAATGATTATGTATACCACTTACACCGCAAATTTGGCTGCATTTTTGACTACAACTAAAATAGATACTGAAATCAAAGACGTAGAACAACTAGCTGCGCAATCGGCGATCAAATACGGGTGCAATATCGCAGGTTCAACCAGAACATTTTTCGAAGTAGGCGCATTCTACTTCCAATAACATTTATTGGGGGAAATCCTCGCAAAAAAAATTACATTGCGATTCTTTTATTCATTTTTCCTTTCGTTTTACAGAAATCAAATGATAATTTATATCAAAAGATGTGGGCAAACATGGAATCGACAAAGCCATCGGTATTCACTCTGAAAAACGAAGAAGGCAGAGATCGTGTTTTAAGAGAAAAGCAATATGCCTTTTTCATGGAATCTTCTACTATTGAATACATGGTTGAAAGAAACTGTACGCTGACCCAAGTTGGAGGGTTGTTAGATAATAAAGCATATGGGATTGCTATGCCCTTGAGTAAGTAATTCTGTACCTATATCCACAGCATTGGAAAACTCACCACAGGTGATTTCGGGCACGGATATAAAATGTTTACATTTATAGCTAGATACTTACATCATCCACAATCATGATAAGTAGGCAGTCCAATAAGTATATTTGTTATTTTTATTCCAAAGATTCTCCATACAGAACATCGATAACAACAGCGTTATTAAAACTACAAGAGGAAGGTAAAGTTATCGAGTTAAAAGAGAAATACTGGACTGCTACGAACGAATCAGAAAAATGTGTTGTATGTTTATTTTTATAATATACTTACCTAATATTTCAAAACAAAAATGAACCAATAATTCCCACAATTTTAAAGCGAATTAAAAAAAACGGAGTAGAGGAGAACGCTTTAGCTGTGGCTCAAGTTGGTGGAGTTTTCGTTGTACTAGCCGTTGGAATGATATTTTCCTTCATTCTCTCGATTATGGAATTCTTGTGGAATATTCGTAAAGTCGCCGTCACAGAAAAGGTATTACTGAACAAAACCTATTATATTTCAATGTACATGTGCAATTTTTGTATTTATATTTACTTACCTGTTCAATTAATCTTGCAATATTAGGTTCTGCGTTTTGCTCCCTAACAAGGGTTAAAACGTTGCAGATCGCGAGTTGAAATATTTTTCAATTTTCATGAAATTTAAATCGAAATTGCTTACTCGAGCATCTCAAAATCGAGCCTAAAACCTTTTTTAATTCTTCAGAATGAATTTCGATGGTGATTTTAGGATAATTTCTAAGCATTGCATTGCTGCTATCTACATCATGGCCTATTCATTTTTTTAAAAAATTTCAATTGACAGTTTTGGAAAGAATTTTTTTTTTAAAAATTGATGAAAATTTATTTTACGACCAGAAAATTTTGGCTCGGTTAGCCCTCTGAGGAATTGAAAAAAATTCTCGAAATCGCAGGGTACCTACAATATAAATTTATTATTATTATTTATTTAAGTTTACCTACCTATGCCTAACGTACCTACTTGCAACATGCATTTCATGACACAAAACACAACTTTACAGATACCTCTGAAGACTGCTTTTAAGAAAGAATTACATTTCGTACTGAACTGTCACATAACAACAAAACCAGTAAGAAAACCATCTGAGAAAACTTCCGAAAATAACGATCCACTGGACAGATACATTGCATTAACGGCATTAAGTATAAAATAATTTGAAAAACATTATGTCTCGGATAATACGTATATTGTTTCAAGTTCAATACATTCTAGTATACGTACCTATATTTTTTTTAAATGTAATTTGAACAAGTTTGCAGTATGAGGAACATAGACGCATCCAAGGGGTGGGCTCAGGGGACTCGGGCACCCCCCCCCCCCTCCAGCTAGTTCCATCAGTGAGATTTTTTTATCATAAAATGTCATAAAAGAACTGCATTTTTTCAAATATGATTTTTTTCAATTTTCGTATTTTAATCGATGTACTTCTTGCATGAAAATATTACTCTCTAAATCTAAATCAGTCAATTTTAGTATGATTTGTATCTCTTTTAATCTCAGCCAATTTCCAATTTGTCAGAAAAAAACAGTAATTTTTTACTGAATGATCATTTCACTGATTCAAAAAATCAGAATTTCACCAAATTTTACTGATTCAAAATTAGATTGGCGGTTGTTCCAAAAAAAAACAAGTTCTTTTGAAATATCTCAACTACTCACTACTTCTGCCCCAATTCTTTTTTTGGCTCAGCTCCTCCCTTGCATAATTTTTGGGTGCGCTTATGGTGGGAAACTGAGAAGATATATTCTTGAGAAGCAATTTCTTCGTTGAAGATTTTAGGGAGGTCGAAGAGCAGGGGCTGATTTTTTCAAACATACAAAATTTCAAATATGTACGTCCGTGCACGAACTGAAGAGAACAAATTTAGTGAAAAAATAATGATGAAACCTTCAAAATTATATTTCGTTACTATTTTGGCTATTTTCTATTTACATGCCCTAAAATTTGAATATTCCTCCACAACTCCACTCAATAATTGGATTGACATCTCCATTACCGCAACTTTTATACTCTCTTGGTTTATTGTCTTGCGTCTTGGTATTGATGCTTTGAGCCATAGCCGGCGAACATTGTGTTGCATATGTAGCAGATGCTACACACGGGAGAATCCCTATGTTGCAATGCAACACACGGGAAAATGGGAGAAAAAAGTCAATTTTCACGAGGTAAAATGCAAAAAAAATGTAAATTTTCAATCACATGCCATCATAGCCGGCGACTACACTGTAGGAAGTGTAGCAAATGCTACATATGGGAAAGTAGGAGAAATGGGAGAAAATTCCAATTTTCAATCATTCATTTAAAAAATAATAATTTTTCTGAATTTTTTTACAATTTAAATTTCATGTGAAAAATGCCTTCTTGGAACATCAAAAATCAATTTTTTCAACGATTCGCCCTCGCTTCGCTCGGGCATGATCAAAATCATAATTATTATATGAATTATTTGAGATAAGAAATTATACGAAATGGAGTTTCACATAGGCGCACCCATAAATTAATTAAGGGAGGGGCTCAGAATCCGAGAAAAAATATGTGGAGGATTAAAATTTCAAATCAGTCATTTTCAACTAATCTCTCAATCAAATTTATTCATTTTTCCGACAAATTGAAGAGGTTAATTGAGAAATAAGCGATTTAGGATAAAAAGATCAGTGAAAAATCATAAATTTTCAAAATAAAATGTTCAAACTACTGCCCCAGCGAAGCGAGGGCGAATTTTTTTTGAAAAATACTGCTTGATAAGAGCAAAAAAATGCACTTTTTTCAGGTTTTAGTTATCAAAAAATCTCCTTTCCAAACTTAAGGGAGGGGCTCGAGCCCCCCTTGGGTGCACCTATGGAGTTCAAAATCTTTATACCCCTTTGTACCCTCCCAAAAAAAGCTTCCGGACCCTCACCAAGAAAAATTTCTGGCTACGCCACTGCAAAGTGCTGAAAACTAAAATGAAAATTTGAATGCATGGGGAGGGGGGGTGCAGATAAAACACTGCATTTTGACACCCCTGTCGTAATATTGATCCCAGGCTTGGCGATTTTTGCTTGCTACATATGGGGAAAATTTACTTCGCCGGCTCTGCTTTGAGCTGTTTTTCCAAGTAGGTAGGTCTAGGTACCTATTGATCTCTGAATAGAGAATGCCCTCTTCTCCATTGACGAATGATTAGAAGTTTCCCATTTTTACATTATTTGTTTTATTTTTTTCTAAATCGGTAATTATGAGAAAGAGATTAGGAAAATTATTCATAAAAGTTATGACATATTTATGAATTAATATATTTAATCAGCTAGAAAACTACCTGATGAATATTTAATCAATAGGAGGTATTGCAAAACAAATTTGATGGGGAAAAATAAAAAAAGTCTGATTGCAAACGTTTAAAGAAACAGAATATTGAAAGTGCTTGCCTACTAAATTCCTTTCATTACATTTTACATTTTTTTTACCATATAAATCGTGAATTCCTCGCATGTTTTTATTTCGAGAGCTCAGTAGATTACCTCATTTCTGATTTGAAGTTGACGTTTTCAACGATTTCACCTACCCCCTCCTCTCTACCTTGTAAAATTCTCTCAATTCGTTCCTGTGGTTACTGAGCAATTATCGATTCCAGAAAAGTATGAAAAAGTGCTTTTAACCAGAACTTCAAAATTTTATCACTGGAACATCTAGTTCACTGGGACATTTTGATCGAGTTTTTAAATAAAATCACCCCTTTTAAAATTCGAAAACCATTCGATAAAAAATTCCAAATTGTTAATTTTTTGCAAAAAATGCAAGGTCCGATGAATCGGGACAATTCAATTTTTCAAATTATTATATCAATATGTACGTATCGAAAAGAATTCAAAAAATTTGGAAAATTGAAAATTCAATTTTTTCTTATTAGTGTATTCCTGGAATTTTGTCTCAATAATTTGTCAACATCAGCAAATCATTTGTAAGCAAATTCCTTCTCGATCTCTTGATTGTGGGAAGGTTAATGAGTCTGGGTCTGAAAAATATAGAATCACCCTTAGAAGGGGTCAAAAATTGGTTTTTGAGTTGACATTGATTTTCCAATTTTGGGCCATTTGGAATCAGAGGGGAATAATTTTTTAACCCTGGATGGTTTCTTTTTCCAGGTTTACTTCAGTCCACTCCTCACTCGCACTCGATCCATATCGACATAATATTTTTAATTTTTTAAGCACATGATCATATCTTGATAATTTATGAGTTTCAGCAAATTTCTGAACTGATACACGTAAAGTTGTAAACGCACCAATGCACCATAAAAATAATGAAATTTCAATATAAATTAATTCAAATTTCATCTTCGACGATAATTTACCATTGTAATTGCGGTTAGTCGGGTTGAAATTACCGTTTTTACCAGACAATTTAAACACCGGAGATGCGTGCGCATCTTTCCACAATCAAAACAACATGTCCGCTTCGTATGTTTTATTCTCGTTTATAGATTTTATTCCTTCAATGTCGTCTTATTTTTGGTTGAACTTGAAAGATATCGTTTTATTAGGTGTACTAGTGTAATTACAAAGTCGAACAAGCTCATGGATTGCTTTATTTTAATGATTCATTCATAAGTAATAAAATTACCAGTAATTACGCGTAAGCTTGTGAATAAAGCCGCCAAAGGCGTGTAATTTCCACACGTATTTGTGTAATTTCTGTGTAAGTAATAATGAATTACTTTCTATCAATTCGTCTGATTCCGGCGAAATGGCGCCAAAATAATTTCTCTTAATATTATGTGTGATAATCAACAGTGAAAATTGACGCGGTGTACTTTACATTGAATTAATTGCATCAGACGAGGAATACGTTCCCAACTCAACAGCACCAGCGGTTCGTTCCAACGCCATATTCAAGTACACATCGAAAACCATCTCGCTCCATTTATAGAATACGAGCATTAGTAGCATCGCCGAAGGAAGAAAACTCGATACGAAATTACTCATCGAATCATCAAGACGAACGTCCCAGTGCTCTGAAAATATTGAAATTTCAACACTTCGTTCCGATGAAGAAATAACCGCTGCCGCCGAACTGATTGAAATAGGTACTGATAACGTTTAATTTTTCGATGTATTATTATAACCTAACGTACTGGTTTTTCTGCAGTTGAATAAACGATCATGCCTCCGACATCGGATAACCCCGCCGTAATCGGCAAGCATTTCAACCAAGTTGAAACGAAAAACGGGGCCGGTACCGAAAAATGCAAAATCTACGAATGCACGTATTGTCGCAAACGCTACGCTATGAACGTAACTCGAATGAAACTGCATCTACAATCCTGCTCACAGTGTCCACCTTCGGTAAAAAGAACACTAAATATAAGACGTCACAAGAGCTCTTTACAGGCAGCTTTGATGAAAAGTGATCTGATGAATTCTCCGGCCGTGTACGAACATCTGATCAAAATGGAAGCACCCTCGCACGATCAGGACGAAGACGATCCCGGATACCCTGGAACGTTGCGAGAATCAGTCAGCTATATTGATTCGCATCGAGACGAATCTATGCAAATAATGGTTCGTATTTCAGATTAGTTTTATTTCATTGTTTGATACGTTTCTAATCTGTTATCAATTCTTGATCTTAGAATGATTCTCAGATCGATCACGAAAGCAACTCTGCACTGTATCAACACTTCACGAAACTGGCGGACAAACCTAACGATAAATGTTCCACGTATGAGTGTAATTTTTGTGGAAAGAAATACGCCAAAAACGTCACCAGAATGAAACAACATTTGATAACGTGTTCGAAATGTCCGCCGGAGGTGCAACGTTCGTTTAAAATCAAACGACATATGCTCGGCAAAATAGATATATCTCGTACCTCCGTCGATATGTACGATTCGCTAAACGCCTACGGTGGGCCGGAGTTCGTCGAAGTGGGCGAAAATCAAGACTCTATGGATTTTTCCAACGTTCTAAATTCTATTCGTAAATTAACCAAAAGAGAAACCGTAAGTATGATGTTATTAGGTACTTACCATTGAAGTTTTTTCTGTTCTCACGAGGTTTACTTTGTTTTCTGTAGACCATCATATGGACCTTGTTAGCTAGAGCTTGTTATGCTAGTGGTACCTCGTTCGATTTTATCGAGAATCCTTTTTGGATGACGTGTTTGAAGAAAATTCGACCGAATTTAGCGTTGCCTACGAAACAACATTTGTGTACGACGCTGCTAGATAACGAATACATGTATATGAGGAGAGCTGTCGAAGAAAGGCTCGCGTCGTCGCCCAGTTTATCTTTACAGCTTTACGGATGGTCTAATCCCAAGTAAGAGACCATCCAACTAGATTCTCCCCAGACGATATTCTTCGCTAATTCTAATCTATCTCACTTTTTGTTCTCGCAGAGACGACTCGTTAATCAACGTCGTAATCATCACGCCAACTGAACCGATCCTCTACAAAACCCTAGTCGGAGGCAGCAACCGTCACAGCGCCAAATTCCTGCTGCAACTCATCCATCAAGTATTCGACAAAATCGGCGCCGAAAAATTCATCTCTGTCATGACGGATAATCTGAAAAACACTCAGAAAGTCGCCCAACTTTTCGCCAGCAAGTATTCCAGCAACCTAGCTTTTTATTGCTGCTCCACCCTATCGCTAGGTTTCCTTTTGCAAGATATCTGTCGTATCGAGCCTATACGAAATATCACCACTACAGCTACCAGTATAATTCGTAAGCTGAAGTCATCGCTAACTCTGCGCAACATCTATACAGTTATTTGTTCGCAAATCGATAATGAAAAACCGCTTGATTTAGTGTTACCGAACAAGTCGCGCCGAGACTCAATGGTACATTGTTTGAAAACGTTCATCAGTAACGAGACGAACCTCAAATCGTTGGCTGTAAATGACGAAGCTGGAACTTGTCTCGAAAATACGGTCAACTATATTCTCGACCCGGAATATTGGCTTAGCGTTAAAACCATTTACGATTTATTGAAACCTATCGCTGATACGATTTCGATTCTAGAAAACGAACAGAACACTCTATCGGTGCTACCAGTTTTATTCCAAACAATTCGCAAACATTTGAACGCTTTCATACCCAAACTCGCTAATAAAATGAAATTCGAAGCCAACGACGTATTCAGTGCCTTCGAAGAACGTAAAAATCTCGCCCTTCACAGCATCCACTACGCTGCCAATCTTCTAGATCCGCGAACCAAAGGCGAAGCTCTAAACGGTGACGAAATTATCGAAGGTATCGCCTACATCTCATCTCTAGCGCCTATCTTAGGCATAAATAAAACCGAAGTTATCTCAGATCTGGCGTTATACCGAACCAAACAAGGTCTATGGAGTAAGAGCTTCGTATGGGAAGCCCTTGAATCATTACCAGGCGAAGAAAAAGAACTACCTTCGATATCCTGGTGGAACGGTATCTGTTCATCGTCTCCTTTGGCCAGACTCGCATCGGCCATTCTGCTCAGTCCGGCCACAACAGCTACGTCAGAAAAAACCTTCGCATCGTACACTATTTCGCAAGCCAAACAGATCAACGGATTGCCCAATCCTCGAGCTGCCAAACTGGTATTTCTCGCGCATAATTTACGCGCTTTAGAAGACGACGTGAGATACAACGATGGCAAGAAATCATCGATGACGATCACCGACGATACTCCCATGTTCATCGAGGAAGATCAATATATTACTGGGAACGAGGCCGGCCAAGAAAACTTAGGTGCAGGCTCCGGTATCGAAGAAGTCGAAGATTATCCGAGCGATTCGGTGATGCAAATTTTACCCGATAATGCCTCAACGTCTCGGTACGACGAAGATGAAGATGACAGCGATAATATATCGATCTATGTGTATTCTGACGTCGAAGACTTGGATGATAATTGATCCTCGACATGATCGAAAGACTGAAATCAAATAGGGTTCAAATAGATCATCTAGGTTTCCTTTTCCGTAACCTAGACGGTTCTTACTACGCTGTGTTGTATTTCACCAAGTAATTATTTTATTTCCTATATTGTTGTGATATTATTTTCCTTGTAAAGTAATTTTTTATGAGATGTCATCATTTATTTTATTACAAATGACGTTAAAATTAAGTCCCATTTTTTTCATTTTCCCCAGTTGTTCGTTATTCTAACGTATTGAGACTTTTTTGGGGTACATTTTTAAAATATAAGTATTTTGGGTAAACCGATTGGCTTTTATTTTATTCCTAAGAATAGTATTTTCATTCATTACGTGTTACGTTTGCAATATTTCCTGTTTTTAATTTGGATTTTTTCCCTGATTATTGTTCTAAATTTTTACGTAATTCGTGTATTTTATTGTTTTACGAGTAAAGTAGTGTGTACGGCAAAGCTCATTGTTGATGATTCCGTATGCAGATGTTATACATGTGCATATAGTATGATTAGTGCCCTAAGTATGATGTGTATTGAATACCTATTACCTGCGCAGATAAGGGTGAATTTTCAGAATTCTAAGTAGTGCTGCAATTGTCTTTTTTTTCTTAGTTTGGTTTGTTTTGTTATTATCATTAACCATTATGTTTTTTTTATTTCTTTTAAAGTATAAGTCAGGCGAAGTCCGTGATAATCTGTCAGTTTCTTACGATTGTATCATTGTATGATATTTTTCAGTTTATTACGACACTCATCACTCATCTATGTATTGTTATTGATATATTATATTTTCATTTTTCTTTTCGTAATTATTTTATGTTTAATACGATTTTTCTCTGGGCGTTCCATCATTGTTACGAAAATAATTTAACGAAGTCGAAGTCTCTCAAATTCTCTATTTTTTTTTTGTAGAGTATTCATATTTCGTCAATCAGTGAATGTGAATGTTAATTTTTAGGGTTTTTGCGCGATGCGCGAAAAACCCTATTGCGAACGTTTTTTCTTCTATTTCTTCTTCTGCTTCTTTTTTCTCAATTTGTAGCCAATCAGCGACCAGTATTCTGAAACGGCCAATTAGCTAGTCGCATTTCTATGAGCTAGATGTGGTATTAATATTAAATTAATATGAAAATGCCATAGATATGGAATATAAACTGGATACGAAGCTGTCATTTAAAATGTACAGGGAAATCATGTTCGAAAATTAAGCTCCGCCCTCAGGAGGTGAAGATTGAAATTCGAAGAAAAGATTATACTTAAATTAAATATTTTGCTGAAAATTTACACTCCACATCTTTGTTATGCTCTAGTGATTCGATTTTGAGCATTTATTTTGTTCCATACATCAAAAGGGTTTTAAAATCTCAATTAATTGATCTTCACCTCCTAATTGAAAGGGGCGTGGCTTTGTAGTTCTCTGTGTATTTTTCAGTGTTCAAAACCACCAGAACCAAAACCCACCAGAACCACTTTTTTTTAGATTTTTCATTTGGGAACCATGACTAATTGGAACCGATTCAGAAGTGTGTTGAAAATTTTCCAAAAAAGACCAAAAAGAACCGATTCAAAGGGGGAAAAGTGAGATTCCCAATTGGAAGAACCAGAAAAAATTTCAAAGTTTGAAAATTAATACAACCACCAGCACCAGCAAATGTATTTCCTGATAAAACCACCACCAACAGGAACCATTTCAGTTAATTTCAAACCAAAACCAGAACCACCACCACCAGCTTGTGAATCGGTTCCAATTGGTTCCAAAAAAAATGGGTGCGTCATGGGACGTACCTCAGAAGTGAAAACTTGTTTCTGAATTTTTGATTTGTATACCTATTAGAGGTTTCGCTCTTTTTTTTTGAAATCTATAATAAGAGGTGGGTGAATAGATAATATTTTTTTGTAAAAAAGGAAATGTCATTTGGAACAAATGATAAAAGTTAAACAAATCGCATTACCTGTATAGATTATGAGAAACTTGGTGAAAGTTTTTATGTAATAGATAGGTAACAAAACATATGCAATATGGTGCAAACGAATGAAGAATTTTAGTATAAGAGAACAATATATTAAGGTTTTGAAAACAAAGGAATGGAGAATGAATAATTGAAAAAGTGAGAACGGAAAGACGTGTCTAGTTGTTTGTACAATAAATAAGTAACAGGATATGGTCTTAACAAAATTTCAGGAATAGTAATCTAGAACATATAAATGTCATTTATAACAAATGAAAATTTCAGGATTAGTAATCTAGGACATATAAGTGAGAAAAACGCGAAAAAAATGTGCTATAAACGACTGAAATATATTTTCCACTCAAAAACAATATATTGAACAAAAATTAAAATTCGCACGTCAATTAAAGTCTAATGACATTTTTTTATGACTTTAATTGATAAAAAGTCTAATGACAATTTTTTTTACTTTTTATACTTTTCTTTTAAATTACTTAATTGAATCTAATGACATTTTTTTATGACTTTTAAAAAGTAAAGCAGTGCTGCCAACATTTTTCTTTTAGACTTTTTATAAACATTTTTTAATGACTTAATTTTTTTTATTTTTTACTTTTTATAATTTTCTTTTAGATTACTTATTTGATAAAAAGTCTGATAATTTTTTTGACGTTTTGTCACACTTGACAAGTGACATTTTTTCATGACTCTTAAAAGGTAAAGCAGTGCTGTCAACAAATTTCTTTTTGACTTTTAATAATTTTCTTTTAGATTACATTTTGACTTTTTATCACACTTAACGAGTGACATTTTTTAAATGACTTTTAAAAGGTAAAGCAGTGCTGTCAACAATTTTCTTTTATACTTTTAATAATTTTCTTTTAGATTACATTTTGACTTTTTGTCACACTTAACGAGTGACATTTTTTTAATGACTTTTAAAAGGTAAAGCAGTGCTGTGACTTTTTGTCACACTTAACGAGTGACATTTTTTTAATGACTTTTAAAAGGTAAAGCAGTGCTGTCAACAATTTTCGTTTTGACTTTTAATAATTTTCTTTTAGATTACATTTTGACTTTTTGTCACACTTAACGAGTGACATTTTTTTAATGACTTTTAAAAGGTAAAGCAGTGCTGTTAACAATTTTCTTTTTGACTTTTAATAATTTTCTTTTAGATTACATTTCGACTTTTTGTCACACTTAATGAGTGACATTTTTTAAATGACTTTTAAAAGGTAAAGCAGTGCTGCCAACATTTTCCTTTTTCACTTCTGGATAAATGATATTTTTGTAATATAATGTGAGAAATTTCCCTGGATAAATGATATTTTTGTAATATAATTTGGGAAATTTCCCTAGATAAATGATATTCCTGAATAATTGGTGGTTGGCAACCGTGTATAAGCGTAACGCGTCGAAAAAAATAGACCCCCACCATAGAAGTTTTCACTTCAAAAAAAAATCCAAGTAACTTTTAATGTTAGTTAATAGTCAAGGGTGCTCTACATATTGCAGAAAATAATTCGGGTCTATCGTGCACTGCAAATCTGCAGCTTTCTTTGGGATTATAAAGGAGTAAAATGATGAAAGAATGAACGAATAATTATGATTCCAGTACGTAAATAGAAGAAAATAAAAGTACCTAATAAAAGTTTCAATTGTCATTATAATTATTTTAATAAAACTTTCAAAAAATGCAAGATTTGATGACGCTTTCTGCAAAAATTCTCTGAGACTACAGAATAAGATTTGATGAAATTTGAATATAGATGCTATTCGTTTTTCTGATTTTCCAAAAAAAAATGCCGAATGAAAATATTTTTCATAATTTTTAAAAAAATGAAAAAAAGGGCCCGATCAGCCTACCCGAAATACTTTTTTTTTTACATATCATATCCAAATTTCAACAAATTTGATTCAGTAGTTTCAGAGAATTCTTGCAATAACCCAAACCGTCATCAAATCTTAAATTTTTTCAAAGTTTTATTAAATAATAATTAATTAATTAATTAATTATAGTGGCAATTGAAACCTTTCATTACCTACTTTAATTTTCTTCTTTTTACGTACTAATAACATATTCATCCATTATTTCGTCATTTTACTTGTGAATACTCAGTGTTGGTAATTTTTGTGTGTTTTTTTAAAATTTATTCAAATTCAAAAAAAAATTTGAAAGACCAAATGGAACTGGGAGAACCAGGACCAATTGAAACGATCTTCAATTTTGAGAACCACCACCAGAACAATATGATGAAAATCTTGAAAATTAAGCCAAAAACCCGAACCTTTTGCGAAAAATTAAAAACCAGAACCATTTCAAGACCAGAATCAATAATTACAAAAAAAGAAAATATCAGAACCAAATGGAACCGTTTCAGCCCATCACTAAAAACCAATTCAAAAACCAGAACCAAGAACCACTTTATTACAAAGCAACATAAAACCACAACCACCACAACCAATTGAACTTCAATCGGTTTTGAACACTGGTATTTTTACAGAACCGCAGCTTCATATCCAGTTTATATTCCATATCTATGGAAAATGCAACTGATTACGATTTTTTCTATGATGGCGTTGAATTTTCAAATTTGTTTCATGATTTTGTAATATTTAAGCATCTTTGCCTATGAAATTACAAAGTTTCGGTGATGAGCTTTACTATTTTCGGTAAAAAAAATGATAATTGCCCAACAAGCTTTGAAAGAATAAT